>CM042154.1:65265886-65455886 GCA_023376005.1 Doryteuthis pealeii
AACATGATGTAATCGTTATTATCATAGGAAATGGACACGAGTTCAAATCTTGGATACGGCTGTTTTCATTTCACGTAGGGCTAATACCTTTGGGAAAGGTATGAATCCAACTATTCTCCCTCCTGTTCAGGGTAAATAGTAGGGCAGACTGAGCTCTTTAACCTTGGTATGGTAACTGGTCTAGGAGAAGGAAAACTCTTAATTAAAACCTGTTAAACTCTGAAGTTATGTTGGATCCTGCTTGTATGGAAGGGTTGGTAAATACATACATTGTGGTCACCTCACATAATGTAATGGTTAGCAAGCTAGATTAGAAGACCATTGTTAGTGAGTTTGATTCTCACTAGGTGCCACATACTTCTGGCCTTGTACCACAACTAAGCTAAGCTTAGTAAGTAAATAAATGCAAATTTCCATTAGGTATCTCACATGGTGTAATAGTTAGTAAGCTGGATTAGTAGACCTTTGTTAGTGAGTTTGATTCTCACTAGGTGCCCCATACTTCTGGCTTTGTACTACAACTAAGCTACGCTTAGTAAATAACTAGATTAATAGTGCTACCCAAATGTGTTCCCTGGAGGTCTGGGTAGTGTGGAGTAGCTCTTCATCACCATTACCCTCAGGTTCACTTTGACCCAGAGGGATAGTACCTGTTAGGGTCCCATCTGTGGGTTAAATAGAAAAAAATCAGTTTTAAAAGAAATTGAGTGTGAAATAAAAAAAAATTGAATATCATCAAGAATGAATAATAAAAAAATGTCTTTGGCATAAAATAACCCAACAAGGGTTGACATGCCGTAAAATCTAACCAAATATAGATATGTTCTCTTCCCCCGCCCCCCTGGAAACAACTTAGCAAATCAATGACTTTTTGTATTTTTACAGAATTGTAAGTCTTGAAAATATTTACATGATTAGCCAACAATGCAGTTTCAATTTCATTTGTGGTTGCTGAAGTTGTGTGTTTAGGAATTTTAACTAATGAGACAAATACACAATATTTTTTGCTGTTAAAGATTTATCCCTATCTTTTAAAAGATTGTTCATATTACTTTTTCTGACTACGAAAGAGCAATAAGCTGAAACAGTATTCATGTTAATCATTTAAGATACAGATAAAATCACTTATATTCACTTATATTCCCAAATTAAAAAAGATGTGTATCAATTTTTAAAAAAATATCAGATTGCTGTCAGGATTCTTGTGTAATACGAGTGAAGTGAAGTTTCTACCAAATAAGGCAAATTCCTCAGTTTTGGTTTTTGATCAACAATTTCTTCCTGAAATTCCCCCTTAGGTTCGGATTTCAATCTTAGTTTCATTTTGGGGAAATAATTTCTTAGTCACAATCTCTGAAAAAAATTATAAAAAAAAATATATATATATATATATATATATATATATATATATATATATATATATATATATATATATATATATAGCCATACCATCGTTTCCTACCTGAGGATGGCAAACTATATTGCTGAGAGCGCTCATTTTGAAACCTTTGGTGGACTGTTATACCAGTTACACCCCGACACCAGAAAGATGGCCCGAAAATTGGAACCAATCAACCAAAAACTTGTCCGACAGGAATTGTCTGTACAGTTCAACAAAACTTGTATAAAAGAAAAAATGCTGCCAAAATACACATATATATATACACACACACACTTAACCCCCCCCCCCCCCCGCTAAAACTGGATGTAACACAAGGTCAGTTTCTTTAGTAGAGTTTGACATAGACCAAGGTTAAAGAGCCCAGTCTGCCCTAGGTGGAGAGAGAGTAGTTGGATACATACCTTTCTCAAGGGTATTAGCGGTATGTGTAATGTAAACAGCCTCATCCAGGATTTGAACTCGGGGCGACGAGTCCATTTCCCACCACTAACTTGGAAATAAATTTGGGAAAAATTAATCAAAAGTTCTCTGCAGGAGCTAGCTTAATTGCCACCTGATAGGGTGGCTTTTAAGCCAGTATAGAATAGAACTTAAATAAAAATTGCTCACATTAACTGCAAATTTTAACTGTGCAGTCCTTTTGTTTCTTTGTGTAAATCTGAAATTATTACAAATCTGTCTCTTTCACGGTTCAGAAATTTAATTACTTGTTTAATTGATGAATTGTGGTGAGAAATACAATTCTAGACTATTATTAAGTAAATAATTTATTTTCATGAAGGTATTTTTAATTAACAGAAAGTGAAAAGAATGTTTGAAATTTCAATAACTTGATACTTTAGTTTCTGTGTCACTCATGTATTTTTTATATTACTCTAGTCCCATAATAACTGTTACATTTGTTATAGATTTCATACACTTAATATAACAACTATTATGGGACAGATGTAGTTGTTGTTGGCAAAGTGGCTTATTGTTTCTATCCGTAGCGCTTGATCAGGGATTTTTTTTTCTTCTTCTGAGGTGGGGCGCCACACCTTACCTTCAGCTCCCCACTTTATCACACAGATGAGATTACCCAATCTATGCTACTCATGCGCTGAGTTGGTGGGGACCGGTATCGAACCTGGAATCTTGCAATTCCTAGGCGGGTGCTCTACCTACTGACTTTTTAAAGTAAGCTATTTTTATTGGATAACTAATTTCAGTAGTTCCTTGTTGGCAAATAACAGTGTGTTTAAGTAATCATGAATATGTGTAAAATGCAATACAATTATATTCAAATCTATGAAAATTCATACTTTATTCAGACAATTGTCACGTCTCTTACACTAGTCCCCTAACATGTTTTGGTCATGGTGGGCCCAACTCATGTAGAGTATGTTGGGTAAGAATAATCTGGCAGAGCCCATCCTTCTCCAGATTTACAATGGGTTTCAATTCAGAGTTTTTCTTTTCCTAGACCAGTTGCCATATCAAGTTTAAATAGCCCAGCCTGCTCTACTATTTATCAATAGCTGGAAGGAGAATAATTATATTCATACCTTTCTCAAGAGTATTAGCTCTATATGAAATGCAAATAGCCTCGTTCAGGATTTGAACTTTGGTAGCTAAGTCATTTTCCACCGATGATAACCATTACGCCATAATTGTTAAAGAAGAAAATGCCTTTTTCTAGAGGTTCTATTTATCCAAATGTTGAAACTTAAATGTTTTTTCATGACTATGAAACCAATTAGAAAGTCTGTAAGCAAAAGAATAAACATCTTTGTCAAATAATTCAATTGGTACTTTACACCTTTTGTGCCAAATTGCCTCGTAACTTTATAAAACAATTTATAAGTGGGCAGAAAAAAAGGCCATCTTGAAAAACCACTTGAGAAAGTAACTTATCCAGTTTGGAAATTTCTTTCTAATGCAGAAATGATGATAGGTTGCGTACCTATCATCATTGTCTCAGACGCACAAAAATCTAAAAGCACGCAATAAAATCATATCCATGTGTCCCAGTGTTTTTCTTTTTTCTTCCCATACCATTTCAAGCTAACTGTAAATACATTCCAATAGTTTCTTAGAAATAAAACGCAGGATAGGTTACAAGTTAGGAGTTAGATGGCTTTAGTTATTTCCCCAGGTCATAAATAAAAACCCTACAATCTATTAAGAAACTTTATTTGGGACCCATTAATTTTCCCGGGGACTCATTCAAAGCAAATATGTGCATCCCAGGATGCACTAAATCAAAAAGCTATCAGCATCACTGCTAATGTATATATTTACCAAGCCCTCCGCATGAGCAGGATGAGACACAAGGTCCATTTCTTAAGCGGAGTTTAATAGGTTTGAATTCAGAGTTTTCCTTCTCCTAGACTGGTTGCTCAGTCTGCCCTACTATTGATACCTTTTCCATGGGTATTAGCACTATGTGAAATGCAAACAGCCTTGTCCAGGATTTTAACTCGGGTCGACAAGTCCATTTCCCAAGACTCTAACTATTAGATCACGCGCCTCTTCTGTTTAATGTAAGAAACTTTAAAGAATCATCTTCAAACCAAGTAGTTTTGTTAAATGGGCTAAGCTTTGGCTCATTTACCAAAACTTCTATTGTTCCCCAATGATACCTGCATTGGAAAAATAAGGTCTAAAAAAAAAAAGTTTGGGTTACCCTTACCACGCTTTTAATCTTGATTAAACAGTTATGAGTATCAAGCAAACATTATCACACCAAGGTAGGCAAAAGTTTTGTAGTAGAGTAGTAAGTGATATTGTAAGCTTTGTGGGTGGTGTGGTAAGCCTTGCAGCTGGCCCATTGCTTATGTTAAAGAATGTAGTGGTCTCTCCAAGGTCAGGGGGAATTTCCTTCTATGCTTATCCACGTATGTAAACACAGAATCCCAACTTCTTCCTGTGTAGACTAAAGTTATTTTTTTCTTTCATTTTCTTTTCTTTTTGGCAATTGCTTGTGTTAGTGTTCATCTTCAGTAAACAAGTAGTTTTTTTTGTGTTTTTTTTTACTGATTTAATGAAGAGAAGCAATTTTCTGGTTGATTCTTAATAGGTGACTCTTTAAAAAAAAAAGTTTGTTTACTAAGACTTGGAGTCTTGCTTGGAAGCTGTTCATTGCTCCATTTCCACCCACAAATTCAAATCATTTATAATAATAGATCTTCTCTACTTTAGTGCTGTCTGTTATATCAGCTTCCCCCCCCCTCTGTCTCTATATCTCTCTCTCTCTTATTCTCACCTGTATATGCAAACTTGAATCAGAATATTGCTCTTTTTTTCTCCTGATGTTTACAGTAAAAAAAAAAAAAAAAAAATTGGTCTACTTTCCTGATCTTTTGAAGAAACCAATGTACTAGCTGAAGTACCTATGTTCAGTAATAGGTGAAGCCATGGTACACAGCTGACTATAATAATAGTACAGGGTGTTCATAAAAGTCTTTAAAATTTAAAACTTAATAAATCACATTGTACAAATGATGGAATCATTTAGTAAAAACTATTGAGGTCAGTAAGTCTACTGTTAGTTTGAATAACAGCAGATAGGTACAACTTAAGCAGTGTCTAAGACAGTTGGTATATATAGAAATCAAGAATGACTCATTCATGAATTTGGGTGATTTGGGTCATTCCATTCCTTGAGCTCCGACTGGCCGCACGACTGCTTAATTTGAATGACATTGTGGAGTCTTATATATATCCTGTCATTCTGCAGTAGACTTTGTGACATTCGGGTTTGTATTTAAGTTACAACCGTTTGTTGCCTTGTCTTCCCAGTTCGACGGTTATTGGAACTTTAATTATCTTCATATAGAAGTTCAACTCTTGTAATTTTATTTTTTATGTACCTTTTGATTATTGCATCTCAATAAGACTGCCATCTTTATTGTTTCATTTTAAATCTAATGCAGGACTTTATAAACATCCTATATATATATATATATATATATATATATATATATATATATATATATATGCTTCCCACTCCCATGGTAGAGCACTGTGGTGGGGGACACATTAATTGAAATTTCACCATTTGGTGTAAGCCATTACTTGCCTGTTGCTGTTTACAGATTTGAGTTTGCTGGCGATTGTAAAAACATAACCCCGTAAGTATGTATCAATTAATTGTTCACCCTAGACTGGCAACCACTGATGGCCGCAAGGATAAGGAATTTGGCAGACAAAAATTGTGTTGGGTTTCAATCCTGGCTAGAGGTAGCTGTTAAAAAGTCGAGCTGCACCGATGAGAAGTAAACTTGGAAACTCGTGTCTGGATGACTGATATATATATATATATATATATATATATATATATATATATATATATATATATATAGTTAAAAATTAATGGTAAAATGAATGAATAGATGAAATAAAAATGAATGAAATGATGGGGATGAATGAAAAATCCTTTCCAAGGGACCCCTCAAAAGTATTAAAACACTTTATGAGAGTGGGGTCCCTGATAGAAAGTTTTTCTCATCTATTATTAGACTCCTTTGAAGCATCAAGTTAATATAATTATTCTATAAGTTATTAGAGAAGATAAAATCCATCTCTTACTTTTGTAATATCTGTTGAGAATGGGTTATATATATATATATATATATATATATATATATATATATTTAATCTTGTCTGGTTAACATCCGGTGAATATTGCTACATTGTAACTATCTTGAATTCATTGAATATATATATACTATATGAAATATATTACCATATAAAATATGGTTGGAAATGTGGATATTTGAAGCCTTAGCCACATGACCCTTGGATACTTTCTAGCAGAGCTTACAAAATACAGATTCAAATTTTGCTCAAAATTACATTTAAATTTTATCTCTTGAGGAATTCTTCATGTATCAACAGTTGTCTTTAACTTTGGATAATTGTCATTTTTTAGTAGAGAATACAATTTTTGTGCTCACCTAGTATTGATAACAATCTATGGACCATATGACCTTTAGGCACCACTTTTTGATTTCGATTCAGAAGGACATGTTTTTCATTTACACCGTCAATATCTGGTTGTTTGTTAGGTGTTAGTTTTATAATTAAAAAAAAACAACTCTAAAAATCGTGTTAACAAACAACCGGATATTGACGGTGTAAGTGAAAAACATGTCCTTCTGAATTGAAATCATAAATCTATATATCCAGACTATGAAATCTCTCTTATTGATCTATGATTCCTGGTCAGCAGCTGTTTGTAAGCATACTAAATAGATTGACTTGTATATCTTGAATATCTGTTATTTGAGATTTATAATTTTTTCTGGTATCCCAAAGTTGATCAGCATTTAGGATTAAGAAGTTCTGATAGTTATATTATATACAGTTGTTAAAAATAACCCCCTCTGCCTTTTTTTTAGAGTTGACAGCATTAATTGAGTTGGCGAGGGCCGGTATCAAACTAAGAACCTTGTGGTTTCTAGCCGAACGCTCTACTGACTGAGCTCAGCGTATAAGTAGCACAGGGATCTATGCGTTAAAGTAAGGAACTGATGGTAGGTGTGGCGCTTCACCTCCGACACAAACAATCTCCTTGGTCTAGCACTAGTGAAAAGGGGATAGACTCCCTCACTGATTGGCTGATACCGACTTTAGGCCACCCCGATGACTTTTTTTTTTCCACAGCATTGATAATTTGAATAATGTCAGATACATAGAAAACTTTGTAAAAAAAACTTTCTTACTTAATTTGGTAAAGGAGACTTGCTAAAAATTTGTAATCATTAATCCCAGGCAAAAAAAAAAATCTCTGGTTCCCTACGCAACACCTGCCCCCTTGACTTGAAGGGGCAGGGCTGGGTTTATTGCCCAGTGCCTGAACACCCCAAAAGGCAAATGCTGAGAGTTGCTAGGCATGAGATTCAGTTTGCATGTGGCTTCCCAAGTTAAAAAGACTTTGTGTTGCATTCTGGCCTGGTGGGAGTTTATGCCAAATACCATCTCAGGCAAAAAGCCTTCAGAAGTAAACAATTTCCTTATGTAGCATATTTGATGTCATATCAGACATTTAATATTATTAAATGAATTGTGTAGAGAATAGAGTGAAGCTAGCTGTAACTGCTGGCATCTGGATAAATATTAGCCTACAAGATTCCTTATCTTAAGACCCAAACAATATTTTTCCAACATTTTTTGAGAGAAAAGTGGAGAGCCTTTTATGCCATTAAATATGGTATACTTTTACATCCATGAAAATAAAATGTTACAAAAGTTAACTTTATAATATGAGTATGGGCTGAAAAGTTCATATGGTGATATCATATTTGCTGTTGATAACTAATGGATCCAAGCTCTGCAACACTGGAAGAAGTGTGTTGATCACTAGGTGGGCGAGGTTTAAAAATAAACCTCATGTGGTTGCATTCTATGAAAGTATCTTGGTCAATCTATGAACTTTTCAGCTGCCCTCCTTACAGTATCATCCTGGTATTAACTTTTTTTTTTTCACAATTGTCTGTGATTTTTGAAGCAACTTCATAACTCCAGTCTTTTTTTTATTTCATTAAATGAATTGTGTAGAGAATTGTGTAGACTGATCAGTATTCAGCTATGTTGCAAGTTGAATCTGCTTCTGAGAATCAAGACTTGGTAAGTGGTTTGAATAGCAGGTTGGGCTATTCTACTATGTGGCATGGTCAAGTCTATTTCCAGGATTTTGATTGACTGGTGGTTTTAGTGTGGATATTTTTATCAATATATACTGAACACTTGACCCTGTTCTGTCAGTTGCTACAGAGTGTATTGGGTTACGTTATGTCATTTTTTTGTCTGGTAAATGGACGCTAGTGACAGCCTTCCTGTGAAGATGAGTATGATGTTCATTCTACATTCTGCAGCCCAGAATAAATAGAAATCTGAAGGTGCAATATCTGATGAATATTGTAGATGAATGAAAACTTCCCAGTTGTAATAGTTTATTGCCAGATCAAAAAAGAAAAATTCAGTTAAGCATATCCATTTTGTGTTATTAACTAATTTCATCTGCTTTTCATCAATTGCTGTTTTCATTTGGTCTAATTGGATGCATTACTTGTTCAAATGAATCATTTGCTTCTCTGGAAGGTGCTCATTGTAGAGTGAACATTCTTCTATTATGTAATCATCATTACCTTTTTGGGATGGAGACTGGCCTTTGATTTTTTTACCTTAAATATACACTCCTACATTTGGAGCGCTGGTAGGTGTCGTCAGTGATGTAATATGCATGGGTCATTGGGAAGTTTCGGGTCTTTCAACATCAGAAATATGGGATGGAGACTGGCCTTTGATGTGCTTAGTGATGATTCATTTGGTTTGCTGCTCAATCTCTCATATTGCTAATTATCCACTTTTTATTACTGTTATGATTTTTGTGGCCATTTCTAAGCTTCCAGTGAGAGTACTTAACAGTGGAGATCCCTTGTGCACAATCTTTAGTGAAGAAACCTTTCGTTTTTCCTTGGTGTCCCTTTTTGTTGGGTATGATCCATTGGTTGTTCCTTAGTGTTGGGTAAAATCCTTGCATTGAGCAAAGTCGTTGCAGGTCTGTTAGTCAATGTCGAATAACGTGCAAATGAACAGCTTTCAATATCGACGATTAAATAGTTAACTAACTACCTATTCAAGATCTTGATTGGCTAAGTTTAGTCCATGTGACTATACTGAGTCTATAAATTAAAGTGGTAGTTTCCAGCACAACTTATAGTCCATAATAATCCAACAATTACCAATCACAATCTGTTTCCAATTGTGATTAGTGAATTCCACATGGAAGTATGTTATTTTTTTATTTTTTTTTTTTTTTAGACCAGGGAAATTGTTTTTGCATCTAAAGTGGAGCTCTATACCTACCATCAGCTCCCCACTTTACTGCACAGATCCCTGTGCTATTCATGTGCTGAGTTGGTGAAGGCTGGTATTGAACAAGGAACCTTGTTCTGAGCCGGATGCTCTACCAACTGAGCTAAACCATTTTATAAATATATAAAAGCATCCACCTTGGAACCACAAGGTTCTGGGTTCAATACTGGCCTTTACTAACTCAGCGCATAAGTAGCAGAGTTTGGTTCTGTGCAGTAAAGTGGGGGAGCTGATGATAGGTGTGGTACTTGAGACTCAAAAACAGTCTCCCTGATCTAGCGCTAGTGAAAAAGGAGTTAGACTACCTCACTGTCCAACTGATACCAACAGTAAGCTACCTCACCTACTTTACTTTCTTATATATCTTCTACACATGAGTAGGATGTGACCCAAGGTCATTTTTTTTAAAGCATAGTTTAACAGGTTTGAATTCAGTTTTCATTCTCTTAGACTAGTCATTGAAGAGAGAATAATTGGATGCATACCTTTCCCAAGGGTATTAGCACTATGTGAAATGCAAATGGATTCGTCCAGGATTTGAACTTGGGATGCAGAATCCATTTCCTTTAATGATAACCATTACACCAAGCACTGTTTAATTTATATGGTAGCCAAACCTTAGTGACAAATATAACCAAGCTGGTGCAGATCCCCCCCCCCAATGCTTGATTATTTTTGGTATCTCCTAAATTGTCGATTATTGATTACTCTTGAGTAATATATCAACTAGTGTAATCAACTGTGGAGCATTGTTCAGCAAGAAATCTGCAGCAGAAAACTTTCCACAAATCATTTACAATACTTTTCTCCATAAAGTAAATTCTGCAGAGTGATCTATTGTCAGTATCAGCCAGACAGTGTGGGAGTCATCCCCTTTCCGCTAGTGCTAGACCAGAAAGATTGTTTTGCTGAGGCGTAGTGCCATACCTACTGTTAGCTCCCAGATACTCTACCGCACAGATCAGATTACCCAAGCTGATCTACTCATGTGCTGAGTTGGCAACGACCGGTATTGAACCTTTAACCTTGTGATTCCTAGGCGAATTCTCTACCAACTGAGCTAAACCAGCTCCATAGATAATACAAATAATTTTTATTTGCATTTGTGTTGCATTTTTTTTACCTTTGTTAGAATTTTTTTTAAATGATAGAATGATAAAAAAGTTTTTTTTTTTTTTTTTTAAATCTGTAAACAAAGAACATCAATTTTGACAATTTCTATTAGAATGTATACTGATATGACAGCTGTCACAGTACATCCAAAAACAATTTTTAATGTAGATGAGAATAAACACTTTTTATCTAATATTTTTATACTCAGGATTGTCTAAGATCAAAATATAACTTCTTTTTACTCAAATTTTAAGAAATCGAAATGTCCAAATTAAAACAGAAATATATGTATTTTATATATATATGCCTAGTGAAGACATGAAGTCAACAGCGTTTGGTAACTGGCAGTTTCTTGCCTATGTGATTTTAAAACCAAGTGCCATTGTCTTCATGTCTTGAATACCCTATCTTAGATATACATGCTCTATCAACAATATTGAGCACTCTTTACTTAAAAATATACCTAATGCCTATACCCTTACTTAGATATCATTGACAGACCATATGTCATCTGAGTTAGGGTTGCGAAAACATAAGTTTTATATCTGTCAGTTTCTTGGTTTGAAAATTGTATAGATGAGAAACTGACAGTTACCAAGCACCATTGACTTTGTGTGTTCACTACCCCAACTTATATACATACAGTAAATGTAGCAAATATTATGGCACAGATCTAGTATATAATATTCTAATTTGCTAATTGTGAAAGGAAATCACAAAATTTAGGCTAGGCAGGCGGTCAGAGAGGACCCCTCCGATCAATCAGCTGGTCATGTCAAGCCCTAGTACCTATATGACTGTCCCAACCCTATTGCTCTTATGGCAACCCCCTACTCTTTTTATCATATATATGCTAGAAGGCGGTGGCTGTGGGTCTTCATCTCTTGGGAATGACGTTAAACTCTATCTGATGGTGAGGTTTCAGATTTGGAGAATGTGGAGCACCCATTCATCACCATTGCTCGCTGGTTCACTTTGACCCGGAGTGGTAGTACCTGTTAGGGCCCCATCTATGGGTTAAATAGAAAAACATGAGTTTATAAAAAAAAAAATTGAGTATCCATTAAGAATGAATTTTATTTCAAAACTTTGTCGGCATTAAATGACCCACTGAGGTTGATATGCCATAAAACAAAAACAAACTAAATCACAAAATTACATAGACTTTTAATGTCTTAACCCCAAAAGGCAAAGTTTGAAAAACTGAATAAAATGATTTAAAAAGATACTTTCTTTTACTATTTTTTGTCTTTAGTAAAAGTTATATACTAGAAAGTTGTCCAATTTTGTTGGCCAGACTCAAGTCGTTTATTTATTTTATTTTTATTGTTGAAATGGCTACCTCCTTTCTATTTCTTTCTTTGAGATTGTGATATCAGACTAATGGCATGACTGCTTAAATTACACACTTTTCAAACTGAGTCAGCTTTTGGGACTGTGCTTATGGATGAGGGCCAAAATTGCTAGTTGTTATTTATCAGTCAGCCTATTAATAAAAGGATGACAACAACAAGAGGGGATTATTAACATGTAATAACAATGAGATGACTGGTTCTTCAAAAAGGTGCTGCAATGGCAAAATATCAATAAATGTTTCAAAGTTATCTGAATTTTTTTTTTCTTGTTCTACTTCTTCTGTTTGATAAGATCATTTTAAAAAGAATGAGGATTTATTGTCGATTATTTTGGGGAGAGTCATATTAACATATTAGAAATTGTTTGAACAACTGAAAAATTTTCTTGTTTCTATTGAGATAAACTTTTAGCTGATCCAATCTTCAGCCCTTATCAGGATAGCTTCTTCTTCTTTTTATTATCTATATATAATAGAAATTCGATCACTTTTTGTCTGTAACCGAAACTACATCACTGCTTATGTCACAGTCATTTCAGGAATTATGTAAGATTATCAATGAGTATTTAATTTATAGTCAATGTCAGTACTACATTAAAATAAAGGACAATGTTGATATTGATATATATATATATGTGTGTGTGTGTGTGTGTACTCAGAACGGAGATGCAACATTTCCTGGTCTACTGGTGTTTTTTTAAAGAAGTTTTAATAAATACATGTCTGATAGTATTCATTTAGATATAGTTTGTTTTATTTTATATATATTTAAAGTTATTTAACATAACATTTTACGAAAAAATTATCATATAAACTTATTATTCTTATTATAACTCATTCAAGGCATCAATCTATGACAATGAGGAACAGTGAAAAAAAACCTACAATTATTTACCCAGCCCATTCACTATAGGTAGGATTTGACACAAGATCAAAAGTATGGGGCATCCAGCAAGGGTCAAGCTCACTATTCAGTAGTAATAGATCTGTAAGACTAACTTACTAACCATTACACCATGATGACACACACTTGGTATTTACAGGTAGGATTTGAGACAGGTATGAGGCATCCAGTAAGGATCAAACTTGCCATTTAGTAGTAGGAGCAGGAAAACTCCGAATTCAAACCTGTTAAATCCCACTTAAAAATTGACCTTGTGTCACATCCTGCTCGTGCAGAGGGGTTGGGTAAATACATACTATAAGTACTATTCCTTGACATTTTATGACTACTATAAGTTTTATTTATGACTACTGATTAGTGATCTTAAAAGAGGAAATAATATATAATGTCTATATGTGATTATCATCTAAATAGGATATTAATCATAGTAATGTACTAAATTTTAAAAAAATCAAATAGTAATAGTAAGAAGTGTATAAATTCTCAAACTAATCACCACTATTTTCATAAGGGCACATGGGTACACTGATCTGAAATATAGCACCTATGAAAGTGGTTATAGGGGGTCCATTGTACCTGGTTCTGAAGGAATGGTAGTACTTGTTAGGGTCCCATCTATGGGTTAAATAGAAATACATGAGTTTATAAAAAAAAATTGAGTATCCATTAAAAATGAATTCATTTTAAAACTTTATTGGCATTAAATGACCCACTGAGGTTGATATGCTGTAAAACAAACCAAACCAAACCTAGTGCTCTCTGTAGAAACCAAACCTGGTTCTGAACATCCAAAGATGGCCTGGGAATTTTCTTATATCTCAGAAAATGTTAGCATATATTAAAGATTCACATTTTATATGAGACACAACTCATCGTATAAGATCATTGTCAATAAAAGACCGAAGTAGAGAAGCAATCCTCCACCCGCTTAAAAAATCAAAAATTAAGTTTGTAGCTCCTGATAAAATTCCTTTCAGAGGTATCTCCTCCTGAAATAACTTTAAAAGGAAATATACAAAAGGTTATTTTTTGTTTTTTTTTAAATTGTTAAATTATACATTTTCATTGGATTACTGCCTTTACAATGTTAAAAATGTTCAACCTTTTTCAGCAGTACCGGTCTTGGTTTATCAAAATCTTCTGTTCTTGAAGAGTCTTTTAGATTAGATGCGAATAATGTTACCTCTGCCACAAAAAAGATTGTACTTTTGCTTTGAGGAATTTAAACAATTTTTTTAATTTTTCCACTCCAGACTTACTGCAGTTTTGTTTTGTTTTGTTTTGTTTTTTCTTTTGTAAAACTCAAAGATCAGGCCATGAAAACTTACCCTTGTAGATTCTATTGTTCTTATTTTATTACTGGCTGTTTTCCATACAAAAGCTGGGATCTGTTAGCTGCCCTATTTTTGTCTACAGATTAAGAAGAGGAAGGAAGAGATGCTGCTGTTTGAGCCATAAATATACAAGTTGGAATTGTCTTGATAAGTGCAAGAGAATGGTTAAAGTTTCCAAAAGAGGTTATTCTTGGCCGACTCCCTTTTCCATATGTGTTCACTCCATTTAGAATCTATTTCTGGATGTTCCTAAATACAAAAACCCTATTTTGATCAGATCCAATAGTAAGAAAAGAAAATGACATTCATTTTCTGATATGGAATTAACTAGCTGAAAACCCACCCAACAGTTTGGTGAGTATGATATATTGCTTCTACAGGTTTATTTTACGGCACATCAACCATAAGTAAAATTAAAGTCGTTGGAGGTGGCTTTAAGTCGGTATCAGCCAGACAGCAAGAGAGTCTATCCCCTTTTCGCTAGCGCTAGACCAAGGATATTGTTTTTGACGTCTTAGGTGGAGCGCCACACCTACCCTCAGCTCCTCACTTTACCACACAGATCCCTGTGCTACACTGAGTTGGCGAGGGCCGGTATCAAACCCTGAACCTTGTGGTTCCTAGTCGGACGCTAAACTGGCCAGATCAACTATAATGGGTCCAATAAAAAATAAAAATGTCATCCATTCTTGGATATGGAACTAACTAACTGAAAACTCACCCAACAGTTTGGTTTGGTTTGTTTTACGGCACATCAACCACCATGGATCATTTAATGCAGACAGAAGTAGAGATAGAATAATCATTCTTTGTAGAAAGATAGTTTGGTTAGCATTCTTTGTTGAGGAATACTTTATAGAAAGGATCTAGTTTTGTTATCATATTTTGTCTTGAATAAATCTTGGAAACAGTTCCCCACAAAAAAAAAGCAGTTGTACAGCCACTTACCTCCTTTAGCATTATACTTATATTGTAAATTGAAACTATCAGTAAGAAAGAAAAAAACTTTAATAGTTTTATAATTTTCAAAAATGATATGCTAAAATTATGCCTCAGGATCCCATTTGTAACTACATAAAATTTGCTGGCTAAAGCTCTTCTCTTCAATTACACTGGGCAACACAATTTTTCAAGTTAGATCTGACACTTGTTTTTGACTATTTTTTGTCCTCTGAATCCAAAAATGATCCCATTCTTTCTATATGATATCAACTTTTTGAGCTACAGGATACCCTGATTTTTCTCAAAAGCTATAGAAATACAACATCTAACAAATTTGTGCTTATTTTATGGAAGGTTTTAAAAATTTACAATTGTTGGAAAATAATAAAACATATCACTATTATGATTACTGCTACTACTATTATTTTCACTATTATTACTACTACTACTACACTGGGCAAACTCTTAATCCAAAAATGACACCAGTTTTTCTATATCAAATCTACTATTTAAGCTACAGGATACTCTTGATTTTTCTTACGAACCATAAAAATACAGCATCTAACAAGTTTGTGCTTATTTTATAAAAATGTTTTAAAAATTTACATATAAAATAATAAAACATGCAAGGAAACTGATGAAGAGGAAATATTTTTGTTAATCAAACCTCACACTCTAGTTATATATATTTTTTAAAGCAAGCTTCCAACTATGTAACTCTTTTTGAAAAAAGGCATCATAAAAATGTGTTTTTTGTTTTTAACTCTGTCATATTTTTTTGTACTTTCTATCTTTTAGCATTTAAGAGGTCATTGATGTCAAAAATCTTTTTTAACACTTTTATTAAGTTTCATTCAACATTTTTCACCCCCTCCTTTTTCATGTAGTGATTCATCATTCGCCTCTGTGATTACTGAATTAAATCTCTTGCAAGTTGCTCTTCAAGAAGTAATTTGTTTAATCCCATGATAATTTGTTTTATAATCATGTAGTAATTTAGATTAAGGATTAAGCAGGGTTTTAAATTAGGCCAAGATTTGTACTTTATGATAGTGAATAGTCAATTTCTTTTTTCTGAGAGTATGATGTCATAATTAAAGATTAAAAAATATATTTAAAAAAAAAAAAAAGGGAGTTTTTTTTTTAATGCATTTAATTTAGTTTTTTCAAACTTTGCTTTTTGGGCTCCAGACATTGAAAGTCTAAGTAATATGTGATTTTATTTCACAAATAGTAAATTAGAATATTATATTCTGCAGAGATGCTGACGCACAAAAATCTAAAAGGATGCAGTAAAACCATATCCATGCATCCCAATGTTTTTCTTTTTTCTTCCCTCGCCATTTCAAGCTAACTGTAAATACATTTCAATAGTTTCTTAGAAACGATTTACACTGGAATGTTACAAGGTAGGTGTTAGACGGCTTTAATAACTGTATATGGAAGTGCACTTAGCGTGATGGTTTGATTGTCACTGGCCTTGAGCTAAATTAAGATAAACTTTGTAAATGGCAATAACACCAATGCTCATCAAATCTTATAAAATTTGTGGGCATGGTGTTGGATTTTTTACTGATATAAAGTGTGTGCTAGTTCCCGGCCTATATTTATAGACAAGCGAGATCATGTGGTCTATTCCTTAGCCAATCACTGGTCATACTGCGTGGCTGATATATTACTTAAGCGTTGATTCTTTCTCAGTCTACTCGCAATCATTGACAAAGGAACCTTGGATTCTCTACCTGAGAGGATTACCAAAGGATTCAAATCGGAGGACTCTTTACCTAGAATCAACTGGCCAGCAATGGACCTTAAAAACTTAACACATGGTCATGGGCAAATCTGATCAGATTAGAAGGCCTATGGACAAATTTGACCTGTAGCAGTATTATATCATTATCTTCTAAATATATTTACCAACCCCTCCGCACAAGTACGATGTGACACAAGGTTAATTTTTTAAGTGGATTTTAACAGGTTTGAATTCAGAGTTGTCGTTTTTTTTTTTTTCTAGACTGGTTACCTAGTTAAAGAGTCCAGTCTGCTTTAGCTGGAGGCAGAGCAGTTGGATGCCTATCTTTCCCAAGGGTATTAATGCTATGTGAAATGCAAACAGCCTTGTCCAGGATTTGAACTTGGGTCGACACGTCCATTTCCTACAACTCTATCCATTACACCATGTGCCTCCACTCATTGTTTCATATAATTTAAAAATAAAGTACAATTGAGTTATGTGCTTAGCATAACTTATTGTTGTAGGAAATGCAACCAGAGTTCAAATCCTGAATGAAGCTTTAAGTATTTCCCTTCATATTAATGGTTTTCAGAAAGACATAAATTCTTCTCTTCTCTAGCTATGGTTAAATAGTAGGGCAGATTAGGTTCTTTAGCATTGGTTAGGTAACCAGTCTAGAAGAAGGAAAACTCTGAATTCAAACCAACTGTACTCTTACTTGTGTTTGGTGAATGCACATATCAACTGTATATATATATTTTTAAAAAAAGAGCATGCTGGAATAGAATTTGTACAGAACTTTACAGTATATACAAAATATAAATGAATTTAATTTAGAATATGAAAAAAAAAGGATTCAATGAGACTAATTTACTTAAGATAGGTTAGCAATATTAGAAAAGATGGATTTAAAAAAAACTCTTTGCCTAATAATTTCCCCCACAGGTGTACCAAATTTTCTTGGTATTTTTTACCTGTACGATGGGATATTTCAAAGTTCCCGTTTACCAAAACTTTTCCTGTACCCCAATGATACCTCCATTGAAAAAATAAGGTCTTAAAAAAAAATTGTCTTTGGGTTACCCTTACCACGCCTTTAAACTTGACTATTTCTTTTATGTCACATTTCATTTTTTCCGGATTTTTTTTTTTTTTTCTTCACACTCTTACTCTGTCTTTCTTTATCTTTCACTCTCTTCTCTTTGCTTACATTGTTCCTTCTTTCTATTTTCTGAATACAATTACATTTGAGTCATTACTTACATTCATGCAAGTCTTCTTATGAGTTTATAATTCTCTAGCATTTAAAAAAAAAAAAAAAAAAAAAAAAAAAAGAACCAGAAAGGCCTGGCTCTCTTAAATCTTGACATTTAAACAGTCAACAAAAAAAGTTGCCTAACAAATATTTCCTATTATCAACTCTGAACCTTGCTCATTTTCTTATAAATAGCTGTTGTAATTGATACAATTTGTAGGTAATGATTACTACAGTTTCTTGAAACCTACAACCTACTAAAATGCTTGAGTATTATACAATTAGTTTAAAGTGTTTGTTAGATCAAAAGAACTTTAATGTGGCCAAACATTGCTCTACACAGCCATGCTTTCTTTTTAGTCATACTGTATGATGAGGTCAAAGGTGTCAATTATCACAGATGTCTTGTTGAGATTTATATCTGCTGGGAATCATAGATTTTATTAGCATTAGACTTAAGATTTTAAAAAAACAATAAAAAAAAAAGGATATTTTTGTCTTTAAAAGCTCCAGACTAACTTTTTACACCAGTGTCCTGAAATCAAAATGTTTTTTATTACTCTTATCATCTATAGTTGTTAGTAGCATAATAAAAATGGCATTAAAACATTTAGGAAATAGATATCTTTTTTTATCTATTTAGTGGAATAGTGGTCTCTGTTTTTTTTTGGGGGGGGGGTTGCTTAAGCAACAATGAAACATTAATTAAACAAAGAAGGTTTCATTTTAAAAATAAGAAGAAAAAAAAAAAACAAGTTTTAACTTGGGTGAAATAAAGGCAAATTTTCAAGTCATTAAAGAAAGACCAAAACAATATATTTAACTGATGATTGAAAAAGTACAGAACATAAGAAATATAATGAAACCTGATTATTATGTTCATGTCCAAATAAATACAAAAAAAATAAATGATGCAGTCTTAACCCACTGTTTAAAAAAAAAAATTTTTTTTTTCCACAGATTAGGGCGAATTAAAAAAAAAAACAACAAAAAATGATGTAAAACTCTACAAAAAATTTTCTGTTTTAATATTTGGTTATACTTATTTTAATTTTGGGGGGATTGACTGTTCTGTGGGGTATCCCCCAATGGGGCGGGGGGGCTAGGTTTTCTCAACTAATTTTTTAGTATCCTCAGGACAATAGGACACCGTCTTGAGATACTGCCGTTTTCAGATTTTACCCCTTCAAATTTGAGCCAGAACAAAGTTAGTATTACTCTAGTTAAGTAAAAATGATATTGTATATTCTTTTTTTTTTATGTCTTTGTGTCTATAATATTGTCAGCACAGCATTCTTCAGGTTTACTATCTGCTTGGAAAGAAGAAAAAAAACTGTTTTTGGTACTATAAAGAAAAAATGGTAGTAAATAAAAGAATTGTTTTGAGTCATCTAAGCAATAATGCTCATAATCTCCGTTAAATTCTATTTTTAAAATTATACATTCAGCTTGTTCTGAGAGCATCCCAGCATGGTGTAATGGCTAGCAAGCTAATCTCACAGATCCATTACTACTGAATAGCGAGTTTGAGCTTTGCTGGATGCTCCATACTTGCAACTTTGTGTCACATCCTACCCATGGCAAACGGGCTGGGTAAATACTTACATTCTGCTTATTCTAACTTTTTTAGATCTTTTCTTTGTTACATTTTTGTTGAACAAATAAAACCACATGGTATTGAAATCTATACCATTGCTGCTTAGATGATTTTTTTTTTTTTTTAAATTGCTGTTTTTTAGCATTTTTTGCTTTACACTACCAGAAATAATACCCTCTCTTTCCATACAGACAGTCCATCTAAGAAAGGCCATAGAATGGATCAATAAAAAAAAGGTTGTGTTAACAATATCATAAATATAACCTCGAGATTCAATTGTCAAAACTTAATTGGGTGACCACTTAAGCAACAGAAGATATAGTAAACAACCTGAGTCTTTTTTTTCAAAATGTCTTGATTTGGTATTAAATCACTGACCTAAATGATATACCCATATCTAAATGTTATATCACTGGTCAGGATGTTATATCCACTGGTTTGGATGTTATATCACTGACCAGAATAGTATATCCACAACATAAATGGTATATCACTTGTCAAAATATATATATCCATATGTAAATGTTATATCACTAGCTAGAATGTTATAAGACTTATCTAAATCATTGGTCTGTTATGTTATATCCATACCTAAATGTCATATATAGTGTTATAAATATATTGGGAATAAAACGATTTTTTAATCCAATTTACAACTTAATAATAATAGAACAATCAATTGTTCAAGAAAGAATATGTTTGATTATGACTATCCTATTGTAAGTATCAGCCAGACAGTAAGGGAGTCTATCCCCCTTCTCGCTAGCACTAGACCAGAGAGATTGTTTCGCTGAGGTGGAGTGTCACAGCTATCGTCGGCTCCCCAATTTTAGATCAGATTACCCAAGCTGTGCTATTCATGCTTTAAGTTGGCAAGGACCACTATAGAACTTGGAACCTTACAATTCCTAGGCAAATGCTTTACCCACTGAGCTAAACCAAGACAATTTAAACATGCCATAAGCATTTACCCATACAAAGCCTGTTTAGTCATTCAAGATTTTGTAAAGAAGCCTATCATAAATTTAGGAACTGTCTATAAACTGTTTCTTTTTATTCATAAATTTAAAAAGGAGGTTTGTAAAATGGTGCCATTCATGTTGTAGAGTATTTTAATTTTTTTTTTCTTCTGCAATAGTAAATACCTGCTGTGTGTTGAGATCACTCAAGTTCTGTGTACAACTTTTGTTTGTAAATTTCTTGTTATTTACTAACATTTTTCTAACAAAGGTTTAATGTAAAACATCTGCTATATATTATATGCAACCAAAAAAAAAAAAAGAGAAGGCTTTGATATAAAGTTTTAAAATGTACAAGATTTCACCAAGCAATAATGATAGATGCATCTTTTTAATACCAAAATTGAGTTTGTCAATAAAAGTTGATACAAATATATATATATATATATATATTATCAATTTCTATTGACAAACTCAATTTTGGTATTAAAAAAAATCTATCATGTGTATATGTGTATATATATATATATATATATATATATATATATATATATAAAACTAGGGTAGCGATAACAAAGTGTTTAGTTTGAAAATTGCATAGCCAAGAAATTGTCAGTAAACAAACTTCATTAACCTCATGTCCACACTACCCTAACTTAGATATAAATGCTCTTTCCATGATATTGTGTATTTACTATAAATATAGTACCCCCCCTCTCTCTCTCTATATATATATATATATATATATATATATATATATATATATATATATATGTGTGTGTGTGTGTAATACTCAAAGCAATAGTTTGAATTAGGGAATCACATTCATTGTATGTTCATAGATACATTTGTGTGTAGTTGTTTTTAAGAAAGTATCCTATTGGATCTATTTGACTCATAGAGAGGACTTTAACAGGTACTACCACTCCAGGTCAAAGTAGACCTGGGAGTAATGCCAATGAAGGGGTACTCCACACTCCCCAGAACTGAAGCCTCACCATCAGTATAGAAAAGAAATAAAATGATTTCTATTGTTTGATATTAAAAGATCAGAAATTAGTTGGTTTCTGTAAATGACGACTGCTAATACCTTTTTATATCACAGTATGAGGGATTATTCTTTATTTAGATCACTGAAGTTAAGCAGCGATGAGCCTGTTTAAAACTTAGATGGGTGACCATTTAAGCAACAACAGGTACTGTAAGTAAACCGAATGTCAAAATGACTTGATTAGGCATTAAGTAACCCGAAAGTGGTTGATATGCCATAAAACAAAACAATCAACCAACCATTCTTTATTGCTAGTACATGTAACCCTATACAACCTGTCTATTTTACATGGAGAAAAGTTAGGCACCACCCTCATTACTCTGAAAGATACCATGAAGAAGAATTACTCAGTATGGCACTCCAACACCTAATTTTATCTTGTTTCTTTATTTATTTAACTCTTAATGTCCTATACCGACTCATTCCACCCGGCCAGAAGTCACATTCATTTTCCTAATCTGCCCCAAACAATCGCCTTTGTTTAAATGTAATATTAAACATATTTAGGAGTCTTTGATTTAAGGGAAATAACAGGTAACTTTAGATGCAAAGTCCATTTTTAGCCATCTTTTGATAAATCCTAATATGAATGGGGCTCTGGACGTAGAAAATTCTCAACAGGATGTTAAGAGTTAATGCCAATCTTGTAGAAGAAAGTTGTGGTACTATTTATATTTAGCTGGTGGAATGAAGGGGATTCATACCTTTCCCAAAGGTATTAGTCCAAAAATGAACATTATAGCCCGACTGGAATTTGAACTCGCTCAATACGCTGTCACAATCCAGCACGCTAGCCATCATGCCATGGGGGACTCCCCTTAATAGGTTATGGGGAAACACTCATTCATGGTAGGTCAATGATAGACACAAATATAATTTTGACCCATAGAATAGCATCCCTCCCAGAAGAATTACTCAGTATAGCACTCTAAGTTATGATTTGGTTTGGTTTCTTTATTGAATGCCGATCTTGCTGAAAAACAGTCATGGATGAAGGATTTCATACCTTTCCCAAGGGTTTTAGTCCGAAAGAGAACATAATAGCTCGACTGGAGTTTGAACTCACTTAATACGATGTAACAATATGTATATTTGTAAAGAATCGAAGACATTCGTTCTTATTCTATTAGCCAAATCTTAAATAGAAGAGAATGGAATTAGCTGTCCAAAACAATCGGTCAGTTGTGACTAAGTTTCATGAGCAACAAAGATATTTTTATCTGGTCATACAATGACCAATATTGATAATTGGATTTTAGACCGTAGATATGACTTGAGCCAGTGTGGTCAGCAAATTGTGATTTTTATGCAGCTGATATTGAGACAAGATACGAAGACAAATCGTTGCTGGTTCTGTTTTATAATTTGTTTTTATTGATTACAACCTTTTGGTATTTTTCTAGTATTTGCTACTCATTAGTAGTAGAAATTCATACTGTTTTTACACACACACACACACACACACAAAACATATAGTTAGGCTAGCATGGACATGAAGTCAACGGCGCTTGGTTACTTACAGTTTCTTGCCTATGCGATTCTCAAATCAAGTATGTATGTGTATATATATATATAGTTAAAAGAAAGGAAATGAATCTGACAATATGAGTATATTCCACCTTTTCATATATATATATATATATATATATATGTGTGTGTGTGTGTGTGTGTGTGTCTGGAAAAAGCAAACTATTCAGAAGATATATTTATTTATACATGATAATATGCCTAAGTTTAACTTTTTTTTTTTCTGCTTTTTTTTTGTTGTTGTTTGTTTGTTTGTTGTTTTTTTGGTAAATTAAATCTTCAGGGTGATGTTCTAATGCTTTATTCGAAAATTATTTTCAGATGAAGCATTATAACATCACATTTTTTGCCATCCCCTTGAAGATGGTTTAAATAAAAAGCAAAATGTTAAATGTTAGCATTATTTTTTTATGAATAAACACATCCTCTGAATTTAAAAAAAAATATATATATTTACATACCATCAGATTTCCATTTTTCTCAGATATAATATAATACACATATACACTGATAGCATTATGTTCTTCTTTATAAAATCTTTACACTTTCTATAAGATGTATTTTCAGAACTTTTTATATACTGGAACCTAGAAGGTTTGGTGTATTAGTACACACAAATAGTAGTTGCACAGCAGTGTTAAGAATTGGTGTTTCATAGATGGTTCTTGTAAAGGTCTCCATAACTTTCTCACACGGCTCTAAACAGTAGTAAACAAGTAGTCATGGACCAGTTCATTTATTCCCAGAAAAGGAACAATAGGCTAGTCTACAACAGAATTGAGCCAACCAAGTGTAACAAAAGACTTCTTATTGAATCTGCCAATTCATTAGAGTGTATCGAAAGTATTTTCATTTGTTAAGACTAAAAGTTTGTGTGGAACTTCTTAAGAGCTCTGTTTTGTCATCTATGTAATGTTGTACACATGGTATCTTTTGATGATCATATATACTAGCGGGACCTGTGGATATACCACAGTAAGATAATCTAATTATTACAATGTTTGATATATTTACTTAAGAGCTATTGCAAATGGTTCACTATGTAAAAATGTATAATGATCTTGATTTAACTCTCTCTCACATTTTTTTCTTTTTTTTTCCTTCTTTTCATTATGTTCGATGGAAATAGATTAGCACTATCACCTCCTCTCTATCATTCTCCTACTTTCTTTCTTATTATATTTTTTTCTGTGTAGCATATCCTTTTTCTTCCTTAATAATAAAAACAGAATGGTCCATTATTTAGCTGAAGTGATGACACTAATAAAAATTAGAATTCTGCGAATAAGCAACACCAGATAATCAGGATTTAGATTTTTGCATTTCATGTGGGATGATTTGGACGGTCTGATTTTTAACCAAGAGGGTATTGCAAGATGATAACTATATATATATATATATATATATATATATATATATATATGAAAGTATTAGACTTTTGGTGGTCAGGTTTCTTTTCTTAATCATTATAGTCTTAAAAGATGATGATTATTTACTTCAGAGCTTTCAAGGGATTAGTCACCACTCTTAAAATGTTTTAACCAATCCTGGGGAATACAGTCAGATACTATTTCATTTTTTTCCACTTTTTGAATGCTGTGTGCAGCTTCAACAGATTTGAGAACCTGTTTAAAATAATGCCACCAAATTGCTAGAATGTCTCTAAAAGGATTGAAATGCCATAAAACAATATGATCAACTAAACCATTTCATTTAAATTTTGAAATTTAAAAAAATAATTAAATCTTTGGTTTCAATATTTTTTGTCACAATTTCTAAACTAGAACTAATTTAAATTATATTGTTTTCTGCAACTGTTTAAAAAAATTTTTAATTATAAAATCCATTCTGCAATGTTCAGAACAGGATATTCATCTTGAAGCCATAAGATTCCGGGTTTGATACCGACCTTCACCAATTCAGTGCATGATTAGCCCAGCTTGGATCTGTGTAATAAAGTGGGGAGCTG
The DNA here is from genome assembly GCA_023376005.1 of Doryteuthis pealeii. Lineage (NCBI taxonomy): Eukaryota > Metazoa > Mollusca > Cephalopoda > Myopsida > Loliginidae > Doryteuthis > Doryteuthis pealeii. The sequence goes on from CM042154.1 coordinate 65,290,889, forward strand.
ATGATAGATGTGGTGCTCTGCCTCAGATGCAATAACAATCTAGACTCCCTTGCTTTCCAACTGATACGAACAATAGTCCATTCTGCTTACTCTTCTTTTACTATAACACTACAAAGAAATATTAAAAACTGACTAGAAATGGAAAAAAAAACAGTTTAGTATAACAGGATAGAAACAAAAAAAATAGGATAATTTTTTTTATTTGTTGACACAACCGAAAGAAAAGAGAGTGATATAGGAAAAAAAAAAAAGATGTTAGAATGGTATTAAAGTTCTAGAGATACCATTCTAAAGACTTGTCTGCACTTTTTAGTTCCTCATTCTTGGAGACAAATGCCAAACTAGCATGTACCAAAAATATTGCAAAAGTTTTGACTCACCCTAGTGTGATACATTAGCAGTGTAAATGTTTAGCTTGTAAGATAAGGATAACATAGTTTTATGATAGAAAAACAATAGGCCACTCTGCTACTCTTCTTTTACTCTAACACTACAAAGAAATATTAAAAACTGACGTTAATATTACCCGTAGAAATATTAAAAACTGACCAGAAATTTAAAAAAAAACAAAAAAAACAGTTTAGTATAACAAGATAGAAACAAACAAAAAAATAGGATTTTTTTTTTCTTATTTGTCTGACACAACCAAAAGAAAAGAACTGTGATATAGGAAGAAAAAAATGCTAAGGATAACGATAGTTTTATGATAGAAAAACAATAGGCCACTCTGCCTACTCTTCTTTTACTCTAACACTAAAGAATTATTAAAAACTGACCAGAAATTTAAAAAAAAAACCAGTTTAGTATAACAGGATAGAAACAAAAAAAATAGGGTAATTTTTTATTTTGTTTGTCTGACACAACCAAAAGAAAAGAACAGTTATATAAGAAAAAAAATGATAAGGATAACGATAGTTTTATGATAGAAATGTGAATCTAATCAGTTTGATTATCCCTCATCCATAATGCTTACACTTGAGAAGGATAACTGAAAATGCTGTGGAAAATGAAGAATGAGTCGCTTGGGAATCAAACAGTGACTGACTAATGAGTAAGTGATGTCATTCTGCCCTTCCGACTGACTACAAAGAGTGAGGGAGGGAGGAAAAATGGCTATTGATCGTCTGCTTTACTGCAAAGCTAGTCTGCATGCTGGTTGGAAAATGTCAGTCTGCCTATACAGCGAGAGAGCCGAGCCAGCCTACAAATGTCTGAGCTAGACTTCACGCTCTGGGCAAGGCCTGTGATAATTTCTAAAGGGAACAACAGCTTGTCCATATTCGGTGTTCTGCAACTCACAGACAGAAACAGTCTTTAGTTTATGGCATGAGGTTTTTATGATTTAAAAAAATATTTTTTTTGTTTCTATTTTATTTGGATACAAGTAATAAACTTTTCTCACGGGGTTAGTAATCTTTATTAAAATTATAGAAGAAACTCATGCAAACAATTTAAAGAAACAATTTTCAAATTTGTTCCTAAAATGTGAAATCCTAGGATTTATATGATAATGATAATAGCAGAAAACATTCTTGTTATTATTCAGGTAATGTTTCTGTACAAAAACTATAAGCTAGATAATATTGTCAGGATGTAAACATTTTTTTTTTTTTTTTTTTGGTATTTCCTGGTGTTATTTTAGAATTTATTTAAAATATTTCTTGGTGTATATTTTCTTCAACCTTTCAAATATTATTCCCCATACATATATATATATATATATATATATATATATATATATATATATATATATATATATAGATATAGAGAGAGAGAGAGAGAGAGAGAGAGAGAGAGAGAGGAAAAAACAAATTATTACTAAAGATGAATTTATTTATAGATGGTGAACTAGATGTTAAAACATTTCAGTTTATTATAAAGCCTTCATTGGGACATATATATATATATATATATATATATATAATATACAAGAACTATAGAATAAACTTTTTTCCAGCAATATGCATCACCATATTTGGGATGGCATGACCAAAAGTAAATCATATCTATAATCCATACTAATGTGTTTCATGTTGTTACAGAGAAATTTCAGTCATATATATATATATATATATATATATATATATATATAGGCATTCATGGTGTAATGGTTATCATTATAGGAAATGGACTCAGTAACCCTGAATGAGGTCATTTGAAAAAGGTATACATCTAATTTTTCTCCCTCCTGTTATAGGTAGGGTAGACTGGGCTCTTTAACCTTGATATGGTAACCCCAGTCGAGGTGAAGAACAATCTAAACCTGTTAAACTCTGCTTATAATATTGACCTTGTGTCAAATTCTGCTCATGTGGAGAGGTTGGTAAATATGTGTGTGTGTGTGTGTATTGTGAATTTAATGGTGACACAATATGATCTTCTTGATATTATACATTTAGCAGTTATGAAAATCAGGATTTTTATGAAAAAATGAAGAAAAATTTATTTGGGATTTAGTTGAATAAAATCTGAGAATTGCAAATGGTGACGCATCCTAAAAAAAAATGTAGCATCTTAATATCCTAAGCAGTTTATGTTAATCTGTTGGTTATGGAGTATAAGTTCTTGAATTAGTATTAAATTTAAGATTCTTCCTTTCTGGGACATAAATCTGCTGTTAGGAATGAAATTCAACCATACTAGATATAAAGTTGGATTTTTTAAAAGAATCTGATTATATTCAACTGAAAATAGCAGTTGGCAATTTGGAACCGGCTTAGCAGAAAACCAATTTCATAATCGCTTGAAAATATGATTCATGCTCTTGCAAACATGCAAGAGGCGGTTCCATTTCAAATGTCAAACAGGTAAAGCTTGTTAGTGCCAACTTACAGAGTTTGAAGCTTATTAATATGTAATGTAAAAAATCCATGCAATTATGTGATAATAATCCATAATAAATGACAAAATACGAGGGTGACTCAAAAAGTAATGCTATTTTGTTTAGGACAAGTATAATTACCAACATAGGAATATGTATCATACATCAAAATGAAGCTGGTCCTCTGTGGATCACATCCCTACTTCTCCACATAGTCACCGTTTCTCAAAATAGCAATGTTCCACCTTCGAATGAGAGCATGTATCCCTGCCCTGTAAAATTCAGTTGACTGTTCTTTGAGCCACTTGTTTACTACAAATTTCACTTCCTCGTCACTGGAATAATGTTAGCCTCTCAAACCCTCTTTCATTGGACTGAAGAGATGATAGTGATTATTCCAGTTGTAAACCACAGCTGTGAAACGCAATTACCACATCCAGGATTTGAACTCGGGGCGACAAGTCCATTTCCCTGGTTGGGATATATAAACAAGACCCCATGCCTGGGGTGTAATGGTTATCATTGTAGGAAATAGACACAGTGACATAAGTTCACATCTGAGACAATGCTGTTTGCATTTCACATAGTGAAAGTCACATGGAGAAAGTTATGCATCGAACTATTCTCCTTCCAGTTATGGATAAATATTAGGGCAAACTGGGCTCTTTAACCTTGATAAGGCAACCATTCTAGCAGAAGGGAAACTCTGAATTCAAACCATTAAACTCCACTTTCGAAATTGACCATGTGTCACATTGGACTTGTGTGAGGGAAATGGTATATATATATATATATATATACACACACATGGTACATAGGTTCAGGGTTCAACATCCAATTCAGCACATGAGTAGCACAACTTGAGTAATCTGATCTGTGTGGTAAAGTGTGGGGTGTGGCGCTCCACACCAGTAAAACAATCTCCCTGGTCTAGCGCTTTTGGGCTCATATCAACAGCAGGCCACTCCGCTAACCTTACTTACTTATATAAAAAACAGAAATAAATGAATCAATAGGATTGGTTCAGATGATAACAAAGAAGATGGTAAATTGATAAGGCCAATTTTTCCATCCCAAAACCCACCTACTTTGGCTTGTTTATTGAAAGGATGAAAGGCTTTCCTCTTTGATAATCAATCTCTCAATACAGATGCCACACATATTACATATATATATATATATATAATCATTTATGTATTAAAGATTGCAGTATCAATAGAAAGAGTGCTTGATATCTGAGATAGTATATATAGGCAGTATGTGACACATGGGCAATTTCTTAAGCACAGTTTAACAGGTTTGAATTCAAAGTTTTCCTTCTCCTAGACTATATATATTATATATATATATATATATATACACACACACACACACACACAGAGGCATATAGGAACATTCTTTCAAGTCCTCAGAAGTCAATGGATGACAATTATATCATTTCATACGGAGGACTCTAGTGAATTCATTTCTGCTTAGAAAAGTATCAATTAAATATTCTCCTATATTTGACAGCCGCCTCTGGCCACACAGGTAAGAGATTTGGCGAACGAAAGTGCATTCGGGTCTCAAACCCGGCCAGGGGTAGCTGTTAAGGTATAACCACACTGATGAGAGGTGAAACCTCGAAACACGTGTCTGTGGATTACTTATTTATTATATATATATATATATATATATATATATATATATATATATATATATAAGCATACTTACTATTTTAAAAAAAAGTAACCTCATAGAATTATATAATTTCATACAGAGCAATATTTATGTGTTGTGTGTATATATATATATATATATATATATATATATATATATATATATATTATAAAAAAGCTTATGACCTTTAGTGGAAACACCTAACAACTAAGCTATGTGAATAATATAAGTACATTTTATTACAATTACTTATTAAATGACTTGGTAATATTGGTTGTTTTGTATTTTCCATACCAGTGAATCATGAGTGGAATTTTAAATTCTTTTCCTGATTATAAATTCTTTCTTTGACTCATTCTTATGCTTCAGTTGTTCTTTTATTAATACATTATCATTTTTACCACAGGCAAAATCTAAACCACATAGTTGTACTTTCAGTTACATTGATAATAGAAACACAATAAACATATCAATTCATAATATTTGTTAGTTTCAAATTTTATTGTCAATGAAAAATTAAGATAAATTTAAGAGATTTATAATTTGCTTGAAGCATTGTGTTTATATTGGTTTGGTGGTTGGTTTTGAAGGCTATCACAATGCAAGTGTAAAGAAAGATGAGGTAACTATGATGTTGTTTGTTTACCTTTGATTTATTCTGAATATTTCAAGATAAAGATCCCTTCATCAGAAGATCTCGGAGCTAAATCTGAAGCTGTTAGCTTGTTGCTAGGATCTGTCCATTCTGTTGTATTCCTGGGGTATCTTCCAAATTCTGTGTGTGCGTGTGTGTAAGTCTGTGTGTATATGTCTGTCCAATAATGTACTTTAATGTACAAGATAATTTTATATTTGTATATGCATGCTGCAGTTGGTCGAACCCTAAAAAAAGAATATAGGAATTGTAAAGCCCTTGTAAATGCAAAAACTCTTTTAAGGATTATAGTAACAGCTACTGGGGTCACTTAGGACTTACAGTAATAGTGGCTGAGGTTAGTTAGAACATAGTAACAATGATTGGGATCATATAGAGCATGTAGTAATGGTAGCTGGGGTCACTTAGGTGATAAACCCAAAGTGACCCCAGCTGCCAGTAACAGTAACAGTGGCTGAAGTCGCAGCTTATAGGAACAGTGGATTGAGGGACTTCCTTAGAGTAACAGCAATTGGGGTCTGGGATCATTTAGGGCTTATAGTAACAGGGGCTGGGGTCAATTAGGGCCTATAGTAACAGGGGCTGGGGTCAATTAGGGCCTATAGTAACAGGGGCTGGGGTCAATTAGGGCCTATAGTAACAGGGGCTGGGGTCAATTAGGGCCTATAGTAACAGGGGCTGGGGTCACTCAGAGCATATAGTAAAAGTGAGTGGGTTCACTTAGGGCTTATAGTAACAATGCCTGGGGTCACTGAGTGCTTATAGTAACAGTGACTGGTGTCAGATATAAAAATTCCTAACTTTTCATCCACCCTGTATATTTTTGAAAACCAACCAATTAATTTTTTTTTAGCAAGTTTAGATTGTTAATTGAATACTTTCTAATTATACTTTTCACTGCAAATTCTTTTCCTCTTTGATTTGATTTTTTTAAAGAATTAATTCCTTTTACTTATTAATTGCTCCTCTACTGTTTTTGCCTTTCAATGTTAACTGTGCCTTGTTATTATTCTCAAGATTAAAAAACATAGAAGCAAGTCATTAACTGAATCTGTTTTTCTCATTAGAGGAAATATTTAAGAAGTTTGATATGTTTAGAATGTTTCATTAAAAAAAATATTAGGCATAACTACTAGAATGTTATATTTTCTGACTTACGACATTTGAATTTTTAAATATCAATATTACTCTATTTGTGATACTGTTAAAATGATTTTTGAAAACTCTCTCTCTCTCTCTCTCTCTCTCTCTGCACTTTGTGATAAGTATTTTTATTTTATCAAATCCACTTTTACAATGCCAGAAGATAATACAGGGTCCAGGTAAATAATAAGGCAGGCTAGTCTTGGTATGGATACCAATCTAGGAGAAGGAAAACTCTGAATTTAAACCAAAGGGTTTTTTATTTCATTAGTCAAAACCTACTTTGAGAGCTCCTCACCACCACTCGTCCTATTATTGTTGATAAAACAATCATTATCATTTACTAATAGTTATCATCACAGGAAATGGATACAGTAACCCGAGTTCAAATCCTGGTCAGGCTTGTTTGCATTTCACATAATGCTAATACTCTTAGGAAAAGTATGGATCCAACTATTCTCCTTCCAGATTAGGGCTAAAATAGTAGGGCAAACTGGATTATTGTAGTAAGCAAGTTCAAATGCCAGTCTCGCTATTTTTGTTCACTTTCATACTAATACCCTTGGATTACTAATACCCTATGGATTAAATAGTACCACTAGTGTTCTTCTGCAAGGATGGCTTTGGCATAAATAACCCATGAACGTTGATATGCCATTAAACAAAGAAAACGAAACCATATCTTGGGCATGTTGAATTTTGCCTACAATTTTTCCGCCATTTTTTTTATTTTTATTTTAATTTTATTTTTATTTTTTTTCAAATATTAAAAGCAACTCTTTTATAACAATGAACAGAAATGATACCATCTTCATTTCAGTATCTTTTTTCTTTTCTTTTCTTTTTTTTTTTTTTTTTTTTTCCTTTTTTTTTTTCTTTTCTTTTCTTTTCTTTTCTTTTCTTTCTTTTTCTTTTCTTCTCTTTTCTTTTTTTTCTTCTCTTTTCTTTTTTCCTCTCTTTTCTTTCTTTTTTTCTTTTTTCTCTTTTCCTTTTCTTTTTCTTTTTCTTTTCTTTTTCTTTTCCTTTTCTTTTTTCTTTTCCTTTTTTTCCTTTTTCCTTTTTTCCTTTTCCTTTTTTTCCTTTTTTTTTCCTTTTCTTTTTTCTTTTTCTGTTCTTTTCTTCTTTTTCTTTTTTTCTTTCCCTTTCTTTCTTTTCTCCCTGTTTCTTTTCTTTTCCTTTTTCTTTTCCTTTTTCTTTTCCTTTTCTTTTCTTTTTTCCTTTTCTTTTTTCCTTTTCTTTTTCCTTTTCTTTTTGTTACTTGAGTATCTCCTCTGTTATTTTTAAGTTATTTCTGTCAATAACTTGTTATTTCCGTTAAATAATCGATTTCTTTTTCTTCTTATTTTTAGGTAAGTACTTTTACTTTGGTGTGTACAAGAACAAGGAAGAAAAATATATTTTTCTGAGGTAAGAGGGTTCTGTTTTCTGCCAGGTTATTATTAAATAATTATTCTCTAGATATCTCAAATGTGTACATTTTAAACACTTTAAAGTTGCATGTAAATTGATATAGGAATAAATATTGCATTGCATCATAAAATGATGAGTCATGAGACAGCTGTTATTGAGCAAAATATAATTTTAGGAAGAGGGATGAACTGTATAGAATACTATCAGGGATAGGGGTTACAAAAGAAAAATGGTTTCTCTTAGCTTTTTGTTAGAGAGCTAATATTGTCATCCTTTATCAGAGATGCTGATAGGTACGCATCATGTGTCCCTTATGAATAAAAATCTAAAAGGATGCAGTAAAATTATACCCATTCATTCCAAGTGTTTTTTTTTTTTTTTCTTCCCTCACAATTTCAAGCTAACTGTAAATACATTTCAATAGTTAGAAATGAATTACACAGGATAGGTTACAAGGTAGGGGTTAGATGGCTTTGGTTGTTTCCCCAGATCATAAATAAAAAAAACTTACACTTTATTCAGAAACTTTAGTTGGGTCACATAAATTTTCTGGGGACTCATTCAAAGCAAATATGTGCATCCCAGGATGCACTGAATCAAAAAGCTATCAGCATCACTGCTTTATACTAAACTTTGAGAGAGAAAAAAAATTTGGTAGTTAAATAAACTCATCTTGTGAAACTTTACTTACATTCCTGTATAAAGTATTTTATACAAGAATTTAAATAAACAAATAATGCTATTTGTTTGAATTCATGGGTTGTCGACGGTAATTGGAACCTTAATTATTCTTCAGAAGCTTGATAATTTGTCTTGTTTGGATTTGTCTCTAATTATGACATGAAGCTCTGGAGTTTGACTAGAAACACCTGAAGAAGGCTAGAGGACACATCGGACAAAATGTTGTGTATATAACAATAAGATGAGAACAACTGTCTGAAAAATCCAAATAATACAAACAAATAGTGAACATGAATTTGTACATAATTCAAATATATGTAATGTGTATATAATTTGATAGAATAAAGAATTTAATACAAATAAATAGATAAAAAAAAATAAATAATCATCACTTCGCTTATTTACTTTAAAAATACAATTCTTGCTTGGAACTATAAAAAAAAAAAAAAAAAAGGATGTCTATTCACTTCAGCTGTCATCTTTGATTTGTATCTTTGCAAATGTAAGTTTAAGTATAGTTATTTTTTAGTTGAATGTTTGCCTTTTACTATATTGAAATAAAATATTTGGAAAAAAAAATGGAATTATATATTTTTTACTCAACAACACTTGGAATGAAAGGGAATTTATTTAGATAACATTAGTGTTATGAAAAACGTTGTTATATATTGTTGTTCATCAGGGGCAGTACACTAGGGTCAAAACAATGTTGTTAACAAATCCAGCAAAAAACAAATATATATATAATTTAATATACCAAACTTGTTGGTAAACCCTTGCGGTAAGAAAAAACCAGCAAATAGTTTGATTGTAAAAATATACTACCAAACATCACCTGGGGGGGGGGACTTTGAAAAAAAGAAAAGACCAAGACCAAGTCGTACCAACCGAAAATAATCGGTTGATACTATAATACTTGTCCATAAGAAAAAAAATTATATATATATGAAAAATATATATAAACTGCCAGGATTATCTAAAGCTAAAAAGTAAAGAGTGCCCAATACCTAAGTAGAGCAAATAATAAAGTTAAACCTAATGAATCAGATATACCTACTAACAGTTTCGCATAGTAGCTCTTCAGGGCAAAGGATCTTTGCCCTGAAGAGCTACTATGCGAAACTGTTAGTAGGTATATCTGATTCATTAGGCTTAACTTTATTTATATATATATATATATATATATATATATATCCTTTATTTGCTTGTCATTGTTTCTCCTTGGTTAAATAGTGCCTCATTTTCTGAATCCTTTCATAAATTTTCAACTGATTAATAAATCTTCATTGTTAGATATTGTGGTTCATCATGGGCAATCCATCAGGAGAAAAACAGAATATTAACAAATCCAGTGCTAATATCCCTCCTTTCTTTGACTCTGCTTTCTCTCTCTCTATATATATATATATATAAATCCTTTCTTTATTTGCTGTCTTTTTCCCTTGCTTGTTCCTTCCGTTTGCATGCCAGGAAAAGTTTTTTCGTCGACCGACAGAAATCCTGGTGTTTGATGGGTCTCTTGCCAGAAATGCATTACAGCCATTGGCCAACACCCGACCAGCACCACTCTTATGCAAAACTGTCCGACGACTACAGTGGCAGACTCCAAACATAAATTTGTAAGCTATTCTAATGCTGCCTGGGCAATGCTTTACTAAAAACACCTTGCTACTTGGTTAAAAAAATAAATAAGACACACATTAGAAATATTGAAAAGGTTTTAGCATTTAATTTTTTTTTCAAAGTAAATAGACCAAGAATTGCCATTATAAGAAATGTTCCAGTTATTTTGCTACAAAAGTATTTCGTATTGTCAAATGTTCTATGAAAATATTTTAATCATTTGTTTTTTTGGGCCATATACTTTCTTATCAAGTTAGGGTGTCTCATTGTGATGTAATGGTTAGCAAGCTAGTCTCACAGATTCATTACTACTGAATAACGAGTTCAATTCTCGTTGGATGATCCATATTTGTGACCTTGTGTCACATCCTACCCGAGGGGAACGGCTTGGGTAAATATCTACTTTTTTTACCAAGTGAATTTTATATTATTTATTCTTATTAAAGCTTGTTATTCTTTGGATCTGCATGATTCTTTAAAGTCTTGGATGCTGTGCTTTGAATCTACTGGCATCTCAGAGGCAATAAACTGTGACTTGGTGGGAGGGTCCCTGCTATGTATTGACTAACATGCTGGATCGCAACATTGTAGTAAACGAGTTCAAACTCCAGTCTTGCTATCACGTTGACTTTCAGGCTAATACTCTTTGGAAAGGTATGAACCCCCTTATCCCTCCAGCTATGGGTTAAATAGTACCCTTACTGTTCTTCTATAAGGATGGCTGTGGTATTATAAATTTACCCATGAAGGTTGATATGCTATCAAACAAAGAAACCAAACATAAATTTGGAACTTTTCAAGACAACAAGGCTTAGTTCTCTAAAGTATTTGACATACTCAGAACCTTTTCACTGATGCATTTTATAATTTTTGGTAGTTCCTATTGCTGCATTTTTCTCTAATAAGAACAACTGTTTCAAAAATGGAATGTGATATGAAAATTCAGATTGTGCTGACTATTGAAACATCATCAAAGGATTTCCCAGCAAGTGGGAAATATAGACTAGCAATTGGAATGTAGTATGAAATTCGACTTTAGTTGTACATAGAGCACAGGAATTCAACTATAGTTGCACAAACCTATGAAGGGGTTAAAAAAAGAAAAACATTTTTGGCTGAGAAAAAAGATTTTAATCTGTAGCTCTTAATTTTAGTTTCCTTCGACTTGCTTGTCATAATGTAAACTGATTCTGCCTGTTGAACAGGTCGCATTCCTCAGATACCATCCTGATTTTTCCAGAGAAGATCTCAGGATTTTCCAAACAGTTAGGTGGAAAGTGACAAGCCAAGAAAAATAAAGTATACAAATTTGTATCATCATGGGATATTTGTGGAAAAGTTTGGACATGGTGTAGTGAGTGGGGCTATACCCTTGGGAAAGGTATAAATCCAGCTATTCTCCTTCCAGCTATGGGTAAATAGTAGGGCAGATTGGGCTCTTGAACCTTGGTATGGCAACTGATCTAGAAGGAAAACTCTGAATTCAAACCTGTTCAACTCCACTTAAGAAATTGGCCTTGTGTCACATCCTGCTTGTGCGGATGGTGATGTTAAATACATATATTTCTGAAAACTTAATTCCTTAAATAAGAATGCATAATCTCTGTCTATTCCAGCACCCTCAAAAACACCTTTTTTGTTTGTTTGTTTATCACTATTGTATAAAAACATAATAAAATATAATGTAATGAAGTATTTGCTGTAATATATTTAAATATCTATTTTTTATGAATTTCTTTTTTTTTTTTTTTTTGCGTAATAAATTTGAAAACTTGAATGTTTTTGTGAAATTATTAATATAGGTGTATCTCAAGCTCAGTTGTACCTAAGGCAAAAAGTCGACTGAGTGACAGCTTGTAACTTGAAAAACTCGTAAGTTAAAGTACCATTGTATCACAGAATAAACAGATGTACTAACCACAATAGACTTAATACATTAAAAAGTGCATTAAGTGAAGTAATGATTGTAATAAATGTAACTTCTTTATTTTTAAATAACAATCAGAGAACATGTCCTTGGTATTACGTTAAACTGCATCTAATGGTGAAATTCCAATTTTGGGGCTCTGGAGAGTGTGGAGTACCCCTTTATCGCCATTACTTCCAGGTCCACTATGAACCAGAGAGGTAGTACCTATTAGGGTTCCATCTATGGGTTAAATAGAAAAAAATGAGTTTAAAAAAAATTGAATACCCATCAAGAATGAATAAAATAAAACGTCTTCAGCATAAAATAATCCAACAAGGGTTGACATGCTGTAAAATCCAACCAACCAAGTAGAAAACCTAAAACCTACCTAAGTGCTTTTTTTTTTTTTTTTTTTTTTTTGCTAGAGAATATAAATTCTAGGTTTGCAAAAAAGCCATTAAATCTTCAAGCAAAATTTAGATATGATTTCCAATTTGGTAACAAGCCTAAAAATTTTATCACTATGAGTTATAAAAACCCTGACTATAATATCCACATTACCTTCAGGCTTGGCATAATGTGATCACTAGTGAGTAAGCAAAATGGATGAGAGTCATAATTATAATATGAGCAAGCCTCTCTACCTGCAGATTCAGCTTAAGTTGAGGGAGAGGTTTGGATGGATTCTGGAGAAGCACCAATACTTTTACAATCTAAGACTGCTACGCATATCTCAGTAATTGAGAATAGTAGGTATTTACCCAATCCATTTGCCAAGGTTCCAGCTAGATCACCAAAGTTAAGCAGTGATGAACCTGTTTAATACTTAACTGGGTGACCACTTAAGCAATAGCAGCAACTGTAAGCAACCTGAGTCCTTTGTTTATCAAAATGACTTGATTCTGCATTAAATGGACCGAAAAGGATTGATATGCTGTAAAACAAAACATTCGCCAAGGGTAGAATGGGGCATTTAGCAAGGATCGAACTCACTATTCAATAGTAATCATTGTTCGCCTGATACCGACAATAGATCACTCCAATTTTGGAGCTCTGGAGAGTGTGGAGTGCCCCTTCATCGCCATTATTTCCAGGTCCAATCTGACCCACATGAGTAGTACCTATTAGGGTCCCATCTATGGGTTAAATAGAAAAAATTTTGAATACCCATAAAGAATAAATAAAACAAAACGTCTTCAGCATAAAATAACCCAACAAGGGTTGACATGCCGTTCAAAAATCCAACAAACAAGTAGAAAACTTAAAACATACCTAAGTGTTTGTTTTTTTTTTTTTTTTTTTTTTTTTGCTAGAGAATATAAATTCAAAGTGTCCAAAAAAGCCATTAAATCTTCATTCCACAGACTTTATTGTTATTCTACAAGGATGGCTTTGCCATTAAACAAAGAAACCAAAACTATAAAATGTTGATATTGAATCTCAAGATGAGAACAGTGTGAAACCTTGAATACTACTGTGCAATCCTGATTGTTTCTCATAGATTGTCTATTAATCTTCATTGTTTCGGACAGATATTAAGCCTTTACCAAATGTCAAGTCAATATTGACCTCTACTTTATTCCCCAGTGATGTTAGTGGCATAGTAACCTTTATTGGCCTCCTGTGGGTTTGTGTCAATAAGTTTATCTTTCTATGTACGTTTTTCACACACATAGATAGTTTGCTATGTTTATAAGTAAAGAGTGCTCAATATCATTGATAGATCATATATGTGATTTTCAAACCAAGATGACTTAGTTTGATAATCGCATAGGTGAGAAACTGACTGTTACTAAGTGCAGTTGACTTTGTGTCTATGCTGCCCTAACCTATATCTATATCTCTATCACTGATATTAAGCATAGAACAAACTATATAATAAATATTAATGATATATGATTCATTGGGCTTACTTTATTATTTGTTGGCTTTACTTTTTGTATTGAGCACTTTAGTATATTTAACTAAGGCAACTCTTGCAGTATTTCTTTCTTTTGGCCATTTTTAGTATCATTCGATTATTTTCAGGAAGTGCACATGATTTGGCCTTGTCTTTTTTTTTCTTTTTTTTTGTATAATTTTTTTTTCTCCAGGCAAAAGTTTGTATTGTGTAATTACAGACTATAAAGCTGGGAGTTTGTTTTTATGCTGTCAGAGTTTAGAAATATATATATATATATATATATATATATATATATATTATATATATATAGAAATTTATCCAAAATTTGGTAGTAAGGGATGATTCTATATATGATTTCTAAGATCCACTGCATTAATATTGATGATCCAGTATGTATAAATACAGCGAATCTTTAAATCACTGAAGAGAGCTCAATGTATAATAACCTTTTAGATTATATACAGAGCAATATTTATCAATAAAGGAAGGAAGAACTCAACACCGTAATTCCATAATAAATTTATTTCGACCAAAATTATATATATATATATATTCTTTAGGTCATTCCTTTCTTGTTTGGATTGAAGACATTTGAGAGGCAGCTATAACACCAGATTTCCATTCCTATACCATTTGATAGATAAAGGAGTTCAATAATTCTACATATCATTGTGAATATCTAATGCTGTATATCATAAATATCACATTAAGTTTTGGGGCAATCTTATTGTTTGCTAGTTTTTATATCATTCAGTTACTCCATTCTCATGGTAGTACCTGTTAGGGTTCCATCTCTGGGTTAAATAGGTATGAAAAATGTCTTTGAAAAAAAAAGAAGAAATTTGAATACCCAGCAAGAATATATAAAACAAAACATTTTCAGCATAAAATAACCCAACAATTGTTGAAATGCCATAAAATCCAACTAACCCACTACCCAACCATATTTGCCATGAGAATGGCAAATTTTACTAATTTACCCCCCCCCCCAATACTGTGTATATAGTCTTGGTACCATTAACATGTATGGGGGAGGGGCTATATAAGATAGTCCAAGACCATGATGGTATGTGGTACTAGGTTGGGGTGAGCAGAGGCATAGAAGACATTTAGTGTAAAAAAAATGTTGGTACCTGGTACTAGTGAGGGGGAGTACTACCAAAAATTTACCTGCAGAAATGCCAGTTAATACACATGTATGGGTACTACTTGGTGCCCCCCTACCCTCACCCCATCTATATTTAGGGAACTTTTTTGTTGTTGTTATATCTTAGTTTTTTTAGCTCAGTCGGTAGGGTTTCCGACTATGAACCATAAGGTTCTGGGTTCAATACTGGCCCTGCCAACTCAGTGTATGAGTAGCACAGGGATCTGTCCAGTAAAGTGAGGAGCTGATGGTAGGTGTGGCGTTCCGCCTCAGATGCCAAAACAGTCTCCTTGGTCTAGCGCTAGTGAAAAGGGGATAGACATTAAGTCTGTTTGACTGATACTGACTTTAATCCACCCTGACAACTTTTACTTTTTTACTGTTAATATGAAACCTTGATTTTTTTTAGGAATTGATGTTTATATATGTGTGTATTATGGGGTTCTGCTTCCAGGGACATATTGAAGTATCCAATGTCTGTGACTGACTCTTCTATTTACTTATTAAATCTAGCGTTGTTGTGGCTTCTTTGCTTGAAATTGTACCTTGTGTGAACTTTTTATTCTTATATTTTCCCGTCTTAAAATATTCATGCCATATACAGTTCAAATATTCTCGGCCTCCTGTAGTCATTCAGATTTAGGTCAATGTAAATGGAAAAAAGTATGGACTGAAAATCAGTTGGAAATAATTGCCACTTAACATTCATCTTTCTAAATTAATGATAAACAAACTTTTACATTGTATGTTTTACAAAAAGAAAACTTGTAGAAAATCTTTTACTATAAAATTGTAAGTAAATTGGAATAGACTGAAATAAAAGCTCTTTGCTAAATATGAGTTATTTTGGCTTGTAATGTTGGTAAGCATTGACATGAACTAGTATAAAACCATAGTAATCCAGTTTCATTTCATTTCTTATGTCCTGTGATTTTGTACCATCAATTAAAAATATCATTGTTTAGGAATATTATTATTCATTTGTTATGCCTCTTTGGGCATTTTTCTTTCTTTTCTTTTTCTTTTTTTTTTCCTTCTTTTCTTCTTTTTTTTTCTTTTTCTTTTTCTTTCTTTCTTTTTCTTTTTCTTTTTGCATCACCCTTAAATAAAATTTTAAAAAAGAAGAAAAAAAAGAAACTTTGCACAGAACATATACAATATTTATATACAGAGGCAGAGATGCTGATGGGTACTGCGTCCCTGACACACAAAAATCTAAAAGGACGTAGTAAAATCATATCCATGCGTCCTAGTGTTTTTTTTTTCTTCCCTCACCATTTCATGTTAACTGTAAATACATTTCAATAGTTTCTTAGAAATAAATTACAAAGGATAGGTTACAAGGTAGTAGTTAGACAGCTTTAGTTGTTTCCCCAGATCATAAATAAAAACCCTACAATTTATTAAGAAACTATAGTTGGGACGCATTAAATTTCCTAGGACTTGTTCAAAGCAAATATGTGTGTCCCAGGACACACTAAATTAAAAAGCTATCAGCATGACTGCAGAGGAGGGAGTCCCATGGCAAAATG
The DNA here is from genome assembly GCA_023376005.1 of Doryteuthis pealeii. Classification (NCBI taxonomy): domain Eukaryota; kingdom Metazoa; phylum Mollusca; class Cephalopoda; order Myopsida; family Loliginidae; genus Doryteuthis; species Doryteuthis pealeii. The sequence goes on from CM042154.1 coordinate 65,307,372, forward strand.
GCTAACATGCTGAACTGTGATATCATAGTAATTGAGTTTGAACAACAGTTGTATTATTATGTTTACTTTTGGACTAATACCTTGGGAAAGGTATGAAAGTCTTATCTCCCAAGTTTTCGTAGACAGGCCAGGCTTTCTATTTAGAATTTTATGTTCTGAAATTGTTTCCATTTATTAAAATTTTTCTCATTCCCCAATGAAACCTGCATCAGAAAAATAAGGTCTAAAGTTTAGTTTTGTATTACTCTTACTGTAATTTTAACTTGGACTTTCTCTCTTTTCCCTGTTTTTTCCTCACCAATTTCATGTTGAAAACACCATTTGCTTCTATATCACCAAGTTAAGCAGCAATGAGCCTGTCCTAATACTTAGATGGGTGACCATTTATGCAGGTACTGTAAGCATCCATGATATAAAAATAACTTGTTTTGGCATTAAATAACCCAAATAGGTTGATATACCGTAAAACAACCAACCAACCTCACCAATTTTTTAAAATTATCCTTTTTTTACTTTTGATTCCTCCTCTTCTTTTTTTTTTTTCCCTCCAGGTTTTGTTTTTTTTTTTTAATTTTCTTTACCCTCCTTTCTTTAACTTTACTCTTTCTATTACTCTTTTTTATCTCCTCTTCTTTCTCTATTTCCTTTGTCTTCCTTCTTATTTCCTTATGTCTTATCCTCTCCCCTTCTTTGATCCTCTTTTGTTATTCCTTTCCTCCTTCTCTCTTCCTTCCTTCCTTTTAAGCTTCCTATTCTACATATAACTATCCTTCAGCCTTTTTTTGCACCAAAAAGCTAAAGTTATTGTTGCATTAACAAAGACATGGAGCTTATTGCATTTAGCATCTCAACACCAACCAACTGTGTCGTTGGAAGAGAAGAAAGAAACAACCATTGAAAATCATTGACTAGAAATAAAAGAACTATTTATGGATAGCAGAACCAATCGTTTCATTATGTACAAAGTGTTTGATTCCACTAAATATCTAAATTCCTATCCTACCACTAACATCTCTACCTTGGCCCTTTCTTCTTTTCTTTTCTTTTTTTCTTTTTTTCTTTTTCTTTTTCTTTTTCTTTTTTTTTTTTTCTTTTTTTTTCTTTTTTTCTTTTTCTTTTTCTTTTTTAGTATGGCTACTTATTCTTAAGTGCATTTCTTTCAGTCAGTATTGATTAGTTTTACTGTTAATATAAAACCTTGATTTTTTTAGGAATTTATTTATTAATATATATATATATACATATATAAAGTATTACAGACACCGTGTTTCGCCATTTCACGTCTCATCAGTGTGGCTAGACACAGCAACTATCTCCGACCAAGAGTGAAACACAACTGACTTTGTGTGTGTGTATTATAGAGTTCTGCTTCTAGGGACATATTGAAGTATCCAATATCTGTGACCGACTCTTCTATAATTAAACCTAGCCTATGTTAACAATTTCAGGTTTTGTTGTCCAGCTGGACACATGGTATAATTAATATAAGGCCTCATTTAAAAAAATACAGACAAATAAATGAATGGCCCTTTAAAAGTAGTAGATGTCAAACAAAATTTATTTTTAGTGTTTTTTTTTTTTTTCTCTCTCTCTCTCTCTCTCTCTCTCTCTCTCTCTCTCTCTCTCTCTCTCTCTCTCTCTCTCTCTCTCTTTTTTCCAGGACTTTACCGCCTGTTAAACATTCCTAAATTGTACTCACTGCAGTGTCATATGTTTGGTTAAGTCAATGTTTATATTGGATTTTTTTCAATGGTTAACTCATGTATTTGCTCATGTCAGCTGTACTATTCTCTTAAAAAAGAACATAAAACAATCTTTGGTTGAAATTCAAGAAGTACAATTTTGTTTTTAAAATATCTTATACTATGTTTAAAAACATCCGGCCAAGTTTCATATCTAAAACTGCCAGTGAATTTTTTTCCATTTAATTTTAATGATAAAATTTTAAAGCCCAAATCCTTATCACAATTTTCTCTCAACTTCTTGTTGCTTTAAAAAGTATTTTTCTATATTTCATTTTCCTTTTTCTCTTTTTTCTATCTTTTTCTTAAAAAAGCAACATTTTATCACTGCAACTAAATAAAAAAATTTCCTTATGTTTTTATGATTAGTAATCTGATAATTATATTGCATATTGTGAATTGTTGGGTAGTGAAGGCTTAAATTAAAAGTTTATTCTCATGAGTAAGTTCAATCTTAATTAACCAACATCAAGAAAATAGGGAATTAATTTTGAGGTTTTTAATTAACACCATTGAGGCTGTTTTTTAACACAATGCTATAAATCAGAAAATCTCTCATTACAACCCTCTTCCGATCAATCAGCTGGCTATGTTAAGCCCTAGTACCTATATGATTGCTCCAACCCTTTTTATCATATGGGTGCTAGAAGGCAATGGCTGATGGTCTTCATGTCCTAGATGTGATATTACACTATATCTAATGGTGAAGTTTCAATTTGGAGCTCTGGGGAGTGTGGAGTACCCCTTCATCACCATTATTCTCAGGTCCACTCTGACCCGTAGTTGTAGTACCTATTAGGGTCCCATCTATGGGTTAAATAGAAGAAAAAAAATGAGTTTACGAAAAACAGTTTAAATAAAATAAAAAAATTGAATACTCATCAAGAAATAAAACAAAACATGTTCGGCATAAAATAACACAACAAGGGTTGACATACCTTAAAATCCAACCAACATAACTCAAATTTCTAATCGATTATATTGCATTTTGCCTGAATTAGAAATCTGAAAGGTTATTTTTTGATTAGTTGTTAATTCTAACTTCTTTTTTCTTTCACTTTATTTTTGTCTGTGTTAAGTATTTTCTTTAATTTAGAAATTTACTCTAAACAACTAAAGTAATGATTGTGTTTCTGTTATTAAGCAGTGATTATCATTTAAATATCACACCTTCTAGCACATTTAAATTAATGTCTCTTAATGTTTCTCTGTACTGGAAATAGAGAAGAGAATGACATTTAATCACAAAATTACTTTTATGTCCTACAAATTTGATGAAACAGTATCTCAGGTTGCTATGCATGGCCAACATATGACCCCTGTTCGGAGGGGGGGATTTTATCCCTCTGCAGAGGTGCAGTCGGTGTATTCTTCTCTTCCAGCTGACTGAACTAATGGACATTCTGATTGGTCAGTCTCATATGAAATCTTTGTTGAATAGATATCTACTTCACAAATGGTAGTATGAATTCATCAAAATATTTGATGAATCAATAGTAAATTATTGAAATAAATGGTTCGTTAAAAGGAAGCAAGCAAATGCCACTTGTTGCATATATGAAAATATTTAAAAACAAACAAAAAAATGCTGTTGTGAGCAGTCAAAAATGTTGGTTACATTACAATATTCAAATATATTTTTTTAAACTTTTTTTTTTTAAATTAAAAAAAAGGATTTTAGTTTTGTCAGAAAAAAAAAAAACTTTTTAAGTTGTCGAGGTGGCCTTGTGGTTCCTAGCCGAATGCTCTACCAACCTAGCTAAACTGGCCCTACTAATTCCGTTTTTTACTATTCATATCTTGAGAAACTCTCAGCATTCTTTGATTTTCCAATTCTGTTTTTCATGTTAAAAAAAATTGTCAGTTATCATCATTTGCAGACTAAAAAAAAAGTCTTTTACATAAAAAAAGAAGTTCTAAAAGAAATTTTAAAAAATAAAACTATCTTTAGAATTTTTAATGCTGAATTTTTAACTGTTGAAGTTGACAACAGAGCTGAAAATATTTTCTTCAACACCCCACCTCCTTGTCAAGTCATTTAATCTCATTCTGTCTTCAAGTAGTTCTTGTAAGAGGAAGGCAACTAAATTCTCTGCAATTGACTATGTCACCAACACCCAAGGAAGAAAAAAAAGGAATCTCCATTTTCATTATATCCCATTAATTTCTAATTTTTCTAAACAATTTCCTGTCTTTGGGCAGAGTAGCATGCAATGTGAAATAAGGGTGAAAAGGGGGTGGGATTAGTTTAATACCAATTTTAAGTGTCAAACAATGAGGGAGTTGCACATTTCTTTTGTCTACTTAAAGCCAATATAACTCATTTCATAAGATTATTAAGTCTTGGGGGGTGGGGGATTTGGCTAGTCACCCCCCCCTTTTTTCCCCTTTAAAAATGATTGACTTTATAATTCTTAGAGTCACTACTCCCTCTCTGTTTTCTCTTTCTTTTGTTTAGTTTGTTTTCTTATTCTTTTTAACTCCTTTCTTACGGTTCTTGTTTTTTCTTCAAATCTTTTCCTTTTCTTCCTTCTCTTTTCATTTTTTTTTAAAGCTGTGTTTCTCCTTTCTTCCACCCTTTTCCTTTTTTCCATCCCCTTTTCCTTTCATTTCTGTTTCCTTTTCCACCCTTTCTCTTTGCTTCCACCCTTTTTCCTTCTTTTCTTCCACCCTTTTTCCTCTTTTCTTCCACCCCTTTTCCCTCTTTTCTTCCACCCCTTTTCCCTCTTTTCTTCCACCCCTTTTCCCTCTTTTCTTCTACCCCTTTCCTTATTACAACCTTCTTCCTTTTCTTCCACCTCTCTCCTTTTTTCCCACCTTTTTTCCTTTTCTTCCACCCTTTTATTTCATCTCTTCCACTTTTTCTTCTTCCACTTCTTTTCTCTTTTTCTTCCCTTTATCTCTTTTTCTCTCTTTCTCTTTTTCTACCATCCCTTTCTTTTTTTGTCTATTTCTTTCTATTTTCTTCCATAGTTTTTCCTCCATCATTTTTACATTTTTTTCCCACCTTTTTTCCTTCTTCCACTACTTTATCTCCATTTCTTTCTCTTTTCTTCTACCCCTTTCTCTTTTCTTCTACCCCTTTCTCTCTCCTAATCTTTTTCCATTCTCTCCATCATTTTTCTTTTTTGTTCTATTCATTTAGCTTCTTTTGAATCTTGCTTTTATTATTATTATTATATTCTTTTAATTTTATTCCATACTTTTTTCTTTTCTTTTTTTTTTTTTTGTTTCTTTTATTTTTTTCACTCCCACTTTTTCTTTCATCTTCCTTTTTCCTTTTAATATCATCCCATTTTCTCTCTCTTTTTGTCATTACTCTTTCTTTATTATTTCCTCTCCTCTATAATCCATTTCTCCCCCCCCCTCACTCTCATATTTTGCAACCGGCTATAATTGCAATATAATTTTCTGGAAGTTGAATGCCATTACACTTTGGCTTTATACAGATGTTTTCTTCACTTACCCCTAAACTTATTTCATATAAAATTCCTCCTTTCCACTTAAAAAAAAAAAAAAGGAGGATTTTATAACAATTTATTTAAGTTCATTGCCTTTCATGTTTGCTTTTGAGTATTCTAACTTAAAATTTTTGAAGATACTTAAAAAGAAAAAGAAATTTTTTTTTTTTTTTTTGGGGGGGGGGGGTAAAGTGAATTGTCCTGCAAAGACTACAGAGATTGAACTCCCAACTACCAGGTAGTGAGTGATGACTCTTGGTAAGCATCCTGTCACCCCTGTTGGTTGGAGTGGTTTTGCCACTGAGGAGGCATAAAAGCCAATGCAGTTTCTCTTGGTGGTGGTGAATTACTGGGAAAACTGGTTGTCAGTATTAGTCTGAACAGTGATGACACTTGCAATGAGTGAGAAGTGAAGGCCAGGCAACTTCAAGACCTGAAGGATATTTTTTTTTAAAAATTCCAGATCACTTTCAAAAATATATTCTTAGGCCAAAGAAATGAAAATGTGAATTATTTCTAAAAACCAATAGTTGACTGCTACGTATGGGAATGGAAACTAAATACTGAGAACTTGAACAACAGTCTAAGCATTTGCAAATGTTAGCTAGAATTATTAAAGTAATTGAAAGTTAAGGGGAGAATATTTTCACACCTTAGCCTTTATTAATCCACATTAGATATCTTAAATTGAGGTTTGTATTTCTTTTAGGAGATTATGGACTAATCCCCTAAACTGATTTTATGCTTCTAGATTATATACAACACCTACAAGAATAAGACTTGACTTTGCCTTTACTAAAAGCTCTATGTATGTGCAAACACACACACACTCCTCCACACGAGCAGGGTGTAACATAGGATCAATTTTTTAAAGAAATAGAGTTTAATAGGTTTGAATTCAGAGCTTTTCTTCTCTTAGATTGGTTGCCTAACCAAGGTTAAAGAGCCCAGTCTGCCAAAGAGTTAAGTAGTTTTTGTTGCATTTGTTTTACTATTCTGTATTTAATAGTGCAGTAGAGACATGTCTAAATGTGCATTCAAAGCAGATCCCCTCCACTTAACAGTCTGGTTTTGGTAAAATCCATGTATTTATCTAACCCTTCCATGAACAGGATGCAACAGAGTTATTTTTTAACTGCTTTACTTATCAAATTTCCTCTATGGCTGTACCAAATTTTCTTGGTATTTTTTTTACCTGTACAGTGATGCTGATAACTTTTTGATTTGGTGTATCCTGGGATGCACATATTTGCTTTGAATGAGTCCCTAGGAAAATTAATGGGTCCCAACTAAAGTTTCTTAATAGATTGTTGGGTTTTTATTTATGATCTGGGGAAACAACTAAAGCCTTCTAACCCCTATCTTGTAACCTATCCTGTGTAATTCTTTCTAAGAAACTATTGAAATGTATTTACAGTTAGCTTGAAATGGTGAAGGAAGAAAAAAGAAAAACACTAGGATGCATGGATATGATTTTACTGTGTCCTTTTAGATTTTTGTGCATCAGGGAGGCAGGACGTGTACCTATCAGCATCTCTGCCTGTATGATGGAATATTTCAAAGTTCTCTATCTATTCACCTCAGAACTCATTCTATTCAAATAAAATCCTATTATTATTATTGTAATCCCTTTTGCTCAATTATAATAAACTAACCATCAGTTTTTGTTCTTTGCTTGGGAGTGGTTGGAGCTGCTGTGATTAGCTTAAAGTAGGCAAAGAGTTAAGTAGAGTTGAACAGTTTTGAATTCAGTTTTCCTTCTCCTAGACCAGTTGCCATACCATGGTTAAAAAGCCCAGTCTGTCCTACTATTTACCCATAGCTGAGGGAGAATAGTTGGATTCATACCTTTCTCAAGGGTATTAATGCTATGTGAAATGCAATCAGCCTTGTCCAGGTTTTGAACTCTGGTTGTCATGTCCATTTCCTACAATGATAACCATTATACTATGATCACCTCCTAAGAAAAATCTTGAAGTCAAGGATGTAAATATAAACTGGTATGGTGGTTGGTTTTGAAGGCTATCACAATGCAAGAAAAATTATCTTTACACTTCCATTTGATAGCCTTCAAAACCAACCACCAAACCAGTATAAACACAAGCAAATAATAAAACTCTTTTATAGACTTGTATGTATTTGCATGTTAGTTTCCTGTGGCTGATAACTTTGGATTCCTGATGACAAATCCTTTCGGATTTAATCCTTATCTGATAATCTTTCTGCTTTGCCCAAGAGATTATCAGTGGATTCTTTATAACATATTCTGTTGTCCGTTTTCTGTTTATTAGAATCAAAATGAAAAGAAGGAAAGTGATGTAGTCAAGTCTAACTATGTCTCAACACACACACACACAATTGGTTTGCTTGGCAAGTCTGCCACATTTTTAGTTAGTGAAAAAGAATGCTATGCATTGACAGTCACAGGTAATTGAAGAATGTTCTTTGACTTCACATTCCTATTTTTTTTTCTTTTCTTTTTTTTTCTTTTTGTCAAGAGCCTATTTTGGGTTCTATTCTCTCTGTTTTTGGATTCTTGTCTCTTTCTCTTGGTAAACATCTAAATATGGATATGTCTATTTAAGGTGTGTAGTAGTAGTAGTAGTAGTAGTAGTGGTAGTTGGTATGATTTCTGTTCTGTCTGGTTCAGGATGGGCCAAAGATCTTAAACATACACAGATATTGGATAGGTATGCAATTGGATCCATTGTACCACGGTTTCCAGTTTACTGTAAATACATTTCAATATTTTCTTGAAATGAATTATACACTATGGGGTACAAGGTAGGGGTTAGACGGCTTTAGTTGTTCATAGATAAAAACTCTACAATTTATAAATAAATTTTAGTTGGGACTCATCAAATTTCCTGGAGACTCATTTAACTAAATCAAAAAGCTATCAGCATCACTGCATACAAAACCATTTGGTTCAGAAACATATCCTTTCTTAAAATAGAAAATATTTTCCCCAGCAAAATACTCAGTTCTAAATACCCTTTCTTATAAAATTTTTTCATAACAATGTAAAATCCTTTCTCATTGTAACTTATTATCAGACTAAGTAACTATTCTTTTTCCTCGCCATAGCATGGGGGAGGGGTTTCCCATGGCGCACTGGTTGACATGCTGGACTGCAATATCATAGCTAGTGAGTTTGAACTTCATTCACCCTATTACGTTCATTTTCAGACTAATACTCTTGGTAAAGGTATGAATATGGCAAGTAAGGAATGTATTCCCTACCGCCTTATATGATGCAAATAACCCCCAAACCTTGTCTGAAGTTGCCCAGGATTAAAAAAATTTTTCTCGAGAAGAATGCCTAGTTCAAGGAAATGCTGAAATAGTTACTCAAGGCTCATGCAACAGAATATGAAAATATAGAATATGTAAAAGTAAAGTCGTCAGGGTGGCCTGAAGTCGGTATCAGCCAGACAGCAAGGGAGTCTATCCCTTTTAATAGTGCTAGACCAAGGAGATTGTTTTTGCATCTGAGTGGAGCGCCACACCTACCATCAGCTCCTTACGTACAGATCCCTGTGCTACTCCTATGCTGAGTTGGCAAGGGCCAGTATCAAACCAGGAACCTTATGGTTCATAGGTGGGCGCTCTACCAACTGAGCTAAACCGCCCCTATGATTAGAATATGTAAACCTTTCTTAAATATGTTGACAGCAATTTCACTGCATTAAAAAAAAAATCTATCTTTATTTTAGCAGACAAGGGCATGACAACACTTTTATATTTTCCAAATATTTTTTCTTTTGAGCAAAAATGGATTAGCCTAAACTAAACTAGACTAAAAATTAAATGTATTAAAATAAAATTAAAATAAAATATATTTAAAAAATGTATAATAAATTAAAATAAAATAGAATAAATAAAAAAAAAAAAATGATAAAATGAAAAATAAAATAAGAATATAAAATATATATATATATATGATGTAGATATAAGGAAAGTGGGCAAGAAATAAGCAACTCAAAACAAGTCAAAGGATGAAATATTTCGTCCGAATTCACTAATTCAAACGAAATATTTCATCCTTTGACTTGTTTTGAGTTGCTCATTTCTTGCCCACTTTCCTTCTATCTACATCATATTGTCGGATCCTAAACCCATCCATCCTACCTTATATATATATATATATATATATATATATATATATATATAATAAAATAAAAAATAGATTAGCCTAAACTAAAATTCTCAACCTTTTAGGTTTCCACAGTTCTTAGAACACATCCCTAGCACTCTTACACACAGATGAGCACACACACACACACATTCTTAGTATTAGGTTTACTGCAAATTTAAACTGACTAATCTAGCACTATAAATAAGTGTATGCATTTCACAAATAAAAGCCTAACCTAGTAAACTAACTTATTTAGTAAAAGGGAAAATTTATATCTCACTTTATTTTTGATGCAACCCGGCTGCACCACCCCTTTTTTTATCACCCCTTTAGATTTTCCCACCAATTGGGTGCTGGGGGAGGGGTACTATCCACTTTAGGAATGACTGGTCTAAACGCATTGAAAAATCTCTGCGGTGACTATTTTTTTTAAATCAGAAGAAAAACAAATATTGTGCTTAAGTTTGTAAGAGGAGAGCTCCATGATATAGTTCAATCTAAATTCACATGCCAAATATATAGTTGTATGTTTTTCTGAGAAAGAAAACAATTTACTATAATTAGTTCTTATCATAAAAAGTTATAAAAGCAATATATAAAACAGAAATGGTACTCAAGAAAGTATAACCTTTTTAATTGGTTTTCCATAATACATTACCATTGCAGCTTGTCTGAGGGGCGGGGTGTTTACTCTTCTTATTCTTGCCTGTCTGTCCAAAATGAAAATGGTTATTCCATTATTCATTGGTTTTTGGTAACTTTAAGTATTGGTATTGCATGTGGAAGAATATTGTCAAATTAAAATTCCTTATAAACTTATTAGAGCTCTTTTATTTATCTATTCTTCACTCTCTTGGTCTTATTGGATTTATTCGGCTTAGTTTAGCAACTAAAACCAATACCCTGTAAGAATGAATATCATACCTTCTCATTTTATATGTTTGTACTACTGTTCTTTGTTAATATATTTGTTTAACTCATTTCCTCTCTTGTGTCTTTATTCTGGCCCTTAACCAGGCCACAACAATTAGCAAGCTAGATTTGCAGATCATTGATAATCAGTTTGATTCTCATTGGGCACCCATACTTCTGGCCTTGTGTCACATCTAAGTTAAGCTTAGTAAATAACTATACCACAGTTAGTCCAACTTACCAAAATAGCGCTGAATGCATATTCTAAGCCTCACCAACAGGGAGATAGAATTATATGACATAATGAATTAGCCTCCAGCCACCAGACAAAAAAAAAGACAGGAATTGAATACACTCTGTAGCAACTAAGAGGGCATGGTCAAGTGTTTGGTACATATGGATACAAATATACACTCTCAAACCACCAGCCAATAAAAATGCCGGAAATAGACTTGACTATTCCACAAAGTAGAATAGCCCAAGCTGCTATTTAAGCCACTTGCCAAGTCTGGATTCTCAGAAGCAACACAAATCTCTACATACCCCATTGAGAATGAAACTGCTAACCTAGCTCGCTGACAATTACACCAATGAGGCACATGGTGTAATTGTTATCGGCAACCAGAGTTCAAATCCTGGATGAGGCTGTTTGTATTTCACATAGAACTAATACCTTGCAGAAGGTATGAATCCAACAATTTTCATTAGGGTATTAACACAATCTAAACTGCTACCAGCTTCAACCAGAATTTGAACTAGTGTCACCATCTACATTTTCTATGATGATAACCATTGCACCACAAACACCTCTACATCTTCCTTTTTATCATATATGTGCTAGAAGGTAGTGGCTGAGGTTCTTGGTGTCCTAGGTATGATGTTAAACTGCATTTAGTGAAGTTCCAATCCTGGAACTCTGTGGAGTATGGAGTACCCTTTCATTACCATTACTCTCAGGTCTACCCTGACCCGGAGTGGTAATACCTGTTAGGGTCCCATCTATGGGTTAAATAGAAAAAATGAGTTAACGAAAAATGTTTAAAAAAAAGAAAGTTCAAAAAAGTTTTTCAGTAACCTTCTTCAGCATAAAATAATCCAACAAGAGTTGACATGCAGTAAAATCCAACCAACCAACTATTGTAAGGGAAGATTTTCCTCTCCAAGAAAGTTAGACTCATCCAATGAAACATAAATAATATAGACTACAGTACATGAGGGTCTTAGTTGAGTAGTCGCTAGCCTTTCTGCGGAGATTTTAATTACTGTTGTTAAAGAGCTGCATGTTGGGCTCTATCTTACTTATATCTTGTACCAAAGGGTAATGAACCTATGTGTAGCATAATGATGGTCACGGTAACAGAACAGTGTTTGTCACATAGGCCAAACTCAAGTTGTAGTAGTAGTGGTCATCGTTAATAGTAGTAATAGTCATTAGTTCAGAAACAACATACAGGCAAGTTGTATAGGCACAAGGGGCTGTGTATTTATTTCTAGGCTTGTATTCTTTTTCAGAGAGAAGGAAAGACAGAGGGAAAGAGAGAGAGGACATGGTCAAATTACCCGGTCGTAAATCATGTTCGATACTACTGTATGAAAACCATAGGGGGAACCAGAAGGCCTTGTCTACCTTCCACCAAGTCTGTCCGAAAAAGATAGATTTCTCCTCTCCCGTTTCTCGTTCTGGCGTCACATCCGTTTCCGGTCAAAACCCAGAACTTCTGTTTTTTATTTTTAAATCTATTTCCGGGGTCATTCTTCGGTCAAATTATTGGCACCCCGCTTAGTGTTTACTCTTCCAGGTTTTAACCTTTGTTTATTCTTATTTCTTTTTCTTCTCTTTCAATCCCCGTAGACTACAATAATTATGCTACATATGTTAACCTTTCTTTGGATTTCAATGTTGTTATTTGATAACTAAGTCACAACATCAACCAATCAACATGTTCACTATTAATGGCCAAGTCTATGGTCAATACTATTTCATCACTCTATAAATCTCTTTGCGGTTTCCTGTTTTTTTATTTTTAACTTCCATGAAAATGAAACAGCTAAAACACCCAAGTGACTTGACACAATGAAAGTCTTTTTTCTCACCTGTATTCTCTGCATCTAATGGTGAAATTCCAATCCTGGAGCTCTGGGGAGTGTGGAGTACCCCTTCATCATCATTATTCCCAGGTCTACCCTGACCCGGAGTTGTAGTACCTGTTAGGGTCCCATCTAAGTGTTAAATAGAAGAAGAAAAAAACAAGTTTTAAAAAATGTGTTTAAAAACAAATTGAGTCTTAAAAAAGATTTGAATACCATCAAGAATGAATAAAACAAAACGTCTTCAGCATAAAATAACCCAACAATGTTTGACATGCCATAAAATCTAACCAACCAACAAACTGTATTCTCTGCATTATTTCATGACTGCTTATTTATACAGATAGAAATAATTCTTTTATGTAATCTAAACCCCAAAATGTTGCACTTCCTGCATGTGTAACTTTTAGGTTTTACTCTGGGGAGTTTTTCTCCTTTTCTCTTTATAAAGAATGTCTTTTAGACTAAATATCACTCTGCAGGTGACCCCCTACCCTTCTTTCTTAAACACTTAACTTCAATTAATGTCTTTGCAATGCAGTTGTCTGTCTGTATGATTCTTTCCTCATACCTCATTTCGACTTTTTGTACAAAGACTATTGTCTTCTTGCATGAAAATTTATACAATAAGCAACAAAACCTATTTGTGAAGAGCCTAAAGGCCCAGAATAATTTTCTCAGTGTATTCGGTAGAGACAAGATTATTTCAGTTGTTATAAAATAGAGTTGAAATAATACCAGTCTATAAATTGCAATATTTTTTCACTTGAATTGAATTTAACAAATAATGCATCAGCAACTCAGAAGTGTTAGACAGATATTTGGCATAGTTGGTATAAAAACCAAGTGAGAATCACACCACACACACACACACTATATATATATATATATATATATATAGTCCTTTGTTAGTATTGGAGAATTGAAAATAAAGTGCTCGATTACGTGTGTAAGAGCTGTATTTATTTATTTATTTATTTATTATAGTGTACGATACATTTAAGGTGCCATTGTTACCATTGGTTTCCAGGCAGCATGTTAGCTACCCTTCATCAAGAAAACACGTCTGTTTCTTAAACAGGCATGTTGTCTTAATGAAGGGTAGCTAACATGCTGCCTGGAAACCAATGGTAACAATGGCACCTTAAATGTATTATACACTATAATAAATAAATATATATATATGTGAATGAAAAAATATTGTCTGCAGGGCGGCCTAATGTCGGTATTAGCCAGATAGTGAGGGAGTCTAACCCATTTTCACTAGAGCTAGACCAAGGAGATTGTTTTAGCGTCTGAGCTGGAGTGCCACAACTGCCATCAGCTCCTCACTTTACCACACGGATGTCTGTGCTACTCATACACTGAGTTGGCGAGGGCCAGTATAGTTGGTGAGGGCCAGGTTATAAAAAATGAATAGAGCCTGTCTCTGTCCCTTGCAACTGAATGATAAGTTTGTGGGGTCTGCAGTTTTAGTGAATGTAATGTAAACAAATGACATCAAAATTCTTGATATAACAATGAAATGTAAATTAGAATCTTTCACACTTCTCCCTTAAATAGAATCATCAGTTAAATCCTACTTAACGAACATAAAAAAAAACAAATACCAAATCAATTTTTCAGTGTTGATATATTAATGAATAAACAATATTTCTTACATTTTTTCAGGTCAGTTAATTTGGAATCACATATCTTTGAGGCATAACACAGATTCACAAACATACGGGTTCAAAGTTAATTGATTTGAAAAAAAATGTAAAAGTTTTAAAATAAAATAACTAGTGCATTATATCTTTTATTCATTAATGTATCAACACTTAAAATTTCATTAAATTTGGTTAATTCCTTGATTTTTAGTATTTTTTTTCTTTAGGAGGGGTGACATACAATTTATGTCCGTTAAGTAGGATTTAACCAAATCATCAATATCATCCTAAGTGAGTGCAGGAACAACAGGAAACCAACAGGTTGTCTAGTATATGAGTTAACTGATTGGTTAATAAACAGAAGGTTCAAATGACAACAGGCTGGGTATGACTACTTGAAGGTCTCAAATTTAAATCAACCAGATATGTTACACCTACACCTAAGATTATTTATAGCGACAACATTTTTTCACCAGTCATTAAAATCTTATTTTAAGAATTTTTACAATAGTTATTTTGTTAAATGAATGGAAGCAACTTATGGATTTTCATCACTAACTTGCTTACTTTGGTAAGAACATAAAATGACTATGATAATTTTAAAATGTTAATATTGTGGAGATAAGTGACATGTATCACTTTTTAAAATTGATGTGTGTGTATGTATGTGTGTGTATATATATATATATATATATATATATATGTCATCCACAGACACCATATTTTGACATATCATGTCTTTTCAGTGTGGCTAGGCATTTGCAAGCTACCTCCAGCCGGGATGGAAACCCAATTGGTTCATTATCAATCAGGTTGCTTAACCACTTGGCTATTGTCACCTACAAACTGGAAGGAGGATTTTAACTGATAAATACACACATCTGTATATATGTAAAGGCTGCCAGAGAGTTCTCCATCCCTTTTATAGGAGAGTGTTGCCTTTTTAAATTTAGTTATATATATATATATATATATATATATACACATAACATACACACATACACACACACACCTGTTTGCATTTCGCATTGCACTAATACCTTTTGAAAAGGTATGCCTCCAAATACTCTTCCTCCAACTATGGGTAAACAGTAGGCTAGGCTGATCTCTTGAACCTCAGCTAGGTAAACCGTATAGGGGAAGGAAACACTGAATTCAAACCTGTTAAACTTCACTTAAGAAATTAACCATGTGTCACAACCTACTCGTGCGTGCGAAGTGGTTCACATATATATATATATATATATATATATATATATATTGCTACAAGAGAAAATAAATCTTAATATTTGCATAGGTTTGCTTTACTAAAGACTTAGATGTAAGTTTATTTCATTACACACTAAGATGTTTTAATCTACAGGTAAAAACTTCAAGGTAGATTGTAATAGGGTGTGAAGCCTGCTGTAATATCAGTGTCAAGGTAAGATGTTTTTGACCAGGAGTAGAGTATTTTGGGGGTTTGGGTGGGGCTGTAGAGGGAGCCAGCTGATTCTAACCTCTGACTTGTAACTGATTATTAAAGTGAGAGAAGAAATGTTAGTATTGCTTGCTTATTTCTCTTTGCTTTTCAAGCATTTCTTTCTGGGAAAACTCCTGCACTTGTATGTATGTAGTATTTGTCTACTGATTCTACCGTTTCATGATTTTGGCATTGCTCCAGATTTTTTTTTTCCTATTCGGCTGGTTTCTATGGGAACAGTAATTTCTTTACCATTCTGGAAGTTGTTGCAGTTGTTTATTTATTTATTTACTTATATTTTTCTCTGTGTTATTTTTGGTTTTATTTTATTTTATTTATTCTGTCTGCTTGCCACCCTGAATTTGCACTGGAACAGGGTACAAATATATTTTCCTTTAGCACCTTTCCCAATTTCACTTGTGGCTTATTCCACTGTGAGCACAAAAAAAAAAAAATCTTCTAACGAACAACAGCAGACTAGAAATAAAAACTGTCAGGATGTTTTTTTTTTTTGGTTTTTTGTGTGTAAATATTCAGGGCACCTGTAAGCAAACACTGGATTCCAGGAATTTCATGCTGAACATAGTTGTGATTCTTCATCCATTTCATGTGAACTAATCGCATCTTTCGGGCTTATTAGAGTTATTGTTTAATTGATATATAGAATGTAGTTAATCAAAGCCTGAAGAAGATATCAGAAAATCTGAAACACCTGTCACTAATGTAAAATAAAAAAATATTTTTAAAAATATAGTCCTTTTGCAGTTCTTTTTTATGAAATATCTATATATATATGTATGTGAAGAGAAAAATGGAAGTGAATCTGACGGTATGTAATATAGTGAAAAATATATTTGTATGTGTGTAATATATATATATATATATATATATATATATATATATATATACACTCACACTAACTAACCCCTCCACATGAGTATGCCCTGTTAGCTGGGGCAGAAGAATACACTGACTACACCTTTGTAGGGGGATGAAATCCCCTTAATGGGGCCACCTGTTGGCCAAAAGTGCTTAAGAATGGAGTCCTGGTGGCTAAACAGTCCATAACATCCATCACTCCACTTTGGCCCTTACTCAGGCTAGATGAGCTGTTGGAGAGAGGCCCCCCTCTAATCAATAATCTGGTTACATCAAACCCTAGCACTATATGATTGTCTCAACCCTATTGCTTTTATGGCAAATCCCCAACCCTTTTTATCATATATAAGCTAGAAGGCAGTGACTGAGGGTCTTTAGTATCCTGAGTATGACATTAAATTGCATCTATTAAACCTATTATCATTGGGTGCTCTTCCAATATGTGATCTACCAAATGGTTTCTAAACCAATATGTGATCTACCAAGTTGTTTACATTCCAATATGTGATCTACCTATTAACTACCCATCATTTTCCCATTAAACAAACCTTAACCCTGTCTTCTTTTTTCCTAGTAGATCACATGCCATGAATAGTAGATCACAAACCTTTGGTATATCACATATTGGAAGAGCACCTATCATTGTAATCTGAGCCCTTCTGCTCAATTATAATGAACTAACACCAGTTTTTGTACTTTGCTTACACTAGGATCACAGTGGTGGGAGAGCTGCTGTGGGCAACTTAAAGTAGGCAAAGTTAAATCACATGCATGAAATATTAATAATCAAGAGAAAGAATGTCAATAAGGAATCATTTTGAATTATTGTATTGATGTGAAATAGAATGATTACTGTTAGATGAATGCAATAGACAAATAAGAAATAGACCAATTTTGTCCACACACAATTCAAAAAAAAAAATCAATTCATAATTCTTTAATCAAAACAACAAAAGGAAGTGTTCTGATTGGTCACAGCCAATTAATATTCTATAATAATGATTGATATTACAAGTAATTCTATTGATACTTTTTAGATTGAATTTTGTTGTTGTTATTAGATCCAAGAAACAATGAAGTAGATATCTAATATGTTATACAGGTTATATAAATAAAAATAATGTTTGCCTGTCAAACCCTCTTTCATGGGGCCAAAGAGATGGCAAACATTATTTCAGAGATGAGCAAGTGAAATCTGTAGTGAAGAAGTGGCTCAAAGAACAGTCAACAGAATTTTACCAGGCAGGGATACATGCTCTCATTCAAAGGTGGAACATTGCTATTGAGAAATGGTGACTGTAGAAAAGTAGGGATGTGATCCATAGAGGATCAGCTTCATTTTGATGCATGATACATGTTCCTGTGTTGGTAATTTACCTGTCTTAAACAAAATGGCATTACTTTTTGAATCACCCTCGTATTAATACAGATGTTCATAATTTAGTTGATCTATTTTCATTTTCTCTTTTTTTTTTTTTTTTTTTTTTTTTTTTTTTAATCATTATAATGATACAATTAAAGAGACAATAATTTCTGTATATTTTCTTATCTGTGCTTCTTTGTTAATAGAATTTTAAAAATATATATATCTATATAAAAAAAAACGTTGTGGCGGCTTAATTTCGGTATCAGCCTTTTCACTAGTGCTAGACCAAGGAGATTATTTTAGCATCTGAGTTGGAGCGCCACACCTACGATCAGCTCCTTACTTTACCGCACAATCCCTGTGCTACTCATATGCTGAGTTGGCGAGGGCCAGTATCAAACTAGGAACCTTGTGGTTTCTAACTGAACGCTTTACCGACTGAGCTAACCCGGCCCTGTATCTCTATAATCATTACTTATCCAATATGATGCTTTCAGTATTTTATCTTCATTTTCTTTCATTTCCTCTTTGTGAACAGATTTGAACATTCACTGACATAGCACATTTCATTATAATATAGATCATTATAGAAAATTATTAACTTTGCAAATTACAATACTAATCTCTCTAAAAAGGTTCTCATTATGCAAAAGATCTATATATTAATTCTCTTGTTCCTTAATCTTCCGACAATTATCATTTTGCAGCACCCTCTGGTTAAAAATGAGACCGTCCAATACATCCAAGATGAAATGCAAAAATGTAAATTATCTAGTGTCACTTATCCGTCGAAATCTTATTTCTTATAAGTGTTGTCACCTCAGCTAAATGATGGACCATTCCGTTTTTATTAAAAAGGGAAGGAAAAGTACATGCTACACAGAAAAAATATAATCAGAATTTCCCAGCTCATGAATAAATCTTAAAAAGTCATACAATTTATTAAGAAACTTTAATTGGGACCCATAAATTTTCCTGGGACTCATTCAAAGCAAATATGTGCATCCCAGGATGAACTAAATCAAGAAGATATCAGCATCACAGCTCTCATACATCTTTTAAATAACTTTTTATAATAGCAGTATTTTCTGAGTTTTAAAAGAATGTTATTTCTCCTGGTATCTCAATATTCATCCTGGATATCATTAAAAACCTTTTACCATTTCTTCACTATTCAGTACATAATACTAGTGCTATCTGATCCTGACACACTTTTTGTACTGCCACTATCTTTCCAGAAAACCTACCTTCTCTGCTTCAGGTTTCTATTTATATTTATCATAAATTTCCACCTTGAATAATCTTCAGGTTGACACCTTTATAACATCTGAAAAGTTTATCTACCTTTTTAATTTTTGATTCGACTTCTCTACTTCATTTTTTTTTTATCTTACATATTATGTCTTATTCAGCTCTTTTTATTATACATGAATCAGTTGAAAAATTTATAGACAATAATAGACTTCACTTTGGTAGGGTTGTTACCTATTAATTTTCAACATTGCTCTCTTTTTTAATGATAGTGTAATGCCTGGATCATATTCTAGAAATGTTTTTCTCAAGAGTGTATCAGAGAACTTACAATATCAATGTTGTATCACGAGGTGGAATGATACACAGAAGAATGGTGTGCTTAATACATTTATTAAGCGCCAGTATCTGGTGCCAAACGGATACATACAAACACAGAACAAATAAGTGCAAACAATTTACAAGATAAAACTTACACTAAATAGAGGAGGGTCAGTTCCATATAGCCAACGCAGCAAAGTCAGTCTGAATATGATTCAGCTAGTTAATCCCTTTAATCGTAGGCTATTTTATGGCTATGAGCCAGTCCATCTGGTAGAGTACTGAAGGGGTGTTAGCTACTCTACAACAATAAAAAAAAAATAACACCTTTGCCATCACTGATACTAGGCCTTTGAAAAAATACATTCTGCTTATTATTTTCTGAAGAGCAAGACAATCTGAAAACAAAGTGTCCTATTGGTGACAAACCTTTCTTATTTAAACTTGTCACTTATTTTGAGTGTCCTGGCTATGACACTAAACTGCATCTGATGGTTAAACTCCAGTTCTGGAGGTCTGGAATACTCCCTCATTGCCATTACTCCCAGGTCCACACTGACCCAAAGTGGTAGTACCTGTTAGGGTCCCATTTATGGGTCAAATAGATCTATTTAAAAATTCTGTATTTAATAGAACTGTGCAAAAAAAGAGGCTCTTTAAGAAACAACTACACAATTCCTCAGCCTCTAGGCATAAATAATTCCAGATAGGTTGACATCCCATTAAAATCAGTCAGTCATTTATTTTGTTTACTACTATCACAGTAATTAACTCGTTGCTTACTTTAAACCACTCACAGCAGTTCCCCCCACCCCTGTGATCCTACTGTAAACTGCTGGCAGTGGCTCTTGCACGTATCACTTGTTTACACCCCTGCCATCTTTTGTTTTGTCTTGTCTTGATCATTATGCAATAGGGGTTAGTTGAATGTGATAATCCGGCAACATATCCCATCATACAGGTAAAATATATCAAGAAAAATTGGGAAACCATGGGTGGAAATTTAAATTATGGAAAGCCAGAATTAAAAAAAGGCTCCAATAAGATTCAAACTCACATCTCATATGTAACTGTGTGTGTGTGTGTGTGTGCATTCATTCAAAATTTACTTGTATGTGCTCTCTCTCTCTCTCTCTTTTTCTCTTTCTCTTTCTCTTTCTCTCTTTCTCTCTCTCTCTCTCTCTCTCTCTCTCTCTCTCTTTCTCTTTCTTTCTTTCTTTCTCTCTCTCTCTCTATTTGAGGTGCTAACCAAAGATTCAGGTAATTCAGATTCAGTGTGGTTTGAAAGTCATGTCACCCTCTTCCACAAAGTAATGATTACAATAAAAGTAATAAGAATCTTGCATGTTGCACATCCTCCATACTCTTGCCCGAATGCAAACTATCATGTGAAATAGATCACAAATTAAGACTGAGCCTATTCTAGTAGTGACCACACCAAGTGGATTTAACAGGTTTCCTCCTCCTAGACTGGTTGTCTAACCTAGGTTAAAGAGCTCAGTCTGCCCTACTATTTACCCATAGCTGGAGGGAGATTAGTTGGATTCATACCTTTCCCAAGGGTATTAGTACTATGTGAACTGTAGCTTTGTCCAGGATTTGAACTCGAGGCGACAAGTCCATTTCCTACGACTTTAACCATTACACCACGCACCTCCAACAATGTCCATACACTTCCAAACTGTTGGAGATCATGTCAGCCATCTGAAATAAAAGATTATATAATTATTACTATATATTATAATGATATCTATATATTAGTATGCTTGTTACTTAATCTTCCGATCGTGATGTTGTTTATCCCCAGATTTTTTATTTCTAATGAGTGTTGTCCATCACTTCAGCTGAATAATGGACATTATGTTTTTATTATAAAGGAAGAAAACATGGAAAAATATAATAAGAAAGAAAGAAAAAATCACGGAAGGGATAACACTAATCTGTTTCAATCAAAGAAAGAAAAAAAGAATGAGAATTAAATCCTCTTAAGGTTGTAATAATTAAATTGTCATACTGTGGTATATCCACAGGTGCTGCTATTGACTTTCGGACACTCTGCGAAAAAATACTATATGAGGATATAGTACAGACATTTGCTACTAAGCTATGCATAGCATTTTATGCCTGCTTTTTACCATGATCAAATTCCTCAAAATTTTGAGTAACACCTTATTAGCGAATTTAAAAAGATCAGGGACTCTGGCTCCTGATTTGTTTTCAGGGTTTACTTCCCTAAGGTGCTGATATCCAGCACTATCCAGCAACTCCTGCAATAATACCGCTGCCAAACTGCATTGGTTCCTTAACTTTCCTTTGGATTACAGCGGTAGTGTGGAGAGGGGGTGATTTGCTGACTGGGCAACAGCTCATCCTCCATATGAACCCGCCCAGGCTACATAGTTTGGACACTATGCCATCATCTCTTGAAAGATGCCACAAAAATATTAGTGTAATTTTTTTTTTTTTTTTTTAGAAAGGATTCAAAAAGATAGAAAATCTGAAATAATAAATGATTACCATGTGATAATTTGCAATAAAAACAAAAAATACTCAAAAAGGGAAGTAAATGTGTGTATTTACCAACTCCTCCACACAAGCTGGTGTGACTTTAATAATTCACTATTGGTTTTTACTTGCTACATAATAATATATAAGTCGTCGTCGTCGTCGGGGCAGCCTAAAGTCGGTATCAGCCAGTCAGCGAAGGAGTCTATCCCCTTTTCAATAGCGCTAGACCAAGAAGATTGTTTTTTGGGCCTCTGAGGTGGAGCGCCACACCTACCATCAGCTCCTAACTTTACCGCACAGATCCCTGTGCTACTCATACTCAGAGTTGGCGAGGGCGGTATCAAACTAGGAACCTGTGGTTTCTAGCCGAACGCTCTACCGACTGAGCTAACCCGGCCCCTTAACTATATTTATTATTTAAAAGTTTTTTTTTTTTTTTCTTTTCAACTTACCCTGTATCTTATATTCAAAATTATATATGTATTTTAGTAAACATTTTATACTTAACTGCTCGATTGAAGGCATTCCATCATGGTGTTATAGTTAGCAAGTTAGTCTTGCAGATCCATTATTACTGAATAGTGTGTTTGATCCTCACTGGATGTCCGATGCTTGCAACCTTGTGTCACATCCTACCCATGGCAAATGGGTTGAGTAAATACCTACATAACTGTACTATTGTCCTAAATATTCCCTCCTTCTCACAGGGTTGGTTGGTACGGCATGTCAACCCATTGATATGTTTTTTATTCATTCTTGATGGGTACTCAATTTTTTTTAACACATTTTTTTTATTTAACCCATAGATGGGATCTTAACAGGTACTACCACTCCGGGTCAGAGTGGACCTGGGAGCAATGGTGATGAAGGGGTACTCCACATTCTCTAGAGCTTCAGAACTGGAACCTCACCATCAGATTGTTTAATTCATACTCTGGACATGCTTCTGATAGGGGTGTGTCAGGAAATGTGTCATTATAGTTTTATCTATTTAAAAAAATGACATTTCATTGCAGATATTTCATTTTATTTTTTGTTATTTTTTTTTTTGTTCTTGAAATTTATGCACCATCAACTTGTTTATCTCAAGATGACAGCCAAATATTTTTATAATTTACCTAAGCTTTTTTTTATTTCTTTTTTATGTTCATTACTTTCTTGAGACTAACCATTAGTCTTTCTTTTTTTTTTTAAGTGTCAGTTGTCTACAGTTCAACATTTCAGATTTTATCAAGATCAATTCGTGGATAGCAATGAATACTGAATTAGATGTCAAAGACCAATTAATATGTATGCACTTACCCAACTCGTCCACACAAGCGGGATGTTACACAAGGTCAATTAAATAGAACATCTGAATAATTAATGATTGCTATGATAGATTTGTAATCGGCTATAAAAAAAAACCAAAAAAAACAAAAGAAGAAGCAAATATACATATTCACCAACCCCACCACATGCACTGGATGTGACACAAAGTCTATTTTTCCAAACTGAGTTTTAACAGGTTTGAATTCAGAGTTTTCTTTTTCCTAGACTGGTTGCCAAACAAGGTTAAAGAGTTCAGTCTGCCTTACTATTTTACCCATAGCTGGAGGGAGAATAGGTGGATGGATACCTTTCCCAAAGGTATTAGTGCTATGTGAAATGCAAATATCTGAGCTTACAAAGAAAAAGAAATCCAAAACATATTTAAACTTTGCTGCGGGACATAGACATATTTGTTTAAAAGCTATCCGATAATTCCATTAATAAAAAAGTGATGAATGATTGCAATATTAAGCCTTTCCTAATTACTATGTGATAACATCACCCTGAACCCAAAATATCAAGCATAGTAGAATAGCACTCAGCCGAAAATATTGGGCATATGATGTATAGTAAAATAGCACCCAGCTTGAAATAGCAGGCTTATTTGTTCAAAGGATTAATTTACTTTCAAGAAACAAAAAAGGAGAGGGAAAAAAAGCTATGTTAAAACTCTACAAATAATGTTTTGATTTTTTTTTTCAGTTGAAACTGTTCAGTCAAAATGCAATCAAAGGAAATCTAAACTGCTCAAATTATGTCAACATTTTTTTTGCAAATGTTTCAATACACATATATTTGTGTATATTTGTTGACAATTTTGTATAAATGCTTAAATTAGTGAGTTTGTGCATGTAGCTTAGTCGGTAGAGCGTTCGGCTAGAAACCGCAAGGTTCCTAGTTCGATACTGGCCCTCGCCAACTCAGCGTATGAGTAGCACAGGGATCTGTGCAGTAAAGTAAGGAGATGATGGTAGGTGTGGCACTCCACCTCAGACGCAAAAAAAAATCTCCTTGGTCTAGCGCTAGTGAAAAGGGGACAGACTCCCTCGCTGATTGGCTGATACTGACTTTAGGCCACCCTGGCGACTTACTTACTTACTATATATATATATATATATATATATATATATATATATATATATATATATATATATGAATTTAAGCATATATATATATATATATATATATATATATATATATATATATATATATATACATATATTTGATATTCTCCATTAAGTCACCCACTTTTCATTTTTATTTATATATATATATATATATATATATATGAAAAGTGGGTGACTTAATGGAGAATATAAAATATTGAGTTAGTCGCAACTTTGACTGTCAAAAAATAGCAGTGACGACTTTTGGACAACCCTGTACTTGACTAGCAATTGTCAATTTTACTGTTGGGTTAGACTGTTAAGAGAACTAACATTCTTATGTGGTTACTGTCTGATCTTCCCTCGTGTGTAGCTATATGGATGTTTTATTATAAAATCATTTCTATTTGTTCAATGCCCTGAACCTCCTTACTGGAAGCAAGGGAGAATTTAGCCTGTAGATATTTAGCACTTTAGTAACATAAGGAGGAAGATTTTTGTCAGTGTTACTTTTTGTAGTTTATTTTTTCACAGATACTTTGATTATTGAAGTATCAAGTTATTTCTTTTTCTCCTTTAAACATTTTCTTTTCATTCTTCCCTTTTCTCTTCAACATTATTTTGGTATTCTTTACTTCAGATAGTTAAACAAATTTGCTGTGTTGAAACGATGCAATTTCTTAGGGCAGATTTTATCTTCTTTATTCTTTGTCTGAGAGCACATCCTGCTGACATAGGGAAAGAAAGCAGTGAGCAGTCTGTTTTGCTAGTGAAGTGAATGGCAAGGAGAAAATGAATAGCCCCCCCACTCCCCACTTTGTAGTAAATTTATTATTCTTACTTCATGGGAAAAATTATTAAAATTGAATTTCATTTTTTTTTTTTTTTTTTTTTTTCCGTTGATGAATAGTCCAGGTTAACTCTTTGACTACCAAATTTTCCCCACAGCTATACAAAATTTTCTAGGTAGTTTTTTTTGTTTTTTGTTTTTTTCAAAAAACGGGTTAGCTCAGTCGGTAGAGCGTTCGGCTAGAAACCACATGGTTCTTAGTTCGATTCCGGTCCTCGCCAACTCAGCGTATGAGTAGCACAGGGAGCTGTGTGGTAAAGTGTGTGGTAAGTAAGGAGCTGTGTGGTAAAGTAAGGAGCTGATGGTAGGTGTGGCGCTCCACCTCAGACACCAAAAAAAAACAATCTCTTTGGTTCTAGCGCTAGTGAAAAGGGGATAGACTCCCTCGCTGATTGGCTGATACCGACTTTAGGCCGCCCGATGACTTTTACTTATATATATATATATAAATGTGTGTATTATTTTTTTTAAAAATTTTTATTACTATCATCAATATTTAAAAAAGAAAAAGCCAAATATCTGCAGTAACCAAATCTGGAGAGTTGGTTGACTGGTGTATAAGAGTTGTCTGATGCTTCTCCAAAAATTTCCAATCTGATTGTTTCCTATTGATGTGGAAGGTATTTCAGATATCTGATCATCTTTGGATGTTTCTCCCAATCTGAAATGTTGCTCCCACTTGTGACATTATGTCAAAGCCCAAACAATCCTTTTCATAAATCTTGCCGCAAGATTAGAAAAATCCCTATAAAAATTTTCCTTAATTTCAAACGGAATTTTTTCCATTGTTCAACTTATGATAAAAAATTTAAAAAAAGGACACATGTACTAAACATACATTCCCTCTAGTATGTGCAGCTCTAATACTTATGTGGTATGAAATATTTTTGCTCTCTATAAAAAGTTGAGGTTACTGTGACATAACATTTCATATGAAAATATCTCATTGGTGTGTTTCCAAATTTCCTTTCTTTTTTTTTTCTTTTTTTTTTTTTTATAGACATACCTTGTACATAGGGAACTGTAAATAGAAATGGCTATTCATATATATGAGTGTGTTTGTGTATTGTAGTCATACATTACTGTATTTATCAATGTATATATTGCCCTTATGGCAAGCCCCAACCTTTTTTATCATATGGGTGCTAGATGGTGGTGGCTGAGGGTCTACATGTCCTGGGAATGACGTTAAACTCTATCTGATAGTGAGGTTCCAGTTTTGGACTTTTGGGGAATGTGGAGCACCCCGTCTGCAATGAAATGTCATTTTTTTAAATAGATAAAACTATAATGACACATTTCCTGACACCCCCTTTCAGAAGCATGTCCAGAGTATGACATTAAACAATCTGATGGTGAGGTTCCAGTTCTGGAGCTCTAGAGAATGTGGAGTACCCCTTCATCACCATTGCTCCTGGTCCACTCTGACCCAGAGTGGTAGTACCTGTTAGGGTCCCATCTATGGGTTAAATAGAAAAATGTATTTATAAAAAAATTGTTATCCATTAAGAATTAATTTGTTTCAAAACTTTCTCAGCATTAAATGATCCACTGAGGTTGATATGCCGTAAAACAAAACAAAAAAACCAATGTATATATTTACCAACCCCTCCACATGTGCAGGATGTGACACAAGGTCAATTTAAAAAAAAAAAACAGTTTGAATTCAGAGTTTTCCTTCTCCTCAACTAGTTGTCATACTGAGTTTAAAGAGACCAATCTGCCCTATTATTTTACCCATAGCTGGAGGGAGAATAGTTGGATGTATATCCTTCCCAAGGGAAATGCTATGTGAAATGCAAACAGCCTCATCCAGGATTTGAACTTGTGCCACCATGTCCATTTCCTATGATGATAACCATTACACCACAGGATCATCACTAGATGCCTTATACTTGCAACCTTATGTCACATTCTACCCATTGTGAATGAATTGGGTAAATACCTAAGGCATCCCATGTTGGTGTAATGTTTATAATAGATTTTACTTGTATGTGAATGTACTGAAAATCAGTAGAAAGGGTTTATGTAGAGAAGTTAGAAGGCTATACAACAAAATGAATTCATGCTGTCAACAAGCTAGGATGATAATGATGATGAGACATTTAATGTATATCTGTATATCAAAGATAAAAATAATATTGTCACAAAATTGTTTTATTTACATATTTTAGCTTTTATTTTTTATAACAACAAAAAGGAACAGATCCTCATTTTATGTTGTCTCACATTCTGTTAAGAGTTATTCAATCATCCTAAAATCTTTCCAATGTCTTCAAAAGATTAAGTGTAAAAAAATCAAAATAAATCAATGTATATTGATATTTATATCATAGAGATAGCACATATTTTACAAGAACACTCTTTATCAGAGTAGTCTTTATATATTCTTGAAATAGTTTTCTTTATCTATTATTATACTAAAGCTAAGCAAATCAATGTTTGTCTCCTAAAGGCTTTTTTTACTGTTTAGTTTAATGACACAAAAGTTATGTTTGGGAAAAAATCCATTTTAATTGGTTCTAATTAGTTGTAATTTGCAATTAAGTAAAAAAAAACTGAATTGTCTCTTACTTCACATTCTGCCTGTCACTTTCCCCTCTCTCTATATATATATATATCTTGATTACATCCTCCTTATTTATGTTAATTTCTCTGTGAGTGAAAAGAGAGTGATTTAGAGAGTGAGAAATATATTTGTATATTAAGTTTCATAGTAGCTAGCCCATAGCTTAAATTAGATCAAACATTCCCTTTCTTAGAAATCTTACAAAATGATTTAAATATTTTTTTTTTTTTAAATTCTCCATTTGTATTTATCTTTTTTAAAAAATTTAATTCGATTTGTAAACTCACTTTTCCCTAATCCCAATTATCTACCCAGAGCTCAATAGGTGACCCAACGGATCACATTTTGTCTAGTATTTGAATCAAATTTTAATACACACCTAACTGTTGCACTTTTTGGACTGGTATTAAAAACATTCCTTACCCTTTTTTCATATGGAAATTACACTCACTGAGTATTATATTTACTTGAACTAATACAAATGATAACAATGATTGTGTTCATAATATTTCTTTAATGGAATTTTTAGGAAATGTTTACATAAGTTGATCTTGCCTATTCGACTATCAATGATATAACATTCTATAAAAATAAAGACTGGAAATAAATCTGATAAATGAAAAGTTGGACATATTTTTAGGTCGCTTTTAGATTGTAGATGGCATTATGTGAGAAAGAAATGTAAAAAGAGGACATTTGATAGAACTTCTGTTGACATGTAAAGATTAGCAGGTAACCCTTAGAAGGTCATATAATGATAACCTTATAAACACCACATCATTTAAGGATCATTTTCTGATGGAAAAGCAACACAATTTGTTTTATCTATCTATCTCTCTTTAACGGTAAAATAATTACATATATTATTAAAACAAAAAATAATGAAAATTAAAATATTGGGTTGACAATACTTTCTGACCACCCTGTGTGTGTGTGTATATATATATATATATATATATATATATATATATATATATGAAAGATTCTGTATGTCTGAATGTACAACGACCAAGCTCATGTCCTTTTATAAAGGAAAATTGATGGAAACTAGCAAAGACCAAAGTTCAATAAAATCTATTACCTATTTAGAATAAATAAAAAATTTACCCTTCATTTTCCTTTAAAAAAAAAAAAAAAGCTAAATAAAAAATAAGATAAGAGTATAAATTGACATTAAAAAATTAAAAAGATGATTAAAAAATAAAACAAATTAATAAGGGATAAAACATAATTTGGGTTGGGGGCCTGGAATGGATTAATGACATTTCAGTTTATTTCAATGGCAAAAATTGATATGATATATACTAGAAATTGAAATTATGAATTTTAAATCATTAGTGAAATAGATCACTAATTAGGACTGAGCCTATTCTAGTAGTGACCACCCCAAGTAGATTTAGCAGGTTTGAATTCAAAGTTTTCCTTCTAGACTGGTTGCCTAACCAAGGTTAAAATGTCCAGTCTGTCCTACTATTTTACCCATAGCTGGAGGGAGAGTAGTTGGATTCATGCCTTTCCCAAACAGCCTTGTCTAGGATTTGAACTTGAGTCGATGAGTCCATTTCCTACAAATCTAACCATTACACACACCCTCCAACTAGGAAATTAAGTTACTTACCTACTATGAAATTGAGTCAAGGTACCACTGTATCTTGTATATAAACAAAAGAATGGGGAAAAGGTGGAAAAATCTGTTGATATCCAGGTAAGATTCAAAGAATGTATCTTGCTTCCTCCTGAAACTGGTTGCTTTGGTTTCCAGCCTCTCTTTAATATCCATTAAGGAGTAATTTACAGCAAATTTAGATAGCATCTTGTATGGAAATAAATTTGTTGTCAGATCCTGTTACATTTAATTGTAGGTTGAATTGCCGCCTTATTGGTTCACTTGTAACAATTTCCCTTCTTTTTCTCAAATTTCACCTTTTCCCTGTTCCTCTTCCCTTTTATTTGATAACTCTTTCTGCCCTCTCAGTCAAGGCAAGAAAGGTTGGAATGGCTACTTCTGTTTACTGGCCCAAACTATCTTATCTGGCATAGTTTGCTGACACAAGATAAGATATGGCCATTTATACAAACATTGCTGTCTGTCTAGGGAAACTGAGACCATCACATTGTAGTGGAATGTTTTTTATGTTACAGTCAGCTGGTCTAAAAGAAAAGCAAGAGGCTTAACTGTTTGTTCTTTTATTTAATTGTCCTTAGCAAGATTGAAAGTTATGGTGTCATCACCAGATGTGTTTGCAAAGTAGATAAATGTGAGTATAATTTGTTAAGTTTCTAAAAATTAAGAATATAATGTTAGGAAGTGTATTTGGCTTTGAAACTTGACTCGGGTGAATGATAACTATACTTTACTTCCGCCTAAGCAAAAACTTCATTCATGAAATAAGTAAAGTTGTCAGGGTAGCCTAAAGTCCATATAAAGTAGAGGTGCTGAAAAGTTCTTGGTTTAACAAGGGAATTACCTTTTTTTATTTTTTTTTATTTTTTATTTTTTTTATTTATTTTTATTTTTTGAAGGATTAAATAAACTTGAGAAATAGTGTGGAGCTTCAGGATGAACATATGGAATAGCATTAAAGTTTTGTGGGTCTAGGTAATTTTCTTGTCAGGCTATGAACTTTTCATTGACCCCCTTTGTGTGTGTGTGTGTGTGTGTATATATATAATATATATATATATATGGGAGTAAATATGGAAAATAAATCCGACAATATTAAGAAATTTGAAAAAACAAGTGTTCCGAAAATAGGATGAATTTATTTATCGATGTTTAAACATTTTGGTTTCTTTAAACCTTCATCAGTATGTATCTTGGGGTGAAGAAATTGATGGATGTTTTTATAGATGACAGGAGATGAAAACAAAAAAGATTTTCATCTCCTGTCATCTATAAAAACATCCATCAATTTCTTCACCCCAACATACATCTTGATGAAGGTTTAAAGAAACCAAAATGTTTAAACATCGATAAATAAATTCATCCTATTTTCGGAACACTTGTTTTTTCAAATTTCTTTATATATATATATATATATATGTAGTATAGTGAGAAATTTGAAAAAACACAGGTTTAAATAAAATGAGTGGTAAGTTTATTAGCTGATGCTGCAGTGTTTCGATCTGTTAAGTAGATCTTCTTCAGGGCTTTTGTTGATATAAGGAACAGATTGATAAACAAGGACTATCACAGTCTTCCTCATTATTCTGTGATAAAATTTTTTTTACTCTTCCTTATATCAACAAAAGTCCTGAAGAAGATCTACTTAACAGATCAAAACACTGCAGCGTCGGCTAATGAACTTACCACTCATTTTATTTAAACCTGTGTTTTTTCAAATTTCTCACTATCCTACATATCATCGGATTCACTTCTATTTCTCTATTATCTCACTTGCTGAGACAGTAGTAAGCCAATATATGTAGTATTATTTGGAGAGTGCTCAATATCTGTGATAGAGCGATATTAATAATAATAAATAAATATATATTTTTTGTATGGAAACTTATCTGCTACCATATTAGTTTCATGCTCTTTAAACTTGATTGTTTAAGAGGAGCAATCTTCATGCAAAGATTTTGAATAATATATATATATATAGTTCACTATATTTATAAGTAAACAGTGCTCAATATCATTGATATAGCATATATATTTCTAAGTAAGTTTCATTCCTTTCACGAAAGTTACAATTTAAAAAATGTTCATTAGAAAGTCTAGATTCAGATAGTAATGGCTTAACTGCCCCACCACCCAAATTTAAATGAAGGGTTTACGAGGTAATAGAGTGTCTTTAATTTGCAAATTCCCTGGCTGCTTTTATGGTTTATAGGAATCTGAATTTGTAAGTTACTCAAAACAGATGGAATCTCCAAAAAAAGAAGGAAAAAAATTCAAGCTGAAAATTTATGCTTTATGCAGTCACGGAATTTACAATATGACTTAAGTAAAAAAAAACACCATTAAACAAGAAAATTTTTTAGACTCACAAAAAACTTATGACAATTCTCTGTTCTGGTAAGTTTTGAAAAGGGCTATTAATTTGAACTGATTTATCAAAAAAAAAAAATTTAAAAACATCTACTCAGAGATGCTGATAGGTATGCGTCCTGCATCCCTGAGGCACAAGAATCTAAAAGGACGCAGTAAAATCATATCCATGCATCCCAGTGTTTTTCTTTTTTTCTTCCTTCACCATTTCAAGCTAACTGTAAGTACATTTTAAATAGTTTCTTAGGAATGAATTACACAGGATAGGTTACAATGTAGGAGATGGCTTTAGTTGGGACCCATAAATGTTCTTGGGGACCCATTCAAAGCAAATATGTGCGTCCCAGGATGCACTAAATCAAAAAGCTATCAGCATCACTGTCTACTTGATGTGATGTAGAAGATCGAATTGAAGAGTTTATTGAAATTTCCAGAGGTTGTCAGTGCTTGTTCAATCTATATCACATGATGCTTGCATGCACACTGTGGTTCAACTTATAAAAGCCAATTCTTGTTATGTAATAACCCCAGGTCATTCATATATATCCAAAATAATGTATGACCCTTTCTCTCAACTACTATTCAGGGTGGGGGTTGGATATGAAATTCTCCCATACATAACCAACCATTTTATTGCCTAATGAGGGTTTTGAGATACCCAAAACACACATGCACAGTGCATATATTTTCAAAAAATCTATAAAAATTCATAGATAGTTGATAAGATAACACTGAGAGATAAGGAAATGAGACTTTATTGAAAGGATTTCCCCACCCAATTTCATTTGCTTGGGGATATTTAGTTGAAACTAACTGAAGAGTAAAATAGGAATCCAGGAAAATTGAAATTTCTTCTGGAAGCTAAACTCACATTGCTTCAGTTTCAATGAAGGAATTATTCTTAAGAATAAAAAAAAGTATTGAAAAAATTCTCTTTTCTGGAATAATCTTTGTGTGAACAATAGTTTTACATTTAACTCTCAAAGAAAGCCACCTTCAACCTAAAGGAGACCTAAAAATGTGTCCAACTTTTCATTTATTAAATTTACCAGTATATTTCTTGAGGAATCCTATCATGGTGTAATGGTTAGCAAGCTAGTCCTGCAGATCCATTATTACTGAATAGTGTGTTCAATCCTTGTTAAATGTTACCATACTTGCAACCTTGTCACATCTTACCTGTGGCTAACAGGTTGAGTAAATGCATACAATGAAGATGATTTTATAACCTCTAGGCATAAATAAAATAACCCAAGATGTGTTCATATGCCATTAAAATTAACTGAGCAATGAAGAATTGATAAGGCTGAGTCAGCATAATTATGTAATTTATCCGTTTCTCTGAATTAAATATTATGATCCAATCTGTTGACCTTTGAAGTTTTTTTTTTTGGGGGGGGGCTAGGCTTTGGATAAAGATTGGTTCTTTTCTGACTGATTCTTTCGTTAAAAAAAACTTTATATATAGATATACTATCCTGTATTTTTCCTAAAAAGGTTATCATTATATGATTTTCTGAGGTAATCTTTACATAAAAAGAACTCTTTTCTGGAAATTCTCAGACTCCAAAAGCAACCTGCTAATCTTTACATGTCAACAGGAGTTCTATCAAATGTCCTCTTTTTTACATTTCTTTCTCTCAGAATGCCACCTACAATCTAAAAGAGACCTAAAAATGTGTCCAACTTTTTATTTATTAGAATTACCAACATATTTTCTATTTTTTTGATTTTTTAAAAAATTTTAACATCCACTTTTCTTTTTCTTTGTGTTAAGTTTTTTTCTCTCAGACTTTATTTTTGTATGTTTCAAAAAAATCAGATATAGTGGGACTGTATATTAGTGTGCTTTAAACATCATTTGCAATGTTATTTTACAAGTTTTATTCAATTTTTTCTTCTAATAAACACTAATACATAGCAAAAAGTAGTCAATTTGGACATGTCTTCATTAGATTTTGACATACAGTTTTTTCAATTTTTCAAGTTTCGCACTTATCAAATATAGTGGCACTGTATATTAGTATGCTATAAACACCATTGGCAATGTTATTTTACAAGTTTTGAGTGTTTTTACACATTTTTTAAAAATCTTTTAATAAATGCTAATATATAGCAAAAACTGGTTGATTTGGAAATGCTTTCATTATATCTTAACATAGAAAATCTTTTAAAATTTTCCCAAAAGTTTCAAGCTTGGCACTTATCAGATATAGTGGCACTGTAAATTAGCATGCTATAAATATCACTTGCAATGTTATTTTAGTAGTTTTAAATGTTTTTACACAAGTTTTTTTTTTTTTTTAAACTTTTTTAATAAATGCTAATACATAGCAAAAATGGTGGATTTGGAAGTTGTTCTATCTATCTATCTATCTTTTTAACAGTAAAATAATTACATAACTTATATCATTAAAACAAAAAATAATGTAAGTTAAAATATCGGGGTGACAAGACTTCATTATATTTTAACATAGAAAATCTTTTCAAATTTTACCAAAAGTTTCAAGCTTGGCATTTATCAGATATATTTTTGGTTTTATTTTTTTAAACATTTTCTTTTGCTTATCTCTTTTATCTTTGTCTAGTCTTTCCCTAAAGAACGAGACATAATAAAGCAAAGTCAGACAATCATGCTTTTTCACACATTTTCTTTTTTTTCTTTACTTTTTGTCTTTTATGTTTCTCATTAATATCCCATCATTTCTTCAGTTCATTCTTGTTTTCTTTTACTCCCCAAATTCATCTTCGTTTTTATTGATTTTTTTCCCCTTTCTACTTTTCTAAATTTCCTCTTGATACATCCTGTTGTTACTAATGATTACTGCATGGGTAACCATGTTTATAATCAGTTTTTATTGCTGAGACTAAGAGGAGGAGGAGGAGAGAAAGGGATAGCCCTTTTTACCAGGAAGGCTGTAATCTGATATGACCCTATACACCTGGCTTAGGGTAGACACATGCATAGACATAGGCATATTCTCATTATATAAGTAGAATGAATGTATACTCACATATGCATGGTTTGTGAGAGTGTTAACTTAATTTTGAAATTATTTTCAAGATATATGTATATATATTTTGGGAGAATATGTGCTTAATTGAAGTCGTACCTAATTTTGAAAGTTAATTAATTATTAATTAATTAATTAGGCGGTCATACCTATTCAAATGTAAGGCTAAACAAATTGAGAGAAATCAATCTCTGTATGTACATTTCGGCCTATTAGGCCTCATCAGCAGAGCTATAGATAGGAAGACCGCCTTGTGCGTGAATCGAAACTCTTCTGTCAAGCTGACAAGCGAGCATCGTAACCCTATATATATATATATATATATATATATATAATATATATATATATATATATATATATATATATACACACACACACACACACACACACACACACCTGGCTTAAGGTAAACTCATGCATAGACATATACATATTCTCATTATATAAGTAGAATGAATTCATATGTACATATGCATGGTTATGAGGGTGCTAACTTAATTTTAAATTATTTTTAATATATTAGTAGTTATATATATTTAAGTATCTGTGTTTCTGTGTGGACATATAAATTGAATGTAATACTAGTGACTATAACTCTGAATTTTTTAGATGAAGCTTGATAATTTGTATTTTTGTATTATTCAGACTATTATCCTCATCTTTATTATTATCTATACAATCTGAAGAAGGCTGGAGGGCACATCAGCCGAAATGTATAGATAACAATAAAGATGAGGACAATAGTCCGAATAATACAAATAGTGACTATATGTTTTATGATGTGATCTAGCAGGAACCAGTGCTTTCAGCATGACTTGACCAGGCTCCCTAAGTTACTTAATATGCAAAATCTTGGTACTCTTGAAAAAAATACTGTAAAGGACAAAGTAATACAAGTGAATAATATATAGTGTTAAAAGTTGATTGACTTGTTTTTTTCTGCAGGAAAAAGTCAGAAAGTGGTTGGCTGGTTGGTTTTACAGTATATCGACCCATTTTAGGTCATTTAATGCTAAATAAAGTAATTTTGATAAACAAAGGACTTAATTTCCTTACAGTACCTGCTGTTGCTTAAATGGTCAACTAATTAAATATTGAACACTTTCATTGCCTCTTAATTTGATGATCTAGCGGTGAAGCAATGTTTTCAACTTGTTATTGATGATTTCTGACCAAAATTAATTTGGTTTCGAAATTGATAGAAGATCAGTGATGCTGATAGCTTTTTGGTTTAGTGCATCCTGGGACGCACATATTTTCTTTGAATGAGTCTCCGGGACATTTGATAGGTCCCAACTAAAGTTTCTGCATAAATTGTAGGGTTTTTATTTATGATCTGAGGAGACCAGTAAAGCCATCTAACCCCTATCTTCTACCCAATCCCGTGTTAATTTCTAAGAAAATATTGAAATGTATTTACAGTTAGTTTGAAATGGTGGAGGAAGAAAAAGAAAAATACTTGGGCACATGTCCTTTCAGATTTTTATGCGTCAGGGACGCAGGATGCATAACTATCGGCATTTTTGGAAGAAACAAATCTTGTCTGTCTATTATCTTGTATTCATTGCTTTCATAAACTTTGTGACATGCAAAAAAAATGGTTTCATCCTTCAAATTATCAATGATTACACATTTAAATCAAAGAAGAACCCATCATCAAATAACCCAGAAACATCCTCAACAAGGCTAAAACCATCAGAATAATATCTTGAATGTGTTGGCATATCGTCTACGCCCAGTACTTAAATTTTAAAAATTTTTAATTCATTCATTCATTTATTTATTTTTATTTATTTATTTTTTTTTTTTCAATATTTTTGAATTCATTACATTTGTTAATATTTTAATTATTCAAATAAATCATGTTTGTCAACCTTTGCTTGTTGGCCCAATTTCTACAGACATTTAGAAACAGTCACAATGAATGAATCAATGAATGGGTGATGGTGGTGGTGGTATTATTATTATATTATTAGTACTAGTAGTAATTTTATCATTATAATTATTAGTAGTAGTAGTAATTTTATCATTATTATCAGTAGTAGTAGTAGTAAGCAATGCATTTGTCTGACTCTCAGTGTAATAAAAACTCCAACAGTTATGTGACTATTTATTTTTCTCCTTTTACTTACATTTTTCTGTTTTCTTTGCTTTGTGCATTTCTATTTACCTTCAAGATCTTTTACCCCTTCCATCACCCTTTTTGCTTTTTCTTGAGTCATATTACAAATAAAGAAATCAAGGAGACTTTTGTGACGGTTACCAAATTTAATTGGACCTTTTTTTTTTTTTTTCTTTTTTTTTTACAATAAAGATGAGAAACTTGACTTATTCTGAATTTAAAAAAATGATTTTTTTGACATAATTTCTTTTCCTTTTATTTTTATTTTTTTCTTCACAACATAAATTCTTTTTTTTTCTACGTAACTTAATTTCTTTTATTTATATTTCTGTTTCCCCTTTTTTTTTCATAAACCTATCCTTGCATTTATTTTTCTATATTTATTTTGTATTTTGACACTACTAAGTTTCATTTGATTTCCCTTTCTTATGAATATCATATACTCTCTCTCTCTCTTTCTCTCTCCTTAGTTTTTACCTCATCTTTCTAGAACTGTCAATGTCATTTTATATTTTAATTTCATCTTCTAATAAGAAAAAGATTAAAGAACAAAACAGTATAGACACTTTCACACTGTATTAAAGCTTATATGCTCTATGTAAAATTAAATACATATATAACATTGCTGTTCAAAATTTGAGTTTTAAAAAATTGCTGAAAAGTCAATTGCTATGACATCACTATATATATATATATATATATATATATATATATATATATATATATATATATATATATTTACCCTATCACATGAACAGAATGCAACACAAGGTCAATTTTTAAGTGGAGTTTAACAGGTTTGAATTCAGAGTTTTTCTTCTAGACCAGTTGCCATAGTTGGATTCAAACCTTTCTTGAGGGTATAAGCGCTATTTGAAAATGTAAACAGCCTCATTCTGGATTTGAACTCAGGTTACTGTGTTCATTTCCTACAACAATAACCATTACACCATGAGTGACATCACTAGAAATAGTTTTTTTTTTTATTTCATTTCTTACTTGTGCAACAAAGACCAAAATAAAAAATCTACTAGTTGGATCAACTGTTGGATTTTATTTCATCTATTTAAAAAAAAAATCTTTTATCTGAATCATTAAAGTTTCAAGAAAGAATTGTTTGTTATAATTTAAAGTTTTAATAGAAATTACTTGATTCATTTTTCTCATGAAATTAAAATGCTGTGTGGAAGCTTTATGTGAGTCAATCTGCAATATTAATCTAAGGTTACGCATCCTGTGTCCCTGATGCACAAAAATCTAAATGGACGCAGTCATAACTATGGGTCCCAGTGTTTTTCTTTTTTCTTCTCTCAACATTTCAAACTAACTGTAAATACATTTCAATAGTTTCTTAGAAATGAATTACACGGGATAGGTTACAAGGTAGGAGTTAGACGGCTTTAGTTATTTCCCTATAATAAATAAAGACACTACAATTTGTTATGAAACTTTAGTTGGGACTCATCAAATTTCCTGAGGACTCCTTCAAAGCAAATATGTGCATCCCAATGTGTTCTGTTTTGAAATTAAATAGAAATTGGGTACTTGTTTAGTTTTGTAGGTCTCAAGAGAAATGCAGTAATGTTGCACTTAAATGTTCTCTTATCAGACAAAAACAACAGTTTCTTTGCTTTTAAATTTCACTGATTTTTTTTTTTTTTAACTAAAGTTATTCCAAAGAATAATTCAGATAAACCGATTGAACTGACAATTTATTTAGATACTGTTCGATTCCAAATAAACAATTTAATTTAAGGCAAGACAATTAATTGAAAATGTAACATTCCATTGAAAAATTGCACTAACATTTACAAAGGCATTATAATGTGATTGGCCATTGTTAGTGAATTCGATTCTCACTGGGCGCCCCATACTTCTGGCCTTGTGCCACATCTAAGTTAAGCTTAGTAAATAACTATATTAATTCATTTAAATGTGACATTGGCAAATACACATCCCTCCACAGGATTTAGCTTAATTTCCACCCGATAGTGTGGCTTTTAAGCTAGTCTTTCTATATTTTTCTTTTTCTCATTTATTCCTGTCACTTTCATCAGTTTTGATTTACTTTATTTCCTTTGATCTTAAATCTTTTTTTTTTCTTTTTCCTATCTTCATTTCTTTCTCTTTTCCTATCTTCATTTCTTTTCTCTTTTTCTCATTCATCATTAACTTTACTTTCTCTTAACTCACCCCCCTCTCTCTCTCTCTCTCTCTCTCTCTCTCTCTCTCTCTCTCTCTCTCTCTCTCTCTCTCTCTCTCTCTCTCTCTCTCTCTCTCTCTCTCTCTCTACTCCCCCTCTCTCCTCTCACTATTTGTCACTACATCTTTTTCCAATCTTCCTCCTTTCATAAACTTGCATTTCTCTCATCTTATGCACTTGTCTCCTTTTGCCATTTCTTTAATTCTCTTATCAGTCTTTTCTGCACTCTCCCTTTTTTTTTACACTCTCTCTTCTTTGCACTCTCCCTTCTTACCTATTTCTCCAACTTATCACCTTTTCATTCTCCTCTATCTACCAGCCTCACACCCTTTATCTTTTTTTCTCCCCCTCTTTACCTGTTATAATTTCTCCCCCTCTTCTCGTCCCTTTTCTTTACCTATAAATGCAAATATTTCTCCACTCTCATTAACCCTCGACCTACCCACTCACTTGTGTCTAGAGACTTGAATGCAGCTAACCTGAGACAAACTAGATAAAATGATGCATGTCAGTCTACCAAAGTCTCTCTCTCTGCACCCCCCCCTCTTACCTCAAAGAAGAAGGTGAAGGTAAAAGACTGGGTTTGCCAAATTATTCTTTCCAGATGCCAACTGGCATCTAGAAAAGTCTGGCTGGGTAGATGAATGAAGATTATAGAGCGGTGGGGGGGGGGTTTAGCAGTCAAGAAGACATAGATACAAGAGAATGGGGGAGTGTTGAAATATGCACATCATAGTCTATAGTACACTTGACATACACATGAACAGTGGATGAAGACAGGGAAGAGTACATGTTTATATAATTTTGTGTGTATATATATATATATATGTATATGTGTGTGTGTATATATATATATATATATATATATATATATATATATAAAATCTTATTATAATGGAGATTGTGTGTTTTTCTGTCTGTAACCGAAACTATATTACTACTCAAGCCACAATTCCCTTAGTTATTTACATCACATTCTCCATGATTTTATTTTTATTTAAACTTCTATTATTAATAAAATTGTTATACATCATTAATACTATTGACCATATCTAGATACAAATAACAGGTAATTGTATTTATATATACGACAAAATAGCGGTTTACAGTGTGAATGGAAAGGCTAATTTGCATATTGATCTTTAAAATTTGTTTTTAATAAATATGTGCTTAGTATTATTGATTTCTAATTGTTTGGTTTTATCTTAATGAATATGAGAAAAAATTTCGGGGATAAATCTTAAATGAAATCAATTAATAAGAAGAAAAACTGTAATATTATCCTTTACTTCCAATTTTAACTAAATAGTTAAATTAGGAAGATTTACCAATGAAAAAACAGGAGTAATGGAAAATGATAGAAGAGTTTGTTTCAAAGTTGTTCTATTTTTCAATCATACCCCCTCTGTTGCAAATCTTTCTATCTGCATTCTTATTTAGTTTCATTAGCCTTTCTAATTTAATATGATATTTTATTATATTAAACTTAAATACTTGCACCCGGAGGGTGCATATATTTGCTAGTATTGATAATATAGGGTGCTATATTTATAAGTAAATAGTGCTCAATATTATGGATATAACATTTATGTCTAAATTAGGGTAGTGTGGACATGAAGTCAATAGTGCTTGGTTACTGGCAGTTTCTTGCCTCTGGGATTTTCAATGTTTTGAAAATCCCACAGGCAATAAACTCTCAGTCCCTAACTTATATATATTCAATAGGGCAAATAAAAATGGATTGGATTTTGTTTGATATAGACATGAACAGTGGATGAGAACAGGGAAGTGTACATGTTTATGTATTTTTGTATATACATTTTGTGTGCATATATATATTATATATATATATATATATATATATAAGTAAATAGTTCTCAATATTATGGATATAGCATTTATATTTAAGTTAGGGTAGTATGGACATGAAGTCAACAGTGCTTGGTTACTGACAGTTTCTCGCCTATGGGATTTTCAAACAATGTTGAGAAACAATCTGAAACCCTAACTTATATATATGTCTGTGTCTGTATGTGTGTGTACATGCAAAATGTTCAAATACATGAATGCATTAAAGTTGAACCTTTTCATTAGGGCAAATAAAAATTGACTGGACTTTGTTTTCACTTTTATTTTTAAGTTAGTATATATAATTTAATACTTAGTTACTTTTAACACTTTAAACTTTTGATGTTAATATACTATATCATGAAAATATAGCATATACATTTTATATCATTTTAATATATATATATATATATATATGTTTAAATTAATTCTGATTTTCTTTCTTTCTTTTTTTTATTAAATTTCTTATTTATTGTTCTCTCTGTCTCTATCTCTGTCTGTCTGTCTGTCTCTGTCTGTCTGTCTCTCTCTCTCTCTCCTCTCTCTCTCTTCTCTCTCTTTTCTCTCCTCTCCTCTCTCCTCTCTCTCTTCTCTTCTCCCTCCTCCCTCTCCTCTTCTCTCTCTCTCCTCTCTCTCTCTCCCTCTTCTCTCTCCTCTCCTCTCTCTCTCTCTCTTCTCTTCTCTCTCCTCCTCCCTCTCTCTCTCTCTCTCTCTTTCTCTCTTTCTCTCTCCCCTTCTCTCTCCCCTCTTCTCTCTCTCTCCTTCTCTCTCCTCTCTCTCTCTCCTCCTCTCTCTCTCTCTCCTCTCCTCTCCTCTCTCTCCTCTCCTCTCCTCTCTCTCCTCTCCTCTCTCTCCTCTCCTCTCCTCTCTCCTCTCCTCTCTCCTCTCCTCTCTTTCCTCTCCTCTCTTTTCCTCTCTTTCCTCTCCTCTCTCTCTCCTCTCTCTCTCCTCTCTCTCTCCTCTCTCTCTCTCTCTCTCTCTTCTCTTCTCTCTATCTATCTCACACGCTATTTTCCTCAAGAACTTTCCAACAGCAAATATCAGAACTGTCTCATTCAAGAGTCTATATGATCTTCTGACAAAGGAAAAGGCTTTAAACAGGTCGTAACCTCCCAAAGGATGACCTATGCAAAAAGGAAAGTGTATTAAGTTAAGATACATGAAAAAAAGACATAATTTTGACGGTTTTTCAATCTCCCGTTGATTGACCTCTTTGTAAGAAAGGCAGATTTCTCAGCAAGAGTCAAAGTAGACAAGATCATGTTGGGTGCATAACATTGTCAGCACTTTAACAGATGTTTTGGGTAGCTTGTGAGGTAATTATCATCTCCCCCCCCCCCAAGCCCAACAACAGCTGGGGTGGGGTAAGATTTAAAGGTTGGGTAGGTAAAGGTTTTGGTCACTAAGTTCATCTGACATCAAATGAAAAATCTCACTACCATATTTTTATTATATTAGTTTTTATTTCATATTATTATTGTTTACTAGCAAAGACCTGTGAATATACCACAGTATGATAATTTAATTATTACAACTAGAAAATATATGCACCCTCCGGGTGCAAGTATTTAAGTTTTAATGTAATAAAATATCATATTAAATTAGAAAGGCTAATGAAACTAAATAAGAATACATATAAA
The DNA here is from genome assembly GCA_023376005.1 of Doryteuthis pealeii. Classification (NCBI taxonomy): domain Eukaryota; kingdom Metazoa; phylum Mollusca; class Cephalopoda; order Myopsida; family Loliginidae; genus Doryteuthis; species Doryteuthis pealeii. The sequence continues at coordinate 65,349,806 of CM042154.1, forward strand.
AAGATTTGAAACAGAGGGAGTATAATAAAGAATGGAACAACTGAAACTTACTCTTCCATCACTCTCGTCTTTCATTGTTATTTTTTCTAATTTAAGTATTTAGTTATAAGAGGAAGTAAAGAATAAAATGACAGTTATTTTATCTTGTTAATGGATTTCATTTAAGATTCATTGAAGAGATTTTTGCTTATATTCATTAAAATAAAACCAAACAGTTAGAAATCAATAATACCAAGCACATAATTATTAAATTCGATTTTTTAATATTAATATGCAAATTAGCCTTCCCGTTTACACTGTAAACCGCTATTTTGTTGTATATATAAATATAATTGCATGTTGTCAGTATGTAAACATAGTTAACAGTATTAATAATGTAAGACAATTTTATTAATAATTGAGGTTAAATAAAAATAAAATCATGGAGAATGTGATGTCAATAACTAAGAGAATTGTGACTTGAGTAGGAATATAGTTTCGGTTACAGGCAGAAAAACACACAATCTCCATTATAATAAGATGTTTGATATGTTTAATATGTTTACTTAAGAGTTATTGCAAAATAGTTCATAATATAAAAGTATAATAATCTTGATTTAACTCATTTTTCTTTCTTTCTTTCTTTCTTTCTTTCTTTCTATCGTGTTCAATTGAAACCAATTAGTGTTATCACTACTGCATGCTCACCGCTCTCTCCCCTACTCTCTTTCTTTCTTATTATATTTTTCTGTGTAGCATGTCCTTTTTCTTACCTTTCTTTATGATAAAGACGGAATGGTCCATTATTTAGCTCAGGTGACAACACTCATAAGAATTTGGCAGATAAGCAACACCAGATTATCAGAATTTATATTTTTTTGCATTTCATCTTGGAACGATTTGGACAGTCTCATTTTTAACCAGAGGGTGTTGCAAGATGATAACAGTCAGAAGATTAAGGAACAAGCATATTAATGTTATTGTTTTATACTATTTTTCAACTTTTTATTCAAGGACAGGCGTATCTAAATTGATATCTTTATCTTTGTACTTTCTCCCATCAAACTCCATGGAGACGTAACATATATCTCCATTGACAGGATAAGGACATTTTGATGCAACACTCTATTTGAGTTGTTGTATGTCTCTTCTTTGGATTTTGTAATATGATCCTTATTCTGTCTTTGTAAATTCTAATGGGAATTCTAATGATGCCATTCTGTCATACAATTGGGGGTTGGTTGGTAGGGTAAATGAAAGGGGGTAAAAAAAGGGGGGGTTGTTTTGTATCTTATTGTAGATGTCTACATTACCAGACTTTTTCTTTGTCTCTCTTGAGAATTTTAAATAATTGCAGGTTAGGTTTATTTTTAACTATCTGCCAAAGTCATTTCCTTTTACTTTTTACCTAACATGCCTATTCTTAAAGTATACGTGTGTGTGAACGAGGGAGCGAGTGATATAGAGAGAATTTCTGTTCTTTCTTGATCCCTTGAAAAAGTAACTTTTTGTATATGTATGACAATTGATGAATTTGTTAGGTTCTCATTGTAACTGCAGTCCATGATGATATTGATACTTCTATTTAAAGAAGAGTGAAGGATTCTAATTTATATTTCATAGTTATCTTTATTTTTTTATTGAGAATTTGAACGATTAAAAATTGATGTTCAGCATGAATGCGGAGCTCCACAAAATTATCATTCACTTGCAGATTGGACTGGAAATTGGTTTATTCCCTTAAAGTATTTTAAGTGTATTGCTTTAATAAAAATCTTGATATTTCTCTGAATCTTGATGTTTTTGATATGTTATATATATATATATATATATATATATATATATATATATATATATATATATAGCATATTACTTTTACCATTAGATACAGTTTAATGTCATACCCAGCACACATTAAAATCTGATGTTAAGCAAGAAAGCTGAACTTACAAAATTATCATTCATTTTAAAATTTGGCTGGAAGTTGCTTTATTCTGTATGTTAGAGTATTTTGAGTGTATTGCGCTAATAAAGATTTTGCAATGAAGTGCTATTTTTACTGAGTTGCAGTTAAGCATCTCTCTCTCTCTCTCTCTCTCTCTCTCTCTCTCTCTCTCTCTCTCTCTCTCTCTCTCAGGTAATTTTTATTTCTATAAATCTTGAAAAATATTTTTTTCTGATTCCAGTGCCTTATAATAATAAATGCGAGTGTCAGTGTGTCATTTTTTATTTATTTTTTTCAACTTTACTCCTAGAGGTCATAGCCTAACATATTATACCATTTTGGAATCAGGCCAACTCTGAGCAAATTAAATACATTCTGGGTTTAATCTGGATCCTCCATCTTGAAATTTCGGATTCCAAAGTTTTAATTACTTACAAAGTTATCTTTACGGTGATTTTCTTTAAAATTTTTCTTTTAATTTTTTTTTTTTTTTTTTTTTTTTTTTTGTATGTTGACCATTTTTATAACTTGGGAATAAATTTGAGAATAACTAGCTATATTGCCATAGTATCAGGCCATGCGACTTTTAAGCTGTTATCATATAATCTGTAATTATTATTATTTTTTTTTTTAAAAATGATTTTGTAACTTTTAAACCTTGGATATTTACTGGCTAATGGAATATATAGTAAAAGTTGACAGGGTTGCCTAATGTCGGTATAGGTAGATAGCGAGGGAGTCTATCCCCTTTTCACAAGCGCTAGACCAAGGAGATTGTTTTTGCATCAGAGGTGGAGCACAACACCAACCATCAGCTTCTCACTTTACCACACAGATCCCTGTGTTACTCATACGCTGAGTTGGCGAGGGCCGGTATCAAACCATGAACCTTGCGATTTCTAGGCAAGTGTTCTAACGACTGAACTAAACTGGCCCAAAGAAGAGCATATGAGAGAGAGAGAGAGAGAAAAGAAATTCATGTATATGCAGTATGAACATGTGTTAAAAATGCCTATCAAGAGCCCATTTCTGCTTTTCCAACCTCCTCGTCCTTTTGATCTTAGCATGGTTCCATCTCCTTCTGTATTCTCCTTTCATGGCTGAAAAATTGTTTTCACATTCAAGTGATTAAGAAGGAAATAAAAAAAAAAAACCCTTAATTTTGTTTTTGTTTTTTCTTCACATTTATTATTGTCAGCTCCTTTTGGTTCCGTTTCATCTTCATCGGAACTCTCCCCTTTTCCAGATCACTTGCTTGGGAAAGGCATGTTAATTTGCATGACTTGATGCCATTTTTAGTTTAGACCCTATAATCAAATGCATTCATTCTTATACAACAATCTTGCTGTCTCATCTCTTAGTTATGTCTCCTATTCTTTCTAGTTTCATTATAACATTCTAACATTACATCTTTTTTTTCTCTTTTCTTCCTTCTATTCATTCATTTCCTCCTTCATTCTGCCACTCATTTAGTAACTAGAATGGCTACCCGGCGTTATCTGGGTAGAGGAGGGGGATGATAAAAAGTTAGTCTAGCAGATCTATTGATTGTTTTGGTCTAACACAATTGATTTATGTTTTAATCATGAACACCACCAATGACTTTCACTTCTCTTACTATTCAAATCCTAATTTTTAAATATTTTCCCAGATATGAATTAAATCTTCATTATTTTTGCAAAAAAAGCAAGATCTGGTGATAGTGAATGTGTATATATATTTATTTGTTGCTAATTGTTTTATTTTCGTAGTTTCCTCTGGACATCTCAGTCGATAGAGTGTTCTGCTGGGAACCACAAGGTTCCTGGTTCAATACCGGCCCTTGCCAACTCAACGAATGAGTAGCACAGGGATCTGTGCAGTAAAGTGAGGAGCTGATGGTAGGTGTGCACTCCACCTCAGACGCTAAAAAACAGTCTCCTTGGTCTAGCGCTAGTGAAAAGGGGATAGACTCCCTCGCTGTCTGGCTGATACTGACTTTAGGATCCCTTTGATTCCTATTTTACTAGTCACTTTACAGTCATTTTGGTGGACCCTCTCCTCGCTTCCATAGCTATTCAATATTTAAGAATCCTATTGTATTCTTATGATTAAATATATATTTGCTTGCCTGGACCCAAAAACATGTAACATTGTCCCCAGTTGAGAACCACTGGCAGATAATGTGTTGGACTGCGACATCATAGTAAGCGAGTTCAAACTCCGGTCGCATTATTATGTTTACTTCCAGACTAATATCCTTGGAAAAGGTATAAACCCTCTCATCCCCTCCCCAGCTGTGGGTTAAATAATGCCACTACTGTTCTTCTACAAGGATGGCTTTGACATTGAACAAAGAATCCCACTATCCAAGTTACTCTGGCTATAGTATCTTTAGTTTCAGCTAAAAAACCATCTCTCTCTCTCTCTCTCTCTCTCTCTCTATCTATCTATCTCTCTCTCTCTCTCCTCTCTCCTCTCTTTCTCTCTCTTTTCTCTCTCTTTCTCTCTTCCTCTTCCTCTCTCTCCCCTCCCCCTTCCTCTTTCTCTCCCTCTCCCTCTCTCTCTCACTTTCTCTCTCTCTCTTACTCTTTTCTCCTCTCTTTCTCTCTCTCTCTCTCTCTCCTCTTCCTCTCTCTCCCCCTCTTCTTTCTCTCCCTCTCCCTCTTTCTCTCCCTCTCTCTTTCTCTCCCTCTCTCTTCTCTCTCCCTCTCTCTTTCTCTCTCTCACTCTCTCTTTCTCTCTCTCCCCTCTCTCCCTCTCTCTCCCCTCTTTCTCTCTCCCCTCTTTCTCTCCCTCTCTCTCCCCTCTTTCTCTCCCTCTCCTCTCTCTCTCCCTCTCCTTTCTCTCTCTCTCTCTCCTCTCTCTCTCCCTCTCCTCTCTCCTAATACTCTTGAGAATATCTGTGCTCTTGACATGTTTCCTGAAATTTAATTCAGCGTTTTCAAGAAATAATGTAAATCAAACTTGCTTAATTACAGAAAATTTTTTTATGAGCCAACGATGGAATTTAGTTGCAGCAATATTAGTCAAAATACAATGTTGTACAATTCTATCTCAGCATATTTTTACTTGATTAAGAGGCTAAAAGTTGGGGGTGGGGTCATCTTTCTTTTCCTTCCTTCCTTCCTTTAGCTATATTTTGAAAAAAACAACATATTTTTTCTTCTGGTATGCAATATGATCTGGTTTTGGCTTAGGTATTATAATTGCTTTGTCATATATTTTTTTCTTATGTAGACACAATCTCTCTCGTCTTGTCTCTTATGTGAATCAACTACTAATGAACAAAAGTCATTTGAAATTCATAGGCAATGTCTTTTATTCAATATATAATGTTATTAATAATAGTTTGCATTCACAAAAAAAAGAAAGAAATCCTGTGGTTAACTGCCTTAATAAGAAGAAAATTTTGGTCTTAAAAGTTGTGTGCATATATATATATATATATATATAACTTTAGTATAATAATAGATATAAAGTAAAGTCGTCGGGGCGGCCTAATGTCGGTATCAGCCATGCAGCGAGGGAGTCTACCCCTTTTCACTAGCGCTAGACCAAGGAGATTATTTTAGCGTCTGGGTGGAGCGCCACACCTACCATCAGCTCCTTACTTTACTGCACTGCACAGATCCTTGTGCTACTCATATGCTGAGTTGGCGAGGGCGGGTATCGAACTAGGAACCTTGTGGTTTCTAGCCAAACGCTCTACTGACTGAGCTAACCCGGCCCTTATAATGTAACTATAATCCAGAAAAAAAAAAATAGGGTCCAAGCCATGTTGAAAGTATCAGTTACCACTAGATCGCCAAAGTTAAACAGGGATGAGACTGTTCAATACTTAATGGGGCAAACTTTTAAGCAACAGCTGGTACTGTAAGCAACCTGAGTCCTTTGTTTATCAAAATGATTTGATTCAGCATTAAATAACCCAAAAAGGTTTGATATGCCATAAAACAACCAACCATCGACAGTAAGGATCACGGTCAAATCACACTGAACGCACAGGTTTTCACTAAATCACAGAAGTTAAGCAGCGATGAACATATTCAATACTTAATTGATTGACCACTTAAGCAACAGAAGTACTGTAAGCAACCTCAGTCCTTTGTTTATCAAAATGACTTGATTCAGCATTAAATGACCTGAAAAGGGTTGATATACTGTAAAACAAAACAACCAACCCAGCAAACATGGCACATCATGGTGAGATTTTTATTAAAGCATTACACTTAGAAATACTCTTAGAGAATAAAGCAATATCCAGCCCAGTTTGCAACTGAATGTTAATTTTGTATTGAAACTAAATGTTACTTTTTAATGATCCAAATTTTTGAAATAGTGGTGATAGCTATGAAATGCTAATTAGAATCCTTCATTCCTTTCTAAATAGAAGCATCAATATCATCATGGACCACTGTTCACTATGAAATGCTGAGTAGAATTCTTCACTCCTTCCTAAATAGATGCATCAATATCATCATGGACATCAGTTAAAATGGAAAATCAGTGTGCTCACAGGTCATCACAAGGTGAAAAAGAATGATGAATAATAAAAATAGAAATTATAGGGTCTCTCCAAGTGGAAGGTGTACGTGCAAAGACACTGATGAAAAATGGTAGGGAAAATGATGTTGATGATGATTTTGGGAGCAGGATTTTTTAAGAACCTTCATTCATGCTTTGACATGTTTTGCCAATTGGTGGAGGGATTTATTAAATTTGAGCTGCGATTAGAAAGACGATTGTTAATGCAATTCACCTTTTCAAACACAATTCACTTGATTATGTTTCTATCTTTTTTTTTTTTTTTTTTTTTTTTTTTTTTTTAAAGAAAGAAAAAAAGAAGCAGCTTTCTTGATAATTTAATGATAATTGATTATCGCTCTGTAATTATAAAAATGTCATCACAAGTGGTAATGAGATTTTCTAAATTCTTTGTTTGTTTGAACAATGTCATCATTGTTCACTATTCTTTGGTCGTCATTGGGTTCAGTTATTTTAATTAAGACATCTTTTATGAATTCAGTTTTTTTTAAGACATCTTTTATTTAAAAAAACAAAAAAAAAAAAATCGGGCCTTAAAGTTATTAAAGCCAGAGCTAGTCTTGCAGATCCATTACTACTGAATAGCAACCTCAATCCTTGCTTGATTATTCATACTTGTGACCTTGTGTCACATTCTACCAATTTATTTATTTAAAAAAAATTTAAATGACATATCAACCTTAATAGGTTATTTAATGCCAAACCTATCCTTGTAGAAGAATAGTAGTGGTACTATTTAACTATATCTGGAGGGATGAGGGGGTTCATACCTTTTCCAAGGGTATTAGTCTAAAAGTAAATGTAATATCACAACTGGAGTTCGATCTCATCTACTATGATATTGCAGTCCAGCATGTAAGCCATTACGCCATGGGGACTCCTTCCATTCTAACCGTGATTAACAGGCTGGTTAAAGACCTACTATATGGCCAGAGTAGCCATTTTGCATTGAAAAACAATAGAGTTATCCTTGTGTAACAAATTCTTTAGAGCATTGCCAATAATATGGTTTGTCTAGCATCAATCCTGATTTCTTTTGTATAAAAACACGTTAGATTTTATAGCTTTTGTAAAGTTAGTCATAGTTTTGGAATGCACAAACATTTGTGTGTTTAACTCTTAACAACCTGTTGAGAATTTCCCAAGTCCAGAGCCCCATTCTATAAGGATTTATCAAAAAATGGCTAAAAATGTCCTTTTCATTTAAATTTACCTGTTATTTTCCTTAAATCAGAGACTTCTAAATATGTTTAATATTACATTTAAACAAAAGCTATCGTTTGGTGCAGATTAGGAAAATGAATATGACTTCCGGTCGGGTGAAATGAGGCGGTATAGGACATTAAGAGTTAATACCTCAGAATATTTTCTTAAATAATTTTACTTTGAGAAATATATGGCAGAATAAATGAATTGAATTGGATGACTTAGTGTTGTGACTCTAGTATCAGTTAATAGAGAAATAATAGGAAGAAACCCAACAAGTATTAAGGATAGAGGAAAAGATTTACTAAGCAAAGATATAAAGTGAACAGTATTTAGAAATTACTAGGTTGAATTAAGTTTCTCTCTTCTGAGGTTTCGTCAGACATTATTCCATTTTCCTTATTTAGGTACTATATGACACTTAGGATATTGTTTTGTTGCTTCTATATGATAACTTAACAGTAAGTAATATTTGCTATATTATTAATATGTTGCTTTTTTTTAATATGACAATTACAAGCAACAATGTATTTTCTTTGATTTTTTTGAAAAACTTGACTGAATTATTCAATATTCCTTGTATTCACTTGGAGTTGAAACAAATAAATAAAAATGAAACAAAACAAAAAACAAAGATAAATCATTGCTACAATCCCAAGTGGTTTAAGCTTCCTGGTTACCAGACAAATTTCCACTGGTCCTGTGAGTTTCTGGGCTGATGCCGCTTGGCACCCAGTCAGTCGGATGATAATCCAATTTGTCTTTCTAGTTTTGCTACTTATTATACGCAACATAGATTAACCAATTTTAAGTATTTGCACAGGTCATTTTGGGACTTCCAATTTACCCCCAAGTGTAATGGTTTATCTTTTTTATTCTTGGCCTATTGTTACATACTCACTTTCTTGTATTCAATGTATTAGTATACCCATCTTTATCTTGTAGCATGTCTTATTTTTGTCTTGTAGCTTTTCTTACTTGGGATGTATTTCTTATGACTTCATATATAGTTCTTAGCAGCTCTTCCTAGCTGTTTCAGACTGTCTATCTTAAGATTCTGGGATGGCCTCTTATTATTTAGGATCTGTCCGAGATGTCCTGTATTGTTGTTGTTGTTCTTAGTGACAACACAAGACAGTACTTTGGTGAATTCACTTTTTTTTTTTTTTTTTTTTAAATATTAAAGTCTTGGATCTGGATCACTCAACTGCACGTGTGAGAATCTAGCCAACTGAATGAGAGCCACTATTGTATCCTCATCTTTCAATAGCTAACTAGAAACTAAAGTCTAAACTCTCTTTCCCCCCACGGTTCTTGCTCATGAACAGGAAGAGAGGTCCACAAAGGTTAAGGGACGTCACTCACAAATCCCTGTATTGTTATCTTGAATTCAAATAAATTCATCATGCTTGAGTAACATGGATACTATGAAGGTTTTGAAATAATTCTATTCAATTGGTGGCATATCAAACAGGTTTGAACAGAGGTCTGTCATCAATTTTTTTGCGGTTGAAAAGTGCAAACCATGTGAAAATTACAGAAGAATGTGTGATATGTATGGAGGAACATGTTTTAGTGTTTAAAACCAAAAATTTTTTTACAAATTGGCTAAACATGAGTTTTCCACTTTTTCGGTGTCAAAAAGACAATCAACAAAGTAGAATCACTGACTCTCGGGTAATGAATAAGTTCTAAATGCAGCGGTCAGTAAAGAAGGTCAAGTTGACAGTCTTCTTGCACAAGAAGGGACTCATCACTGTTGATTTCCTTGAAAAAGTTGCAACTGTAAACAGTACCTTCTACTGACAACTCTTTAGGCAAAATTCACCTTATTTATTGAATGAGCCACATTTTAGTATACATTCCTTTTTCTTATTGACAATTAACTTTGGCTAATTTGCTTTAAATTAAGTTTTTGTTTTCCTTGAAAAATCACTGCTATTATTCCTTATATACCTAATACCATGGTATAATGATAGCAAATGGACATGGCGCCACAAGTTCAAATCCTGAACAAGGCTATTTACAGTTCATCTAGCACTACAGCCCTTGGGAAAGGTATGCATCCAATTATTCTCCATCCAGCTATGGATAAATAGTAGACAGAGGTTTGGCAACCAATCTTGGAGAAGTAAAACTCTGAATTCAAACCTGTTAAACTGTGCTTTAAAAAATTGACCGTTTGTCACATACTGCTAGTAGTGAGGAGGGGTTGGTAAATACCTATATACCTAATAAGGATTGGATTGTAGATGTCTTGCAGTAGTACCCTAAACTTACCCTCATAGCTACACTCACAAATAACTTTGCTTTGATTCAACATTACATGAAGCAAAAGTCTTAAATGGTTTCTTCATGGTAATGATTCTTTTTTTTTTTTTCTTGAAGAATAAGTCACTCCTTTAAATGCCGTATCAATTTCTTTTCTTTCTCTCCTGTTTACCTCCTTGACATTTATACAGACAGAATCAGCAGCAGCTGCTGTAAAGGAATAAAACTTATGAAAAAATAAATGACATTAATTTTAACAAATCCATTCACACAAAGAAGTGACCACATATTCTGGTTATTTCCTATAACTCCAACATACAAAAGGGGGATCCACTCTTGACTGATAAATTATTTATTTTCCCATTAAACTAACCCTAACCCCTAACCCTAACTTCTTTTTTCCTAGTAGATCAATAAATAAATAATTTATCAGTTAAAAGTAGTTCACCTTTGTTTATTGATATACCCGGGTTAAGGGATATATTCTGAAGTTGGTATTTGGTATATTATCGCAGTAGTAATTGGTACGTCGAATAGCAATACGTCTGCCGAACAGTCGTGGTGTCGTCTAGCGAGTAAGTTTAGCTTGTAGGCATTAGGTTATAGGTATAGGTCCAACACAGTGTCGACTATTTATACATGACACTGTCCAATCAGATTATAGTGAGGGGGTACCGAGGTATTTACATATTCATTATATCATTTATGTTAAAGTTATAGGAAATAACCCATATTCTTTAGCTTAGTTATTCCTACCAATTTTACATTACCTTTCCAATTTCTTTTTAAGGCTAACCTGCTGGGCTGCGACATCATAGTTTACAAGTTCAAACCCTAGTTGTGCTATACGTTCACTTTTGGACTAGCTATTCCTACTAATTTTTCCTTACCTTTCCAATTTCTCTTTAAAGGAAGTCTCTGTGGCATAGTGGCTAACCTACTGGGTTGCAACATCATAGTTTACAAGTTCAAACCCCAGTTGTGCTATACGTTCACTTTTGGACTATTCAGTTTACAAGTTCAAACCCCAGTTGTGCTATACGTTCACTTTTGGACTAGCTATTCCTACTAATTTCCTTACCTTTCCAATTTCTCTTTAAAGGAAGTCCCTGTGGCATAGTGGCTAACCTACTGGGTTGCAACATCATAGTTTACAAGTTCAAACCCCAGTTGTGCTATACGTTCACTTTTGGACTAGCTATTCCTACTAATTTTTCCTTACCTTTCCAATTTCTCTTTAAAGGAAGTCCCTGTGCATAGTGGCTAACCTACTGGGTTGCAACATCATAGTTTACAAGTTCAAACCCAGTTGTGCTATACGTTCACTTTTGGACTAGCTATTCCTACTAATTTTTCCTTACCTTCCAATTTCTCTTTAAAGGAAGTCCCTGTGGCATAGTGGCTAACCTACTGGGTTGCAACATCATAGTTTACAAGTTCAAACCCCAGTTGTGCTATACGTTCACTTTTGTGGAGGCTATAACCTACTAAGTGTTCTATACGTTCACTTTTGGACTCTAACTTGCATGGCATAGAACCTACTGAACATCATAGTTTACAAGTTCAAACCCCAGTTGTGCTATCACCCCTTGGAAAGGCATGAACCCCCCCCCCCATCCCTGTAGCTATAGGTTAAATAGTACCACTACATTTCTTCTGCAAAGATGGAGTGGAGGCACATTGGTAATGGTTATTGTCGAGAGAAATGGACTCAGTGATACGAGTTCAAATTCTAGATGAGGCTGTTTGCATTTCCTATAGCAGTAATACCTTTGGGAAAAGTATGAATCTAATTATTCTACCTCAGCTCTGGGTATACAGTAGGGCAGACTAGGTTTTTTTAAACCTTGGTTAGGTTAACCAGTCTAGGAGAAGGAAAACTCTGAACTGAAACCTAATTGAAACTCAGCTTAAAGATTATGTGTCACATCCTGCTTGTGTGGAGAGTTTGGTAAATACCGAAACCTTCGCACGAACAGGGCAGTGAAAACTTCTCGAAACAGAGTAGTGAAACCTTCAAACGAACAGACTTCCAAGACGGTTCATGATCCCCTGCCCAAGCCTCTGACACACTCATTTTATAGGCTACGGCAAGGCGGCCAATTGGTTAATCAGCAGAGTTTCAGATTTGCATCAGCATATTTTGTCTGTTATCTCTTCCAAACTGCTCTACGACAATATGCGCATGCAAATTGCACGTTTTCACGTTTTCGTGTGTGATTTGCATATCTTGCTCACGACAATCACATAGAAGGATGGCTTTGGCATTAAATAACCCATAAAGGTTGATATGCCATTAAACAAAAACAAAACTAAACCAAATTTCCCCCCTTCCCATCCTTGTACATTTTAAATCTCATTTTAGTAACTGATTTTTTTTTTCTTCTTTCATTTATCCTCTTACCATTATGAGAGTCTCATTTTAAAAAAACAAAACAATGATAATTTATGTATCATAGAAAGTTTTGAAATGCAAATATTGGACTGATCTGTTCAATTTCTGTATTTTAAAACTTTCTATTTGAGCCTAAGACATAAAAGTTGTAATGTGATTATTAGGATTTGGAATTGTAAAAGTTTTAAGATGAGATAAATCATGATTCTTAAAAAAAAATCATTTTACTCAATAGTACTTTCTAGAAGCTTTGTTCATCTAACTCCCCCTCTCTCTTTTCCTCTCTCTTTTCATCTCCCTTTCTCTCTCTCTCTCTTTTCCTCTCTCTCTCTCTCTCTCTCTTTTCATCTCCCTTTCTCTCTCTCTCTCTCTCATCTCTCTTCTCTCTTCTTCATCTCCTTTCTCTCTCTCTCTCTCTCATCTCCCTTTTCTCTCTCTCTCTCTCTCTCTCTCTCTCTCTCTCTCTCTTCTTCTCTCCTCCTCTCTCTCTCTCTCTCTCTCTCTTTCTCTCCCTTTCTCTCTCTCTCTCCTCTCTCTCATCTCTCCCTTCTTCCTCTCTCTCCTTCTCTCTCTCTCTTCTTCATCTCCCTTTTCTCTCTCTCTCTTCTCTCATCTCTCCATCTCCTTCTCTCTCTCTCTCATCTCCTTTCTCTCTCTCTTTCTTTTCTCTCTCTCTCTCTTCCTCTCTCTCTCTCTTCTCTCTCTCTCTTATCTCCCTTTCTCTCTCTCTCTCTCTCTCTCCCCTCTTCTCTCTCTCTCTCTCTTTCATCTCCCTTTCTCTCTCTCTCTCTTTTCTCTCCCTTTCTCTCTCTCTCTCTCTCTTTCATCTCCTCTTTCTCTCTCTCTCTCTCTTTCATCTCCCTTTCTCTCTCTCTTCTCTCTTTTATCTCTCCCTTTCTCTCTCTCTCTCTCTTTTTCATCTCCCTTTTCTCTCTCTCTTCTTCTTTTTCATCTCCCTTTCTCTCTCTCTCTCTCTTCTTTCTCATCTCCCTTTCTCTCTCTCTCTCCTCTCATCTCTCTTCTCTCATTTCATCTTTCTCTTCCCTTTCTCTCTCTCTCTCTCTCTCTCTTCATCTCCCTTTCTCTCTCTCTCTCTCTCTTCTCTTCTCTCTCTCATCTTTCTCTTTTTGTCTCCTTCTCTCTTTCAGTTTATCTCCCTTTTTCTCTCCCCTGTTCTCTCTTTCTCCCTCTCCCTTTTCTCTCTTTCCCTTACTCTTCTACCTCCCTCTCCCTTACTCTTCACCATTTTTCCTTATGTATTCTTTTATCTTTGTTGCTTTCTCATTTTTTTTAATGTTTTCTCTGTTTATTCTCTCTCTTCTCTCTCTCTCTCTTCTCTCTCTCTCTCTCTCTCTCTCTCTCTTCTCTCTCTCTCTCTCATTAATCTTCATTCATTTTTTTACCTGCATTTCTGTTCCTCTTTCTTAAAGTCTTTTTTTAAAGCTTTCAATTTTGTCATTCTTTTACCTTTCTTCCTTTCCTTCACTTAACTCTTTTATTTCTTTTCTTTATTACACTCTTTCACTCTTCTTCGCTTCTATTGTTGCTCTCTCTCTCTCTCTCTCTTCCCCTTTCTCTGTGACATTCCTCCCCCTACTTCTACTTACAGTAGATTTACAAATAAATACATTCACCCCCAAATAATATTGGTGGTGAATATAAGCAGCATATATGTTTCATCTCAATGTAGATGTATCCCTTCCTTCATGATATGACACATGCACAAACACTTCCATTCTTCACTTTCAGCCCTTCCTAAATTTCAATGATAAATTTCCAAGCTACTTCACTAAGGTCTTTTATACACACCCACAAGTAAATTGAGCATCTCCAGAATTTTGCTGCAAGGAGGGATGGTGTATTTTAGAAATAATTTTTGAGTTTTTCTTGGAGAAAAAAAATATGGAAAAATTCTCTCAAATGATAATCTAACAGTATTTGTGATTTAATGGTGGGCACCAAATCTATGCATGACATAATACTTTAATAGAAATTGTATGGTTCCAAAAAGATTTTAAAAGAAATCCTCATCCTAAGGCAAAATTAGCTAGATACAAAATAGGATTTTACGCTTAATTTCAACTCGGAAATTGAAATTTAGTTCAATTAAGCTGTACAATTCATGTAAAAATTTGTTTTAATACCTTTGTAATATATATTTTAAATTGAAGGATATAACTGGGTCTTTCAGAAGCAACAGTAATAGCTTTGCTGAGTATGTGTTTATATATATATTATATAATATATATATATATATATACACACACAACAAAAAAAAAAACAGATTGGTTGGTGGTGCGAATGATTCTATTCAGGAACCTCTTCTTTTTTTTCTTTTTCTTTTTTTTTTTTTAAAGAAAAAAAAATATTCAAAACCGAAATGGCGATAATTTGGAAAAAATAAAATATCATAGGGCAGAAGATGCTCATGGTGTAATGGTTAACATCATGTGAAATAGAGACAGTGACCAGAGTTCAAATCCTGGACAAGGTTGTTTGTATTCCTTATAGTACTAATACCTTTGGGAAAGATATAAAACCCCCAACTATTCTCCCTTCAGCTATGGGGGAATAGTAGTGCAGACTGGGTTCTTTAACTATGGTATGGCAACTAGTCTTGGAGTGGGAAAATTCTGAATTTAAACCTCTCAAACTCTGCTTGAAAATTGGTCTTGTGTTACATCCTGTTCGTGCGGAGGGGTTAGGTAAATACATATAAGACAGATGTGGTATTTTTCTTTTTTTTTTTCTTTTCATATATAGTATCCTCTGAATTGACTTTTTTTACTTCCTAAAAATCATGAAAGAGGTATCTGATTTCTGTTAGACAAAACACATTCAGCATTTTATTACATTGCAGGATTGGAGACAGGGAATGATTTTGGTGTTTAGTTTTCATGTGCATTTGGTAGCACTGATAACGCTATTCATCTAATAAGAAACCAATTTTTTTATGCCAGAGCAAATGAACATCATATGCAATTAGCAAGACCCACATAATACAAATGCCTACAAGACCCTGTATGCTTCTCTCATCACCCTTTTTTTTTCTTTTTTTTTTTTTTTTTTAACGAAAAAGTCTGTATTGTAATTTAATGTGTTCATCAACAGCACATCTGCTCAGGCAGTTTTTCTTTACACTCCTCAATCATTATGCATTTTGCATGTTAATTTCATTGCTCAAGAGTCAGATAAAAGATATTATCTCATGCTTAGAGAAGACTCAGAAAAGAACTTTAAAAAAGCTTGTGTCATCCCTACACCACCCCCCAAAAAAAATAATTACTAATTTGATTTGTTTGCAATTGTTTGTTCACCTGCAATTATCTTGACATACAGGTATTTCTGTTATAACATATAACATGCATATTGCTTTTAGTGCAAATGATTAGTTTTTGATTCTACTTTAAACCTATACTGCCCTGTCGGAGGGACTTAGAATATGTGTGTGTATATATATATATATATATATATCTATTCCTACCAATTTTCACTGGTTCCCACTAGATCACCGAAGTTAAGCAGCGATAAATCAATTCTAATACTTAAATCGGTGACCACTTAAGCAAAAGCAGGTATTGAAAAAAAACAAAAAAAACTTGAGTCCTTTGTTTATCAAAATGACTTGATTCGGCATTAAATGACCCGAAAAAGGTTGACATGCCGTAAAACAAATGCCCAACCAACCAATTTTACATTATCTTTCAATTTCTTTAGGGGAATCCCTATAGCGTAATGGCTAACATGCTGGACTGTGACATCATTGTAAGCAAGTTCAAACTCCAGTTGTGCTATTACATTTACTTTTGGGACTAATACCCTTGGGAAAGGTATGAAGTCCCTCATTTCCCTCCAAGAACATTTTAGCTAAAACATGAAAATCAAAAAAATGAGGATATTACTGAATAATCATTTATGGGATAATGAAAATAATGAGTCTAAGAATTATATCTGATATTCATAGAGACAGTTTTTGTCACACAATGATATTCCTAAAATAATGCAAAAAATATGCTGACTGTATCCCCTGCAAAGGGGTGTCTTGAGTATGACACTAAACTGCATTTGGTGTTGAGTCTCTAGTTCTGGAGCTTTGGGCAGTGTAAAGTACCCATGTTAAGTATCTGGCCGCCATCCTTAGCTCCAGATGTGTGAATAATAAGCAAGCCAATAAGTATCCTGGTTATATAAGTCCGTCGTCAATGACCCTATTATACAGCAGAAGCAGAAGCAGCAGCAGCAGTGCCATGATTGGACAATGGAATCTTTCTCGGGTCACGTGTTAGGCAACGAGTCTATAAGTAGAAATGCCTTATATACAACAAAATTGCAACATAAAATACCCATTCATTCCTTTTTATTATGAGTATCTGGTGTGACTTTCTTAAGCCTGAATGAAATATTGGAGTTAAAGTGTATAGTAAAATAGTGCTTGATGCAAAATATTAGGCTTACAGGTTCAAAAATCTCAAGTGTTAAAATCCTGTCATTGTTATGGATTTAGTGTCTGAAATTCTATATTTGTCTAAAAAAGAAAAACCTGAGAAAAGCAGAAACAGAACTTAGGATTAGGTTTTACATTTTATATATATATATATATATTATATATTATATATATATATATATAATAAATTAAGGAAAAAACTTAAATTTACTTCATTGTAATAATTTATGCATGATTACAGCATCTTCAGGCATGAACAAAAACATAGTTATCACTGAGCTCAGTTTTTTCCTTAATTTATTCTATATATTACTCAATCTGTCCACTTACTGGCACTAGGCATATTGAGCTCTCACTACGGTTAAAGTACACATGGAATGATCCTCATACCACAAATATATATATATATTAATAATATATATATATAATTTGAAAATTTGCTTTTTGGAGCATTGTTAAGTAAAGTATATTATTGTTTATATTTTGAAGCAATTACAATGCATATATCTGGCACTAGGCACATCGAGCTCTCACTACAGTTTACCTGTATCACTACGGTTAAAGTACACATGGAATGATCCTCATTTCCACAAATATATATATATATATTATATATATATATATATATATATATAATTTGAAAAATTTGCTTTTTGGGCATTGTTAAGTAAGTATATTATTGTTATATTTTTGAAGCAAA
Organism: Doryteuthis pealeii; assembly: GCA_023376005.1. Classification (NCBI taxonomy): domain Eukaryota; kingdom Metazoa; phylum Mollusca; class Cephalopoda; order Myopsida; family Loliginidae; genus Doryteuthis; species Doryteuthis pealeii. Next base: position 65,367,273 of record CM042154.1, read on the forward strand.
TTACAATGCGTATATCATATAAAATCGATAATTATTGAAAATAATCATGACAAGTAAACTCGGCAAATAACGAGCGCGGACGTGGAACACCGTACAGTTGTTTCAACTTTATTAAGTCTCTCAGCGGTATATACCGAATTTTATACGATATACGCATTGTAATTGCTTCAAAAAATATAAAACAATAATATATATATATATATATAATATAATATATATATATATGTATGGTATATATGTATATATATGTATGTATGTATGTTATATATGTATATATATGTATGTATATATATATATATGTATATATATGTATATTATATATGTATGTATATTATATATATATTATATATATATATATTATATATAATATATATATAATATATATATTATATATTGTAGTATACTCACACACTAGCAGTAGTACCTGGATAACAATGTCCTACAGTACATTTTGTTTAATAAAAAAATTATTCAAGTTTTTGGGACATATATTGAACTCATACTTTGAGATCACTTTCTAAAAGAAAGATTTATCATAAGGAAAATTCAAACATAAATTCTATGTCATCAACCATTGCATATTTAGCCAGCAGTCTTTCAATAATACATGTTTGAGTAAAGTCATCTTAGCAAGTATGATGACTGTTCTATTAGGTAATTGAGATATTTCATCTAAATTTTATGATATAATATAAAAGGCCATTTGTATAAGGTTTTTTTTAAATTTGTTTCCTGGATAAATTAGACTTTATTTTATTTCTTTCCTGTATTAATGTATGAAGATGAATGTTCCTGCAAACCCCCAACTATATTTGCTTTTTGAACAAATCAGATCTTGAATAATTTACAGCTAAAATGTTCCAAGTTCCCTAGGGAGCAGGGGCAACCTATCTCTTCATTCTAAATATGTTTTAAACTCTCGTTAAAGGATTTTATATGCCAAGTTTTATCAGGATTGGCACATTAACCTAGAAATCTATAGGTAACACATGAGCAAGGAAATAAATTTATATATATATATATATATATATAAGGTGGCTTACCAGTGAATATGGGCACGATCGTTGGAGGTGCACAAAATCCAGGGGTTAAGTCAGCAATATAACAAATACAAAGTGCTCAATACAAAGTAGAGCAAATTTATTAAAGAAATGGATACAATAGAAACCTACTCGAGTTTCAACATTAGGATCTTCAGGGTTAAATCCACTGAATTAATCGAGGTACCGATTAATTGCAACTGATTACACGTGTGTTCATTGAATAAGATGTTACGTTATGAGGGAACGCTCCTCATAATGTAACATCTTATTCAATGAACACACGTGTAATCGGAATCGGTACCTCGATTAATTCAGTGGATTTAACCCTGAAGATACTAATGGTAAAACTCGAGTAGGTTTCTATTGTATCCATTTCTTTAATATATATATATACACACACACACACACACATGATTCATTCAATAAATAAGGTGAATTTTAATTAAGTTGGCAATAGGAAACACTAGTTACAGTTGCACCTTTCTCAAGGAAATCAATAGTGATGAGACATGCAACGGAACTAAATTTTCATTACTAATTGTTTTCTTTTTCTTTACTCCTTTAATAAATTTGCTGATTTTACTTACTTATGATACAAGCCCTCTAACATTGAATTTTAAACGTCCACCCCCTCTCAGACAATATCTTTCAAAAATTAAATTTTGAACCACCCGTTTGTTTTTGTTTTTTTGCTAGTATTATTAATGTTATTGCTGCTATTTTCATTATTTCTGTTTAATAATCTTTGTTTTTTTTTCTCTTTCTCTTTTAGGTAAGTAATGTCTTTGTCATCTGCACAGCATGGTAATTATATATATATTCTTTTTTTAAAATTAAAATTGATACCTATTTGTATGTGTTTTGTCTACTAGCTAACAGGTTATGCTCCTTGGACCTACTCTTTGTTTCTGATAGTTGCTAATTTGGATACCATTTAATGTACACATCCTGATCCACGATTCTACCCACATCTGAATTATTGCTCAATTGGCAACCAAATACTGGAGTGGAGGTACACATGGTTATTGTCATTGGAAATGGTCACAATGACCCGAGTTTATATCCTGGACAGGGCTGTTTTCATTTCACGAAATGGTCACAGTGAACCGAATTCAAATCCTAGATAAAGCTATTTGCATTTTCACACTTGGGAAAGGTATGAATCCAGTTATTCTCCTTCATACTATAGATAAAAATAGTAGGGCAAACTGGGCTCTTTAACCTTAGTATGGCAACCAGTCTAGGAGAAGGAAAACTCTGAATTCAAACCCATTAAACTTTGCTTAAGTAAGTTATTTATCAAGCCACAGAAACCAAGCAGCCAATCATGGACTCAACAAATGGAATCACCCAAATGCATGAATGGAGTATTCCTGAGTGCCATAAATACCAGCTGCTTTGGGCACCAGTTCAGTTGTGCTTAGTTGTTGTTGTTGTTGTTGTTCAAACCAACAGTATACTAACTCACTTCAACACATTAAAGATTCAAGTAATATCTGTAGAATAAATATCATGCTGGTAGAAAATCCCAATTACCGTCGAATTGGTAAGACAAGGCAGCAAGGAAGCTGTAACTCAATACGGATCTTACTTTGTTGCAAGCCTAATGCAGAATGCCAGAGTATTTATCAAGCATCATAACACCACAGATCCCAAGCAGCCTATCAGGACTCAACAAATGGGATCACCCAAATGCATGAATGGAGTATTCCTGAGTGCCATAATACCAGCTGCTTTGAGCACCAGTTCAGTTGTACTTAGTTGTTGTTCAAACCAACAGCATACTAACTCACATCAACACCTAGGTTTTACAAAAGTGCTTGAAGCCTGTAACAGATTGCCTATACTCATTCAAGTATTCAACCATTTTGACACAATGTTTGTGAATAAAAATTATGTTGACCATATAGTGGCACTATATAATCTTTCATCAACACTCAGACTCCTCATCTTTTATGACATCCTATTATTATTGTTTGCGTGTTCAGTGATTGAGTCAATCATAGATTAACACCAGATATGACCTTAGCAGGTTCAAAAATAAGGTTATCCAAACTTAGTCAGAACCAACTGATGAGTCATCAATATTGGACAACAAAATTATTTCCTGATGACTCAGGAATAGAGAAATCGTTTTTTAATATGGTAGGAGGGGGGTCCGAAAGTCTTGTCACCCTTACATATTGCTTTAACTTTCATTATTTTTTGTTTCAATTTTATAATATATAAGTTATGTATGCGTAAATGAGCTTATCTTGTTTTTCCTTCCATTTTGTTACTTTTTTGTCCTATTGTTACCCCCCCCCAATGTTTCTACAGGATGGTCCGAAAGTCTTGTCACCCCTATATATTGTTTAAACTTTCATTATTTTTTGTTTTAATTTTTATAATATAGATCATGTTATTATGTATGTGTAAATCAGCTTTTCTTGTCTTTCCTTCCATTTTGTTACTTTTTTTGTCCTTTATTTACTTTTTTTTTCTCCTTCTCTTTAAGGTGGTCCAACCAAAAGTCTTGTCACCAATAGATATTGTTTTAACTTCAATTATTTTTGTTTTAATGATATAATATACAAGTTAGATAATTATTTTACCTTTAGAAAAAAATCTTTAAAAATCAAATCATTTCCTAGAATTTCAGGTTGTATTATATAATTATTTTACCTCTAAAAAAAAAATTTATTGGTGACGAGACTTTCAGACCACTCTGTAAATTGAGTGAAAAATATCCAAAGAGTAACTGCTTTGGTTAACTTAAAAAAAAAAAAAAAAATCATTCAAACACACAAGTGGAGGCACCCTTGGAGTAATGGTAATTGTCGGAGGAAATGGACACAGTGACATATGTTCAAATCTTGGATGAGGCTGGTTGCATTTCACTTAGCATTAATACACTTAGGAAATGGATGCATCCAATTATTCTCCATCTAGCTATGGGTAAATAGTAGGATAAACAGAAACCAATGCTTTCAGCGTGACTATACCATAATAATAACTACACAATGATGCTGTGTGCTGTTTTGAACTTATACTGGAAGCAGTACTCTAAAGGAACAAGTCATTATGTCCCGGTTATGCATTGGTCATACAAAACTAACACACTCTTATATACTCAAACAAGAACAACAACCACAATGTGAAACATGTCAAACAACCCTGACAGTCAAACACTTATTGATGGAATGCAGATTTTTTGCTCACATCAGAAAACATTATTTTAAAGCAAACAATATAAAGGACCTATTTGAAAATGTTAACATAGAGGATATTTTCTCCTTTTTGAGGGAAATAAAATTATACCATAGAATATAGACATGAAACAAATCAATGGCATACAGTATGATTCCCAATAATGCTAACACATTGTTAAAACCAATTACTAAATGTATATATATGAATACACAATATGTATAACAACCCAACCGCTAGGCATGATATAACCCTGGACGGGTTGATATGCCGTTAAAATTAATAAACCAAACCAAACCAAACAAAACAGCAGCTGTATGACCATTTACCTTCCGTCTTACAAACCATCCAAGTAAGATGAGCAAGACATTCTGGGCACTGTTGGAGTAGCAGGGACAAACATCATAAGCGATGTTCTCATGTGGACTCCTATAAATTGACACACCAGCAAAAACTTAGATTCATCTCTTCTGTGTGGACACTGGATGCATTGTAGAAAACTTACCAATAGTGATGGTTGATAGGGATGGATTGTGAAAGATAATCTAAGGAATCCGTGCTATTAGCACAAGTTGATGATAAACCAATTTGGATAGTAAGATGTCTAAAGCAGGTTATGCAGTGATTCTAATAGTTACTCATCTTGCATCTCTGACACACAATAATCTAAAAAGATGCAGTATAATCATATCCATGCATCCCAGTGTTTCAAGCTAACTGTAAATACATTTCAATATTTTCTTAGAAACAAATTACGCAGGATAGTTTACAAGGTATGAGTTAGCCGGCTTTAGTTATTTCTTCAGATAAATAAAAACCCTACAATTTATTAAGAAACTCGAGTTGGGACTCATTCAAAGCAAATATGTGCATCCCAGGGCGTACTAAATTAAAAAGATATCAGCATCACTGGTTATGTACCATGACTCTAAATTCTTCAGCATTGGAATTTCTTCTGTAGCATTTTATTTTTTTTATTTTTTTATTTTTTTTTACTAATAGTCAGAAAACCTGAAGTTGGAATATTTTTGGAATTTACTTTTTTTTATCTTTGTTAATCAAAGATTTGATTCGGCTACATCAACAAAACTCTTGGAATCACATACCTTCATGTTATGAAGAGGTTCCCAAGCATCTTAAAGTTTGATCAGTGTCATTCAACCAGAACTCATTTGTAATAGTTTTTTTTTTTTTTTTTTTTTTTTCAATTATCTTGAAGTTTTAGTTTCTTATTGATACTCAAGGCAAGTGCATGTGACATTTTCCTGTGGGCACCACACATGGGTTCACCAGTCTAGGTTGGCCAGCAAAACTTATATTGATCAGCTCTGCATGGATACTGGATGTTGTGCAGAGGACCTTCCAGGAGCAATGGCCAATAGGGATGGATTACGAGGAAGAGTCAGGGGGATCCGTATGATGATGATGATAAATGCTACAAAGTTTTTTCCTTTTCTGGCAAAGGATCCTCAGCCTCTGTTCTTCTACAAGGATGACTTTGGCATTAAATAATTCATGAAGGTTGATATGCCATTAACTAAAGAAACCAAATCTAAAGCATATCCTAAGGGTGATTTTTGATATAGTTATTTATTATGCGTAGCTTAGATGTGGCACAAGGCCAGAAGTAGGGGGCACCCAGTGAAATTGAACTCACTAACAATGGTCTGCTAATCTAGTTTGCTAACCATTATACTACATTAGGTGAATTTTAAAATATGATTTTTAAAAAAATATTATCTACTGTCGATATAGTTGTTCGTAGTTGTATTTGATATTTGTACAAAACATATACTAGCAAGAACATCTGGTGTTTTCTCATACTTTGAAATCATTAATCTTTATTGACTAATATTATTTTGTTTGATTTCTATTCATAAAAATAAAGAAAACAACAAAGAAATAAAAAAAAAAATAAAGAAAACAATAAGCAAATACAAAAGAAATAAACATGGACTTGTTTTTGTGTCTTCAAAGTTTCCATTACAAAATCTTGTCTTATCCTTTCTTCTGTTTGATTGCTAATGATCTAACGTCGTCTCCGATGGCGGGGTTTGTGTACATCGGATGGATGATGGACGAATTCCGAAAGACATCCTCTATGGAGAGCTTTCGTCTGGTAAGAGACAGATTGGTCGCCCCCGGCTGTGATTCAAGGATGTCTGCAAGAAGGATCTTAGATGCTTTGGCATTGCCCCTTCCAGCTGGGAAAATTTGGCTCAGGACCGGCCTTGGTGGTGGCAGACTCTCTGTAGAGGATTGCCCATGTCAGAAGTCACCCTTATGCAACAACATGAAGCTATGAGGTCTAGAAGAAAGCAGCGGCAACAAAGCACCAGCATATCAACATCTTCAGAGACAGCCTTCAAATGCGACATCTATGGTTGAGAAAGTTTTTCAAACATCGGATTTCACAGTCACAGGAGGCACTGTAACTTCAGGAGCACAAAAACTTTATTATAGTCTTCCGAGACTGAAATGCTAATAAATAAATTAGATTATCTGTTCTTTCAAAATACAGGGTGTCCATAAAGTCCCACTACGGGTTGAAAATGTATCAACAAAGATGGCGGTCATGTTGAAGTGCAATAATTTAAAAAATACATTAATATTAAAATGAATCTGACAGTATGTTGAAAAATACGCAATAAATCATCCTCATTTTCTTATTTTTTCACTCTTACTCATTTTTCAACACAACTTGTTCTATTAAAACAAATTAGGAAAGTTAAAATAATATGTATCAGTGATAAGACTTTCAGACTAACCTGTATTTTGTTGATATATAGGTAATGGAGGCACATGGTGTAATGGTTAGAGTCATAGGAAATGGAATTGTTGACGCTAGTTCAAGTCCTGGACAAGGTTGTTTGCCTTTCACATAGTACTAATACCCTTGGGAAAGGTATAAGACCAATTCTCCTTCAAGCTATTGGTAAATAGTAGGGCCGACTGAGCTCTTTAACCTTGGCTTCGTAACCTGTCTAGGAGAAGGAAAACTCTGAATTCAAACCTGTTAAACTCCACTTAAGAAATTGACCTTATATCACATCCTGCTCGTGCGGAGGGGTTTGGTAAATATATATATTTGATAATGATTTTCTTTTTAATGGTAAAAAAATTAAATAACTTATATTGTAGGCGAGAAAAAATGGAAATGAATCCAACAGTGTGTTAAAAAATACTCAAATCATCCTTTTTTCACTGTTACTTATTTTTCAACATAACTTATGTCATTAAAACAAAAAATAATGCAAAACAATATGTATGGGTGATAAGACTTTCAGACTATCCTATATTTTGTCGATATATAGTTAATAATGACCACTGAGTAATAAGCTGATTTGGCCCTGATATGCTTATATGGAAATTTTTACCCTTTTCTTTTTTCTTTTCTTTTTTTCTTTTTTTTCTTTTTTTTCTTTATTTTTTTTTTTAAATAGAACTGAATTAAGGATATTGGAATTTTTTTTCAAGTTCTATTCAAGAGAATGTGCTAAATAACTAATTTATTTGTTTTTATGTAGAAACCCTGTTTTTTTTGTCTTTTTGGTTGGAATTCTCCAAAGAAGGGTGTTGGTGGGGGATTGATGAAAGATGTGATCTGCAAACATTTTCAGGAGATTGGACTTTGGATCATATTTCTTGTTTAGGAGACTGAAGAACTTGGGTGCTTTCTGGTAACACCCTTTTGGTGAATGTAGAGAATGAAGGAATTTAGAAAGATAAGGACAAAAGAGAAAAGTGGACAAGTGGCTGCTTCTGACAATATGGAAGGTAATAAAAAAATGTTTAAAGAAGAATAGAATGATGTGCATCATAAATAAAATTGAAGAGGAATTAATATAAAAAAGGAAAGACAAAAAATGTGATATGTATGGGGGGGGTGAAAATTTGAAATATTGTGAGAAAAAAACTTGCGAGAACAAAAAAAAAAAAAAAAAGTAGAAAGGAAAAAAAACTAATTTTTAAAATCTTGATTGTTTTGCTGAGATGGAGCACTACACCTACTGTTAGCTTTCAGGTGTTTTACCGCACAGATCAGAATACCCAAGCTGTGTTATTCATGTGCTAAGTTTGAGGGGCTGGTATCAAACCTGGAACCTTGCGATTCCTATACAAATGCTCTGCCGACTGAGCTAATGAGAAATATTTCTACAAACTAAGAAAAAAAAATGTTTTCTTTCTCCTTTCCCCTCCCTCTCTCTCAGCTCAGTCGGTAGAGCGTTCGGCTAGAAACCACAAGGTTCCTAGTTCGATACCCGCCCTCGCCAACTCAGCATATGAGTAGCACAGGGATCTGTGCTGTAAAGTAAGGAGCTGATGGTAGGTGTATCACTCCACCTCAGACGCAAAAACAATCTCCTTGGTCTAGCACTATTGAAAGGGGATAGACTCCCTCGCTGCATGGCTGATACTGACATTAGGCCGCCCCGACTTCCAACTACTTTTTATATATATATATATATTATATAGTTCATAATATAAATTGTAATTCTCTGTAAATAAAAAACCTTTTTGTACTTACCATCTCTAAATTTACTTATCCCAGCTGTTTCCTTCCCGTTTTAGAAGATAAGATTGTCTGAATTAACTAATCACTCATCAGAAAAGATTTCTATCTTGTCTCCTACTATATTTCTTTTCCTTTCACTGTCCAGAAGTCACTCACTCACTCTCTCCAACTGTTGCTATTCAACCCTTTATAATTCTACATCCTTTTTTTTACAGGAGAAAATTGGGATGTCTCATGTAACATTTACATGGCATTAACAGTATCATTTAACTATCAGAGCATTTAAAAATGTTATCCTAATGGTTGTCAGCTTGGGTAATCAGAGTAAATTGAGGAGGGGGGCGGTAGTCAAGGAATTACCAATCTGACTAAAGTTTATTGAGCTTAGTAGCACACAAGGCCAAATATGGAAAATCATAGGTAGGAAGATTGTTTCAATCAACAGTTTTATGAGTACAATACCTGTCTTGAAAATCAGCGTTTGAAATCTTGGCCTTTACCTGAACTTGAACACAATCTCTGGCACTGGTGACAGATATGCAATTCAGTTATCATGCAGGCAATATTAGGGTGAAGTCATGCTGAAAGCACAGGTTTCTGCTAGATTACCATAGTTAAGCACTGATGTGGCTGTTCAATACTTAATTGGGTGACCACTTAAGCAACAGCAGGTCCTGTAAGCAAACTGATTTGGCATTAAATGACCAAAAAAGGGTTGATATGTCGTAAAACAACCAAACATGCTGACCATTTTGCTAAAATCTTTTAAATTACCTTATTAACTTCAGTTTGGTCTTGAGTGGATTATTAAATTAAATATTCTCTAATCTTGTAAAAGTCTTTCAGACAAGGAGACAATATTTGTAAACTAATATTTAATTAGTTATCTTTTAGTAATGATTACGTGTGACTGAAATTACCTTCTAACTTCTTGGGCACTCTGCCTAAGGACACTGTTGAAACCATTACAGCTTTTGTGTAATAATTTGCACTGGCCATTGTCCATGTAACCTGGAGATGCGAAACAGAAAAAGTTATGTATATCTAAGCAAAGCCTTTTCTTTAGTTTCATAAGGAAACCCTTTAGCCATAAACAAAGACAAATATTAATATGATCAATTTTTGAATTGTCAACATCAAGTCTCAACTATCAAGATTCATTATAAATATCTTATAATAATAAAAAGTCGACGGGGCGGCCTAAAGTCGGTATCAGCCAGGCATCGAGGGAGTCTATCCGCTTTTCAATAGCGCTAGACCAAGGAGATTGTTTTTGGCGTCTGGGGTGGAGCGTCACACCTACCATCAGCTCCTTACTTTACCGCACAGATCCCTGTGCTACTCATACGCTGAGTTGGCGAGGACCGGTATCAAACTAGGAACCTTGTGGTTTCTAGCTGAACGCTCTACCGACTGCGCTAACCAGAAGTATATTTGTTGAAATCTAAGTCATGAGTTTGTGCTATATCACCTATAGTTAGTCAGATACAGCTTGCATTATCAGGACAATTTCAAATGTGATTTACAGTTTTGGCCTTAAATTTTCTTCTACTTCCTCCGAACAATGTCTTAGCTTCATCTAATGCAGTGGTTCCCAAACTTTTTCAGGCTAGCGACCCCCTTAGCTTACCAGTAGATTCCTAGCGTTCCCCTCATACACACATGCAAAAACACACTTTTTTAATGCTTCAATTTAGAAAACAGGAAGATATATTTCACATATAAAACCTAATTTATTAAGCAATTTTTTTTTTTTTAGCAGTTTTAGTTTCTTATTTCAGTTTTATTCTGTATAAACTGCATAGGTGTTCCTTTATTGATGACATGTATCTTTTAGATTTTGTAAAAAAAAAAAAAAGAAAGAAATATGTTAACTGCTGCTAATGCCATCCCCACCACCCCTTTTTGCCTCCTCACCCCTAGATCTTACCACCCCATCCCCACGTGGGGGGGGGTACCACTCTGGTAACCACCGATCTAAAGTTTGTTTATTTACTCTAAGACTTTTCTCTCTCTAATTTTATTGCAACAAGAATCAATACACCCATCAGTCTAAAATCAAATTATAATGTTTATTTTCATATATTGGTTGAATTTATTTAGCTTTTGGCTATAACTAAACATCTTTATACTACATTGGATTTGAAAAGGTTAAGTTTTCTATGACCCAAACTTGGAAAATCTATCCTTGAATTATTTGAATAGGCAGTTAAGACCAATCTGAATAAATGCCCAAAGGTAATAGAAATTTGATAGTTTTGGCCTTTTTGGGGGAAATTTTTTTCTTTTTCTTTTTTTGGTACATGTTATCTTTTTTTTTAGTTTAATTAACTTTATTTCATTGAAATAAATGGTGCTTGTCGTAGCCAAATCAAGGTGGATATTAAGATGAAGATATCTTATTTCATGAATTGAAATTATGGAATATATTGCCAATAATTGGCCAATTTCCATTTGGGAACCAAACATTCCAACAAAATGTCTACAGAAGAAATTTCATGGTGTCTATAATGGGGGGGGGGGCATATAGATAAACAGTGACTATTTCCAGATTAATCTATCCTTAAAGAGTCTCTGATGCAGGTTGAATTTTCTCTGATTTTGATAGTGTAGAATATATTAGATGACCCATCCATTTTTTTAGTTTGGTTTGAATAATGCCAAATCCATCCTTGTAGAAGAACTATAATGTTACTATTTAACCCAAAACTAGGAGAGGAAGGGGTTCATACCTTTCCCAAGTGGAGTAGTCCAAAAGTGAACGTAATAATGGGACTAAAGTTCAAACTCGTTTACTATGATGTAGCAGTCCAACACATTAGTCACTATGCCACGGGGACTCTACACAAACTAAAAATGGAGGCATATATATATATATATTATATATATTTATATTTACCAACCCTTCCGTACAAGCAGGATGTGACACAAGGTCAATTTCTTAAGTGGAGTTTAACAGGTTTGAATTCAGAGTTTTCCTTCTAGACCGGTTGCCTAACCAAGGTTAAAGAGTCCAGTCTGCCCTACTATTTACCCATAGCTGGAGGGAGAGTAGAATTCATACCTTTCCCAAGGGTATTAGCGCTAAGTGAAATGCAATTACCACGTCCAGGATTTGAATTTGGGACAATGAGTCCATTTCCTATGACTTTAACCATTACACAACACGCTTCCTAAAAATAAGTTTGTGTATATATGTGTACAAATGAATTTCAATTAACATATGTAAATCTTTAGGTGTGTTTGTGTATATATACTTACTAATATGAGTAAAAGTTTGTGTATGTATATGAGCCTGAAAGCAAAAACATGAATGAGGTTTTATACTCGTATATATATATATATATATATATATATATATATAATTAAAGAAATAACAAAAGACTTAGAGATTTTGCATTATAGAGTATTTTGGGGAGCTTAGACAAAGTGTCTAATTCTCCTGATTCGCATCTAATGAGTCGGGAGAATTAGACACTTTGTCTAAGCTCCCCGAAATAGTCTATAATACAAAATCTCTAAGTCTTTTGTTATTTCTTTAATTATAAATTTGCTCTGTGACTCTAACAATAAGAGCACACATTGAGCTCTCAAACTGCGACAAGTTTGTTTTAAAAAAAAAACTCCTATGTCGTAAGGAAGATTTCTTCTCTGGACTTTTGGATTACATTTTATATATATATATATATATTAGATACTGTATGAAGAATAATGTAAAATCAAGAGGATTACATAAACTGTTTTAATTTTTCTCACATTGGCAAAAACTGTGTTTTAGATATTGGAGTTTATCAGGGGCGGTCCACCAGGGGTAAAGCAGAATATTATTAGCAATACTAGTTCGAACGTCCCTTTTTTTTTTTTTTTTTTTTTTTTTTTTCTCCCCATTTTCCATTATATAACTGTATTTGTCTATTAAGACTCCCACATGTGTGGGCGTGATATATGCAACAAATGTGTTTGTGCTATATCACCTACAGTCAGTGAACACCTATTCAGATTACATTATCAACACAATTTCAAATGTCATTTACAGTTCTGGCCTTAAATTTTCTCTCCTACTTCCTCAGAACAATGTCTTATCTTTATCTAAAGTTTCTGTTTGTCTTTTCTGAGGATTTTTCTCTTTCTAATTTTATTGCCACAAGAATCAATTTCCTGCCATTTCAATTATAAAAGACATTCTCACAGCAGCTCAAGTAACACAAGAATCCAAGTTTCAAACTTACTACCAATGAGGTGTTTGTAGTGTAATGGGTATCATTATAGGAAATGGATGTGGCAAACTGAGGTCAAATCCTGGACAAGGCTGTTTGCATTTCTCATTGCACTAATACCCTTGAGAAAGGTATGAATCTGATTATTCTTCCTCCAGCTAACAGTATGACTGACTGTTGCATACCCTCTTTACCGGCACTAAATATCTATATATGTTATATACCTTCTTACATCTTACTCTGTCGTCTGTTCTTCTGGCCGTCTATCTTCTAAGGTCTCGTCTGGTCTTCTATTCCGGTCTGGTTTCTGTTGGGGATCACTCCTTATCAGAAGCCCTGTGCCATTGTTAGCTTTTAGTAATAACCACAAGACTTCGATTTACTTTTGATGTTACTTTATTCGTAGATCCCCCAGACCAGACAATCACGCAGTGAGACTCACATCTTGCTAGCTTCGCTTCTAAGTTCTAACTCCAACTACTGAGTTGCTTACTCCTTAAACCGGAAGGGGCTTCTATTGGCTTCCGATTCTCACGATCATCCCCAGAACGCAAGGTCAGAGTGAGGTCAAACGCTGTCACTCACTCTCAAGGCCATCAGCTGCACTAATATGATTTCTACACTATTGTCATAATCATTAGGTATCTAATGATTATGTAACATGACTAGGCACTTTAACCTTGGTATGGTAACCTGTCTAGCAGAAGGAAAATTCAGAATTCATACCTGTTAAATTCCACTTAAAAAAATTATTCTTGTCTTGCATCTTGTGGGGAGATTTTTTTTTTTTTTTTTTAATTTTTTTTTAATCTATGGTGTATTGGTTATCATCGAAGGAAATGGACTTTGTGACATGAGTTCAAATCCTGGATGAGGATGGTAGCATTTCACATTACAATAATACCTTTGATGCATCTAATTATTCTCCATCCAGCTATGAGAAAATAGTAGGGCTATCTAGACTCTTTAACCTTAGCAAGGCAACCTGTCTAGGAGGAAAAAAAATCCTGAATTCAAAATTGTTAAATTCCGTTTAAAAATAGACCTTCTGACACATCCTACTCATGCATGGGTGTTGGTAAATATGTACAGTGAAAATTTCAAATAAAAATTCAGCCACTGTGTTGTTGACTTAGTGATCCACCCTTTTATAGATTTGACTTTTAAAAAAACACACATACATCCACACCATTGCAAAATGTGTGTGTGTATGTATGTGTGTATGTGTGTGCAATGAATTAGAGAATTTTTTTTAAACATTGAGATTAAAATGTCAGACTACAAATGAAAAACACAGACATACAAAGAGAATTGTACTATTTTTATTCATTTATCAACATTACCAAGAAATACAGTAACATGTGTTGAAAGTTGTACCAACTGGTTATTCAGACTCTGTTTTTCAGTTAGTCTGTTTATAACTTTGGTGATTTTTTAATATATATCGAAGAATTATATTAACTAGAAAGAATATGCGCCCTCCGGGCATAAGTATTAAAGCTTTAATGTAATGAAATATATTAAATTAGAAAGACTATCAAAATTAAATAAAAACGCATATAAAAAGATTACACTTATTTTGATTATATTTTAATTAGTTTTTAAATAGAATCATTCATAGGATTGATTTTAATACATTGGAGAATAAAACAATGATATTAGAAATAAATAGCACCAATTATTTATTAAACCCGGTTTTGTTAAAACCAGTATGCAAATTAACCACACCATATATTATGTAAACCTTTATTTCTAGTGATATGTAAGAGACATTGCAGGATTTTAAACGCACTAATAACATGGGCTGTATTGAGGCAATTCTATCTCAGATTTTCATAGAGATATTAATAAATAAGATTTATTCTATGTATTAATGATTTTGACTATAAATTAAATACTCATTGATAAACACAATTCCTGAGGGTATTGTGACATAGTTTTGGTTACAGACAGACACTGAATGTTGTTATAATAAAATGTGAAATTTTTTTATTCAAATTTTTTTATAAGCTGTTTGATTGAAATAATTAAAATTATACTTGCTATAGAATAATTATTAAAAACAAATATAATCAAGCAATATAGCAGCAGTTTGTTTTATTTGGATTTTTCGTAGTGTTGTCCTCATCTTTATTATTATATACACAATGTTTCAGCTGATATCCTATCCGGCCTTCTTCGGGTGTTTCTTGTCGAACTCAGGGGTCTTCCTGTTTTTATCGAGAGCCTTCACGGAACTTCAAACTCAACCCTTTATTTAATCCAATGGGGTAGATTGTTCTCATTCCGTTAACCTTAACTGGGTACATGTGTTGCTTGAAGGCTCCCAAGTTTGACAACAAACACCTGAAGAAGGCCAGAGGGTGGATCAGTCAGAATGTTGTGTATATAACAGTAAAGATGAGCACAACAGTCTGAAAAAAAAAAAAACTAATACAAATTATCAAGCCTCATCTAAAAATTCAGACAAATAAGCAGCAGTTATTGACCTTGTAAAGTTCAACTTGACAAAAGAATTTGGGATATTAGTTAATTTCACATTCAGACAAAAAAAAAAATTTATTTGATGACCCAAGTTCAAATCTTGGACAGGGCTGTTTGCTAATACCCATGCATCTCCCACCAACTATGAGTAAATATTAGGGCAGATTGGGCTCTTTAACTTTGGTATGGCAACCAGTCTAAGAGAAGGAAAACTCTGAATTCAAACTTGTTAAACCTCGCTTAAGAAATTAACCATGTGTCACATCCAACTACAGGTTAGTGTGTGTGTGTATATATATATATATATTATATATATATTATATAACAAATATGAAATACCGGTCTGTACTGGGTAAGATATCAAGTCATAGATCGCATTTAAATTTACAATCTTAATAATCACATGAAAAAAAAAAAAAACTATTCTTTCACTGTGACCAC
Organism: Doryteuthis pealeii; assembly: GCA_023376005.1. Classification (NCBI taxonomy): domain Eukaryota; kingdom Metazoa; phylum Mollusca; class Cephalopoda; order Myopsida; family Loliginidae; genus Doryteuthis; species Doryteuthis pealeii. The sequence goes on from CM042154.1 coordinate 65,383,163, forward strand.
AACCATATCATTCCCATTATTTCTTGATTTTTTTCTTTCAAAGTTCAAATCAAACACTGAAACTTGTCAAGAATGACTAATGAATGTTTTATACTTGATAAAAACCTGATCTTGACAATATTGAAGGTCTGTTTTCATCTGTTCATCTCACTTTGTTTACAATCAAAATAAATAAAAAGGTTCTGTTGGGATAACAGGTTATTAGTTGCAGGTAGCATTTTCTTATCTTGTTCTTCTTCTGCTACACCCACTTCCTTTGTCTTCCATTCTTAACTTGATGTACTTGTTTGCTGGCTTTGTTACTAATTAGAGCCAGGAACTTCAATACAGATGTGGAAATACAAAGACTCACATGGTGTGCACCTGTGGGAGTTGACTTTGCTATAATAAACACTAAACTTTAAAAGAAGGAAGGAAAAAACATAAATGAATAATGATTTTCTTCTCGTTAGTCAAAACTATTTTTGAGACCTCCTCCCCCATTGTGGGAGTCAAAAAAATTAAAAATAAAACCACCCCACCAATGAGCAAATTTTAGATTCTCTCTTTTATGTTTTGAAACTTGTGTTGTTTTTAAGAAGAGATAACCTTTTAAATTTTTAAAATGGTTGATAAAATGGGAAAGCTGGGTTTTTTTTTGGGGGGGGGGGCCCCCACTTTATTACCATTTAAAAAAAATAAATTCTATGCTTTGCCCAAATTAACCCCACCCTCCTCCACACACACACCTCATTGTTACATTTAATAACTTATAAGTCATCATGGCCTAATGTTGGTATCAGCCAGAGAGCAAGGAAGTCTATCCACTTTTCACTAACGCTAGACCCAGGAGATTGTTTTTGTGTCTGAAGTGGAGAACCACACCTACCATCAGCTCCTCACTTTACTACACGGATTCCTGTGCTACTCATATGCCGAGTTGGCGAGGACTGGTATCGAACCAGGAACCTTGCCATTCCTAATCAAATGCTCTACCGATTGAGCTAACCCATAACTAGCATGACAGTTTTTACCAAGCTTCTTTTTTTTTTTTTTTTTCTTTAAATTCTAAATCATCAATACAAAATGAAGTGTTATTGTTTGTTATTCCTGTATACTCCTTGTGGAGTATAGGACTGCAACCACACAAAGATAGCTCTGTAGTTCCTAGAGCAAGTAGGAATTTACCCAACCCATTTGCCAAAGGTAGGAATTGACACCAGGTCACAGGTATGAGGCATCCAATGAGGATCAAATTCGTTATTCAATATTAATGGATCTTTGAGACTACCTTGCAATCCATTACACCAGAATGGGGACATCTTAGTTTCTCAAGCAAATATGTTTTTACAAGGTGGAGTTGCTAGCCTCATACCCACCTGGTTTTGAATTCAGAGCTGTCCTTCTTTTAGACTGTTACCAATCAAGGCTAGATAACCAGTCTGTTTTGGAGAATGGTTAATGCTTTTGTAATGATTAGAGTCATAGGAAATGGACCTGTTGATCAGAGTTCAAATCTTCACATAACACTAATACCCTTGGGAAAGGTATGAATCCAACTACTCTCCCTCCAGCTCTGGGTAGGGCAGATTGGGCTTTTTAACCTTGGTTAGGCAACAGGTCTAGGAGAAGGAAAACTCAGAATTCAAACCTGTTAAACTCTGCTTGAGGTGGTCACTACGAGAATAGGCTCAGTCCTAATAAAAATAACTAATTTAAATTTGGAGAAAAGTAGGATCTGTAAATTAATCTTGATATTCATGAGTTAATTTGAATGATGAATTTTGTTGTAAAGTAGCAAAATTGAATTTTCAAATTGTATTTTTCTTGATTATCTCTTATCATTAAGTATAAACGTCTAGACTAAGAGCAATTTGTAACATTTCATGCAAAGTGTTTAATTTATTTGCAAACACATAAACCGAATGGAGAATCAAAGTTTTATACTTCAGAAATCTTTCATGAATTTCTGGTTACTGTTTTAAGGAGTCAACTGTTGAAAACAAATCATAGAAGTTTGATTTCAAAAAACAACTCTGTAAAATTTATATGATTGAGTCACAAAGTTAATCCCCATCATTATGGAAATAATGGCCTAATTCAACCAAAAGAAAGAATTTTAACAAAAAAATCTAACTATTTTCCCTTAATTTGCTCAGTCACGCGATTTGATCAACCAATCAGCAACTCTGGGTCAACTGTTGGTCAAATCCTGTCTGTCATACTGTATGACTCTTTATCCGGTGATTTTCCAGAAACCATTAAATTTAAATCCTACACTTCATTACAAAAATGATAGGCTATGCCTCTTCATTATGTAACATTTACATCCAAATCTTAAATTTGTTTTAAATGCATTTCAACTTTAAGTTGCCTTAAGACAGGTAAAATTTAAAGAATAAATTCAGTCTGGAAGTCTGTTCCTTTATTGTCCAGTTGTGAGATGACCAAATGATTTTAAGCTTTCAGTAAATTTCAGACATTGCATTCATGTTTGAATTTCTCTTGTTCGTTGTAAATATTTGTCTGTCCAGTTACCAACTGTTACATTATCCAGGTCAAATATTTCTCCTCATTGTTGGAAAGGGGGGGGGTAGAATAATAGTAAATAGCACAAAAAAAAAGAAAGAAAGAAAAGTGTAGTTTAACTCTTAACATCCTGTTAAGAATTTTAAGTCCAGAGCCCCATTCCTATAAAGATTTATATTAAAAAAATGGCTAAAAATGGCCTTTTCATTTAAAGTTACCTGTTATTTCCTTTAGATCAAAGATTTCTAAATATGTTTAATATTACATTTAATCAAAGGCTATCATTTGGGGTAGATTAGGAAAATGAATGCGACTTCCAGCTGGTCAGGCAATATGGGATGTTAAAAGTATTGGATGTTTGAAGCGCCTTTGCTTCTAGTATCTCCCTCATCCCTTCTTATTCACAAATCTCCACTTTTGGTACTTTTCTTTGCAACCTTTCTCTTACATCCCTTTTTACAACTCTCCTGCTAGCACGTTACTGCACTTCTATTTTTGATGGATTTTATATTTTCTTCTCCATTCCCACAATGCTTCCTATAACGAGTTTGCTGTGATATCTCTATATAAAAAAAATTGCTTATCAGCATCACTTCTTCCCTTACCATGGGGTAAGCGACATTCTATTTTTTTCTTCTTCCTTTCATTCAACCTACAGGAAAGTTGAAGATAACCCCCCACAAAATTCAGATTCAGTTCAAATGGAGAGCCTCCTCACTATTCTTTTTTATGGAAGCTATCAGCTAATCTGTTTGAAAATGTATGTGTAATATTTAATTTAACACCAACAATAAAACACTAAACACTTAGTGTGTGTGTGGGGAGGGGGCCTGTGGTGTGTGGCTAATGTGCTGGACTGTGGTATTGTAGTAAGTTAGTTCAAACTTCAGTCCCACTATTACGTTCACTCTTAGACTAATACCTTTGAGAAAGGTATGAACCTCCTCATCCCCTAGCTATGGGTTATATAGTACCACTACTATTCTTCTACAAGAATGGCTTTGGCATTAAAAAACCCACAAAGGTTGACATGCTATTAAACAAAGAAACCGACCTAAACAAGTGTCCTGTGTATGACATTAAACTGCAACTAGTGGTGAGGTTCCAGCTCTGGGGAATGTGGAGTACACCTTTATCCATTACTCCCTGGTCCACTGACACGGAGTGATAGTACCTGTTAGGGTCCTATCTATGTGTTAAACTGCATCTAATGATGAAGAATGTGAAGTACCCATTTATCACCATTACTTCCAGGTCCACTTGGACCTGGAGCGGTAGTACCTGCAGGGTCCCATCACGGCCTACTAATATATTAGTAGGCCATGGTCCCATTTATGGGTTAAATAGAAAGAAAAAAATGAGTTAAAAAGATGTGTTTAAAAAAAAGAAAAATTTCAATACCCATCAAGAATGGATAAAACAATAAAATAACCCAACAAGAATTAGAATGTCATAACATCCAACCAACTAACTTAAAGAAACCCAACCATCAAAACTTGGATTCAGTTCAAATATGGAGAGCCTCCCTCTATTCTTTTTATGGAAGCTATCAGCTGATCCATATGAAATTGTATGTGTAATAGTTAATCCAACACCAACATTAGAACACTAAACACTTATTATTACTAAGGATTTAGTGTTAAAAGTTTGTAATTGGATCTTTTTTTTTTTTTTGCCTGTCTAATTCTAATCCTTTCATTACAAAATGTTTTTTTTTTGTTTTGTTAATATTTAATGTAGTAACAGATATAAAACAGTGGAAATATTATCAACTGTTTATCCTCGATTTCATCTCTTAATATACATACAATAATCCACAAATCCCATTACAAAAGCCCAGTCTGCCCTACAGTTTGCTCATGAGACCCATCCAACCCCCACCCTCACATGGCCACTTGTTGGCTGCGGGTGGTAACCCATAATGCCTGAGGATATTCTACCAATTTATTAATACACATCAAGTTATTTTTCTTTTTAATTTGGCATTAGATAACCCACAAGGGTTCATATGCTATTAAGCATCAATCAACCAATTTATCACTGTAATTAAAATGAAATGAGTTAAAATGTGGATTTGAAATCAAGTCATCATTGCTTTTAAACTGGTTGTTTTTGTTCTTCTTTTTTTTAATTTATACTAAATAGTTGTGTATTTTCTCTTTCCCATTACAAAATTCCCTATTGAGAAAATCAACAGACTGGAATCTATCCACTTCCTCTTCTTGAAGCCTGCTTCCCTTAACTGTATCCAAGTTTGACGCAGATGGAAGTAAAAAGGACATTACTACAAATTCTATTGGTACACATTTCCTCGCTGTCCTTATGTTTAACATTGACACCATTGTTTCAATTTTATGCTGACTGGCTTTACTGTTTTGCCAAAAGTACATTTTCTATTTCCATTGCAATTACACATTTTTTTTTATTATTATTTCATATTTGGCTATCTAATCAATTTTAAAACTATTGAATGATTATAATAATAATAATAATAATAATACCAATTGTAGTGGGCACACTTGGAACTGTGCTCAATGGAAGGCTTGGAAATGAGACTCTAAGAATTGAGGAGGAAAAAAAGACCATACAGACCAAGCTGCCATCAGGACTCAAAGAATGGAATCCCCAAATGCATGAATGGAGTATTCCTGAGAGCCATAAATACGAGCTGCTTTGGGCACCAGTTCAGTTATGCTTAGTTGTTGTTATTGTTGTTCAAACCAACAATATACTAATTCACTTCAACAGTAGCTATCACAACTTTTATTGTGATTATAATTACTATCCTATTATTCCAACCATTACAAGAATTACTTCTATATTTCAAGGAATGTCTCAAGAATGAGCATCAAAGTTGTAATAACATAAAGAGCTGAGTTTTCTTCCCTGCCACATTGATTTGGCTTTTTATCTCAGAAAAGGGAAATAACTCTTAAACCTGACTAAAGACTGGTCTTTGTTATTCAAAACATTTTTTTATGCAGCTTGCTCTAGGTGAGTGTTTTGGAGGTTGGACTACTATGCTCAGAGAATTTGAGGAGAAAAAAGAAACGTTGATATCCAAATAATATAAATTAGCAAATATATGCAACCTCCGGGTGCAAGTATTTAATTTTTTATGTAACAAAAATATTATATTAAATTAGAAAGGCTAATGAAACTAAATAAGAATGCAGATAAAAAGATATTAAACAGAGGGGGTATAATCAGAAAATAGAACAACTGAAACTTACTCTTCCATCACTCACATCTTTCATTGTTAAATTTTCCTAATTTAACTAATTAGTTAAATAGGAAGTAAAAAAAAAAATTAGTTATTTCTTCTTGTTAATGGATTTCTTTTAAGATTTATCCCCGAGATTTTTGCTCATATTCATTAAAATAAAACCAAACAATTAGAAATACTAAGCACATATTTATTGAAATAAAATTTTTAATATCAATATGCAAATTACCCTTCTCGTTCACACTGTAAACCACTATTTTGTTGTATATATATAGATACAGTTGCATGTTATTAGTATGTAGATGTGCTCAACAGTACTAATAATGTAATAATGAGCTTCGGCTTGTGGGTGGTCCCACGTTAATAGGGACTTTGTGCCTGACCCGTACAAGTGGGGTACGCGGTAAATAAATACTAATAATGTAAAACAATTCTATTAATAATGTGGGTTTAAATTTAAAAAATATGTGACATTAATAACTAAGGGAATTGTGACTTGAGTGGTGATATAGTTTTGATTACAGACAGTGGGGCCGGGTTAGCTCAGTCGGTAGAGCGTTCGGCTAGAAACCACAAGGTTCCTAGTTCGATACTGGTCCCCGCCAACTCAGCGTATGAGTAGCACAGGGATCCACCTCAGACGCTAAAACAATCTCCTTGGTTAGCGCTATTGAAAAGGGGATAGACTCCCTCGCTGACTGGCTGATACCGACTTTAGGCCGCCCCGTCGACTTTACTTTACTTTTTATTATTATGAATGACAGATCATAAGCAGATATCTCTTTGTTATATAAAGTTTGTTTATCTTCTAATCAATACAATCACACCTGGTTGGCAAGACTTAGAATACACTGACTGCATCACCAGAGGGGTATCCTGGGTATATATTTACCAACACTTCTGCACAAGCAGGATGTGACACAATGTCGATTTTTAAGCAGTTTAATAAATTTGAATTCAATTTTCCTTCTCCATACCAAGGTTAAAGAGCCCAGTCTGCCCTACTATTTACCCATAGCTGGAGGGAGAATAGTTGAATGTATATCTTAAATTAGAAAGTAACAGAACACATGTCAAATACATATGGTTGTGAGTTTTAATATCAACCTTAAATTTATATTATAAACTGTTAGAATTTTTATTGAATGTTTCAATTAAATTTTTAATGGATATGTGTTTTTAAAAGATTTTTTCCCCCTATTTTTGTTAATCTTGTTTTATGTTTCTTCTTCCCCCTCTTTTTTCTGCTTACTAATGTATCCCTGTTTTGGCATCTGATGATTTAATGTTTTAATTGGATCATCAAATTACGTAGCCAGTTGAGTTATTCTGCTATGAAAGCAAACATCACTCTGTTATGCCTTCTCTTTTTTATATAAAGATATGTATAAGTAAAAAAAAAAAAAAAAAACAACATATTTCTACTTTACAGTATTCATATAAAATTAAACCATTGCATACAGTAACAGACATGCTGATAGGTACACATCCTGCGTCTCTGATGCACAAAAATCTAAAAGAACGCAATATGCGTCCCACCAGTGTGTTTCTTTTTTCTTTCCTCACCATTTCAAGCTAACTGTAAATACATTTCAATATTTTCTTAGAAATGAATTACACAGAAGAGGTTACAAGGTAGGAGTTAGATGGCTTTAGTTGGGACCCATAGATTTTCTCGGTGACTCATTAATAGCAAATATGTGCGTCCCTAGACGCACTAAATCCAAAAACTATCAGCATCACTGCAATAATATTGATTTGCTTCATTTTGAAATTCAATTGATATACAGTAAATTATTTAAAAGATATTAAACTGTTAATAATATCTAATCTTTGTTATCTTTTACTTTTTCATCAATAAAATTGTTAAGCTTTGGGATTTCTCTCCTTTTTAAAAGATCTATGCAAAACAGTGTAATAAGTAATTGAGAGTTACTTCCCCTGTTTTATTATTACCTCCCCTTTGTGTAAATCCTTAACTTTCTGAAAGTATATAAACCCCCAAGAAACAACAACTGTATTCTAAGTAGAATAAAGCTTTCTCAAGCCAGCCGTGTGTGTTCATTTATTATTACACTGAGGTTAAATACTTTTGTTCTGTGTCCTGGGTAAGATGCTAAACTGCATCTAGTGGGGTGAGGTTCCAATTTTGGAGCTTAGGGGAGCGGGGAGTATCCTTTCATTGCTATTGCTCTCAAGTCTATTCTGACCCCAAGTACTGGTAACTGTTGGGGTCCAATCTATGAGTTAAATACATCTATTTGCAAGTTAATAAAAATTATTTCTTTCAGTTTATTGATTCCCATGAAGTTAATAAATCTAACATGAAAATTAATTCAGCCATTTCCTCCGATGATAACTGTTACACCACAAGCACCACTAATTGTTCAATAATAGTTTGTCTATTTTCCAACAATTCATAATAAGGAATTTCCTTGAAATTCACCAAATTCTGGGATCTTTTTTTTTTTTTTTTTTTTTTTTTTTCTAGGTAAATTCCATTTATTTCAGGTATTTTGTTGGAGACTATCTTGAATCTAGCAACAATATTCTTCATTTTGGATTCTTTTAATAAATCCATATTTCATGAGTAACAACTATTTTTATACAAAAATCATTTTTCTGTGTTGGTCAAGAAGAAAAAGACAAGTGTTATAGGAGCTGACTGATGTTTAATTTGATAAGTTTATCATGATTAGGTCATGCAGACCGCATGGATTCCCTCCCTCGCCACCCATTCCTATCGGTCATTGCTCTTGGCAGGTCTTCGGCGCAACATATGATATCGGCTCAGAGCTGATTTGTGTAGATTTTTGCTGGCTGGTCTACACAGTTGTGTCCATGTTGAGGTGTCCACAGGGGAAAATCTTTTTTGAGTTTGTCCTTGCTTCTCCAGCAATGTCCAGCATGTCTTGTTTGTCTTACTTGGATGGTTTGTGTGATAGGTTAGTGACATGCTGCTCCCAGGATTTGTTCAAGACGGCATGCAGTTACCATCTCGCTTTTTCTCTAAGTGTTTCGTTAGTGCCCAAGTGGTGCAGCCATACAGTAGCACTGACATGGCATACTGAATCCATTTTGTTGGAAAATTTTATATTTATGCAAGTTGATTTATTAGACACACATTAAAAAGCTTAAACTTCTAAGATTTCCCCAGAGCTGTGGAATCAGAACACAAAGCTTTTGACTCCAACTCCTCTATTTTTGGCACCTCTGACTCCAACTCTTCTTTATTTAAATTGAAGCTAGTTGCTTTTATATTGATTATGGCCTACAAATAGATATAAAAACCATGATTTTTTATCATCTGTTTATAAGGACTGTGCACTGTATAACTTTACAGACTAAGTACCGTATAACTTTACAGGGCTGTATAACGTGTAAATTCAACTGGAGTCAATATAGTTTTACCAATTCTTACTCTACTGACAAAAAAAAAATGTCTTCATTGTCAAAAGTCTCTTAGCAGCTATTGTTGGTGGTTGTACCAGAGCTTGATCACCTCTGATAGGGTCAGCAGGGCAAGGGAAGTCTGATGTTGGAAGACCCAAAACTTCCCAATGAACCCTGCGGATTACATCACTGATGACAATCACCAGCGCCCCAAATGTAGGTGCGTATATTTAAAGTGACCCCTTAATTGCTCCAGACTGACTCTAAAGCCCTGTATATATCCAGTTACTTACATAGATTTTACCATTCATGGATTGATTGCTAAATAAAAAGATTCATCCTTTGTAAAACTATTATATAAATATATATAGGTATAGTTTTACCGACTCCAGTGACCCCTTAATTGCTTCTGACTCCGATTCCACAGCTCTGGATTTCCTCCCAACAATGTGCAAAAGATGCTGGTGTGCAACTTTGTATCAACCTAATATGTTTAGAATTGTTGTTATTGCAATGGTCTCCAAATTTATTCTATATAGATAGATAAATAAAATTTAAAAAATTTAAAAAAAGGAAGAAGAATATTAAAGTATGTACCTTGTATGGAATTTTAACTCCAACCCAACCAAAAGAATGTGGTTAGGTAATCTAACATTTAGATCTTGAAACTATGCAGACAGGCTATGTAGGAATTTAAATACTCAAGACATCCTGCCTGTTTCCTTTTTACTTTATTATATGTTCTGTTCTGTTCATCTTCTAAACCACAAGAGGGTATTTTGATATCTTTTTCTTTATGCATCCTAATTGCAAATCTCGTGCTCTGGATGAGTCGTCTCTTCTTCAACTGTGTTTGAAACAATTTTTCCTCATGATTTATGAGGAAGTGCGTCCCGGTCTCCTGCCTCAAAAATTGCTACCTGGTGACTATCAAAATAACAACCCCAGCTCATCGTAATTCTTGTTTATTTATCGTAATTTGTTGTAATTCTTGTTTATGTTTAGATATGAAGATGGATATATAGTTTTCAATAGACTGAGATAGATAGATAAACAAACAAAATAATATAGATAGATACAAAAAAATGGAGATAGATATTTTCGACAAGTAAATGTATTTGGGGGGGGTGTCGCTCTTTTTTTTTTTTGTAATTCTTGTTTATTTAAACTAAAAACAAGACATTAACAAACATGAATAAAAAAAATCTTAGTATTTAAAGTAATATAGATAAATATGAACAAATTGAGATAGATAGATAGATATGAAGATGGATAGTTTTGAATAGACTGAGCTGGGTCGTTAGTTTAATAGTCACCGGGTAGCAATTTTTGAGGCTGGAGACTGGGACGCACTTCCTCATAAATTACCAGATATTCATATATTGATGTTGTTTATTATATACACTGGTTTATTCAAACTGCTTTACACGTCTTGGTTTTTATTGTCATAATATTTTGGCTGCTTTACTCTCCAGCCTGTTGTAGATATTTACCCAAACCCTGCTGCTACGGGCAAGATGTGGCTCAAGGTGAAGCGGGTTTGAATACAAAGTTTTACTTCTCCTAGACTGGTTGCAGGGGGAGTTCCTGTATGGTAGTGGCTACTTGTGTTTCATTAGAAGTATACTCTCAAAGACATGTACTCTTGTGAGTTCTTGTTTTACACTTTTGTTTTTACACCAAATTCTAAACTCTTGATACAGAAAGTCTAATTCATTTAGAAAGCAAATATAACTGGCATGCACAGGAACACACATCTCCAAACACAAAATTTTTAGTGGCTTCTTATATAATAGATAATAGATATGAGAAAGGTCTCATTTATATAACATTATCTGATAGAACATGTAGAGATTTGTATGGACTGATCAGTATTCAACTGTGTTGCAAGTTGAATCAGCCTCTGAAAATCCAGACTTGGTAAGTGTTTTAAATAGCAGCTATTCTACTTTGTGGAATGGTCAAGTCTATTCCTAGGATTTTGATTGGCTGGTGGCTTTAGTGTGTATATTTATGTCCATATATACTGAACACTTGACCATGTTCTGTCAGTTGCTACAGAGTGTATTCGGTTACACTGTCTTTTTTTTTGTCTGGTGACTGGATGCTAGTCACAGCCTTCCTGTGAAGGTGAGTAGGATGTTCATTCTACAGAACATTATCACCATACTTTATAAGATGAAAGATGAAAGATTTTGATTTTTTTAAAAATCATGATTAAAGAACACTGCAGACCTTGTAGATTCTGGACCAATGTGCTAACCATTGAGTTATCTTAAATCTTGGTGTACAGTGCAAATTAACTATTCATTTTCAAGATTAGTTTCTCTAATTGTTAGGATCATTTTCTGAAAGAATTCATTAAGTCTAAACAGTATTTTTAAAAAGTTTTTATTACTGTGGAATGCAATTGAAGCTAGTTGCTTTTATATTAATTTGAGACCAGGATTTTCCTCTCAGAAATTAAAAGTACATAGAATGTGAGAAAAATATTTGAAGAAAAAGAAGAAAAAAAGAATAAGATAAAATCAGCAAAATAGAGAGAAAGAAAGAAAGAAAAAAGATTCCAACTATAAATTGGATAAAAGATTGAAGGAGAGAAGCATAGAAAAGGATTAATTAGGAGTTTTTTTTTTGGGGGGGGGGTGAGGAAAAAAAAAAAAAGATGGAACAATAATGAGAAATAAAGATTCAAAGATAACAGAAAAGAAAAAAAGAAAGAAGTTATTTGTGAGAAAAGTAAAAGGAATAAAACAAAAAAACAAACAAACTAAACACATACAACAAAATAGTATGCAAATCTCTTTCTATACGTCATTCTCTCATGGTGTCTCTTAAAATTAACAAAATCCTTGCTCAACCCCATCTAATGATGAGTACTCAGTAAAAATAGTAGCATCAAAACTAAATGATAATTTTCAGGATGGCTTTGGCATTAAATAACCCACAAAGGTTGATATGTCATTAAACAAAGAAACTAAACCAAACTAAACCAAACCAAACCTAGATTGGTTGCTTAACCAAGGCTAAAGAATCCAGTCTTGGAAATTCAAACCCTACTCTTTTATTCTATCCACAGGGTAGACTGTTCTTATTTAAAAGATGTTACTAAATACAGCAAGTAAAAAGAAAATTGTGACTATAAAAACTAAGATGAGAACAACAGTTCAATGTATAACAATGTTAATTCCTCATCTCCTTGCCATTATGCTGCTTTGGGTTGGGTAAATAGTTACCTTTCCCAAGGTATTAGCGCCATGCAAAATGCTAACAACCTCATCCAAGATTTGAACTCGGGTCGCTAAGTCCATTTCCTATGACGATAAACATTACACCATGGCACCTCCATTAATTACCACATATAGGATGGTTTTAACCACTACTCAGATATTTGCCCTCTTTTGAGCCAAATAGAATTTGGCTACTCTGATTGGCTCTTCATAACTTAAAAATGTTATTTATGCTGTCTTAATGATATAACATACTTAGCGACTTTTCTTTAGGATTATTATTGTTTGTAATCAATCAAGGCAATTAATGGACAACAAAAGACTTTAAAGCTGGAATATAGTTTTTTTTTTTTTTTTTTTTATTAGAATTATTTTAGGGGGGGGGCTGCAATACCTTACTGGGTAGAACCTGTGACTTTAGTGTGAGAAAGAAATGACTAGTGCATGTGTTTTTATATGTGTGTATATATATATATATATATATATATAATTATATATAATGTATCCTCCCTCAAGGTAGGATTAAACCTCTGTTCACCGAGTACATTCCTCAGTTTGGATTATCTATTCTTTAGCGATACTCCTGGGCATTGATATGCAGACACGCAAACATGTTTTGTTAAGTCCACAATATCTATACACACACACACACACACACACACACACACACACATGCGAATTCATCATACTGAGTGTATTTCTGAGTTTATATAAGGCATATACATCATGTAGATATACAAGTAGACCCACATCTACTAATCTACTTTACTTCTGTGTCTCATGTTTGATTCCTTAGATGCCTAAGTTATCAATATACATAGAAACTCCATCTACACACACACACACACTTTGTTTTTCTCTAAAAAGATATCCAGAGTTAAGTTTTTATTTAAATTATTTAAATGGTGTTTTCATTATCACTCATTTTTATTTTTTTTTTATATATAGGGCCACTTTAGCTCAGTCGGTAGAGCATCTGACTAGGAACAACAAGGTTCCAAGTTCTATACTGGCCTTCGCCAACTCAGGGGATCTGTGTGGTAAAGTGAGGTGCTGATGGTAAGTGTGGCGTCAACCTCAGACATAAAAACAATCTCCTTGGTCTAGTGTTAGTGAAAAGGTGATAGACTCCCTTGCTGTCTGGCTGATACCATCTTTAGGCCACCCTGATGACTTTAACTACTTTTTATATATATATTTACTGAATCAATCTCTCTCTCTCTCTCTCTCTCTCTCTCTCTCTCTCTCTCTCTCTCTCATATATATTTACCAACCCCTCTGCACAAGTAGGACACAAGGTCAATTTCTTAAGCAGAACAACAGGTTTGAATTCAGAGTTTTCCTTCTAGACTGGTGCCTAATCCAGGTTAAAGAGACCAATCTGCCCTACTATTTACCCATAGCTGGAGGAAAATACTTGGATGCATACCTTTTCCAAGGGTACTAGTTCTATGTGAAATGCAAACAACCTTGTACCATATTTGAACTTTGGTCACCGAGTCCATTTCCTACAATGATAACCATTACACCATGAACATCCATTATAAATATATTCAATGTGTGTGTGTGTGGTGTAAAGTCAGGCTGATGATTGCATAGGCATGAAACTATCATCAAGTTCCTTTGAATCTAACTATCCTAAATTAGATATACATGCTCTATAAAATTGAACATTCTTTATTTATAAATATACCAAACTATATATATATATATATATTATATATATTATAATTAATATATATATATATATATATATATATATATATATATGACACAATTAGTGAATGGCCTTTTTAGCCAACAATTTTGGAGGATAAATATATATATATATATATATATATATATATATATATATATACTCATACTCATTCTTGTATGCATGCTAGAGTACCATATTCAGAATATGGAGTTCAAAGGTCAGTTTTATTTGATCTTTTTGTCCATTCCCTATTTTGTTGTTTGCATCATGGCATAATGATTATCCATGACATTTATGTCCTCCATGATTATTTTTCAAGGTATATATATATATATATATATATATATATATATATACTGATAATATAATTGAGTAAACCAAAATAATAATATAATAATAATAATATATGTTCCTAAAGTTTTAATATGAGGCTTTTCTTTTTAATCCCAGCCTGATATATTGGCCATATTTTGTGATAAATAAATACCTTGCTCGAGGATGTAAAAAAATGATTCAGATTCATCTATCTTCTCCCTCTGTATATAAAAACAAATTCCTCTGCAAAGAGTCCATCCTAAGATCATTGTCAGTCATCCATAATCTTTTGAGGAGTTTGAATATCTTTTCACTAAAGTGTAATGTGAAGTTGATGAAAGCAAATAAAGGTAAATAAAGATGTCAAATGGCATCATATGACATTTTCCCTGACATACTTGTGCTGTATGTGTCCCCTAGGTGTAACCTGCAGAAATAATTATTTCTTTAAAGTTCCCGTTTTTGGTGCTGCCTGGATAATTCCACTTGGATTTGATGTTTGCATGATTGTAGTGTTAAGACACTGATCATTGTTGACACTTGTGATTTCTTTGAAGAATTTCGAGGAGACATGATTATTGTTGCATAGCCCTTCTTTACCGGCACTAAATAGGTATATGTTATATACTTCTCTTACTTCTTACTCTGTCGTCTATTCTTCCGGCCATCTTTGCTTTTGATCGTCTATCATCTATCTTGGTCTGGCATATCTTCTAAGGTCTCGTCTGGTCTTCTATTGAGGATTCCGTGTCTGGTTTCTGTTGGGGATCATTCCTTATCAGAAGCCTTGTGTCATTGTTGGTTTTTAGTAATAAACACAAGACTTCGATTTACTTTTGATGTTACTTTATTCATAAACCCCCAGACTAGACAATGCGCGTGGATCCTTACATCTTGCTAGCTCGGCTTCTAAGTTCTAACTCTAACTGACTGAGTTGCTTACCCCTTAAACCGGAAGGGGCTTCTATCGGGGTTCCGTTTCTCACGGTTTATCCCAGAACACAAGGTGAGATCGAGGTTAAGCGCCATCACTCACCCTCAAGGCCATCAGCTGCACTAATATGATTTCTACACTATTGTCATAATCATTAGGTATCTAATGATTATGTAACATTATTAGAAGGGGTAGAAATGAGGGTCCTGCAGGAATTAATTCATCCATCTTTATTCCATAAAGATCACAACTTTATGTATACATTTTTTCATAAATGTCCAAAGATCCTAAAACTGTATTTGTCTTTATCTTTTAGTTAAGTCTGGATGTGAATAATTTTTATGTTTCGGACTATTGTCCTCATCCTTATTGTGGCATGTATAAACTCAACATTTCAAGCCCCAACCCCTTTTTATCATATAGGTGCTAGAAGGCGGTGGCTGCGGGTCTACATGTCCTGGGAATGACGTTAAACTCTATCTGATGGTGAGGTTCCAGTTTTGGAGGTTTGGGGAATGTGGAGCACCCCTTCATCACCATCGCTCCCTGGTCCACTCTGACCCAGAGTGGTAGTACCTGTTAGGGTCCCATCTATGGGTTAATAGAAAAATGTATTTATAAAAAAATTGTATTATCCATTAAGAATTGATTTATTTCAAAACTTTATCGGCATTAAATGACCCACTGAGGTTGATATGCCGTAAAA
The DNA here is from genome assembly GCA_023376005.1 of Doryteuthis pealeii. Classification (NCBI taxonomy): domain Eukaryota; kingdom Metazoa; phylum Mollusca; class Cephalopoda; order Myopsida; family Loliginidae; genus Doryteuthis; species Doryteuthis pealeii. The sequence continues at coordinate 65,399,174 of CM042154.1, forward strand.
CAAACCAAACCAAATCAGCCAGAAATCAACATTTCAACTGCTGTATCGTCTGGCCTTCCTCAAGTGTTCCCTGTGTATCCGAGCATAGTAATGACCCGACCTGTCAAACTATTAAAAATGATTTCCCAGTTTGGATCATTACTATACTCGGATACACAGAGAACACCTGAGGAAGGCTGGAGGAGACAGTGGTCAAAACATTGTTCATACATACAACAATAAAGATGTGGACAACAGTCTGAAACATCAACTTTATTCACATCAAGCCTCATCTCATGAGGATGAGGTTTTTTTTTACATTTCACTTTGTGGTAATTCCCTTGGGAAAGGTATGAATCCATCACACCCCACCCCTACCCCAGGTATGGATGAATAGTAGGTACTTACCTGACCCGTTTGCCAAGGGTAGGATGTGACACAATATTGCTAATATGGGGTATCCAACAAGAATTGGACTCACTTTTCAGTAGTAACATCTTAATTAAATAATGCTTTGATTGTCAAAAAATTCTGGGGAGGGGTCCTCTGGCATAGTGGCTAAAGTGCTGGACTGCAACATCATAGTAAGTGAGTTCAAACGCCAGTCATACTATTATGTTCACATTTGGACTAATACCCTTGGTATCCCGTCACCCTTCCAACTATGGGTTAAATAGTACCACTACTGTTCTTCTCAAAGGATGGCTTTCACATTAAATAACCTAATAAGGTTGATATGCCATTTTAAAAAAATTATACCATCAAAAAATTCCTTCTCTTTATCCTTTATATTATCCAGCTTAGAAAAACATACCTTCTATCGAAATGCATACCTTTTTACATAATTAGGGTATCCATGGTTAGCAGGCTAGTCTCACAGATCCATTACAACTTAATAGCAAGTTCAATCCTAGCTGGATAACTAATACTTGTGACCTTGTATCACATCTTACCTGTGGCAAATGGGTTGGGTAAATACCAACTTTTTTTATATATATATATATATATATATATATATACCTGCAATACAGAAAAATCATATGTACTTAGAATTTATGTACGCATGTACACACACACACACACACACATATCCAATCCCACATATCCATAAATATGCAGACATCTCTTTTACACACATACACGCATATGTAATCTCACACATACATAAATACAGACATACCTTCTCTCTTTTAAACACAGACATACTCACTCACTCACACACATGCACACACTCCTGTACCAAATCAGATTCATTCATATTTTCATCAATTCTCCATTTCTTTATCTTCATCTTTTTGGGAAGTAAGAAAGAAGGAAACCATTTCATTGTGGTAAATGATTTTCTTCCCTCTCTAAAAAAGAAAACCAGAATTGGTACTTAGTGCCATGGCAACTGGTATCATTTAATCATTTCATCAAATATTTGTCCCAAGTTAAGATCTCCTGCCGTTTCAAACTTACATCAAACACAGATTATCCTAAATCTGTTTTGTTTTTGTTTTTTATCTTTTATCTTTTATCTATCTTTATGAAACTCTTTTTACCTTCATATGAACCTTTTCTCTTTTCATCTCTTCCTCATTCTTTTTTTTTGTATATTTTTTTTCCTTTTTTTCTTTTTTTTTTTTTTTTTTTTTGTATATTTTTTTTCTTTCTCTACACAGTTTCTTCTTTATCTATGTTGATACCTTCTCTTCTCTTCTCTTCATCGACTCTCTCTTTGTCTCTCATGTGTTCTTGGGTAAAGCCCCAGCATAATGGCTGATGTACTGGACTGTCATATCATAGTAAGAGAGTTCAATTCCAGGCGCACTATTACATTCATTTTTTAACTAATAGCTTGAAAAAGGTATGACCTCCTTCACCTCCCCCCCCCCAGCTATGGGCTAAATAATACCAACACTATTTCTCTGAATGTTTGAGATGAGGCTTGATGATTAGTATTATCTGCATTATTCAGACTATTGTCCTCATCTTCATTCAGACAAGAAAGTTCCCGAGTCGGCTGTTACATAATCTATGCGGTTGCATAAGATTATTGTCAATCCCCTATATTTCTGAAGGGATGGCTTCTTTTCATATCACGGATGGGACTTTCCATGGAATATTACAGAAAGTCGCGAAATATGTGAAGTCACGTGGGACCTGGTTGGGTCTTCAGTTTCGGCTTGGACGTCAGGCAGATAAGCTATGTCTGCTTAGCTGGGACTCACCTGCATACGTGCGCTATGTTTAGTTACATGAAATGTTTAGTTAAGTAAATAAAAGCTTACGAAAATAACATGGTTTTGTGGTTGATGAATGTCTTGGTAACAAAACTGACCAAGAAGACCAGACACGAAGTCCCCAAGATTAGGTCCAGACGCTGGAAGAAGAACGTAAGATACCAAAGATGAACAGAAGAATAGAAGTAAGAAAGTAAAAAGAAGAGTATACAACATGACAAGAAATACCTGAAGAAGGCCGGAGGGCATATCGGCTGAAACGTTGTACAGATAACAATGAAGACAAGGATAATAGTCTAAATAACGCAGATAATACTAATAATGTTCTACTACAAGGATGGCTTTGGCCTTAAATAACCCATGAAGGTTGATATGCCATTAAACAAAGAAACCAAACCTTGAGTTCTTTTATTCTTCCTCATCTTTCTTCATTTTTTCTTATTTAATCAGTCTCCTCAACACTATCTGTATTTCTTCCTCTTTTAGCCTTCCTTTCTTCTCTTTTTCTACTCTCTCTCTCTCTGTTTCCCTTATTCTTCATCATCTTCATTTTTTCTTATCTGTTTCCTCAACACTGTATTTCTTCCACTCTTAGCCACACTTTCTTTTTATTTATTTTCTTTCTTTTTTTTTACTCTCTCCATCTCTCTTATTCTTCCTTATCTTTCATTTTTTTCTTATCTGTCTCCTCAACACTCTCTGTATTTCTTCCTCTCTTTGCCTCCCTTCTTTCTTATTTGGGAAATGAATAGAATCATTGAGGAATTAAGTTTTAATAAAAACACATTAACTAATTTTGTGGTTTATATGTGTGTATATAAGAAAGCTAACATATCTATATAAACAAAACTTCTTATCTATAAATACATAATAAAACACGAACTTGGTCTCTCAGGTTGCCTGACTATAAAAAGATATATGGTGCTTAAAATTTTATCAAAGCAAACTAAAGACTCTCTTAAAGATTTTAAGTTTTATTATGATGTTAATTTTTCTATTTAAGTTGGCTAAATTTCACTGTTTTGTGCTATAAAACAAATCAACCAAAACTACAATTTGTTGAGTTGTAATGAGGGTGGGCTCAAAACTCTATAGTCTGCTGTTAATGACTTTTACCAGTGGGATCCAAGCACTGCAACACCCATGGAAGAAGTGTGTGGACCACAAGGTAGACTACGTTAAAAAAATAAGCCTTGTTTGGTCACATTCGATGAGAGTATCTTGGTCAGCCTATGAACTTTTCAGCTGACCCTCATAATTCTTTTCTTCAATGTAGTGTGTGTGTGTATATATATATATATATATATATATAATATACCAAGCGTGTTGGTAGATCCTTGCGGAGAGAAAAAACCCAGCAGAAAGTTTGATTGTAAAAATATACTACCAAACTTCAACCAGGAAGAAAAAAATTTTTGAAAAAAGAAAGGACTAAGATATTCGTACCAACAAAAAATAATCTATTGGTACAGTATTTGGCCAAAAGAAAAAACAATTTATATGTATATATATATATATATATTCATATAACCGCTAGGAGAAGCTAATATGTAAAAAGTGCTCGATACCTAAGTAGAGCCAAGTAATAAAGATAATCTAATGAGTCAGACGAACCTACTATTAGTTTCGCATAAAGCTCTTCAGAGCTTTATGCGAAACTAATAGTAGGTTCGTCTGACTCATTAGATTATCTTTATTATATATATATATATATATATATATATATACATACACATACATCAAAGTTAATATTTATGTGATATACTAGTGTACTCATACCATAAAAAAGATGGCAATATTTAGATAATTTTGCTATTGCATCATTTTATATTGGAAGCATGTGGTGTAATAGTTAAAGTCGTGGGAAATGGAATCACCAACCAGAGTTCAAATCCTGGACGAGGCTGTTTGCATTTCACATAGCACCAATACCCTTGGGAAAAGTATGAATCCAATTTTCCCTCCAGCTATGGGTAAATAGCAGGGCAGACTGGGCTATTTAACCTTGGTTAGGCAACCAGTCTAGGAAAATGAAAACTCTGAATTCAAACTTAAGAAATTGACCTTGTGTTGCATCCTGCTCGTGCAGAGGGGTTGGGTAGATATATAAAGTGTGAGTATATTAACATTGTGAAAAGGGTTTTCATATTTAGTATTGTTAGTTTATTCAAGTTGTGAAAGGAGTACCAGGTAGTAACTCAGTAGACAGAAATTCAGAACTCAATTATCCTTACTCTCATCCCATTCTTATCTAGTTAATTTTCTTATATTTCTCAAGTCCCTCAGTTTACCATTTCCCCTATTTGAGTAGACACATCATAAGTACATCTCAGATAAAATTACTCCACACCTTTTTACTTGTAAGATATTCCTTTACTGTCTGTTTTTATTCCTTTACTGTCAGGTTTTTTTCTTTTCTTTTCTTTTTTTTTTCTTTTGGTTCTATTTTTTCTTTTTCTACTTCCTTACTGTATATACAACATATATGCGATTATTTCTATTTTATGATGTATATAATTTTTTTAAAAGTATTCTTTTGGACACAACTAATTAACACCTTTCAAGATAATATAAAAAAAATTGTTAGAAAACTTAAAAGAAAAAAGTTGAAAACAATAAGGATTCTATTATTTTTAACTAAATTAGTTTGAATGAAAAGATGCTGCCCAAATATACCTATATAATTTTTTTTTTTCACATATATATATTGCAAAAACCCTGCATTCTCTTTTATTTATATTTTATTTTGTGGAATATAAGAGTGCTCAATACATTTGTAGAGTAGATTTATATACCATAATGACTATAACATTTTACTATATATATATATATATATATATATATTTGTTAGGGTAGTAGAGAGATGAAGTCAACAGCGCTTGGTAACTGATAGTTTCTCACCCATGTTATTTTCAAAGCAAGTATACACACATTTTTTCCTCCTAGTGTACCATTTCATCTCAATTTTTAGGTGACAGTTGTTGTCATCTATCAATTTTTATTAGGAATGTAAATTTCATATGGTTGAATTGGTAAGACAGTGTCCATTTCTGACAGATAAGTTTTTAAGATTGCAGGATTCGGGTTCAAATCTTATCAGAAACTACTTCTTTTATTTCTTATCAGTAAGAGAATGTAAAAATATGATGAATGAAAATACTTTATCCAAGAAATTTTAACAACTTGAGTCTATTGTTTATCAAAGATATTTAGGATGAAATCTGCTTTGACTGGAAATAGGGAGTCTCTGTGGCGTAGTGGCTAAAGTGCAAAACAATGACATTGTAGTAAGCGAGTTCAAACTCCAGTTGCACTTTCAGATTTCAATTTCAGACTAATATTCTTGGGAAATGTATGAATCCCCCCCTCGCAATTATGGGTTAAATAGTGTCTCTACTTTGGCATTAAATGACCCATGAAGGTTGATATGCCATTATACAAAGAAATCCAAATAGCTTGACTGGAAGTGAAGTTCAAATATCACAGAGAGCAGCAAAGTACCTTGATTTACACATTTACTTACTTTAATGTAATACAATATCATCAAAATATTTTAGTGAACATTGGGAGACGAGTGCAGTGAGTCTTTTGTAGTTCATCTTTGCACACGGGTTTGATATCATATATATACTTTCTATAGTTGTCAAGATTTTTGAAAAATATCATTCCTATTTTGCGCGCGGCGCACACACACACACACCACACACACACACTCACTCACTCACTCTCTCACTCTCTCTCTCTCTCTCTCTCTCTCTCTCTCTCTTTCATTTCTATACTCTTTCCTTCTATTCCTTTCTAGTTCTTCTTCATTTTCTCTCCCTCTCTCTTCTATTTCTAGTTCACTTTATCTTTCTCTCTCACTTTCACTCTTTTTTTTTATTCCTTTCTTTTTCTCATTTACTCTCTATCTCTCACTCTCTTTTTCTTCCTTTCTAGTTCTCGTTCACTTTCTTTTTCTCAATTACTTTATCTATCTCACTTTCACTCTTACTTTCTTTTTTCTTCCTTTTTATTTCTCATTCACTCTCACACTCTTTGTTTGTTTCTTTTTTTTTTTTTCCCCCCTCTCTCTCACACGATAAATAAATATTGACTTATATGTATATAGATTTTTTATATGGATTTACTTTTATGTAATAAAACCCAATCTCTATTTTCTTTATTTTCATTTTAATTTTCACACTTAAAATGATGGTTTTTGTTTTCCATCACTTTCTTCTATTTTCCTCTTCAATCAGTTTTTTCTGTCATCATCTTCATCCTCTACTCCCATCCATTTACACATTTTGTCTCGCATTACTTTCATCTTATCAAAAATGTCACTGCTTCTTTTTTACTCCCTTACTTTTCCTCTAACATTTCAATGTTTTTCAAACTACCCATTTCTTTCCTTGGAATTCATAAGTATCTCTTATTTCTCTTGATCTCATCTTTTTCCTCCAACCCCGTCCCAAGAAAACACGTTCCCTTGGCACCGATTTCTCCCTTCTTTCCTCTATCCAGTTCCTCAGAGTAAATCACTCATTCTTTCTTTTTTGCTCATCCCAGTTCTGTTACATCCCTAAATTTTTTTTTTTTTACACATTCTTGCTGTCTATTTTCCCCCAAAATATTTTCTATCCACTGCCATTATTTTTACATTCTTCGGGGAATTCAGATGATAAGGCAGGTATACTTTGAAACTTACCTAGCCCTACAAACAGCTACCCACAGATCCATTGATTGTTTGGGTCTTGTGTAATTGATTTATGCTTTAATCATGAATGCCACCAATGACTTTACCTTCTCTTACTATTAAAATCCTAATTATTAAATATCTTCTCAAATCTTATTATAATGGAGATTGTGTGTTTTTCTGTCTGTAACCGAAACTATATTACTACTCAAGTCACAATTCCCTTTTGTCGTCAAATTCTCCATGATTTCATTCTTTTAAACCTTCAGTTATTAATAAAAATTGTTTTACATTATTAATACTGTTGATTATATCTACGTACTAATAACATGCAATTGTATTTATATATACAACAAAATAGCGGTTTACAGTTTGAACGAGAAGGCTAATTTGCATATTGATATTTAAAATTTTATTTTAATAAATATGTGCTTGGTATTATTGATTTCTAATTGTTTGGTTTTATCTTAAGAAATATAAACAAAAATCTTGTGGATAAATCATAAAAGAAATTTATTTACAAGAAGAAATAACTGTAATATTATCCATTACTTCCTATTTTAACTAAATAGTTAAATTAGGAAAATTTACCAATGAAAGAGGGGAGTAATGGAAAATGATGGAATAGTTACTTTTCAAAGTTGTTCTATTTTTCGATTATACCCCCTCTGTTGCAGATCTTTTTATCTGCATTCTTAGTCAGTTTCATTAGCCTTTCTAATTTAATATGATATTTTATTATATCAAAACTTAAATACTTGCACCCGGAGGGTGCATATATTTGCTAGTATAAATAAAATCTTCATTATTTTTGCACAAAAAGCAAGCTCTGGTGGTAGTGAATGTGTATATATATTTACTTTGTCATTGTTTGTTTTATTTTCATAGTTTCCTCTGGACATACATACATACATACGTACACACAATAGCATTTATATATGTATAGATGGATAGATTATTTTTCAATGAATTTTTGATAAAACCATCTTAGATTTTATAAACTTTGTTTGTGGTTAAATATGATATAGCTTTAGAATCCCTTGTAATGAATTCAGTGAAAAATAAAAAAAAAACAATGATATGACTGTTCCAATTTTGTGAAAATATAAAATTATCAAAAATGTATTGTCTTTTCTCTCTCTCTCTCTCTCTCTCTCTTCTCTCTTCTCTCTCTCTCTCTCTCTCTCTCTCTCTCTCTCTCTCCTCTCTCTCTCTCTCTCTCTCTCTCTTCTCTTTTCTTTTTTCTCTCTCTCTCTTTTTTCTCTCTTCTCTCTCTCTCTTTCTCTCTCTCTCTCTCTCTCTCTCTCTCTCTCTCTTCTCTCTTTCTCTCTCTCTCTCTCTCTCTCTGGGAGAATGGCCTATTGTCAATATCAACTGGGGCAGCAAGAAAGTCTATCCCCTTTTCACTAGTGCTAGACCAAGGAGATTGTTTTTGCATCTGAGGTGGTGTGTCACACCTACCATCAGCTCCCCACTTTACTGCACAGATCCAAACCGGTCTACTCATACATTGAGTTGGCAAGGGCTGGTATCGAACCCAAAACTTTGTTGTTCTGAGGCGGATGCTCTAAACCAGCCCCATAGACAACAATATGATTTGTGCCAGTTTTGTGAAAATATAAAATTATAAATTATTAAATATGTATTGCCTATTTTTGACTATGAATTTATTACAATTTAATTGTTTCCTATTTTATCTTAGCAATAGTTTTTAAAAGAAATATATTTATATATGAATGGGTGTTCAACAAATTCTATTATACAGAAAGAAAATGGGAGCATAGCAATCCGAGTTTAAGGATGGTCTGAAAATTTCATAGAATGACATCATATCTGCTGTTAATGACTTTTTGACCAATGGGATTCAAGCACAGAAACACCCATTGAAGAAGTCTATGCTGAAAAAGAAACATCATTAGATAATATTCTGTAAACTTGGTATGGCAACTGTTCTAGGAGAAGAAAAAACTCTGAATTCAACCTTGTAAACTACACTCAAAAATTACTATTATGTGTTATTCGGACTATTGTCCTCATCTTCATTGCTATCTGTACAACGTTTCCACTTAAAAATATTACCTTGTGTCACATCCTGCTCATATTGAGGGGTTGAGTAAATACATATATAGAAAGAAAATATATGTAAGATTTGAAGGATAAAATTCCTTCTTTTATTTTCTCAAACTGCCTAATGGTGAAGGTTTATATTGTAAAAACATACCAAATAAAGATCAAAGTTTTATATGCTGAGGTGGTGGGAATAGGAACACATTGTCCAAATAGTTTTCTCTCCAGTAATGCCAAAGTCAACTTTTTGGCAAGATTCTTGTGTTTCATTGGAAGTATAGTCTCAAAGACATGTGCTCATGGGAGTTCTTGTTTTACATTTTTGTTTTTACACCAAATTCTTAATTCTATTCCTGACGCTGTTGATTTTAAGAATGGAAAGAGCCAAAATGTAAATAACAAAAAGAATAAAAACCATCAAACTTTTTTTTTTTTTTTTTTTTTACGAACAATTAAACACTTTAACAAAAAAAAAAAAGAAAAAAAAATTCATACAAAAAACATTTTTAGATGAGGCTTGATGTGTATTATTTGATTTTTTTTTTTTTTTTTTTTTTTATGCGAACAATTAAACACTTTAACAAAAAAAAAAAAAAATCATACAAAACAAACATTTTTATATGTTTTGATATGTATTATTTCGATTTTTCAGACTGTTATCCTCATCTTTATTGTGGTATGTAAAAACACATTTCCACTGCTGTTCCTCCGTCCTTCTTCAAGTGTTCCCTGTCTATCCAAGCATAGCAATGACCGAACTTGGGAAATACTTTTGAATAGTTTGAGTGTTGATCAAAAAATTCTTCAACACTTTGTTTGATAACAGTCAAACTATTCATAAGTATTTCCCAAGTTGGGTTATTGATATGCTTGGATAGGAAACACCTGAAGAAGGTCATAGGATACAGCATCTAAAATGTTATGTTTGGTAATTTATGAGGAAGTGCAAATGGAAATAGATAGATATTTTTGACAGGGAAATGTATGGGGGTGGTCGCTTCTTTTTTTTTTGTCGTAATTCTTGTTTATTTAAACTAAAAACAAGGCATTAACAAACGTGAATTTAAAAAAAATCTTAGTATTTAAAGTAAGATAGATGGATGGATAGATAGATATGAAGATGGATAGTTTTGAATAGACTGAGCTGGGTCGTTATTTTAATAGTCACCGGGATGCACTTCCTTATAAATTACCTTATGTTTTTACATAACTCAGTAAAGATGAGAACAACAGTAAAAAAAAATCCTAAATAATAGTTTTCATATTTTTATTTTTGTTACATACCCCTCCAGTGCCATTTGCGTTTCGGTCGGTAGAGCATTCACCTAGGAATTGCAAGGTTCCAGGTTCGATGCCAGTCCTTGTCAATTCAGCACATGAGTAGCACAGCTTGGATAATCTGATCTGTGTGCTAAAGCAGCTGACAGTATGTGTGGTGTTCCACCTCGGCAAAAAAACAATCTCTCTGGTCTAGCACAATCAAAAAGGGGACAAACTCTCTTGTTGTTCAGCTGATACCAACAATAGGCCACAGACTTTACTTATACTTATATGCTTATATGAGGGTGAGTCAAAAAGTAATACCATTTTCTTTTATTTCATGTAAATTTTTTCATAAAACTAAGGCCTACGTTGAGACCCTAATGAGGCTCAGAGCAAGAAACCAACGAGTCAGACCCAACTTGCCAATCAACAATGTCCTCCTCCTGTGTGACAATGCTTGACCACACACAAGCATCAGGACAAGGGAGAAAATCTCCTCATTTGGGTGGAAAACTTTACCGCACCCTCCATACTCAGATTTAGTGCCTTCAGACTATCATCTCTTCAGCCCCATCAAAGAGGGTTTAAGAAGCAAACATTATTCCAGTGACAAGGAAGTGAAATCTGTAGTAAGAAAGAAGTGGCTCAAAGAACAGTCAACAGAATTTTATGGGTCAGGGATACATGCTCTCTCGAAGGTGGTACATTGCTATTAAGAGAAACAGTGACTATGGATAATTAGGGATGTAATCCACTGAGGACTAGCCTCATTTTGATGTATGATACATGTTCCTGTGTTGGTAATTATACCTGTCCTAAACAAAATGACATTACTTTTTGACTCAACTATGTGGAGAAGTAGGGATGTGATCCACAGAGGACCAGCTTCATTTTGATGTATGTTACATGTTCCTGTGTTGGTAATTATACCTGTCCTAAACAAAATGGCATTACTTTTTAACTCACCCTCGTAACTGTTATATACCCCTTCTATTTTTTGAGTGAAAATAAACCAAAAGGATTTTCACCACCCACACCCACACCCATCAACCACATTGAAGTAGTAATGTCCCTACTGACTTAATACTTGCCAAACAATGCTGAAAAGGAAAACCTGCAAATACAATGACCTTTTGTCTTTTACAAATGTTTATAGATGTCTAAGTACACCATAGACCTACAAACCACATGCAAAATTACTAAATATACATTCAGCAACCCCCTGTCGGATGGGGAAGAATACACTGACTGCACGTTTGCAGAGGGGTAAAACCTGTGATGCTTAAGGACGAATTCTTGATAGTTGAGCAGTCTATGACTTACAACACTCCTCTTTAGCCTTTACTTAGTGTAGACGGGCAGTCGGAGAAGCCCCCTCCAAACAACATTCAAAATAACTAAGTCTACATTCAGAAACATATGTAAATACATTGTTAAATGAGTGAATATTCATTTAGAAATTGTTCTTTGTTGGCACAAATGATAGACAATCCATTGTTGGTACTGAATTATTAAAGATGGTTATTAACAGACCCAATTAGTAAAGCATCCACCTAGGTCCATGATGTGTATTTACCCAACCCCTCTTCACGAGCAGGATGTGACGCCAGGTCTATTTTGAAGTGAAGTTTGGAGGGGGAATAGTTGGATTCATACTTTTCCCTAGGTTATTAGCGCTATGTAAAATGCAAATAGCCTTATCCAAGATTTGAACTCAGGTCACCAAATCCATTTCCTATGACCATAATCATGACACCACTCATATATATATATTTTTTAAAAATGTTGTCGGGGTGGCCTAAAGTCGGTATCAGCCAAACAGCAAGGGAGTCTATCCCCTTTTCATTAGTGCTAGACCAAGGAGATTGTTTTGGCATCTGAGGTGGAGCGCCACACCTACCATCAGCTCTGTTTATAAACACTAAAGATGAGCAAGATGAAAAAGAGATTTATGATTACAACTAGTAGATATTGCTATTGCCAGGGCCGGTGCTAGGGTCCCATGCTAGGGACGCAGTAAAATCATATCCATGCATCCCAGTGTTTTTCTTTTTTCTCACCTCACCATTTCAAGCTAACTGTCAATACATTTAGAAACAAATTACACAGGATAGGTTACAAGATTACAAGATATATATATATATATATATATATATATATATATATATATATATATACCCATGCAAACTGTGAACAGCCTCATCTACCATGTCCAAAGATTTAGGATGTAGTGTTCAAATATTAGTTTGAAAATATCAGTTAAATATTGATTAATTTCAGAGAAATATTTATTCATTTGGTTGTTTTGTTTTATGGCATATCAACCTTTTTCAGTCCATTTAATGTCGAATTAAATCATTTTGATAAACAAAATACTCAGGTTGCTTACAATACCTGCTGTTGCTTAAGTGGTCCCTCAATTAAGTATCGAACAGATTCCTTACTGCTTAACTGCGGTGATCTTGCAGGAACTGGTATATTTTTTCTTCCCTCACCATTTCAAACTAACAGTAAATACATGGGCACACACGCATACCAGATATGGTAAACAACCCGAGGCCTTTCTCAAAAATCACGATCCAGTATTAAATGCCCTGAAAGGGGTTGATATGCTGTAAAACAACCAACCAACCAATAATTAAAAGGAAAGAATAAGTACAATGGTACCTTGACTTGCAAGAACTGGTATATTTCTACATGTGCACACACACACATTGACTTAATCCTAACTTTTACTCTCTGTAATTTTTCAAATTTCTAACAGAAATCAACAGCAAGGTCATTATTGTTTTTAGTAGAGAGAAGAAGAAAAAGAAAATATTACTGAACCCTTGACTTACATGTCAGTCAATTCCCCCTCTTACTTCTATCTGCCTAACACTTATTAAAGATTAATATCCCCTTATTCACCCCTATTCTCTGAAAGACTTTTGAACCCTTGACAGCTGATCAAATTAACCTTTCATGGAAATGTCACAATAGGTCGATTGTAGAGAACAATGCTCTTGTAAACAAGTGACAAAGAATTTTGGAGTCAATATCATAACACTTTAAAAATGCTGAAGCTTCTCATGTAGCAATAAACAAAACCTTACTTTTTTGCCTGTAGACAAATGACTTATTTTATAAGTACTAGCAAATGTATGCACCCTCCGGGTGCAAGTATTTAAGTTTTAATATAATAAAATATCATATTAAATTAGAAATTAGAAAGGCTAATAAAAAGATTTGGAACAGAGGGGGTATGATTGAACAATAGAACAACTTTGAAACTAACTCTTCCATCATTTTCCGTTACTCCCGTCTTTCATTGGTAAATTTTCCTAATTTAACTGTTTAGTTAAAATAGGAAGTAAAGAATAATATTAGTTATTTCTTCTTGTTAGGGGATTTCTTTTAAGATTTATTGAAGAGATTTTTGCTCATATTCATTAAGATAAAACCAAACAATTAGAAATCAATAATACTTAGCATATATTTATTAAAATCAAATTTTAAAGATCAATATGCAAATTAGCCTTCCCATTCATACTGTAAACCGCTATTTTCTTGTATATATAAATACAATTGTATGTTAGTAGTATGTAGATATGGTCAACAGTATAAGTAATGTAAAACAAATTTATTAATAATTGTGGTATAAATAAGAATTAAATCATGGTAAACGTGATGTAAATAACAAAGAGAATTGTGACTTGAATAGTAATATAGTTTCGGTTACAGACAGACAAACCCACAATCTCCATTATAATAAGATATATATTTTATATGATTTATAATTTAGATCTTAAAATCTAAATTTATATGATTTATAATTATATGATTTTATAAGTATATATATTTTATATGATTTATACATGACATATGTTATAATAGAATGCTGAAGCTTCTCATGTAACAATAAACAAAACATTACTTTTTGCCTGTAGACAAATGACTTTTGCATTATTTAGTACAAATTAATCTGGGGTTTTTTTTTCGTTTTTTTTCTTTTTTTCTTTTTTTCGTTTTTTTTTTTACCTCTTTATCAAATTTCTTTGCATCCCATTTCTAATTATTCAGTTATAGTCTATTCCCCCTTTCTCCTCATACTCCTTTATTTTATTTTATTTATTTTTTTGGAGGGGCCATATTATAATAGCTTAACATGCTGGAGTGAGACATTGTGGTAAGCTAGTTCAAACTCCAGTTGTGCTATTACATTGACTTTCAGACTAATACCCTTGGGAAAGGTATGAACCCCCTCATCCCTGCAGTTATGGGTTAAATAGTACCATTACTGTTCTTCTACAAAGATAGCAAGAGGAGACGTATGTTGCAATGGTTAATATCCATAGGAATTGGACATGGCAAGACAAGTTCAAATCCTGGATGAGGCTCTTTGCATTTCACATAATACTAATACCCTTAGGAAAGGTATGAACCTCCTCACCACCATTCCCAGCTATGGGTTAAATCTTAAGACTACTGTTCTTCTACAAGGATGGGTTTGGCATTATATAACCCACAGAGATTTGTATGCCAATAAGCAAAGAAAGCAAACCATATAGTTGTTTTTATACAAAGTTTGTTACTGCTAGGTGCTCACTGTGTTACAACCCCATCACACAGTTTACACATTTTTTGAGATTGAACATTTGGTTTTGTATTCTTTTGTTTACTACAAAATAAAATTAATTCTGAAGAGACATGTCTTCATTTCCTTGTCTGATGCACACATACTATACCTTTTGGTCACCCTGTCGGCAAGGCTAATAATACTGTGACTATATCCTCCTGGAGAGGAGTAAATTTTAAAATTTTACTTCAAGACCTGGATTTGGTTACGATGATAAAAATATTCCTTAGTACTGACTATACCAGTGTTTAGATAGAAGTATTGATTTGTTTACTTTTGAGAGTTACAAATACTGGATATTTTTAAGTAGAATTTCAATGCTATTTCTATGTATATTTTGATTTTTAGATATCTTCAAATATAAATCAAATATTTATAATTTTGGCACAAAAAGGAAGAACCAGTGATATTTAATGTGTATATATATTAAACTTTGTCGTTAATTGTTTGATCTTTGTAGTTTCATCCGGACATACATACATACATACATGATGATGATGGCAGCAAACTCGCGTTCAAGTATTGCCATTGCCTGATTAAGGGGGTCTCCCTTAAAAAGAGGTGTCCTGGCTATGACACTAAACTGCATCTGATAGTGAGGCTCTCGTTCTTCAGATCTGGGCAGTGTAGAGTATCCATGCTGTTAAAATCAATCAAATAACTTTTGAAAGCTGAATTGCTATGTGATCTTTTCTCTGTTATCTGTTCTTCCTTGTTGCAAAGTCTTAATTACAAATTTATCTGGGTAGTCCCCATGGTATATTCTCTAACATGATGGACTGCAGCATCATAGTGAGTTCTAACTCAAGTTGCATTATATTCACTTTTGGGCTAATACCTTTGGGAAAGGTATGAATCCCATCATCCCCCTCAGCTATGGGTCAAGTAGTACCACTACTTAATATACAGAATCTTTCTTTTCTATATATCAAAAATATATTGTTTCAAGACATTAGGATGCCTTCAGCAAATGTTGTAAAAAAAAAAAAAAAAACACCTACTAGCTCACCATCTATACATATATAAAGGGCAGTTGTGTGTGTGTGTGTGTGTGTGTGTGTGTGTCCGGATGAAACTACAAAGATAAAACAATTAACGACAAAGTTTAATATATATACACATTAAATATCACCGGTTCTTACTTTTTGGGCCAAAATTATGAATATTTGATTTATATTCGAAGATATCTAAAAATCAAATATACATAGAAATTAGCATTGAAATTCTACTTGAAAATGTCCAGCATTTGTAAATCTCGAAATTAAACAAATCAATACTTAGGAGGAGATTGCCACCCTATCTACCCAGTTGACGCGGGTAGCCGCTTCTAGTCAGTACTAAGGAATATTTTTATCATCGTAACCAGCTTCAATCCAGGTCTTGAAGTAAAATTAATAAAAAAAAAAAAGAAAAAAATTCCATTTGATGGTAATTTATTTTATCAAAATCACTTGGAAGGAGAAGAGTTGAAGAAACTCATTGTTCCCAGATGAACAAAAATACCAATTTACTTTTGTGTCTTATCTCATTGATGACATAAATTGTTGACTTTTTGCTTGACTGGGTGCAGATGTGAAAAGATTTACAAGTAAAAAAGAAAAAAAGGGGGTGGGGAAGGAGGAGGTTGTTTTTGTCAACCCTATGATTTATTTCCTTCCCTTAAAACCTATTGGCTGACTTTGTCAGCCCATTTTACTTCTTAAAGCCTTTTTTCTTCACCCATCTTTTTTTCTCTGCACCCCTCATTGTCTTTTTTAAGTGTTTTTTTTCTTTACTGAGAATATTATCTTGAGGGGTGCCATACAAAGCAGGGGATACACAGACAAGCATAGATTCTTTTAAAAGAAAAGAAAATTAAAAAAAAAAAAAAAAAAAAAAAAAAAAGAAAAGAAATGCCATATGACAAGCTCTTCCCTTACCGTCTGTAATCTTTCATGTGAAACAGACAGAAAGAGAAAGACAAACATTCTGGTGAGACAGCAAGGTACTCAGAGGGAGAGAGAGAAGGGTAGTATATATATATAGGGGTGGTGGAGATCAGGTCCTGTCTATCCAAATACTTCCAGCATTTTGTGAATTCCATAACTTTCTTAGTTTGGTAGTATAGATGCTTGGAAATGATAATGTCATATACATTGCACACAAAGAAACACCCATAAAACTTGCACACACACACACACACACACACACACACACACACACACACACACACACACACACACACACAATAAATGAAGAAACATAGCAATAATTCTTCTCTTTCTTCACTCAAACATGAAGAAATACTGACATTCTACAATTGTCTTGTATTTTCTTTTGTATAAGTATCAACAAACATAAAAAATACAATAATAAAAATACAATAAGTAGACATATAAAAGTCTTTGTATTTCAGGGGTTAATGCATTTCCTAATATTACAAATTATTAATAATATATACTAGCAAATATATGCACCCTCCGGGTGCAAGTATTTAAGTTTTGATATAATAAAATATCATATTAAATTAGAAAGGCTAATGAAACTGACTAAGAATGCAGATAAAAAGATTTGAAACAGAGGGGTATAATAAAAAAACAGAAAATTTGAACAACTAAACTTACTCTTCCATCACTCTCGTCTTTCATTGTTATTTTTTCTAATTTAACTATTTAGTTATAAGAGGAAGTAAAGGATAAAATGACAGTTATTTATTCTTGTTAAATGGAATTTCTTTAAGATTCATTGAAGAGATTTTTGTTTATATTCTTAAGATAAAACCAAACAATTAGAAATCAATAATACTAAGCACATATTTATTAAATTCAATTTTTAATATCAATATGCAAATTAGCCTTCCCGTTCAACTGTAAACCGCTATTTTTTTGTATATATAAATATAATTGCATGTTATTAGTACGTAGACATGTTCAACAGTATTAATAATGTAAACAATTTTATTAATAATTGAGGTTTAAAAAAAATAAAATCATGGAGAATGTGACGTAAATAACTAAGGAATTGTGACTTGAGTAGTAATATAGTTTCGGTTACAGACTGAAAAACACACAATCTCCATTATAATAAGATATTTACCAACCCCTTCCAGTGATGCTGATAGCTTTTTGATTTAGTGTGTCTTAGGATGCACATATTTGCTTTGAATGAGTCCCCGGAAAAATTTACGGGTCCCAACTAAAGCCATCTAACTCCTACCTTGTAACCTATCCTGTGTAATTGGTTTCTAAAAAAGTATTGAAATGTATTTACAGTTAGCTTGAAATGGTGAGGGAAGAAAAACGAAAAACACTGGGAAGCATGGATACGATTTTACTGTGTCTTTTAGATTTTTGTGCATCAGGGGCGCAGGACACGTACTTATCAACATCCCTGCCCTCTGCACGATTAGGATCTGACACAAGGTCAATTTTGTAAGCGAATTTTAACAGGTTTGAATTCAGAGTTTTCCTTCTCCGAGACTGGTTGCCTAACCAAGGTTAAAGAGCCCAGTCTGCCCCACTATTTATCCATAGTTGGAGGGAGAGTAGTTGGATGCATACCTTTCTTAAGGGTATTAGCACTATGAAAAATGCAAACAGCCTTGTCCCGGATTTGAACTCAGGTTGATGTCCATTTCCTATGACTATAACCATTACAACACATGCTTTTACTCATTAATAATATAACTATAAACTAAACTTAGAAATGAGCTATTCGGATTCTAGACCTCTGAGTAAAGTAAAATTAATCACATGGTCCGGCTCCTTAGGCCAGCACTGCCTTTCATCTAAAAGGGGCAGGGCTAGGTTTATAGCATGGTACCTGAGGCACCCCAAAAGGGGAATGCTGACGGGAACCATGCACTTTTTGCACTAGCCATTGCATGAGTTTTGGTTTGTGCATGGCTCTCCATGTTAAAAAGACCTCGTTTCGCATCCCTAGGTTTGGTGGGAGGTTGGGTAGATACATACCTTAACTGGAGAACCTTGGTAACAATTTCCTTTCGATGAAAGTTGTTCATTTTTAATTGACAAATCTCACTTTCTCACACACAATTTCTCTCTCTCTCTCTCTCTCTCTCACATACAATCTCTCTCACACACACACACATACAATCTCTCTCTCACACACACACATACAATCTCTCTCACACACACACACTCTCTCTCTCACACACACATACAATCTCTCTCTCCTCTCTCTCTCTCTCACACATACAATCTCTCTCCCTCTCTCTCTCTCTCACATACAATCTCTCTCTCTCTCTCACATACAATCTCTCTCACATACTCTCTCTCTCACACAATCTCACATACAATCTCTCTCTCTCTCTCTCACATACATTCTCTCTCTCTCTCTCTCACATACAATCTCTCTCTCTCTCTCTCTCACATACAATCTCTCTCTCTCTCTCTCTCACATACAACTCTCTTCTCTCTCTCTTCTCTCACACATACAATCTCTCTCTCTCTCACATACAATCTCTCTTTCTCTCACACATACAATCTCTCTCTCTCTCTCTCTCTCTCTCTCTCTCTCTCTCTCTCTCTCTCTCTCTCTCTGCCTGGTGGGAGCTTAGGTAAATAAATACTTAAAACAACTAGAGTAAACATTTATTCTGACAGCACTATTTAATGGTACATGCATTTTAATGGCACATTTTTATATCTTATTGCTAGTTATTATAAATATAAGAACAAAACAGCTTACAATATTTAAAGGAACTTGAGTAAACACTTGTTCTTACAACACTATTTAATGGTATATGTATTTTAATGGCACATTTTCATTTTGTAATTCTGGACATAATTTAAGATGATATTAGAAAACATGAAAAAGATTAAGTGTTTCATGATAAGAATTTCTTAAAATTTAAAAACTTGTTTTGCCTTGTCAATCCACAAACCAACAATACAGCTTATTTTTTCTTCTCTGGTTTCATATATTTTGTATTATAATATTGATATTAGAATATTTGAGATGAAGCTTGCTGTTTATTATTTAGATTTTTTGAACTGTTGTCCTCATCTTTGTTGTGGCATATACGTTGTTTTACATACCACCATAAAAAGATGAGGACAATAGTCTGAAAAATAAAACTTGTCTTTTTTTTTTCCTCATTTAATATATTTTGTATTACATAAAAACGAGTGTGCTGAGATGCTGATAGGTATGCGTCCCGTCCCTGATGCATAAAAAACTAAAGGGACTCTGTAAAATCATAACCATGTGTCCCAGTGGTTTTTTTTTCTTCCCTCACCATATCAAGCTAACTGTAAATACATTTCAATAGTTAGAAATGAATTACACAGGATATGTTATAAGGTAGGAGTTAGATGGCTATAGTTGGGACCCATAAATTTTCCCAGGGACTCATTCAAAGCAAATATGTGTGTCCCAAGATGCACTAAATCAAAAAGCTATCAGTATCACTGAGTGTGTAAACTATATTTCAACTATTGATTATGAAAATATCTTAAAATATGAAATGAGGTAAATATTCACTCTTTAATCAAAAAGTTTGTATGAATAACTTTTCTTTTTTTTTTTTTTTAATAGTGTTTTTTAGGTGTATAATCATGTAAAAGTCTAGTATATCAATCAACTCTTCTCTATAAGAAACTGACTAATTTTGTTCCCCTCAAATGAGACTTCAAACTTTGACAAAAATACTTTTTTTTTTTTTTAAATATTTATTATTTAATGTATTTTCTGTTACTAGGGAATAAATGAGTCTTTGGATTGAACGTAATTAAAAGCATGTGTTAAATGCTGCAGTTAAAGAAGGTGAAAATCTCTACTTTTTTTTTTTTTTCATGAGTTTTATCTGTAGTATTAGATAAATTCATATGCTTTTTGCTTTTTTTATGGTTAGAAAGGGAAGATAGTTGCTAGTTGAAATATGTTCAAGCTTTTTCATAAAAATGACTCAAATTTTAATTTCTTTTTTAAATATACAGACATTTCTTAAATAAGATGTTTACTGGCAGAGAGGGGGGGGGTTAAGATTTATATTTGAAAGAACATTTTTGTAATCAAAGATTATGAATATGTGTAAAGAAATTTCAGAATTAAGTTTGACTTTTTGAATGACAGATTTTGTCATTTGAGGTCAGAGGTTAGTGCTCCAGGTGCTTGAAGTTAATATAGAAGATTGATTTTCAAGGTGTAATTTGAAATATTTTGACTAATTTTTCCCCCCAGTTTTGAGTTCAGTACTTCGGAAGGAGGGGGGGGTCTTTTCCCTTTTTTTTCTTTTGAGAAGTGGGGAGGGAGAATTTGTCAGATTTTCTTGTGTCTATTATGTAACGAGTGAATTAGACAAGTTGAATCACATGAAGAACTTTGAATTATTAGCTGAACAGTTATAATCAAATTTCCTTTTTCTAAAAAAGAAAATGTTGATTTTAATTTTTTTTCTTCTTCAATGTAGCAGATAAAACTTGATCTTATAGAAATGAAGTCATCAACCTGTTTTGAATCATCTATTTAAAAAAAGGAAGAAAAAAAACTTGATATGACTGATATTTTAAATTTTTTGGACAGTTTACTGCTTACCATATACTAACAAAATAAAATAAAAACGCCCTTCGGACAATGTAAAAATAAATTTTTAAAAAATATTGCCTGAGGGTTGGGAGTTAAAAATTCAATGTCAGAGAGTCTGTATCATAAGTAAGTAAAATCATCAAATTTATTAAAGGAGTAAAAAAAAAAAATAAAACAATTTGAAGAGCACTCGACTTGGAATCGCAAGGTTCTTGTGTTGATGCTGGCCCTCGCCAACTCGTGAATGAGTAGCACAGGAATCTGTGCAGTAAAGTAAGTAGCTGATGGTAGGTGCAGCGCTCTACCTCAGACACTAAAAAACAATCTCCTTGGTCTAATGCTAGTGAAGAGGGGATAGACTCCCTCGCTGTCTGGCTGATACCGACATTAGGCCACCCCAACAACTTTACTTTTTACTTACATTGATGAGAAACTAGAAGCACTGAAAGGTAATTTGGAAAAAACAAAAACAATAACTGAATAAATATTGATTATACCGAGGAAATTAAATTTCCATATGAGAACAAGGGAAGTAATTCCAATCACAACAGTAAGAAACAAAAAGTTTGATATAATTTTTTTGGTTATGTCCTATAAGTCTAGCATAAACAAAGGGGAACCACTCTTGACTGATAATTATTTATTTATTTATTAATCTACTAGGAAAAAAGAAAATGGGTTAAGGGTTAGTTTAATGAGAAAATAGATAATTTGTCAGTCAAGAGTGGTTAGGTTAGACTTATAGGAAATAACCTTTTTTTATGAAATGGGTAAACTTAAAAAAAGTGGTTTATTTTTATGTGAAAAAAATAAAGAGAATGTACGATATAGTTTAGATATGTATGGTTTTCTATGTTTAATAATACAAAAGTTTTTGCTGTCTGAAAATGTGTGAATGAAAACTTTGTGAATATGCGAAACCAAATATCTGGGTGTGTATGCTCATGTTGTGATATTGGTTTAATTTAGGCATGCAAGGAAATCAATTAGGGCACTTGGATTTATGAGATTTTTAACTGATTTGATTTTAATGGCAAGTCAACCTATCTAGGGTTATTTTATGCCTAGAGATTAGGAATTGCATTCATTTTTTTTTTTTTTTCTTTTTTCTTTTAGTCGTTTTTAAGGGGTCTGTTTTTGTACATGGTCCTATCAAATACAAATAGTTTTTAAATTGATCTATTTGGCCCATATGTGAGACCTTCACAGGAATATCACTCTGGGACAGAGTAGATCTGGTATTAATGACAATGAAGGAGTATTCCGCACTCCTTAGGATCTCCAGAACCAGATCTTCACCATCAGATGCAGTTTAGTGCCATACCCAGGACACAATTCTAAAATAAAAAATTGAAAGAAAAGTTGTTTTTTTTATGTTAAACATAAGCATTAGTATATAAATGCATTTATTATTGGTACTTGTAACAATAAACAACTTAGATTTTACACACTTACAAACGTAAATAAATATATGAAAACCTTAATTCATCAGAAATAAATTTATTTTGACTACCTTTGCCTCTTCAAGTCTGATTTCATAATGGACAAGAATTAGATATCAGGTCTGTTTAAATATGATTTTGTTTTTAAAAATTTCTTTCAGCATTTGTTATTAATTTTGGTTGAATCCTATCACAGAAATTCTTGATACCATTCACATATAATTTCTATTTTGATTTGTTGTATTACCTTTATTTCATATTGTTTTTTTTTTTTTTTAACAAATGTTTTATGCCTGTATATAATTATGTCTTTCTTTCTTTTGTAGGTAAGTACAACAAAGTATACAAGATATTTGTGGTCATTTAAGTATGCTTTCCCGTGTATTGTTTGAATTATAAGGTAGGTAATATCCATTTGGATTATAAACCATTATTTTTAATCTCTAAACTTTTTTTTTTTTTTCCTCGCAATTCTTCTCTCTTAATAAGATTTATTTGGGATTCTTTAATATTTGCTGTGATAAACATCATTACCATCATTTTTGTATAGACATCATTTATCTTAAAAAAACTAAAGTCAGCCAAAAATCCTGCTTCAAGAAAAAGTGCTGACAGTATTGACATCAATGACTAAGTAAAATCAAATTCCTTTCATCCACTGTATCTAAGTTGCTCTTTTGAGTAAAAAAATTAAAAAGGATAATTCTCATAATAAAAATAAGGTACTGAAAATAATGATGATTCCACCAAAAACAGTTTTCTTTGATTTCACTTCATGAATTATTTCAGGTAAGGTTTGTTGAAGGTTGAGTGTCTTTGTCATTACCCATTTTTTGGGTGTCATTACCCCATTTTGGGTGTCTTTGGGTGTCCCCCATTATTACCCCATTTTGGGTGTCTTTTCATTACCCCATTTTGGGTGTCTATTACCCCATTTGGGTCTGTCTGCCATTTTTGGGTGTCTGTCTGCCATTACCCCATTTTGGGTGTCTGTCTGCCATTACCCCATTTTGGGTGTCTGTCTGCCATTACCCCATTTTTGGGTGTGGTGTCTGTCTGCCATTACCCCATTTTGGGCATATTTGTCATTATCCCATTTTGGGTATTTTGTCATTATCCCATTTTGAATCTATAAGTCAAATAGATCTGTTTAAAACACAAAAAAAATGTAAACATGAACATACAATGAACGTGATCCCTAACTTCTTGTCAAAAAAACTAGATTTTATTGTGAAGAAGGAAGACAAATTTTTCTCTGCCTTTGTTGGTTAGACAGCATGAGAAACAAGTTTGGCAGTATTGTTATACTATTATTTGG
Source organism: Doryteuthis pealeii (assembly GCA_023376005.1). NCBI lineage: Eukaryota > Metazoa > Mollusca > Cephalopoda > Myopsida > Loliginidae > Doryteuthis > Doryteuthis pealeii. Next base: position 65,423,292 of record CM042154.1, read on the forward strand.
CTTAGTGACTTCTTCTAAAACGTTGACTGTTTGATGTAGTACAAAATATTGATCCATTCCTCTTCAATATATTAGCAGTGTTCACTATAACTTTATTGAACAATACACTTAACATTTTCTTTGATTATCTCCTACCTTCTATGAGACAACTTGAGGAGAGTCCCCATAGCATAGTGGCTAATGTACTGAACTACAGCATAGGGAGTTTCAAACTACAGTTGCACTATCACATTAACTTTTGGACTAATACTCTTGGGAAAGGTATAAAACCTCTCATCCCCTAATTATGGGTTAAATATTACCACTACTGTTTTTCTAAAAAAGATTTAACCCATAGCTGGGAGATGAGGAGTTTCATACCTTTCCCAGGAGTATTTGGCAGAAAGTAAATGTAATAGTGCAACTGGAGTTCTAATTCTCTTAGTACGATGTCAGAGTCCAGCACATTACTCATTATGCCACAGTGACTCCCCCACTTTTATATTAAGTTATTTGCAACAGATTAACAGTACTAAATAAAAAGATTATGAAAAATTAGGTAAAAATAACCTGACTCAAAGAATAGACTATAAATTATAGAAAATAAATTGGTAATTGATATTAGTAAAGCTATATCAGCTCTCAGCAGACACTAGATGCTACTTAGAGGACTGGTGAACACTTAAGCAACAGCAGGTACTGTAAGCAACCTGAGTCCTTTGTTTATCAAAATGACTTGATTCGGCATCAAATGACCCGAAAGAGGTTGATATGCCATTTAAAAAAAAACAACCAACCAACTTAGAGGATTTGCCAAGACCTATGCCCAATAGGGATGGATGGCATGAGAGAATCAAGGGAATCCATGCTGTTGGCATGCTTTGATTATGATGATGACTCCTTATTCTTATTTAGTGATGCAAGACTTGTAGTTCTTGACCTATGAGTAATCAAGAAAGCTATAAATTTGAAATGCATGAACCAGTTGATAAAGTTGTCTTGTTTTTTGGGGGTATCTTTCTGTTTCTTTTATCATCGAGAAATGATAGAAGTTAAAGGTAAGTGTTAATTTTTTTATTGTTTTTTATCCAAAACAAGATTTTCATTTCAGCTGTTAGATTTGAAGAGAGACTAATTTAACTCTTTGAACTGATGGTCATTTTAGATTGAAGTTTGAAACTGTTAACCAGCAGGAAGTGAGGATTAATTAGTAAATAAAGAAATTGTTAGAGCTAACCCCCCCCCCAAAAAAAAACACACACACACTCCAGGTTGTGAAAAATAATACACCTATTGGACTGTTCAAACCTTATTACCCTTATGGCAAACCCCCAACCCTATCATATATGTGCTAGAAGGTGGTGACTTAGAGGGTCTTAGTGTCTTGGGTATGACTTTAAACTGCATCTAGTGGTGAAGTTCCAATCCAGGAGCCCTGGGGAGTGTGAGATACCCTTTTATCACCATTACTCCCATTGCATCCAGCCACATCTTATTTTGCAAAATAGAAACAAAGGACAAAAGAAAAGTTGTACTTAAAAATAAAATAAAATAGGAAATTAAATGGTGATAAAACCTTTAGTTTAAGTTCTTAAAAATAAATTTTAAAACTAACTTTAAAAGGTTTCTATAACGCTAATCCATCTTAATGTAAAAGTCAGTAAAGTCATCGGGGTGGCCTAAAGTCGATATCAGCCAGACAATGACCAAGTCTATCCCCTTTTCACTAGCACTAGACCAAGAAGATTGTATTTTAGTGTCTGGGGTGGAGCACCACACCTACCTTCAGCTCCCCACTTTACCACAGATCTCTGTGCTACACATACGCTGAGTTGGCGAGGGCTGGTATCGAACCAGGAACCTTGTGGTTCCCAGCTGAACATTCTACCGACTGAGCTAAACCAGCCCTTAATGTAGTGTTTATAAACCCAACCCTTTTCCAAAATTGGCTCATTTACTGCATGTTGATGAAATTTGCAAGGAGTCAGTCAGGGTGTAGAATTTAATGGCTCAAATAAATACAAAAATAACTATAAAGATAAACAAACTTAACCCTTTCACTGCATAATTAAATTTCATGATTATTTCCTTAATGATGTTAATTATCCACCAGAAAATAAAATTGATACTGGCTCGGTGAGGTTTGGCTTGATGTTGCATATCCACTTCTCACAGAATAAGGAGAGGTTTTTTCAAAGCCATAGGATAAATCTGTTTTCCATAGTTGACGATACTAGAATTCTGAGTGGATATATCCACTCTACACAGCAAAAGGGTTAAGGCTCAAATTTCTAAATGATTACATTTCTATTGCAGTTTTTAATGAGCTTCCTAAATATGATTGGGTTCATTAAAGTTTTCACTGATTCGTACACTCATTTAGTATTGTACAGGCTGGTGCGCCTATATGATTGTCCGCACCCTATTGCCCTTATGGCAAGCCCCCAACCCTTTTTATCATATATGTGCTTGAGAGTTTTAGTTTCCTGGGCATGGCATTAAACTGCATCTACTGGTGAAGTTCCAATTTTGGAGCCCTGGGGAGTGTAGAGTACCCCTTTATCGCCATTACTGCCAGGACCTAACACCTATAAGCTTGATCAAACCCTATTACGCTTATTGCAAACCCCCAACACTTTTATATATGTGCTAGAAGGCAGTGGCTGAGTGTCATAGTGTCCTGGGTATGATGTTAAATTGCATTTAATGGGGAAGTTCCAGTTCTGGAGGTCTGGGGAGTGTGGAGTATCTCTTCATCACCATTACTCCCAGATCCACCCTGACTCAGAGTGGTAATACCTGTTAGGGTTCCATATATAGGTTAAATAGAAAAAAATGTGTTTTAAAAATCTGCCTTGACTATACCCAAAATCGTCATAACAGAATAAATACACTCAAAATTTGAACATGCAACATTAGACAGTCCTCATTGTTTTTTAAAACAAGCTTTAATAAATACATGACTGGTATTATATATCTATATATAGTTAGTTTTATTTTAATACATATTTAAAGTTTAATAATGAAATTTATTGTGTACAGTGCTCAGGTGCACACAACTCATCAAAGTCTCATGTCTAGTATACAGAATAATGTATTGGTGTCAGGAACATGAACAGTTTACAGTAGTAATATGCATGTGCGTGTGTGCATATGTGTGTGGAGAGGTCATCAGGTATAGTATTTTATTTTTTAATCCTTTAAGGAATTTGATGATTTTACTTAAGGTACAAACTCGCTGACATTGAATTTTTTACTCCCACCCCTCAGGCAATATGTTTAAAAAATCTATTTTTACATCGCCCGGAAGTTGTTTTTCATTTTGTACTAGTCATTTTAAAATTTGTTGCATGTAAAAAAAAATTAAAAAAAATTTTTTAAATTTAAATTTTTTTTAGATACATTGTGTTTCTTTGTTTATGGCAATTATATTGATTTTTCATAGGGCCGGTTTAGCTCAGTTGGTACAGTGTCCAAACAGGAACCACAAGGTTCCAGGTTCGATACTGGCCTTTGCCAACTCAGCTTAGGAGTAGCACAGGGATCTCTGTGGTAAAGTGAGGAGCTGATGGTAGGTCTGGCGTTCCGCGTCAGACATCGAAACAATCTCCTTGGTCTAGTGCTAGTGAAAAGTGGATAGACTCCCTTGCTGACTGGCTGATAGTGACTTTAGGCAATCCCGACTTTACTTTTACAGTGATGCTGATAGCTTTTTGATTTAGTGTGTCCTGTGACACACATATTTGCTTTGAAAATTTATGTGTCCCAAATAGATTGTTGGGTTTTTATTTATGATCTGGGGAAATAACTAAAGCCAACTAACCCCTACCTTGTAACCTATCCTGTGTAATTAATTTCTAAGAAACTATTGAAATGTATTTACAGTTAGTTTGAAGTGGTGGGGGAAGAAAAGAGAAAAACACTGGGACGAATGGATATGATTTTATTGTATCCTTTTAGATGTTTGTGCGTCAGGGACGCAGGATGCGTAACTATCAGCATCTCTGCTTTTATATTGTTTGTGGCATATAAAAAAATGTCTAATAAAAGTTGTGCTATGTGATTAAGCCTTGAAGTCTTCAGTGGTGGAGGGGAGTTAACTCATGCAAATACAACACTATTAAAATCTAATGAATTTACTACATCTCTATGATTTAGCTTCAGTTGTTTTTTTCTTCACAATTCACTCCACAGTTATGCATATTCTAAGCTAAAAGATTTGTTGGTGATATTTCTTGTTAGGTCTCTACTAGGTTACATATATCTTAAGGGTTTTTATGTAATGGTTGACAATGATTGGTAAGATTTATTTTCAGTCATACTAAGAATACTGTGGCGAAGTAATGTGTCTTTATAAGACAAAACTAAAAGGAATTGTTTAATCAAGAAAATGGTCAGATATATGGATGATGTCAAGTGTCATTTGAGAGGGAAATTGTATTATTTTTTTTAATAGAAGGGAAAGTTCTTTTGGGTTTTTTTGTTTGTTTGTTGTTTTTTTTTTTTAATTCATTAAAAAATGTTACAGTAATAAGAATTAACATTTTAAAATTAATAATCAAAAATACTTATATGCTGAATTATTTTTTTTTTTTTTTTTTTTTTTCAATTAATTACAGGAAATGATGTCACTAGTGCATCTGACATTTGTTTTGAAGAAGAAAAAAAAGATAATTGAATTTTTTGGGTTTTTTTTTTTTTCTAAATTAAAGCAAATATTCTATTTTTCTCTTAAAAGATATAATTCTAATACTTTATAAATTAATAACTTGTGCTTTATTAAAATAAGATCTTTAGACTGTTGGTTGCATTTAATGAAATAGATTTGAAAAATATAAGAATGAAATATTAGAAACAAATAAAGTAACATGTATTTTCATTTTTTAAATTTTAGTTACTTTTTTGTCATTAATTGAAGGAGCAAATGATGAAAAAAACTAAGATTCTTCATATTAAGATATAATACTGTTGGTTTAGCTCAGTTGGTAGTGCATCCGCCTAGGAACCACAAGGTTCTGAGTTCGATGCCAGCCCTCGTCAACTCGGTGTATGAGTAGCACAAGGATCTGTGAGGAGCTGGTGTTAGGTATGGCGTTCCACCTCAGATGCCAAAATAATCTTCTTGGTCTAGCACTAGTGGAAAGGGGAGAAACTCCCTTGCTGTCTGGCTGATACCGTCTTTAGGCCACCCTGATGACTTTACTTTTTTACTTTTATATATATATATATATATATATATATATATATAGTAGTTTTAGGGAAACTGAATGTGGAAGGACTGTATGAGTCACAATTTTGACTGTTGAAAAAAAAATGAATGAGTCAAGTTAATAAACATTAGGTTGTGCTCAATATGATTATTTACTAAGCTTAGCTTAGATGTAGCACAAGGCCAGATTATGGGGCACCCAGTGCGAGACGAACTCACTAACAATGGTCTGTGAATCTAGCTCGCTAACCATTACCCTACATGAGGTGCTCAATATGTACTTGTAGAGCCAGTTTAGGGAACCGAATCAGCAACGGAAATTAACTCCCTAGGTTTCACCAAAAGGATCTTCCGGATAATTCTGACCTTTATATATATATATATATATATATATATATATATATATATATATATATAATTTGATTGTTTACAAGGCAAAGGAATACAAAAAAATTACCTGATTTATTTTCTTTAAAGTATATCTAAGTTCATCATAGTGTGTGTGTTATAAGTACACTTTTTTTTTTTTTTTTTTTCTTTTTTTCATGCTTGTAGCATATATGTGTGGTGAGTGTAGGGTGTATGCATCAGGAAATAGACTTATGTTCATATAATTGTATTTATATGTGTATGCATCTTTACTCCAACTGAAACAAGCAGGGGAGTATGAAGTTGCATTTCAAAGCTCTTTCAACTGCAGACACTTATTCTAAAAAAATTTTTTAAAAAGGAGCGTTTTTTTCTTCTTTTTTGCTTGCAGTTTTTTTAAATTTTTTTTTTTTTTTAATTATCATTTGCACAAGTCAAGAGAGATATAAATTATATGCTTGAGATACACTGTTCGCATGTATTGTGTATGTATGTATAACGGATAAAATGTTTGTGTGCATGTGTGTGTATGTATGTATGTGTGTGTATATTAATATATATATATATATATATATATATATATACATATACATACATACATACATACATACATACATACACGCGCGCATGCGTGCATTGGATTTTTTTTTTTTTTTTTTTTTAAGAGTATCTTAGAATGTTAACATTGGCCTAATGTGCAAGGGGGAGGCAACTTCCACAAATTACTCATTTATCTAGATAATCTTCCATTTTCCTATTCTCTAACCTCACAGTCTGTGCACTTATCTACCAATTCAACCAGAAATTATCTCAGACTGATGTGACTACTCAACACTGTTGCTTTGTCTGCTGCAATTTTTTATTTATTTTTTTAAAAGTCTCTGTACTTGACTTCCTCTTGAATTAAGTTTTTGTTTTATTTGTCTTTTTCTTATATTTTGGGGTACTTTTTCATTTTGCAAAAAAATGTATGGAAGAAGTAACTTAGTGCAATTGTTATATAAACCCCTAAAAGAGTTGATATAAAACACATTTCTGCCTGGCGACTGTCATTGACTGCTTACACTGTACATGCATGTCACATATGTTCATATTTATCTGAATATATATATATATATATTATAAAATGGTTACAAGAGATATCTCTTATACCCATTTTATAATAAATTTGCTCTACTTAGTATTGAGCACTTTGTATTTGTTATATCGCTGACTTACCCCTCTGAATTTTACACTTACTAACCATTGTGACCAAATTCACCGGTAAGTCAACTTTTCCTTTATATATATATATATATATATATACTGGATATGATACGGTTTATTAATCACAAAGAGTAGTTAATTATATGTAACACTCACTGTGATGCTGATAGCTTTTTTGATTTAGTGCGTCCTGGGACACACATATTTGCTTTGAATGATTTCCCAGGAAAATGTATGGGTCCCAACTAAAGCCATCGAACTACTACCTTGTAACCTATCCTGTGTAATTCCTTTCTAAGAAACTGTTGAAATGTATTTACAGTTAGATAGAAAATGGTGAGGGAAGAAAAAATAAAAACACTGGGATTCATGGATATGATTTTACTGTGTCCTTTTAGATTTTTGTGCTTCAGGGACGCAGGACATGTACCTATGAGCATCTCTGGGATATATTTATATATACTGAATATGATACGGTTTATTAATCACAAAGAGTAGTTAATTATATGTAACACTCACTTCCAGTTTGTATTGTAACTTAGACTTTCAGCATCCCATTATGATGTAATGGTCAGTAAGCTAGATCATTACTACTGTAATGAGCTGGTATGTAGGATGCGACTTTGTGTCACATCCTACATATGGTGGATGGGTTGGGTAAATACCTACCTTAATTTAGGCTTAAACCTAAATTAGCTCTTTTCTCTGAATGTTTGAGATGAGGCTTGAAGATTAGTATTATCTGCATTATTCGGACTATTGTCCCCATCTTCATTGTTATTTGTACAACGTTTCGGCCGATATACCCTCAGGCCTTCTTCAGGTATTTCTTGTTGGACTCGGGAACCTTTCGGAATCGAAAGTTCCGTGATGGCTCCCGAATACGACAAGAAAGTTCCTGAGTTTGAAAAGAAGGTTCCCGAGTCCGACAAGAAATACCTGAAGAAGGCCGGAGGGTATATCGGACGAAACATTGTACAAATAACAATGAAGATGGGGACAATAGTCCAAATAACGCAGATAATACTAAATTAGCTCATTTAAGAATGATTTTTATGGGAATTGTAACATGATTAATTCTATATAAAATGAATTGTTTGTTTGACAAATAAAATAAATTGGCCAGTATATGGATAATGTCATGTGTCAAAACAAACACACACACACACACACACACACACACACATATATATATATATATAGTCATCCACAGATACCGTGTTTTTACATTTCACATCTCTTCAGTGTGGCTAGAACAAGCAACTACTTCTAGTTGGGAGAGTGACTTTTCATCGGTTCCTTAACTTCTCGGTCGTTGGCAGCTGCCAGTAATAGCGGTGTTTTAACTGATACGTATATATATATTGGTGTATATATTTTACAATTACCAGAGAGCTCAAGTATATATATAATTTGCAAATAAAAGATTGTCATATGTGTATTGATGACACTAGTCATATAATGAGATTATCATAGAACTGTTACTGTTTCATAGCTATTGTATTAAAGAAGGTTTATAAATAAATAAAATTCTGTCTTATATATGTTATTGTCATATGTTGAATGTCATCATCATATCAGTCTTTAACTCTTAAAGTCCTATACCATATATATATATATATATATATATATTATATATATAAATAAACATACTGGTAGATATACTTCTGTCTGCAGATTCACAGTAATAATTCTTTTTTAAATAAGAATAAATATCTACCAGTATGTAATATATTATACTTTTGCTAAATTAAGATCAACTTAGTAAATGACAACAGCAGAATTGATTAAAATATACTATATATGATGCATATTTTTGTTCTAAAGTCATAATTTCAGTATATTAGTTTATTTCAAATAAATTTTGTGTATCATAATACCTAAAAATTATACCTTAATTTTGTATATTGAAATGTGATAACTTTTTCCAATTGAAATTTCCTTTAACTCTTAATGTCCTATACCACCTCATTCCACCTGGCCAGAAGTCTCATTCATTTTCCTAATCCACTCCAAACGATAGCCTTTGTTTAAATGTAATATTAAACATATATTTAAAAGTCTTTGATTTAAGGGAAATAACAGGTAACTTTAGATGCAAAGGTCATTTTTAGCCATTTTTTAATATATCCTTATAGGAATGCTTTGGACTTAGAAAATTCTTAACAGGATGTTAAGAGTTAAAACATGACTCTGGTCTTCTTCAAGATCTATAAAACCTAGGGAGTCATATGCCTTATTCTACCATGTTGGTATTAGCAGGTATTTATTTAAGATAAATTGTGAATGTGAGCTTTAAAAATGTATCTTTGTCTGTACACTGTTTGATTGTTAGTCAGATTTCTGCTGTTAATGTTTAAACGCCCCTACTGATAAGTCATATATATATATATATATATATATATAAGTAAAGAAATAACAAAAGACTTAGAGATTTAGCATTATAGTCTATTTCAGGGAGCTTAGACAAATAGTCTAAATCTCCCAACTCATCAGAATCTTTCGCATCTGATGAGTTGGGAGATTTAGACTATTTGTCTAAGCTCCCTGAAATAGACTATAATGCTAAATCTCTAAGTCTTTTGTTATTTCTTTACTTATATATTTGCTCTGTGACTCTAACATTGAGAGCACACATTGAGCTCTCAAACTGCGACAGGTTTTTTTAAATAAAACTCTTGTGTCGTAAGGAAGATTTCTTCTCTGGACTTTTGGATTATATATATATATATATATATATATATATATATATATATATAATTCTTCTAAACTCTACCGGTGTGGGGAAAAAACCCAGGTAATTCAGTTTTTCAAAGTAAAAAACATTTTTCAAACTGATATCTGCGGAAAAAATTTTTTTTAAAAGGAAAGACTGGCACATCCGTACTTTCTGAAAGCAATCATCAATATCTTTTACTATATATATATATATATATATACACACACACAATCTGTTTTTACTTATGTTTTGTGTGCTTTCTTGGAACTGCACTCCACAAAAAATAACCAAGGAACATTAAAATTAAGCTGTTTTCTAGGTATGACATTAAACTGCATCTCATGGTAAAGTTCCGATTCTGGAGCTCTGGGGAGTGTGGAGTACCCCTTCATCACCATTAATCCCAGGTCCACTCTGACCAGGAGTAGTAGTACCTGCTAGGGTCCCATCTATGGGTTGAATAGAAAAAAATTGAATACTCATCAACAATGAATAAAAGAAAATGTCTGGGATAAAATAACCCAACAAGGTTTGACATGGTATAAAAATCCACCCAACTAGCTAACTAGAATTAAATTGCTTAGATAAGGAAAATATATTGTGTGGGCACTGTAGGATTTAGAAGCACTTGACAGCTCACTGGCCAGAAAATTTTGGTTGGTTAGAAATTTGTCCTTCTCCTCCTCCTATGCCCCACCACCTTAATGTATGTTAATAAGTTTCATTATGACATTAAGAATAAAAAAAAAATAAAAAACAGTTTCAAATCAATTGCCTTAATGTGCCAAGCCCATAAATAACAAAACTGGACAGAATTATCTTAGATAATTTATGTATTAGTTTTGGGGGTTGGTGATGTTTTTTTTTTTTTGTTTCAACATCAATCATGCGTGGGTGTGCTTGAGTTGCAGATATTGTCAAAACTTTACCAAAGAAACCTCTGAGGGGGACTCCCTGTGGTGTAATGGCTAACTTGCTAGACTGTGACATTGTAGTAAGCCGGTTCAAACTCTAGTCGCGCTATTAGGTCTACTTTCAGACTAATATCCTTGGGAAAGGTATAAACACCCTCGTCCCTCCAGCTATTGGTTAAATAGTACCACTCTCATCCTTTTACAAGGAGCTCTGGGGAGTGTGAAGTACCCCTTCATCACCATTACTCCCAGGTCCACTCTTACCTGGAGTATTAGTACCTGATAGGGTCCCATCTATGAGTTAAATAGGAAAAAAATCATGTGTAAGTGTGCTTGAGTTGCAGATATTGTTAAAACTTTACCTAAGAAACCTCTGAGCGGGACTCCCTGTGATGTAATGGTTAACTTGCTGGACTGCAACATTGTAGTAAGCAAGTTCAAACTCTAGTCACGCCATTATGTTCACTTTCGGACTAATACCCTTGGGAAAGGTATAAACACTCTCATCCCTCCAGCTATTGGTTAGATAGTACCACTCGTCCTTTTACAAGGATGGCTTTGGCATTAAATAACCCATTAAGACTGATATGCCATTAAACAAAGAAACTAAATTTAGTGCACTGTATCATATACAGGTGAGAATACAGGCCTGTCTTATTGAATATTGTCCTTATCTTTATTGTTATATACGCAATGTTTTGGCCAATGTACCCTCCGGCCTTCTTCGGGTGTTTCTTGTGAAAAGTTGGGAACCTTCTTGTCAAATTCGGAAAGGTTGAGAGAAGGTTAATGAGTTTGACAAGAAACACCTAAAGAAGACAAGAGGGCACATCACCCGAAATGTTGTGTGTGTATATATATATATATATATATATATATATATATTTACCAACCCCTCCACATGAACAGGATGTGACAGAATTTAACAGGGTTGAATTCAGAGTTTTCCTTCTCCTAAACTGGTTACCTAGCTATGGTTAAACAGCCCAGTCTGTCTTGCTATTTACCCATAACTAGAGAGATTCCATTTCCTATGACTCTAACCATTTGAACACACGCCTCCATAATGTTGTGTATATAACTGTGAAGATGAGAACAATAGGCCGGAAAAAAATGTTTAAATCCAAATTATCAAGCCTCATCTAAAAAAAATTCAGACAAATAGACATTTGAAGAGTTTTAATATTTATCTTGTGTAGGATATAAAGTTTGCATCTTTATTTTCTGCCAATGCAAATTTTTACCATTGTTTGTTTGTTTGTTTGTTCTTGATTTTTTTGTGACGATGGTGCACTTAGAAATGTTTCCCAAACTTCTCACCAAATCTTAAGCTCTAAAGATTTGGCAACCTGTGGGCCTGGGGAATGGCACCTGTCAACTTTTTTGTTTACTAGGTGCCTGTCTTGTTTCTTTGCTGTTGGTTGAATAATTTCCTTGCATATAAAAAAAAAAAGATCTTTACTGTGAGATGCACTTGTGTTATGTAAAGTTGCACCACTTAACAACTATGAATAATGATATTGTCTTACAAATTCTTTGCAGTTGTTAGTTGTTTACTTTTTGGGTCCTACCCTAAAAGGCAAGATTATTTAATCACATTAAATAACCTGAAATATAAGTAGAAACAAACTAATTAAAAAAAAGGTTGCGAAAATTTGAACCTTAATATGAGATTGAAATTATATAAATCTGAGAGTTCTTGATGGCACATTGGTGTTAACATTGCAAGAATTCTCAAAGGAGTTGGCTGTAATGAGGTGCAGTAGAAATGTTAGTCTTGACAAGGAGCCAAATATGTATAGGGTAGTCCGAAAGTCTTGTTACCCCCTACATATTTTTTTTTAAGGGGTCAAATTATTACATAATACAACCCGAAATTCCAGAAAATATTCAGTTTTTAAAGTTTTTGGGGGTTTGTTTTTTTTTCTCCTGACAATGACATTTTTTACATTGTACAAGAAAATTTGTCGCAAAAAAAAAAAATTCAAGAAAAAATCACCAAAAACAATCACAATGATTAAAACTTGGGTATCCAAAATTTCAGGATTGCAGTTCCGTATTCAACACAGAATATTTTTAATTGGCTCACATAGTCAGTCTGATTCGAAAATGGTATGATATGTTGGGCTACAACCTCTAGTAGTAAAGTTTTAAAAATGTGACTCCCTGACATTCACATTTATTATTAGAGATAGTCTCTAACTCGGTGTCCTCACCTCTTAGGTAATATCTGACTAGTTGCTTAGCTTTCATTGAGTTTTTATTCCATATACAGAAAAGGCTGATAATGGGAAACTATTATGCAATGATAGTAAATTTTAAAAGCCATATCACTTATGAATCATTTGTGTGATGTATTTCTTTGTGTGGTCAATTTTTATCAAAAGAGAGTGGACATTGGTAATAGTGGGTGCACTGGTCACTGGGTGAAAAGAGAGCAAATTCTTAAGTTTTAACACTTGTTGCTCTTCTTATCTGTTCCACTCTATGCCAGTCTCTCTCTCTCTCTCTCTCTCTCTCTCTCTCTCTCTCTCTCTCTCTCTCTCCTGATCTTAACTTCCTCTGTCTTTATTTTTCAAACTCTAATTTGGAAACCAGTAATTAAGTCATTTTTGGATGCTTTGACAAATTTAATAAATGGAAAGGGTGGAAATGTCGAATACACACACACACACACATAAACACACACACACACACACACACACACACAACTGTAGTTTAAAGTGAGGTGTCTTGGTGTGTGCCAGCCGCCAGTTGTAGGTGATAATTATGAATGATAGGTTACAAAGGAGACCTTGACTGTTTCCCTACTGTTGCTCGTCATTCTAATTGCTGGGGTGGGGGTGGGGGTGGTGTATAGGTTTGGGAGGTAAGGTAATGTCGCTGAGAGGTTTTTATTGTTAGGAAGGTCAGATACTGAAACAGACTGGGAAACTTCCTGTATCTGGGGACAAAATAAAAAGTTCAAAATAAATTTAAGATAAAGAATAAAGATCCGGGTTTTTGGGGGGTAGGGAGGGGCTTTCCCCCTTCCCATTTTTCTTTAAAAAGTTCATTTACTGATTTGGTTTCCCACCTATCCATGATGATAACAGTCTATATGGCCTTATCAAAATTTGAAGGATTTTTATATTTTGTCCTCCTCTTTGGCCCTATGATTTAAAAAAAAATCTTTTATTGAATTTTTGGACACATAACGCACTGAATATAAGGGTTGAGTTAATAAAGTTCTAAGTTGCTATCATCTGGAAGTTGCCGGTTTAATCCTGACTACAGGCGAAAATAACAGAGAATACTTAACCTAATTGAAGTAGGTACAAATGTTAAGCTAACAGAATGAGAAAAATCTACGCCAATCAATTAAATAAAGGGTTCTATTCAAAGTTCCATGAAGGTTCCCAATTACGACATGAAGCACCTGAAGAAGGCCGGAGGGCACATCGGCCAAAACGTTGTGTATATATCAATAAAGATGAGTACAATAATCAAAAAAGTCTACAAGGAAAAAATTTTTTTATTGTAGACTGTTTTTTTGTTTTATGTTTTTTTACAAAATAAAAAAAAAAGGTAATTTTTATTATTAAAAAGAAAGGTAAAGTCGTCGGGGTGGCCTAAATTTGGTATCAGCCATACAGCGAGGGAGTCTATCCCCTTTTTACTTGCACTAGACTAAGGAGATTGTTTTTGTGTCTGAGGTGGAGTACCACACCTACCATCAGCTCTTTACTTCACCACACAGATCCCTGTGCTACTGAGTTGGCGAGCGCCGGTATCGAACCAGGAACCTTGTGGTTCCTAGGCACACGCTTTACCGACTGAGCTAAACCGGCCCTTAGGAAACTGTATTGACTTGCAAAACAAGTTAAATGTGACCATCTCTACCTACTTATTTGAATATCTGTTGAGAGAAGTAAGTTTTCTAAAAATCTAACTTACCAAATTTTCAAGTTGAACTGTCCAAATGGTAAATATAACATTATAAAATAACATTTTAAAGTCATGTTAGCTCTATGGTCACTACCTTTTGCAAAGTAATGATAGTGAAACAGTTTATATTCTTTCATGTGAATGGAGGGAGGAAAAGTTTCCATGCAATATAAGTTGTTTTGACAGTTGTATAGTAATGTCCTTTCTGAATATCATGTGATGTAGATATAGGTGTTTTTTGTTTTGTTTGTTTTGTTTTGTTAAGTGCATTCAAGAACAACAACCACAGTGTGATACATGTCAAACACCTTGCACTGTTTGTTAAACACTTACTCATAGAGTGTGGGATTTTTGCTCACATCAGAAACCTTTTTTTCTTTTTTCTTTTTTTCTCTTTTTCTTTTTAATAATAGGAAAGATCTATTTAAAAAGTCAACATAGACGACATTTTATCCTTTTTGAGGGAAATAAAATGAACCTGATCAATACCATACAAACTAATCCTCCACATGATCCCCAATGATGCTAACATATCGTTAAAACCGTTAACTACAAAAGTGTAAATATAGGTATACAACATATATTATTTCCTAACCTCTTGGCATGAAATAAACCTGGACAGGTTGATATGCCATTAAAATCCACCAAAGTTTGTGTATTTGAATAGGGCCGGTTTAGCTCAGTCGGTAGAGCACTTTCCTAGGGATCGCAAGTTTCCTGGTTTGATACCGGCCCTCGCCAACTCAGAGTAGCATAGGGATCTGTGCAGTAAAGTAAGGAGCTGATGGTAAGTGTGGCGCTCCACTCAGATGCAAAAACAATCTCCTTGTTCTAATGCTAGTGAAAAGGGGATAGACTCCCTCACTGTCTGGCTGATACCGACTTTAGGCCAACCTGTTGACTTTACTTACTTATGTATGATGAAAGAACATTTGTATTAGACAGACTTTAGCTAGATCAGTCACGTTTTCCTGTAACTATGCAATTAGGAGAAAAATCAATCAATTTTTGGCAAAACAGTTCTACTGTCTCTATATTTCCAAATCTTAACAGGCAGACGGTTTGATAATTAGGGAAGAATAAACCCCAAAATTAATAAACCAAGAAGAACCAATCTCTAATAATAAATGCGAATGTCAGTATGTCACATTTTTTTCAATTGTACTCCTAGAGGCCATTGCCCAACATACAATCACCAGTTCCCACTAGATCACTGGTTAAGCAGCGATGAGCCTGCTCAATATTTAAATGGGTGACCATTTAAGCAACAGCAGCTACTGTAAGCAAACTGATATAAAAATTACTTGAGGTGGCATTAAATGATCCGAAAAGGGTTGATATGCCATAAACAAACAAACCAACCAACCATATTATACCATTTTGGAATTAAGCCGGCTCCATGAGCAAATTAAAAATATTCCAGGCCGAATCCAAGCCCAAAATCTTAAAATGTTGGATTCACAATTTTGATTACAACAATTGTTTTTTGTTTTTTTTTGTTTTGTTTTTTGTTTTTTTTTTGCAACAATTCTTTTTCCTTTTTTTTAATTCTTTAAATAACATGGAAATAAATTTTGTAAAAATTAATCAAGAGCCCTCCACAGGAGCTCACTTAATTGCCATTCAATAGGATGGCTTTTAAGCTAGTTTGTAATATTATGTATGTGTCTAAAGAGAATAAATACTACTCTTCAGGAAGTAACAAAATCATTAATAATACACACTTCCTCAAATAAAGAGTGCATTCAGTGCATTTGAATATAACTCTCTAAAATACTGGATATTAATTTTGTACATTTGAAAAGACCCTTAAATCTTTTGGTATTTGACCATTGAAGAAAAAATAATATGAGAATATCTGCTTGGTCATTGGCTTTGATGATTCTTTTTATATATATATATATATATATATATATATATATAAATGTTGGTTTTTATTGAGCGTCTATGACTTTTGATATTTACAACTCGGATGTTGACGTTTTATGTTCACAAATGAACTTAAAAACTTATGTGGAGTATAAAGGATTGTCAATATTGGATAATGTTGCTTTCCTTGAACGCCAACTCTTTTTCCAATTACTGACAGAAACAACTTTACTAGAAATTAGAATAGTTTTAAGCTAGTTTTTTTTTTTTTTGGGGGGGGGGTAATCCCCTTTCAGATCACCTTCAGTTTATTGTTTGGGTACCTTTTAGCAATTTGTCAAGCCTAATTTTTATTCATGGCTTGATGCATCTTAGATAATTCCCAATCTAGTTATAACAAGTCTTTTTAGTTGACATGTGGTTGGCCATTGCCTGTTGTGAGAAGGTTAATTTTAATATAAGGCATTAAAATATATATATATTATGGACTCTCTCGTCGATTTTCAACGCATGTGGGTTCACACACACAATGAACACCCACACAGTGATTTGTTTATAGTAGTGAAGGCTTGTGTTGGACCATCCACACTTTTTGGCACAGTCGATAGGAAAGAATTGGTGCAAGAAGGGTTGCCACAAACCCAATCAACGACCGACCTCAGGAATTTTGAATTCAGAGTTATCCCTCTCCTAGACTGGTTACCTACCCAAGGCTGAAGAGCCCAGTTTGCCCTACTATTTAACCCATAGCTGGAGGGAGAATATATGGATTCATACCTTTCCTAAGGGTATTAGCGCTATGTGAAATGTATGGAGGCACGTGGGCTAGTGGTTAGAGTCGTGGAAAATGGGCTCGTCGATTCGAGTTCAATTCCTAGACGAAGCTATTGGCATATATATATATATATATACATATACATACACAAGGTGTGTCAAAAAAGTATCAAGATTTTTTGTAATATTTGACACACCTTGTATTCTGAAAAAAATAGTTCCATTCATTCTTCATTTCTATCTTGGTAAATACAGCTTTAAACTTGGTACTTTTTTGACACACCTTGTATTCTGAAAAAAATAATTTTTTTCTTTTTCAGAATACAAGGTGTCAAAATCTCGATACTTTTGACACACCTTGTGTGTGTGTGTGTGTGTAACACACACACAATTACTTTAACAGTTACATTAACATTACTTAAACAGTTTTAATAATGAAAGACACACATACTCTACCTTGATAATGCTTTGAATACAAACTGAAAGTACTCAATCAGCCAAAAATGGCTCTTTCTGAGAAATAATTAATGCTTTTCAAGATCAAAAGAATTAGTAGGAAGTTTGAAAAAAAAGAATTTAAAAAATTGAAAACAATAAGGATTCTGTTTTTGTTTAATGAAATTTGTTTGAAATATATATAAACCATATTTATATTTCTAGCTTCCAAAAACACCCAAAGAAATGTTCTTAATGGCTTTAGAAAACACATAGAGAAGATTTGAAGAATTTGTTGATGGGTGGTAAACACATCTCAAGAATTCAGACAAATAATTTCTATAGAAGTGTTCACATTTTCTTTGAAGCATATTGTAAGGCCGGAGGGCACATTGGCCAAAATGTTGTGTATTCAACAATAAAGATGAGGACAGCAGTCTGAAAAATCTAAATAATACTAATTATTAAGTTTCATGTCAAAAATTCAGCCAAATGATTTTTATAGAAATGTTCACATTTTATTTAAAGCATCGTTTATTCTTCGATCTATCATGGCATCTATCTACACTTGTTTGCTTGCTGTTGAATAACACTGATTTTCAGTCTCAGAATAAATCAATTTTTTCATAAGCATAGTCAAATTTTGTTACACTTGCCTTTCAACTGACCTCACCGCTGTACTTTTACATGTGCACTTACATAAAAAAAACTGTTTCACTACAGAGCCTCATTATATGTTTATACCTATAGATTTCAGTATCACTATAAAACTATATTCCAGTTAACCCTTATGGTGTAGAGAGCAAGTCAAGGTGACCAAATATATGTGAGGGCAAGATACAACCTTAATCCATATTACTTCAAAATTTTGGATCTTGTGCAATATACACCCCAACACTCCACTTTGGCCCTTACTTAGGCTAGACAGGCAGTTGGAGGAGCCCCCTCCGATCAATCGGATGGTCATGTCAAGCCCTAGCACCTATATAACTGTCCCAACTCTGCCCTCATGGCAAGCTCCAACCATTTTTATTCTATGGGTGCTAGAAGGCAGTGGCTAAGGGTCTTAATGTCTTGAGTATGACATTAAACTTTATCTGAAGGTGAGGTTAGAGTTTTGGAGGTCTGGGAAATGTGGAGCACCCCTTCATTACCATTGCTCCCAGATCTACAGTACCTGTTAGGGTCATATCTCTGGGTTAAATAGAAAATTTGTTTACAAAAAATTAAGTTTAAAAAATTTTTCTTCCAAACTATCGCTACGAATCTTTCAAAATTTTGCCGGTATTAAATGATCCACCATGGTAGATCCTGAAAGTATCTCTTATTCAATTGCCTTAAATTTTAATTTTAACATAATACTTTATTACTTCTGAAGCTTTAGTAAAATAGTCATTTTTAGAAGTATCAGTGAAAAAAAAAAAATCTCTTATAAATACACTTGTGCAATATATCCTCAGACACCAATAGTGTATTGTAGTTAGTATTTATTTTCTGACCTTCCACCATGTCTGATGAACATAAAGTCCAATTATTTTTGTGGGGAGCCACACACAAACCAAAGCTCATGCAGTGGCCAGTGTAAACAAACATTGCATGTATCCCTTTGCCATTCCTCAAATAGGGCAGAGGTGCTGATAGGTACACGCCCTGCATCCCTGGCACACAAAAATCTAAAAGGACGCAGTGAAATCCTATCCATGTTTCCTAGTGTCTTTTTTTCTTTCCTCACCATTTCAAGCTAACTGTAAATACATTTCAATAGTTTCTTAGAAATGAATTACACAGTATAGGTGACAAGGTAGGAGTTAGATGGCTTTAGTTGGGACCCATAAATTTTCCGGGGGAACTCATTCAAAGCAAATATGTGCGTCCCAGGATGCACTAACTCAAAAAGCTATCAACATCACTGTAGTGTATTGTAAAGTTAAACTCCAATAATTTTTTTCTATTTTATGGTCAAAAGTACATTCCAGCCATTAGATTGTAAAAGTTTAACTTCATGAGAAACTAAACACCAATACATATAATTGGGTAATACACAAAAAGCTCTTCAGTTAAATAATAAGATGGAATATTTGTTTGGTTGTAAAGGAACTCACTTGGTTATAATCAAACTAGTAATATCCCATCTACAGAAAGCAATGTAAAACGGTATGCATCCTACTATTTTCCCATAGATGAAGGGAGAAGACTGGGATCTTTAACCTTGGTTAGGCAAAAGTGAACATGACTTACACTTTCATGAATGACTTACTCCCTCACTAAATCCTCTGATTCGGTTATTTCCTATAAGTCTAATATAAACACATAAAAAATATAGTCATTCCTGACTGATTAATTATTTATTATTTATCAGTCAGGAGTGACACACACACACACACTCACGCAAGGATGAACTCATAAGTGACGTTCTCCTGTGGACACCTACACATGAACTCACCAGTATAAGCCGACCAGGAAAAACCTATACTAACGAGCTCTGTGCAGATACTGCATACCATGCAGAAGACCTTCCAGGAGTGATGACCAATATGGAGGAGTTGCAAGAGTTAGTCATAGGACCCCATGCTGTCAGCAAGTCCTGATTATGATAGATATGGAAACATACATTAATCTATTCTCACGCATTTCCGTCTTTGCACTAAATTATGTACATAATAACAATGGCTTTACATTTTCTAAATGTGTTTTGTCCCTATCTAAAGATCCCCACTTCTGGTTTCAACTATTTCTTTTTATTATTATTCAGAAAAGATATAACTATTAAGTCCAACCAACTGAACACTTGATTTATTACTCTCTAAGAATATCTTGAATTATTTGTCAGTATACGTTTATTGAAGCTTAATAAATTCAACTTTTGTTGTAAACGATGCTTGAAAAAAAAAAATATATATATATATATATATATCAATCCACACATAATAAAAAAAGCGTTAAGGTTCAAAATGATGGAAAATTAAATTTTAGATCTTGGGGTCATCCAGTGCATTACTAGAAGCAATAAACTACTATCATGATTATTGAAGCTTAACAAAAATTTAACTTTGTCACTAAAAAATGCAAGATCCATTGTTAAGAAGTTGGAAGAAAGAAATAAAATACAACAATGCTTGTTTTCTAGTCTGAGCTAAGAAATTACCTGAGTAAAATAATTTGCCAATTATTGTGTGTGTGTGTGTGTGTGTGTGTGTGTGTATACACACACACACATGCAACAGATGTGTAACGACTGTATTAAAAAAAGAAAGACTGTAAATTTTCCACTGGTTTGATCTGAAATCACACCCACGTTCGGATCAAATTTCTTTTTCTTTTTTTTTACCACAATATAAATTCAAAGCAACTATTGCTGGGTTACTTCAGCCTATGACAATGAACTTTCTTTTATTTGAAATTACTGTTTGTGAGAAACCCACAGAATAACAATACTCGCTAGTATATCATTATTATTCAAAGTGGATTGAGCAAGAGATAGGTGAAGTTATTGGATCAACTCCAGTCAATTCATGTAGAGTAGATTCTTAATACAATGATGACTATACAAATATTTCTGAATGGATCATTCAGAAATATTTGTTTAACCATACTTAAATTTAGTTTAGCCATACTTAAATTGCCATGTGCATAATGTCCACCTTACTGCTTCTGAATAATCAATAATGCGCAGATTTAATTAGTTTTGTAATTTTTAGTGGATAATTTTGTTTTGTTAAAAAGTTCTTTTCAATATGAGAAATAAATATGGGGTTTGAAAATAAATTTGGCTAGAAAAGAAGAGAAAGGCTATTTGTAGTTATTTACTATAATTGTTTTTATGTCCAACCCCACTGCCACGGACAGGATGTGACACAAGGTTGATTTTTAAGCAGAGTTTGAATTCAGAGTTTTCCTTCTTCAAGACTGATTGCCTAACCAAGACAAGAGAGTTCCTGTGGTCGAGTGACTAACATGCCGGACTGTGACATAGTAGTAAACAAGTTTGAACACTAGTCTTGCTATTGCATTCACTTTTGAATTAATACCCTTGGGAAGGGTATGGACAGCCTCATTCCCCCCGCCTATAGGTATCACTACTGTTCTCCTATAAGAATGGTTTTGGCATTAAATAACCCATAAAGATTGATATACCATTAAACAAAGAAACTAAACAATTCTAAGGGCACAGTACAATTATTGTTTTAAGTTTGAGCTTTTCCTTCTTCCTTTTGATCAAAGGGAAGAAGGAAAAGCTCAAACTTAAAACAATAATTGTATTGTGCCCTTAGAATGGTCTCCAAAGGTTGGGGGAAAAGACTGGAGGAATTGGAAATCCGGGGAAGAAAGAAGACTATCCAGACAACTGCATTGTTGAAATCAGCTAGAATACTCAGAAGAGTCCTGGAGACCTGAGAATACTTGTTATCACTCAAACTTCAGTTAAAGACCATCAGATAACGCTGGTGTGAAAAACCCTCATAATAATAATAATAATAATAATAATAATAGTTCACTGGTTACTGTTTTTATTGTTTTTTTTTTTTTTTACAGTTGGTTTGCCTTGTAAAATAGGGTGTTAGTCTCGTCTCCCCCCCATTGAAAAATTGTGGACTTATCTAGTGGTTCATTCGCAGATGTCACCATCTTGAAAAGTGGGGAGGTCTTGTAATCCATTTAAAAGTGGATAAACAGGTCCTACTGAATTTTGTCTGAAGATGTGAGCAAGAAGAAATTTACCAAATTCTGCTGCTATACACACCCCTGAATGGCCATCCCCTCACACATCTGAGAAGATCCATTACAACTGAAAAGCAAGTTTGATCCTAGCTTGAAGTCCCATGCTTTGAGATCTTGTGTCACATCATACCCGTGGTGAACGGTTTGGATAAATACCCACTCTAGAATAGATATTTACCAACCCCTCTGCACGAGCTGGATGTGACACTAGGTCAATTTCTTAAGCAGAGTTTAACAGGTTTGAATTTAGGGTTTTCCTTCGCCTAGATTGGTTGCCTAACCAAAGTTTAAGAGCCCAGTCTGTCCTATTTACCTAAAGCTGGATAGTTGGATGCATACCTTTCCTGAGGGAAATGCAAACAGTCTCAGCCAGGATTTGAACTTGTCTCATCCATTTCCTATGAAAATAACCATTATACCACACGCCTCTATATAAGAATAAGCAAATTAATCTTGCTGGTTCCTTCAATCTTTACTGAGTGCTTAACTATTGTGACCTTGTGCCAGACTAGGCTAAGCCTATTCTAATATCTATTAATATCCTGGAGATAGACATTTCATTTCCTTGTCTCATTGTCAGTCATAAAAACAAAAATTGTCTTGTATATCTCAATTAAACCAATTAATATAATGCTGCAAATTTGCTTGTGATCCAATGTAGGCAGGTATAGACCTCAATCCCCAATGAGGATCAATTTTTTTTTCAACCGATTTCTCTTCAGATTTTTTTTTTTCTTTCCTTAAATGATTTATTTATCTAATATCATTCCTACAATACTGTAAATTTTTATTTTGACACAGACTAGTATTAGTATTATTTGGATTATTCAGACTATTGTCCTCATCTTCATTGTTAACTGTACAATGGTCCGAATAATACTAATTATCAAGACTCATCTAAAAAAAAAAAAAATTCAGAGAAATAGTAGACTAGTATTGTTTAATTTTCAATTAATTAGAGATGGAGTGGGGGGGGGGCACGACATTTTAAAAGGATCTAAAGTTAATTTATGAAACTATTATAGTCACTCCACGTATCACGTGATTGAAAACATCTACCGCCATAACGGTGGTGTATTTATTTTATTGCATTTATATTCAGATTTTGTTGCATATGTACTATTCTGATTATTTTGGTGTAGTGCTTATCAGATAGATCCTTTGTGGCCATAATGCGGCTTCATTAATTCTTATTGCTATGGTGCCCTATTTAAATCCACTGTAGTAGTCCTATGTTAATAAGGTGAGATTTCGCCGGTAAGATCGATAGACTACTGCCAGACATTGTTTGGAGAGAAAGAAAGAAATGTCATTTATTTATTTGTTTTGTTTGTTTTGGTTTCATGTTTAAATCAGTTTCACCCCACCCCCGAACATTTTATTGTCTGTTTCTGTGACTCGTGTTCTTTTAATATATTATTTCATTATTAAATCATTTATTAAAAATAACACGATTGGTTATTAATAAATATATTAAAATAAAGATAATAAAATGAAATAATGAAAGAATATTGAAAATAATACATATCAAATTTTAATATGTATTATTTTTTAAATATTTTTATTATCTTTTACGATAATTTATAATTTTATAATTTATTATAATTCTATAATTATTTTCATTATTATCTTTTTATTTTTGGATATTTAAAAATATTTTTTACTCTTATTTAATATCTATTATCTTTAACATTATTTATAGATATTTTTTATTCTGATTTAATATGCATTATCTTTTTGTTCTTGAAAATATTTTTTTTAAAGAAAGTAGTAGTAGTAGTTGTAAAATTTGGTAGTAAAAAAAATATTTCAGGTGGTGATAGCACGATACCGGCAATTTTTATCGTTGCCGCTGATGGAGAAGCCGGCAGCCGGCGAGCAGCCTGAGTCTTTCCTTGTCATTTCAATAGAACAAGAAATCGAAATTCATTGGAAATAATCTGGTTGACTCTGGGTTACTTGCACTGTAAGCTGAAAGCGAGTGTATGAGTCAATATCTTTCTATAAAACCCCCTTCGTTGGTCTTCTGCCGAAAAAGTCGACCCCAGATATCAGGCCATACGATAAATAATCATAACATTACCGATGCGCAAAAATCATGCGGATGGTGGTTATTTCATGTTTAACTCCGCCCACTTTTTTGCCGGGTGCTCCTCCCTCTCGTAATAAATAGCATTTGATCCGCCCCACAGGTGGTTTCTGTTTCACAAGCATGTTCCGCTCTTATGATAAATCTTCAACCGCTTTAAGGACAAACAAGTAGTGGGGTCAAAGTTTACACATGTCTTGTTGCTCCGTACGTACTTTCACGTGACTTAAATTGTTTCGTTTTGAAGCTTTTGAATGATTGCTAGTTTGAACTGTTTTTATTACATTCTACTTGTTTAGCTCAGTCGGTAGAGCGTCCGCCTAGGAACTACAAGGTTCCTGGTTCGATACTGGCCCTCGCCAACTCAGCAAATGAGTAGCACTGGGATCTGTACAGTAAAGTAAGGAGCTGATGGTAGGTGTTGCGCTCCACTTCAGACTCCAAAACAATCTCATTGGTCTAGCACTAGTGAAAAGGGGATAGACTCCTTCGCTGATACCGACTTTAGGCCACCCTGACGACTTTACTTTTACTTACTTGTGATCATATACTATATTTGTAGTTGGAGGTGCGTGGTGTAATAGTTAACGTCGTAGGAAATGGACCAGAGTTCAAATCCTAGTCGAAGCTTTTTGCATTTCACATAATTGCGCTATAATACTCTTAGAAAAGTATGCATCCAATTATAATAAGATGTTGACTACACAAATATTTCTGTTTAACCATATTTAAATTGTTCTTCTCTTAGACTGATTGTCCTATCAAGTTTAGTTTGCACTATTATTTCAGCCACATCTGAAAAGAGAATAGATTCATGCCGTTTTCAAGAGTATCAGTGTGTATTGAATACAAATGGCGGGAATTATTTGAACCCTGCTTGCCGATTCCATTTTCTGTGTGGATAACCGTTCCGACACATAATATATATATATATATATATATATATATATATATATATATATATATATATATATTATTGTGTTAGGACATCAGATAAAAACATACTGTCCTTTTGGGCTACACCATTTAATTCAGAAAACCGTTTGTCTTTCACTAGCCTCTAAAGGTGTCTAGCAGAATGTGACGAAATAACATGGCACTGCATTTAACTCCAGTCCTGTCCAAACAACAACAGCCTTATCTTGT
Organism: Doryteuthis pealeii; assembly: GCA_023376005.1. Classification (NCBI taxonomy): domain Eukaryota; kingdom Metazoa; phylum Mollusca; class Cephalopoda; order Myopsida; family Loliginidae; genus Doryteuthis; species Doryteuthis pealeii. The sequence continues at coordinate 65,448,647 of CM042154.1, forward strand.
CTGTGGTCCCTTTTCTACTTAAAATACTACTTGATGATTATGATGATACATCGACAAAGCAGGGGGAAAAAAAGACTTGAAACTGAAAGATATGAAGTTTAATCATTAAATGTTCAGCGTTATTTCAATATCCCAAAATGACTACAAATCAAAATCCATTTAAAATTGGATAACGAGGTCCCATTGAATTTTGTCTGACAAGATGTGAGCAAGAAGAAAATAGACATATTTATGTTTTTAGATTCACTTGACTGTCTTTGGTACTTTTAGAGAAATGTGTTATTGTTTTAAATAAGCACATTTACATAGCTAGACAACTGTTGAAATGTTTAGTGCTCGCTTTGTGCAATTTGATTACGAAATCGTTAAATTTGTTGGCGATAATCTAATAGAGAAAATTGTTTTTGCATCAATTACTAAAAATAATTACCAAAAGGAAAACTAACCCAAGAAACAGTTGGTCTTTTAATGGGAAGGAGTTAATAGCTTTGCAAAATAATTGGAAGGTTTTTCCCAAATTTGTAACCCTCTGTTAATGTTTTATTAAAGTCGTTTAATATCATTTAAGTAATAATAAAGCATTTTGTTTTCCTTATAAGTAAAGTAAAGTCGTCGGGGCGGCCTAATGTCGGTATCAGCCATACAGCGAGGGAGTCTATCTCCTAGCGCTAGACCAAGGAGATTATTTTAGCATCTGAGGTGGGGCGCCACACCTACCATCAGCTCCTTTACCGCACAGATCCCTGTGCTACTCATACGCTGAGTTGGCGAGGGTCGGTATCGAACTAGAACCTTGTGGTTTCTAGCCGAACGCTCTACCGACTGAGCTGACCCGGCCCTTTTTCCTTATAAAAGGAGACGTATTTCTCCATTGTCTCATTAAAGATGAGACAGCAGTATGAGGGGAAACGGCAGATTTTATTCCCCAGGTCTCCAGGAGTCTGAGTGTTCTAGCCGATCTTAACAATGCTATAGTTTTGATGATCTTGATTCTTCATCTGATTTCCAGTTCATCCAGACTCTTAAGGACCGTTCCAAGGGCATTTATTTCAATGGGTGCGACCTTTACCTTCATGCTCCACAGTTTTCTCAATTCTCTGACATGGTCCAAATACTTGTCTTTCTTTTTGCTTTCTCATTCTTTCACTCGGTGATCCGCAAAATCCACGAGATGGCAAGTTTTCTTCTTCGTCTTATTATTCTTATTCTTACTAGCAAATATACGCACCCTCCGGGTGCAAGTATTTAAGTTTAAATGTAATAAAATATTATATTAAATTAGAAAGGCTAATGAAACTAAATAAGAACGCAGATAAAAAGATTTGAAACATGGAACAACTGAAACTTACTCTTCCACTACTCTCGTCTTTCATTGCTATTTTTCTAATGTAAAATAATAATAGGGATAAAAGATTTGAAACATGGAACAACTGAAACTTACTCTTCCACCACTCTCGTCTTTCATTGCTATTTTTCTAATGTAAGTAAGATTCATTGAAGAGATGTTTGCTTATATTCATTAAAATAAAACCAAACAGTTAGAAATCAATAACACTGAGCACATATTTATTAAATTCGATTTTTTAATATCAATATGCAAATTATTCTTCCCGTTCACACTGTAAACCGCTATTTTGTTGTATATACAAATATAATTACATGTTATTCGTTTGTAGATATGGTTAACAGTGTGAATAATGTAAAACAATTTTATTAATTATTAAAAAGGTTAAAATAAAATCATGGAGAATGTGATGTCAATAACTAAGGGAATTGTGACTTGAGTAGTAATATAGTTTCGGTTACAGACAGAAAAACACACAATCTCCATTATAATAAGATTATTACTACTCCTCCTCCACCGAACTGTTATTCACGAACTTAATCTTGGGTCAAAGTCAACAATTTTGTACTCTGAGTTATTGAGAGTCATTATCAAAAATTCCCCTCAGGGAAAAACGATGCCTTACACGTGAAATAGTCAGATATTGAAAGGAATTTGAGAAAATATATTTAAACAAATAAAAGAGAATGAATTCATGAAATTATTTCATTTAATTTATTTGAAATATTAAGCCAAATAGCTCAAGAGAATTGATAACCCTAACCCAAATTTTGGCCCATGATGTTATAATCTGCCTACATATGATTCCAAATCGCAGTTTCATTGTTTTGGTGCTGGACGAGAATAAGGAAACAGTGTTGTAACAGGCCTGTATCTGTCAAATGTCACCTGCTCAGGTGCTAATTGACTACGATTATATTTCTGATAGGTTAGCTTGGATTCATTGATTTCTACAACTCTTTCTGTGCCATCTATTGGAGTTGGTTTGTTTACCGAGTATAGCTTTGTTTAATGACACATCAACCTTCGCGGGTTATTCAATGCCAAATCCATCCTTGTAGAAGAACAGTAGGGGTACTAATGAATCCATAGCTGAGAGGTTTCATACTTTTCCCAAGAGTATTTGTCCGAAAGTGAACATAATAGTGCGACTGGAGTTCGAACTCGCTTACTACGATGTCGCAGTTCAGCACGTTAGCCAAGAGGATTCACCCACCGATAAGTGAGTGCATTCCGAGAATAGCATCGAAAAAAGTAACTTCAAACTAATACAAATAAACATTAATGCCAACATCTGTCGCATGATTACATTTGTTGGCAACTCTTTGAGAATCAACTTTGTTGGGATTTTTATCTATTAGTAAAACTTTTGAGTTTGATAACTACAGATCGTGTAACATGGATATTTCCTTGGTGTAGTAAGTATATATATATATATATATATATATGGCAAGACTGGTTATTCCACTTCCTGTTCAATTTCCGTCGTTTATACTGTTACAGTGATGCTCATGGCTTTTTAATTTAGTGCGTCCTGAGACACACATGTTTGCATTGAATGGGTCCCCGGGAAAATTTATGGGTCCCAACTAAAGTTTCTTAAGAGATTGTAGGGTTTTTATTTATTATCTGGGGAAACAACTAAAGCTGCCTAACTCCTACCTTGTAACCTATCCTGTGTAATTCGTTTCTAAACTATTGAAATGTATTTACTGTTAGCTTGAAATGATGGAAAAAAGAAAAACACTGGGACGCATGGATATGATTTTACTGCATCCTATTAGATTTTTGTGCATCAAGGACGCAGGACGCGTATCTCTCAGCATCTCTGCTGTTAGGTTTCTTTGATGGTATATCAGCCTTCATGGGTTATTTAATGCCAAAGCGATCCTTGTAGAAGAACAGGGGTGGTACTATTTAACCCATAAATGAGGGGTTAAAGGGGCTCATACCTTTCCCAAGGATATTAGCCCAAAAGTGAACGTAATAGCGTGATTGGCATTCGAACTCGCTTACTACGATGTAGTAGTCCAGCACGGTAGCCACGACGCCTCGTCCAATACTGTTAGGAATACCAGATAATTAATGACCACGTTAGTCGAACACAAGGATCATTATAGTGTGGAACCACGCACAATCCGAAGCTCATGTGTGCCTTGTGTTTAAAAATTGCACGAATCTCGTCGGCATTACTCTTTTGAGGTGCCTCGGGTACTGGGCCATAAACCCAGCCCTGGCCCTTTTAGACGCGAGAGCAGATGCTGCCGGTGGGTAGCCCTCTGGGATCACGCTAATTATTAGATATCTTACTAGTCCAGAGGCCGAAGCCACAGGACACAGGGCTTTTTTGAGCCCTGTGTCTGTGGCTTCGGCCTCTGGACGTCAGGTAAGTATATTTTATTGGTGTAGTATGTCAGACCCATAAAACAATGTTCGTCATTTCTTTCTAAGTAAAACAAAAAAGTAAACCTGTCGAAGCTTTAATTAAATCTGCTCTGTCGGCTGGGGCGTGGGAATGACGTTAAACTATTTGATGACGAGGTTCCAGTTCTGGAGGTTTGGGGAATGTGGAACACCCCTTTACAACCATTGCTCCCAGGTCCACTCTGACCCGGAGTGGTAGTACCTGTAAGGTCCCATCTATGGGTTAAATAGAAAAATGTTTATAAAAAAATTTGAGTTTCCATTAAGAATGAATTTATTTCAAAACTTTATCGACATTAAATGACCCACTGTGGTTGATATGCCGTAAAAAACCAAACCAAACCTTAATTAAATAATCAAAATTCTTAACTGTAGTAACTAGACCATGATTCAATGAGTGTTTATAAAATACGTATGAAACAAGTCAGAAAAATGCCTTATCATCGGTAAATTGCCTGAATGGTGCTGACATTCTCCGGCAATTCCAATGTAATTTTCTTTACTTGGAAGCTAGTAATTTCGATTGAAATTAACGCCAGCTCATACTCGTCGGTGATCATCCTAATTTTGATTTCGTTTGATTTGTAAACTCAAACTTCCGCCTCTGTGGGAATGTCTTTAAGAAAAGCGGAAGGGAAGAGAAGTATTGAGGTCATATTTAAAGTTGATTGAAGAAGTTCATTATTATCGACTGAGTTAGAAGAATCCTTATTCATAGCCAGAGCAAAAAAAAAAATTTTTTTTTTTTTTGTCGCATTGTCACATTTCTAATGTGTGTGTGTGTGCAGGACCGGCACGTATTACCCCCGAATCCCACGACAGAAGGGGATCCAAGCTTAGTGGAGAGCTCCGGAAGGACAGATTTCATGTATTTTATATTAATACTACTTAATGAAAATTGACATGTAGTAGAGTGGAGAGCCCATATCGTAGATTCGGAGGGGGTCCATGAGACCCTAGCGCCGGCCCTGCCTGCGTGTATAGAAGTCGGTGAGAACCGGATACGCCTTGACAGTAATGGTTTCACCTTGACGAAGTTTTGCTTCTTTTAATCAAACATCAAGAATAATATCATCATAGAAATTGATTTCGGCACTTTTAGGGTATTGCCATTTTTTCTTTCTTTTTTCACGTGATAAATATTTCGACTGTTTGTATAAGGGGTGTGGGGTCAGATACTGACACTATAAACTGATATGGTATATGTGCTATGTATTTATCTGAGGAGTCGTGCTGTCACTCAGATTCTAGTGAAAGACCACTAGTTAAAGCTTGTGTAAAAATAAAAATGAAAATAAAAAAAATAATGTTCGGTTTCTTGGGTCTTGTTTATGTTCATTAAAGATTTCGGAGCTAAAGTTATTTTTTTTTATTTAACAGGTCTGTAACAAGGTAGATCAAAAAAAGGAAATTAGCACCCCCTCTCCTTATTGATCCCAATTTCAATCAGGTCACTCTTTCTTTAATGTTCTTTTTTTCTAATCCCAAACTAACAAAAAAAAACAACATATTCGAAATATCTTTTAAATGACTGTTGATATAAATTGCCACAATGATGACACGTGTCAGCTAATTACCATGTCACTTACGGTGATAAAGATGGAATAGGGAAAAGGTAGCCTTTTTTTTTTCTTTTTTGGTGAAATATTGAAACCATTGCTGGAACCAACCCTGATACCACTGAGAAGGTAATATTGATTTACCTACTAATAAATGCATTGTGTACTGTACGTACGGTACGACACACACACACACACACACACACACACACACACACACACACACACCCGTTAGTATTAATTAGGTTTAATCAACATTACACTATTTTTTTTAAACATTATGAAACAAAATTATTAAATAAAATTACATTATTTATTAAAAGTCGTCGGGTGGCCTAAAGTCGACATCAGCCATACAACGAGGGGGTCTATTCCCTTTTCAATAGCGCTAGACCAAGGAGATTGTTTTTTTAGGGTCTGAGGTAGAGCGCCACACCTACCATCAGCTCCTCACTTTACCGCAAAGATCCCTGTGCTATTCATACGCTGAGTTGGCGAGGGCCGGTATCGAACCAGAACGCTCTACATACTAAGCTAAACCGCTTCTAATAAAACGAAGTTATTACGTTATAATTTGTTGTTCAATTTTTTAACAAAATTCTGTTCAATTATAAAAATCAAAATGATCATAGTCATCTCATTTTTAGTAGGTCTTGTCAATTCCCGGATAAAAGAGACTGGGTTTAGTTATTTACATATACGTCGGTAGAGCACGCGCCTAGGAATCGCAAGGTTCCATGTTCGGTACCAGTCCCCGCCAATTCAGCGCATGAGTAGCGCAGATTGGGCAATCCGGTTTTTGCGGTAAAGCATCTGGGAGCTGGCGGTAGGTGTGACGTACTACCTCAGACGCTAAAACAATCTCGCTGATCTAGCGCTAGTGAAAATGGGATAGACTCCCTCGCTGTCAGGCTAATCTATCAACTTCACTGGCTTTACACATCTTTTATGGTTGCTTGTTTTCCGATTCTTCTACTACTACTACTACTACTACTACTACTACCGTTCCAAAGACACCGGCTACAATTGATATCACCTTTACCCTCATGTTCAACGGTTTGTGTTTTCAGTTCTCTGGCAAGGTCTAAGTATTTGTCTACCTCTTCGTTTTATTTTATTTTTTTACTCTGGTCCACCGGAACTGCAAAATCCACAAGTTATTTTTTCTTGTTAACTAGCACTAGGTTTGATCTTCTGACCGGGATTAGGTGATCCGTCTGTATCTCAAAATCCTATTATTTTCCTGAGTTTTTTCACACCCGGCATAACCGGTGGTTCACTGGAGGTTGAGTGATAGCAAGTTTCCTCAGGTCTCCAGGACTCTTCTGAGTATTCTAGCCGATCTCAACAATGCTGCCCCTTCCTTATTATTAACAGTTGACATTTTGTTTTACATTATTCAGCAAGCCCCTTAAACACGCCCCCCCTTTAACAAAGACCTCAACCCTCCAGTTTTCAAGTGACGGTGAACAAGAGAAACATTCTTCTTTCTTCTATATGCCACTATTTTTCTCTTTCTTTAATTCTTCAGACTCTTCGTCTCTCGTGCACCTTCATTTTGCCCGTAAACTGCCATGTTTGATGATGGTGATGAGGCTATACTGGGGGGGGGGCAAAGTTAAGTGAACTGAAAAAATCATTTTTTAAATAAAATAATTGATGCATTATAAAATTCATTCATTGATAAATCAACACTGAAAATTTCGTTAAAATCGGATAATTCCCTAATGTTTGGTAATTTTTTTCAATGGGGGGGGGGGTAAATTTATTTTGTAAAATACGCCTATGACAAGAAAATTGGCAGACCCTAGGCTATAGTTATTTAAAGAATTGTTTTTTTAATAAAATGATTAAAAAAAATGAATGTACCAAAAGTTGAGATGTCGTAAACAACGTTGTCGAAAATTTTTCA
>CM042154.1:65460886-65538386 GCA_023376005.1 Doryteuthis pealeii
TCGATTTCTCTTTCATTTTAAGTCAAGTTGCAAAGATTTTAAATGTCTTGGTTTTTAATATGAAATTAATTTAAAAAAAAATATCAAACTGAGCCTTAAAAACACTTTTTTCGTTAAGTCTCATTTTAGCTAATATTAATATTTGAATTAGTTTGAAGAATTAATTATTAAATCTAAGTTTCTCTTTCAATTATTTTGCCATTGATGTATAATTTCAAAACAATACTCACTTTTATTTATCCTGTTAATTATTATCTAGTAGTCGATATTATTGGTTTGGTACTACTAACCCGAACTGCAACCACTGTGTAGCAGCAATGTGACCGGCAAAAAAGCAGTTGCTCATAATAATAATATAATCACATCTATTATTTGTAGTAGTTGCACTAGTGGTCGATGGTGGCATTTTAGGCCTTTTAGTTTCTGTAAGTAACGTACATAAACACTAGTAAATTGGTTTAGTGGGATTTTTTTTCTTCTTTTTAACCACTGATCTACGGTATGTACTTGCTGGTTTGGCACAGTAACAAAGATCCGAGGTCTGATTTATAACTGCATCGGGTTGTACTGTAGATAAGAACCGAGGTAGTTCTGAATCTATTGAATAATTGATATTGAAGGAAAAGGACCTGGTCTTAAAATGAGGATTATATTGTGGCATTTTTACTACTAGATAGAAGTAAAGTCACAAACCTTTTTCTTACCTTTTTTTATTTTTATTTTTACAAGCATGATTTGAAAAATGGTTAGATTCTTTTTTTTTTTTTCCTTTTTCTAAACTGTTTTTCTTGGGTACACTAATAATGTACCCGGTAGATCGATTATTATTATTATTTTACAAATTAAAGACTTATAAATGAAACTGTTTTTTGTTTGTTATTTTCTGTGAGCTTGTATTGTGTGATCCCATCAATCTAGCACTTAAAATGGATTTCCCAGAATTTTTTCGGCTGCCAGTATTCACGCTCTACCACTGAGCTATGTGCGTACAAGTGCCCACTATGTTACATTGTTAGTAGCGAGATAGAGAAGGTGATAGTGATAAACCGGCCACTAGGAATAATAATTGTGATATAGAGTTGGTCGTCATCATGTCCCACTACTACTACTACCACCACCATTATAGAAGAAGAGAGGGTGATAGTTCTGTGATGGCCACACACGAACTGGTTCCCCAGATCTCGGTCTTATCCTTTTTTTTTTTTTTTTTTTTTTTTTTTTCCCCAGCATTAATAAATACAATTTACCACAACTATTAGAATGCAAATAGGTCAGATGTGATATAGCAGTAAATGATGAAAGGATATATATCAATTATCTCTTATACCGCTCGCCTCGTTAGTTGTAGTAGTAGTCGTAGTAGTAGTAGTCGTGTTACTCTCTCTTCCCTGTTCGATTCACTACACTCTTCTCTCTACAACTTAATGACATGAATTTAGTGCAAAATTAGTCACTGCCTCATCATCTACATCTCTTCCTCTCTTGTTCTCAGTTTCTCTGGTTACTTGCAAATATACCATTATTTGTAGCTTTGCATTTTTATGATTTCTTAACCTTCAAGTATCATTTTATTCGATAATTTAAATAAAAAAATCGTCTTTCTTTTTTTGTGTGTGCTTCTAGCTAGTTAATAGCAGTTGCTGTAATAACGGGTGCTACTGTATAGAAAACTATGATGTTCAAATAAGTAATCATATATATCTATTATTCTGCTATATTGCAATTATTTTCGCTGCATTCACACTCACACCCCAAAAATCTTTTACTCCACCCTCTTACTAAGTTTCTGTATCACAACCGAGGGGAGTAAAAAGTAAAAAAATTAAATGCTTACTTCATCTTTGTTTTAAAAAGACTTTTTAAAAACTCCGTAATATGGCAATGTACGGACTTTTAAAAAGGTTTAACATTACTGATTATTGCTGTAGTAATCAAATCCAGCTTGTTTTATTCATTCATATTTTTTCTTCTTTCTAACTTAGAAATTAAAACAAATTGATTTTTTTTTATCAGTGTCTATAAAAACGAAATTTGCAGACCCCCCAACCCTTTTTTTAACAGTTCAGGTTGAGTATTTTTACCCAATGATAAAATGTACTACAAACCCGATTATCTCACCTGTGCACATAAAATTATTTCTTTTGTTGGTATTATCCACAAATCCCAAGCTTAAAACAATATCCTATAGAATTCTTTAATTGATTGAATAATACCACTGGTCCTTTTTCTCCCCGTGTCATCATTGGACACTCCGGTGCTTTGGTGAATAAAGCAACTAAAAAGGGGGCGGGTGAACCAAAAGGATTTCACATATCCTGTTCTTCTGGTCGTGGTAGTGATATACGTTTTCCGTTTCTTTCTGTTCTTCTTTCCTCAAACATCAATGGCACAATCGATTTTTTTTTTCATTGTTCTTTTTCTCAAGTAAATAATGAATGACAAGACAAGTATAATACTACTACTACTACTACTACTACTACTTCTTTTCTTAAATTCTTAAATTAAACTTTGTTTCTACTTTTCTAAGGCACAATAACTGAGTTTTTCCTCTTTTTTTTTCTTTCCTTCTTTTTCCCCCTTCTTTCCCCTTGCTCGTTATCACACTTAAGTAAATAGTGCAAAAAGAAGAAAAGTCGATCGATAACCTATGCTAGTTTTTTTTCCCACCCACCCCCATCCTTCTTTCCTCCGCCCCATTTTCCCTCCCATTATTCTCTAGAGGTAGTGGGTAATGTTTGCAATTCGATCCAGGGATCATCCAGTGTTTAAATTATTCTCTTCTCTCTCCCGTTGCAATGCAACTCAATTTAATTATCATTTTACTTATTTTTAGCAGTGATATTGTTTTAGTTTTATTATTTATTAAGAGATGACTTTTTTTATTATTTTGTTTTGATGTTCAATAAGTTACAGGTGGTGCTGCTGTTCTCCTTGCTCCTTTTTTTTTGTTTTTTTGTTTTATGAATGGTGAATGCATGTCTGCTTTTCAACAGGAACGAGTTGTTTGTCTACTCTACTATTTGTTCCCCCTCCTCTATCCTCTTCTTCCACTTCCCTTTCTTCTTCTTCTCCATCGGGCACAGCAACTTGGAGGGGGGAAGTGAATCGACAAAGTGGGTATGTTATAACACCCTGTTACACTATTTCTCTCATATTTGTTTGACGAAATAAGACTCTTACATAAGTTACATTCCAGGAACTATCTAAATCTTTTTTGTTCCTAAAGAAAATTGTCCATTTTTTTCCCTCTTGAAGCACCTTTAAAAAAAACTCCTAGGAATCACAAGGTTCCAGATTCGATGCTGGCCCTCGCTAACCCAGCGCATGAGTAGCACAGGGACCTGTACGATAAAATGATGAATTGATTGTAGGTGTGGCGCTTCACCTAAGATGCAAAAACGATTTCCTTCGCCTAGCGCTAGTGAAAAGGGGATATACCCCCTCGCTGTCTGGCCGATACGGACTTTAGCCCCCTCCCCCCGACTTTACTAGTGTTTACCCAAAACAACTACAACCACACCCTGGAGACAGATGTGGTGGTCAAACACTACACATACACACACACACACACACGCACATATATATATATATATATATATATATATATATATGAATTAATATTGATCTTAATATTAACCACATCTGTGGTGCTAATAAATCATAAAAGTATAACCCACCCACCCCATTTACCCCAAACCACGTGTATGCTTTGAAAATATATTTTAGTACGAGGCCAATAATAGCAGAGACCCTTTTTTAATGATTAAACTTCAGTTTCTTTTTAACCTTCATGGTATTGAAAATATTTCACTGAATAATTGTTTCTTTGATGTCTTGTTCTTGTTTGTAATTGATATATTTAATAGTTTTTGCACTCCTTATACATTTAGATGATTTTTTTTTTTTTTTTTTTTTTTTTAAAATTTTAATCCAGCTTTTAAAGAAATAAAATATAAACTTAAGTTATTTTAATTCATTAGAATTACCTTTTTTTTCTCACATGGTTGACTTGATTTTTTAATTATTTTTTTTAACAACATTGTATTTCTCCCCTCTAGCCTAGGTTACTTGTTATCTTTTTTGTAACCACTACTTTTGATATGCAAATATATCGTCATGCTCTTTTGAATGCTTAAAAATAGTTCATTATAAGTGGTTGATGTAAAAGTTCCATATATATATATATATATATATATATATATATATATATATAGGTCTTTGTTTTTTATGTTTACTCAACTATCTTGCCTTTGTAATTGTCAATTGTATTTACCCAACCCATCCATCACAGGCAGGGTGTGACACAGTTTTTTTAAGTTGATTGGAACTAGTTTAAATTAATTTTTCCTTCTCTTAGACTGATTGCTAAAGAGCCCAATTTTATTTTTGATCAAGAGGAGAGATGGTGGGAGGGGGGGCTTGAAAAAGATGGTCATTAGCTATGAAAAATGGATCCATTATAAGAATTAAAAAAAAAGGAAATTGTGATTGGATCCAGGACAGCCTTCAACATCTTAATCTAAATGGAATATACTGTTCGCGGTCCTTATTAGTAATTGCTGTAACCTAGGCAATTTGTTACTGTGCAATGTAACAGTAATTGTTTCTTTTTTTATTACTTAGATATTGAAACAGGAAATACCATTGCCTGTATAAGTGATTTTGCTGCATTACAAATGTTCTACTGTATAGGGCATTTTCCCATTGTATGTCTTCATAACCTGTCACTCTTGTTATACACTGATTTATTAAAAAAACAAAAAAACACTCTTGTTTGGTTGCTATAATCACCTTCTTTAGGTACCTGTGATGTTCTTAAAACCATTATTCAATCCCTGGAGATTATTTGTAACTTTGCATTTTTATGATTTCTTTCATAATCCTCAAGTATCATTTTATCGATAATTTAAAAAAAAAAAACATCTTTTTTGCTTCTAGCTAGCTGATAGCAGTTGCTGTAATAACGGGTGCTACAGTATAGAGAACTATGATGTTCAAATAAGTAATCACATCCTATATATCTATAATCCATTATTCTGCCATATTGCAATTATTAAGATAAAGCAAAAATTCTTCTAAATTGTAGCCATGTATATCAGTGCTACTCTATGGCTTCATTACTTGGACACTAACAAAATGCTTAGAGAAAAAGCTAGATGGAGACTATACAAGTATGTTGTATGCTGTCTTTAACAAATCTTGGAAACAGCACTGTACAAGAATGCAGCTGTACAGTTATTTGCCTCCTATCACAAAAATCATCAGTAAGATGAATGCTGGAGAAGCAAGAACAAACTCATAAGTGATGTTCTCCTGTGGACACCAGTGTAGGCCAACCAACAAAAACCTACATCAATCAGCTCTGTGCTGATTCTGGATGCTGCATGAAGGAACTCTCATGGGCAATGACCAATAGGGACAGTTGGTGAGAGGGTCTTGGATATCTTTGCTGTCAGCATGACATGATGATAGTAATTCCTTCTCTCAGAAATTCAAACAAAAACTATAGCTTTTACACCGAGGCTTTTTTTTTTTTTTTTTTTTTTTTTTTGCTTCATGCAACACGTTTTGTTAGGTCAGTGGTTCTAAAAAGCTAAAGATATTGAACAATTCTGATTGAATCGAAATCAGAATTCTTTTATGATGAATACACAATTTAGCTGAAAGGGGGATATAATGTCATAGAAAAAATATTGCATACTAAATAAGGATACTGTTTATATGGTTTTTTTAAAAAAAACTTGTGAAAACTTTTCTATTAATCCAATAACATTACTGTAATTGTTTATCTGATAGTTACCATGATCTTTTAAATACTTATTTTTAAAAGAAATAGTGTACATGTTATTGTAAACTTATTTGAATGCAAATTTTAAGTCATTTAGTCATCATCACTATCATTGCAGTAATCAAATGAGCCAAAAATAGTGTACATGTTATGCTAAGGAAATAAAAACATAAGAGATAAAGTTGATTCTGGTTTATTTCTATGCAGTAAGAACTGACTATTGTACCAAGCAACTATCAAAACAATTGTACATAATTCTATCAGAACAACATGCTTTACTGTCTTTCCCTTGATATTGACCATCCTAATTTTTACCCAATGTTAAAGTAGAAATAATCATTTCCCTCTGCTTAGAAATATTTATGTACAAAGAAAGACAAACAGATTCTTTTAAATGAGATTTTATTTATTATGTAAACTTATTTCTAGCATTTGTTTGCAAAAAATAATTTTTTTTTCTTTCTGATAATTTTGACATTTTAGAATTTTAAAATAACTTTAAATACCTTGTGAAAATCAATTAATGTTGTGTGTCTGTCTGAGTTGTGGAGTCTGAACACAGAATCTTCAGCTTCTCTATTTTTAACACTTCTGACCCCCAACTCTTCTTTATGTAATTAAGTGATTATGGCCTGCAAACAAATATGAAACCATGATTTTTTAATAATCTATTTATAAGGAGTGTGCACTGTATAACTTTACAGACTAAACTAGAGCCATATAAAATGTAAATTCAACTGGAGTCTGTGTAGTTTTTCTAACTCTGACTGCAGTGGTCCTTTGCTTCTGACTCCACCTCCACAGCTCTGGTATCTGTAGTTGATACACAAATCATGTAGCTATTGATATAGCAAAAAAAAAAAAAAAAAAAAAACGTTTGTAATTAGAAAAGTTAGTTACATAATAGAATCCCTAGGTCTTAATATAAAACCCAGAAGCAAACCTAAGCTGGCAAATGGTTAATATTACAAAATGTTGCATATTGAATTTGTGCAAAGAATTGTATGACAAACTGATGCTGACTTGTAGGCTTGCAGCAATGAAAATTGATGCTGTTTGTTGTTCTAATTTCTTCTCTCCTACAAATGATATAACAGATGAATATAAAGATGTAAAAGAAGTGTGTCTTGGGGGCTGTGAAGCTAACAGCTGCTTTCTTAAATATCTCCCTTGTTTTTCTTAGTTCTTTTTTTTTTTTTTTTTTTTTTTGTGTTTGTTCTGTAGCAAATGGTTAATCACCAGCATCACAATCACCCTAACCCTTTTCCCTTATTTATTCTTGTATGCATCATCATGTGTCAAGATTTCTTCAACATAATTTCTCTGCTCCTCGCCAGCAGGTGGTTTGACATGAATCACCAGAAGAAACTGACAGACCACTTCTTAATAGAATTTCTTCATTTGACTCTGTCAAGTGTAAAATATGAAAGTCAGATGGAAATCAGTTATTATATCTGTTTATTATTGTTGCTACATTTCTAGCAACCACCGATATACATGGATGGATAAATGAGAAAAAGAAAGAAAAAAAAAGCTTTCAAATTGACTGGTTTAATGGGATTCTTGATAAACCTGACAATTAGCCTTTTTCTTTTTGTGTGTGTATGCGTGTGTATAATTGAAAAATATTTAAGATATGTATATAACAAAAAAAAAATATTTATGATACTTGAGTGATTGCTTGCTTTCCAAATGAAAATATTTCTAGCAAAAAAGTTGTAACTTAATTTTTTGAGTCAGATTAGAAGTGCAGGTGCCCTAGGTTTAATGGTTATTGTTTCAGGAAATGGGCTTAGTGACCCAAGTTCAAATCCTGGACAAGGCTGTTTCCTTTTCAAATAGCACTACTACCCTTGGGAAAGGTATGAATCCAACTATTCTTCCTCAAGCTATGGGTAAATAGGATAGACTGGGCTCTTTAAATGTGTTTAGGCAATCGGTCTTGGAGAAGGAAAACTCTGAATTCAAAACTGTTAAACTCTGCTTAAAAAAACTGACATTATGTCAAATCATACTCGTTGCAGGAAATTGGCTCTGTGACCTGAGTTCAAGTCCTGGACAAGGCTAGTTGCATTTCAAATATCACTAATACCCTTGGGAAAAGTATGAATTCAACTATTCTCAAATAGTAGGGCAGACTGTGCTATTTAAACCTTGGTTAGGCAACCAAGGGAAACTTGGAATCAAACCTTTTAAATTCCAATTAGAAAATTAACCTTGTGTCACATCCTGCTTGTGTGGAAGGGTTGGTAAATATTTATAATAGAGTTGTAGACAGTTTTTTTTTTTTTGTTTTCGTTTTAAGACCTTTTGAAAAATAATTTTAGTAATGCTCAGTAGGCTTTTAAATGTGGCTTGTGGGGGATCTTTAATTTTTTTTTTTTTTTTTTTTTTTTCCTAACTTATTTGAATGCAATTTTAAGTCATGTAGACATTTATAGCCTGTCTATTCCTTCAAACATAATGTACATGTCATTTCTATTCATTGGCTGTGAAATGTCGTTCCAATTTCTTGATTATTTCTTTTTATCTGAACAACAGTCTTTTCTATTTGATTACAAACAAATTTCTATTACATTGTATCAGTGTATATGCCTATTTTTATACCTTTGGCTTAAATCTGTCACTTCTCTTGTTAAACTCTATTCAAACTATTCTTAAGTGATTTATTTCCTCAGTGTGGATAAGTATAAAGCAATTGCTTATAACAAAAAGAATTGATATAGCTGTTTGGACTCTTTTTTTTTTCTTTTCTTTTTGTTTTAGTTGTAGAAGGATTGTTAATCATTTCTTCACAGTATTGGCAGAATGGCACGAAACCCTTATAGGTTGCTAATTTATTAAATGATTCTTAAGTGTTTTCCATTTAAATCCTGGGAAAAGGTGTTTACTTTCTCATCAGGCCAATTTTAATTCTTTATTTTAAAACTAAACGTTTGCTTGTGCTGTTGTAAATAATTTAATTGAACATACCACAGTATATACTTTTACATTGAAGCACGGAGGGGTGTGGTATAATGGTTAGTCGTAGGAAATGGACTCGTCGACTCAAGTTCAAATCCTGGGCTCCTTAATCTTGGCTAGGTAACTAGTTTAGGTGAAGTAAAGCTCTGGATTAAAACCTGGTAAACTGCACTTAAGAAATTGACCTTGTGTCACATCCTGCTCATGTGGAGGGGCTGGTAAATATATACATTGAAGTTTGTTTCCACTGTACAAAGATCACAACTAATTTAGAAAGTTCCAGAGATTCGTTTTTTTTGCATGAATATTGACTTGTACTTGGGCTCCAAATTAGACTGTGAGTTTGATCTTTGAAGTCTTCAGATGGCCAAATATGTCGTTTCTGATCAAACAATAAGACAGACTTTAATGTTTTCTTCTTCTTATAATTGGTAAGGAGGGTGAATTCAAATCAGTTTTTCACATGTCCAGACCACCCTACAGACTGGAAGAATCATTGTGGTGGTCAACAAAAAAAAAAAAAAAAAAAATGTGGCTAATAATGGTGAGGGCTGATCTTGAATGGAATATGGACCCTCATATTTACAGATTGCGCTGCTGAAGCCTTCACTAGTTGGAGATAACCCATTTGCTTGCATCAGATTGTTAGACATGTTCAGCCTATATGAGGGTCTCGGCAAATTCCATAGATGGGGCTGGCACAACCCGTCCCAGGTGTATGCCGCCACAATAAAAACAACATGGCAAGCTATATATTGGATGTTTCCAAGTCAGTAATTAAAAATTACTACATATTTGTAATAAAAAAAATTAAAAAGATAAAATAATAATGAAATCATTCGCCTAGGAATCACAAGGTTCAGCCGGTCCCTGCCAACACAGTGCCTGAGTAGCAAAGCTTGGGTAATCTGATCTGTGTGGTAAAGCATCTGGTAGCTGAGGATATGTGTGGTGCTCCACCTCTGCAAAAACAATCTCCCTGGTCTAGCATTAGCAAAAAGAGGATAGGCTCCCTCTCTGTTCAACTGATACCAACAATAGACCACTCTGCAGACTTTCCTACTTTTATGTATAAAGAGGCTCCTAGAAACTAAACCAAATTTTTGTGTTCAAAACCCTTTTTGTTGTATGTTTATCATATTTCTCTATCTATAGAATGTTGCTAAAATGTATTAAAACATTTGTACTTTTACCCTTTTTTCACTGACCGTTGCCAAGTACCTCTGTTTGTATTTTAATGCTTGAACAGTCAGTCTATATTAATCCTTATAAATTCATATCTACTACAATGTTTACAGAAGAATTTTCCAAGGATTTGTTATAAAACTTGTGTGCATACCAGAATGGTCGGCCAGCAATAAAGGAGAGAAATTGGCGGCAGACCATTCTAGCATGCATTCAACAGTTTTATTCATACCTTTTAAGTATAGACAAATTAACAGCGTGATTCGATGGGTTCCATGCATGTTTTTGACTAGCCATCACATGAGCTTCAGTTTGTGCATGGCTTCCCACATTAAAATGACCTTGTGTCACATCCTAACCTGGTGGGAGGTCTTGGTAAATACCAAGAAAGGAAGTTGGTTATTATAGAATAATCATATTAAGTCCAATTACCGTCGAATTGGCAAGACAAGACAGCAAGCAGTCGTAACTGAAATACGATTCTGGTTTGCTGCAAAGACTACTGCAAAATGGCAGGATTTATGAAGCCTCAGAGGATCATACAAACCAAGCAGCCAATCAGGACTCGGGAATGGAATCACCCGAATGCATGAGTGGACTTCTGAATTCCCATAAGTACCAGTTGTGCTTGGCCAGTCACATTGTTCAAACCAATAGTAGACTGACTTACTTCAATAGTTATAAACTAGTGAAATATCCTATCATTTTCCTGTTATATCCTTATTAGTTTGTTTTGTTGTTTTTCTTTAAATTACAAAATTAGTATTATCATCCTAGGACACGCATATTTGCTTTGAATGAGTCCTGTGAAAATTTATGGGTTCCAACTAAATCCATCTAACTCCTGCCTTGTAACCTATCCTGTGTAATTCATTTCTAAGAAATTATTGAAATGTATTTACAGTTAGCTTGAAATGTTGAGGGAAGAAAAAAAGAAAAACTGGGGTGCATGAATATGATTTTACTGCGTTGTTTTAGATTTGTGTGCATCAGGGACGCGGGACGCGTACCTATCAGCATCCCTGTTAGTGTTAATGTATAAACATGTTAAAGCTCTAGATATTACTTTATCCTTTTCCCTCTTTCCAAATGCTTTCATTTTTCTGTGGCAGAGAGAAAGAAAAATCTAGGATGCTTTGAAAAGGTTGACCATTTGTTGATTGGCTACAGATTATACTGGCTATGGCTAAGTGGAGTCTTGTGCAGTTAATCATCCAATCTACAAAAAGCCTTAATCTCAGCCATGATGACCTTTTTGAATGACATTCCAGAGCTTTTGTCAGTGTTTTGAGTGAGATTTTGTTAGGAGACTTGGCAAGGTACAGAGGAGCAGTGAAGAAGAAAGATGTGATTATCTGAATGAATATCATTGTATAGCTATTCAACAAAAGATGAATGAAGTTGGTATTGAATCACTGAATATTTTACTGGGGAAAGAAAAAAAAAGGCTTTATTGATAAATTTGTCCTATTGTTGAGAGGGTATGGAAAAATGTTGGATCTTGGCATCTTTTTAAATAATGGTTCAGAAAAAAATGTTGGATTTAGATATCTATTTAAATATTGTTTATATTCTCAGAGATGCTGATAGTTAGGCATCCTGCGTCACTGACGCATAAAATCTAAAAGGATGCAGAAAAATCGCATCCATGCTCCCAGTATTTTTTTCTTCTTCTTCCCCTACCATTTCCAGCTTTCTGTAAATACATTTCAATATTTTCTTAGAAACGAATTACTGTATTGGAAGTGGGTTAGAAGTCTTTAGTTGTTCGTAAAGAAAAATTCTAATTTATTAAGAATCTTTAGTCGGGACCCATCAAATTTTCCTTCAAATCAAATACGTGGGTCCCAGGACGCTCTAAATTTAAAAAAAAAAAATATCATCACTGTAAATAATGGTTCAAAAAAAAAAAAAATGCTGGATCTAGATATCTATTTAACTATTGGTTCATATTCATTTATTTTTGCAAATAACTTTTTAATGTTTGAATAATAATGAGGTTTCATTGGACTTAAGGGTAATAGTTCTATGAAGCATTTTCAGTGGTAATTCTTTTCCCATTAGTTTATTTTACTAATTCTGTCATATAATTGTTGTTACATTTGTATACATATTTTATATACTGAATAAAATAACTTATTGGACAGTTTATTGATTTATTTATTGATTTGATAAACTACAGATACTTACAAATACTTTGGCACCTATTTTCTACTTAATTTGTCTTATACTCCGTTTTCTCTTGGGGGGTGGGGAAGTCCCCAATGTGTTAATGGCAAAAGCTCTGGAGTGAAACATCGTAGTTTGAACTCCAGTCACGTTATTACATTCACTTTTGGACTAATGCCATTTGGAAAGGTATGAACCCCTACATCCCACAGCTATAAGTTAAATAGTACCACTACTGGCCATCTCCAAGGATGGCTTGAGCATTAAATAACCCGCGAAGGTTGATATGCTATTAAATAAAGAAAAGTTTTTTCATCTAGTAATTTTCTTTTTTTTTTTTTTCTTTTTTTTTTATCAGAAATTGTTCATAGTTGAACCTCTTAATATTCGTGAAAGCACATTTCAGCCAATCTATTCTTCAGCCCTTATCGTGTATAGAATCTGAAGAAAACAAAAAGTAAATGTTTCTCTCTTATCAACAAGATAAATAATATATAGAGCGTACCGGGTCCTGCGTCAAAGACGCAGAAAAATTGTATCCCTACGTCCCAGTGTTAGTTTTTTTCTTCCCCACACCATTCCCATCTAACTGTAAATACATTTCAATATTTTCTTGGAAACGAATTACACTGTATGGGGTACAAGGTAGGGGTTAGACGGCTTTAATTGTTCATAGATAAAAACTTTAGTTGGGATCCAACAAATTTCCCAGTGACTCATTCGAATCAAATCCGTGCGTCCCAAGACGCACTAAATTAAAAAGCTATCAGTATAGATTGTATGGGTATGTAAGTAGCTTTTACTTTTAAACATATTTGTTAAAACATGTTCATTATAGTTGTTTAAAACATCTACTATTTCAATACAATAGGCATAGGGAAAAAATCGGATACTACGAGTTTTAAAAGCGAATTAAGAATAATTAAATCTATTATTTAAGGTTAAACTTTGTCTAAATCGATAAGTAGTACCATAATAACTATCATTAAAAAAGAAAAATATCATTACATATGCAGTTTATTTTTAAAAGATTTAAAAGTATTTGTTTTGGTCAATTTTGTTCGCCGACGCCATTTTGGCTATTTTTCAATGGTTTTAGGTGCTTGTTTACAATTTTAACGTAACATTTGGGATGGAAAAAAAATTACCAAAAATCTGGTAATTATCCGATTTTAATGAAATTTTCAGTATTGATTTAACAATTAATGAATTTTATAATGCATCAGTTATTTTATTTCAAAACTTTAATTTAGTATTTTTGCTATAAAAAATTAATATATAAAATTCATTTAAAATATGAAAATCCTGATGTTAAGTTTAAAATGTTATATTTTTAGATTCTAAAAATAAATATCTACTTAATGCAAACCTTATTTTAGGCGCCAAAAGTAATAAGTTTTGAAGAAAAACTCGATTGAAAATGTACCCCCTCCCCTTTTTAAGCAGAAAAAAACATCGATGTATAATTTTTCTTTTATAAAATAATAGCCAATTAAATAATTATCGAAATCAGTAAAAAAGAAATCTCCAAAAAATTAATTATTTATTATTTTTTACATTTTATTTTTCGATTTTCGGTACTTATTTTTCATAGAAAAGCCACCGTAAAAAATTTTTTTTTTGTTTCTATTCATAACTTCGGTCTTTTATCTCTTTATTTATACTGTAATTAGTATAAAAAATGATCAACTTGCAAAACATTTTACGCCCCCAACATAAGGGGGGTCAAAATTAAGCGACCTGAAAAAAATGAGAAAGTTTTGAAATAAAATAAATAATGTATTATAAAGATCATTCATTAATACATAAACACTGAAAATTTCATTAAAATCCGATAATTTCCTGATTTTTGGTAAATTATTTTCTGTAGGGGGGCTAAAGTCATTTTGTCAAAAACGAATTTTAGGCTCCGTTTGCCAGTCCCTACAATACAAACATTTATACTAATCTTGTCTTAACTTGCTGAAGTATAAAGAATGGTCTTAATTGTTTTGTTTCAATTTACCTAATAGAATAATGAACGACCTTTTACATTTTTAGGCATAAAAAGATGTGTTTATCATACATTGAGTATAATGAACAAACCGTAAGCTTCCACAACCTCATGTAATGAACGACCCCTTGTTTTTAAGGTGAAACATTGGTCTTAAAAAGTCGTTCATTACACGAGTATATACTTTATATAAAACTGTTTCCATTTTATTTTAAAAAGAAATACTTTTTCTGATTAAATAAAGAATTAAATAGGAATATTTTTACAAGTAAGATTATGAATGAAATACCTTAAAATCTATTGAGTACTTTATTTTTAGTCCATATAACTTTTTTTTAAGTTATCTTTTTTTGAGAGAATTATTTTGTACCTGAGTAACAGGTGTTATTTTATATTTGTCTCAATTTTGTGACCTTGTTTTATTGGAAAATTCGAACAAATTTATCTATGGAATTTTAAAGATATATATATATATATGTGTGTGTGTGTGTGTGTATTAGTGGTACTCTCTGACCTTTTGAGTTTGATAAACAACTTTTTTCACGCTTATTTTTTTAAATTTTCATTTATTTAAAGATCAATGTATAAAAGATCGTTCGTCCATGAATCATAAGATTCCAGGTTCGATGCCGACACTCGCCAACTCAGCGAATGATTAGATTATCTTATCTTGGGTAATTGATCTGTGTGGTATAAAGTGCGCAGCTGTCAGGTGTGGCGCTCTACCCCAGCAAAATCCCTCTCTGGTCGAGCCCTAGCGAAAAGGTGATAAGACTCCCTCGCTGTTCGGCTGATATTGACCCGAGGCCACTCCGCCAACTTGTCTTACTACATAAAAGAACGTTACATAAAGGATTGTTACATAAAGATCTTACACTTCATATTTCTCCTACTCCTTATCTCTGAAAACCATTGGTGTTAGTAGGCAAGACGTGAGCAAGTTTAAATTTTTCTTTCGCTTGTTTACTGGTTAACGTATTTATAATTGATGTAAATTGATGTTTGCATGATATGACCTTTCTGAGTTTGATTTAGTGACCTGATTTTGGAGGTTGTCACTGTATATCTAATTGGGTCACTCCCCCTTCTCCTCTATTGAAGGCTACCCAAGCACAATAGCTAATCTCTGGACCGTCACAGGTGGGAGAGCTACACTTTATTTGGTACACCTCTCTTTCTAATCAACTATTTGGACCTACTCTTTTATCTTCAGTCAATGTCACTAAAGGTGGTGGAGGGCGTGTGTTTGATTTATTAGAGAATTAGGTATTTAAGAGTCAAGAGCTTTTTACGATTTCAGTTTTAAAGTGTGCCCGATAAAGTCTCCTGGTTAATTTCACTTTGTACAGTTCATCTTAGCAATATGTCTGAAGAGGTTTCTTCTGAAGAGGTTCGTTGTGCATTTTTTTTCTTTTCTTCCTTCCTTTTTGTTTGTTTGTTTGTTTTTTTAATCTATTTGTTAATCTACTGTTCACATACACTTTATTTATTTCTATTGTTACTTTCAGATGTTTCCGTCTAATATTTGTCAACCAGTTTTGTGGATTTTTTTGTCCTTACGTTAAATCTACCTGTTTTTCCCGCCCGTATTCACTTTCTTTTTTTAGCACACACATTCATTCATCCTCTCTCACTCTCTATAATTCAACTGTCAGTAGGTGTGGTGCTACACCCCAGCAAAAATAATCTCCCTGGTCTATTGCAAGCAAAAAGGGGATAGACACCCTTGCTGTTTGGCTGATACTATCTTTTACTTTTCTTTTTCTTTATTCTTTTTTTTTTCTTTTCTTTACTAAACCAGTAATTAACAAGTTTCAATTTTGATGTATAGATTATAAATCTCGACTATCAAATATGTGAATGGTTTTTACATATTAACAAATACAATTGCAAGAAATGTAATTTTTTAAAAACAATCATTAGTATGCAATAAATAATAATTAACTTAAAACAAAAAATAGATTTATTCCTTTTTATTTTAGGAATGCGGTTCAACATTATTTATGGCCTTATTTTACTTATTTTTTTATGAAATATCTAATGGCAAATGAATTCATATAATAGGTAGGTATATCTGAATATTAAGTTTAATATAGTGCAATTTCCCCTCCCCTTTTTAAGCAGAAAAAAACATCGATGTATAATTTTTTCTTTTATAAAATAATAGCCAATTAAATGATTATCGAAATGAGTAAAATAAATCTCCAAAAAATTAATTATTTATTATTTTTTACATTTTATTTTTCGATTTTCGGTACTTATTTTTCATAGAAAAGCCACCGTAAAAAATTTTTTGTTTCTATTATAACTTCGGTCTTTTATCTCTATTTATACTGTAATTAGTATCAAAAATGATCAACTTGCAAAACATTTTACGCCCCCAACATGGGGGGGGGGGGGCAATTAAACGACCTGAAAAAAGTGAGAAGTTTTGAAATAAAATAAATAATGCATTATAAAGATCATTCATTAATACATAAACACTGAAAATTTCATTAAATCTGATAATTTCTGATTTTTGGTAATTATATTTCTGTTGGGGCTAAAGTCATTTGTCAAAAACGAATTTTAGGCTCCGTTGCCAGTCCCTACAATAAACATTTATACTAATCTTGTCTTAACTTGCTGAAGTATAAAGAATGGTCTTAATTGTTTTGTTTCAATTTACCTAATAGAATAATGAACGACCTTTTCATTTTTAGGTAAAAAGATGTGTTTTATCATACTTGAGTATAATGAACAAACCGTAAGCTTCCACAACCTCATGTAATGAACGACCCCTTGTTTTTAAGGTGAAACATTGTCTTAAAAAGTCGTTCATTACACGAGTATATACTTTATATAAAACTGTTTCCATTTTATTTTTAAAAAGAAATACGTTTTCTGATTAAATAAAGAATTAAATAGGAATATTTTTACAAGTAAGATTATGAATGAAATACCTTAAAACCTATTCAGTACTTTATTTTTAGTCCATATAACTTTTTTTAAAGTTCTTTTTTTTTTGAGAGAATTATTTTGTACCTGAGTAACAGGTGTTATTTTATATTTGTCTCAATTTTGTGACCTGTTTTTATTGGAAAATTCGAACCAATTTATCTGTGGAATTTTAAAGATATATATATATATATATATATTATATATATGTGTGTGTATGTATTAGTGGTACTCTCTGACCTTTTGAGTTTGATAAACAACTTTTTTCACACTTATTTTTTAAAATTTTCATTTATTTAAAGATCAATGTATAAAAGATCGTTCGTCCAGGAATCATAAGATTCCAGGTTCGATGCCGACACTCGCCAACTCAGCGAATGATTAGATTATCTTATCTTGGGTAATTGATCTGTGTGGTATAAGTGCGCAGCTGACAGGTGTGGCGCTCTACCCCCAGCAAAATCCCTCTCTGGTCGAGCCCTAGCGAAAAGGTGATAAGACTCCCTCGCTGTTCGGCTGATATTGACCCGAGGCCACTCCGCCAACTTGTCTTACTACATAAAAGAACGTTACATAAAGGATTGTTACATAAAGATCTTACACTTCATATTTCTCCTACTCCTTATCTCTGAAAACCATTGTGTTAGTAGGCAAGACGTGAGCAAGTTTAAATTTTTCTTTCGCTTGTTTACTGTTAACGTTTATAATTGATGTAAATTGATGTTTGCATGATATGACCTTTCTGAGTTTGATTTAGTGACCTGATTTTGGAGGTTGTCACTGTATATCTAATTGGGTCACTCCCCTTCTCCTCTATTGAAGGCTACCCAAGCACAATAGCTAATCTCTGGACCGTCACAGGTGGGAGAGCTACACTTTATTTGGTACACCTCTCTTTCTAATCAACTATTTGGACCTACTCTTTA
Organism: Doryteuthis pealeii; assembly: GCA_023376005.1. NCBI lineage: Eukaryota > Metazoa > Mollusca > Cephalopoda > Myopsida > Loliginidae > Doryteuthis > Doryteuthis pealeii. The sequence continues at coordinate 65,478,849 of CM042154.1, forward strand.
TCTTCAGTCAATGTCACTAAAGGTGGTGGAGGCGTGTGTTTGATTTATTAGAGAATTAGGTATTTAAGAGTCAAGAGCTTTTTACGATTTCAGTTTTAAAGTGTGCCCGATAAAGTCTCCTGGTTAATTTCACTTTGTACAGTTCATCTTAGCAATATGTCTGAAGAGGTTTCTTCTGAAGAGGTTCGTTGTGCATTTTTTTTCTTTTCTTCCTTCCTTTTTGTTTGTTTGTTTGTTTGTTTTTTAATCTATTTGTTAATCTACTGTTCACATACACTTTATTTATTTCTATTGTTACTTTCAGATGTTCCGTCTTAATATTTGTCAACCAGTTTTGTGGATTTTTTTGTCCTTACGTTAAATCTACCTGTTTTTCCCGCCCGTATTCACTTTCTTTTTTTTAGCACACACATTCATTCATCCTCTCTCACTCTCTATAATTCAACTGTCAGTAGGTGTGGTGCTACCCCCAGCAAAAATAATCTCCCTGGTCTATTGCAAGCAAAAGGGGATAGACACCCTTGCTGTTTGGCTGATACTATCTTTTTACTTTTCTTTTTCTTTATTCTTTTTTTTTTTTTTTTTCTTTACTAAACCAGTAATTAACAAGTTTCAATTTTGATGTATAGATTATAAATCTCGACTATCAAATATGTGAATGGTTTTTACTATTAACAAATACAATTGCAAGAAATGTAATTTTTTAAAAACAATCATTAGTATGCAATAAATGATAATTAACTTAAAACAAAAAATAGATTTATTCCTTTTTATTTTAGGAATGCGGTTCAAAATTATTTATGGCCTTATTTTACTTATTTTTTTATGAAATATCTAATGGCAAATGAATTCATATAATAGGTATATCTGAATATTAAGTTTAATATAGTGCAATTTTAATGCCTATTAGAATAAGAAAAGCTTATTTCGATTAAAATGTTTGAAAATATTTCTTAATATATATGTAAAAAAAAAAAAAATTATGAAAACGGAAGACCTTCTTTGGCTTTTATCTTATATACAGGCTTAAAAAGATGTATACGGTTACATGGCCGGTATTTTGATAACTAGCACACATATGTCCATCTACCTCATAAGTTTTTTTTTCTCAGTCCACGGCAGGGCTCAGGGCTTCCCTTGATCTGTAATACTTGAAGTAATGGGCCTTATCCTGCCACATTGGCCCACGTTATCAGGTTTGAATCCAGAATTGTCATTCTACAAGACAAGTTGTCAAACTAAGGTGAAAGAGCCGAATCTGCTTTATTTTATCCATAGCAGGGGTGGGGTAATGAATGAATTTTATACTTTTTCTAAGGGTATTACTTTAAACGGCCCTGGCAGGATTTTTAACTTGAATTGTTTTATATATAATGAGAGAGATAGAGAGATAGTGGCGTGGACATAAAGTCAACGGCGTTTTCTAACTGACAGTTTTAAGTCCTGAAATTAAAGCGGTCTCTCCTAACCAAAATTTCATGATAGAAATTGTAAAAATATTCACAAGCGAAAGCAAAAATTTGGCACGTCATGAAATGGGTTTACATTGATTACTTTGTCTTAATCCAGTTACAGATTAACTGTTAGAAATTGTAGTTACTTGTGTAAAACTTTCTTAATCTTTAAGTTCTTTGAAGTTGTTAGTGCCGGAACACAAAATCTCCGACTGCTTCTATTTTTAGCACCTCTGATTCCTCTTTATGCAATTAAGTGATTACAATTCATAATTGATATAAAACTGATTATTTTTTTATATTTATAATCTATTTATAAGGAGTGTGCACTGTATAACTTCACAGACTAAACTAGGGCCACATAAAGTGTAAATTCAACTGGAGTTGATATAGTTTTACCGACTCTGATTTAAGTGAACTCTTAATTGCTTCCAAATCCGACTCCACAGCCCTACTTCAATCTCAAAAAGTTAGTTGTTAATTTTAAATTTAAGTCTTAAATTTAACTATTTAAAAAAGAAATTAAAAACATGGAATTACATTATGTTATATAAATTTTAAGAAATATACTAATGTAATTCAATGTTCTTTTTAATTTTTTTAAAATTTAAACAAACTTTTTTTTAATTTTTTAAATTTTATCCTTGACCCCCTACAGTTTTTTTTAAATCTTTTCTTTTGTTCTTTAGAGATGTTTGATGTCTTAAGCACCATCATACACGCAGTTTCAATTTAATTTTTACAAAGAAACCAATCCTCTTTTTTTTTCCTTTTCTTTTCTTATCCCTTAAGCAATCCATGACCTTTTTAAACATTGAATTAGGACAGCAGCAGTAACCTTAGAATCAGTAAATCAGAGCACACAAGTCTTGTAAAATATACTAACACAGCAGTATATAAACATTTTTTATTATTTTTTGTAAATTTTATTTTATTTTATTTTTTTATAGAATAAATCTCTGCTTATCATAATATCTGATGGTTGAAATAATACTGCTACTTAAATGTTATAACTTTTATCATTTCCATTGAATTTTCTTTTAAATCAAGATAACAATTCTCATCAAGAACGTTATTCTCTGAGTACAAATTATTTTATTTTTAAGTACAACAGCTGCAATCTTTAACTTTTCAAGAATATTTCTCTATTCAATATAACTAAATTTCTTTATAATGTTCTTTTTTTTTTCCTGGGTTATGTTTATACTTACTTATATAATAAAGGACTGCAAATAGGCAAAGTGTTTGCATAGTAAGAGTGCTCAATGCTATTATAGCAGAGCATGTATAAAAACCTAGAATTATGGTTACTATATTTCCGTTACTCAAGTTTCATATGTTTCACATCATCTTCAGACGGGGTTGTAGTGAAAATTCAAAAGATTTTAATTTATGAATGAATAAATAATTCTGCCTACGTTCGGTTGTTTCAGTTTTTCATATAGTTATTTACCGTCATCAAGGCAATATTAAAGAGCGATATCATGAAGAATTATTTGATTCATAAAAACATCCTCTGAATATATATATTTCATATTTTCCATACTTACATATCTAGGTGGGGGGGGGCGTGGTGTAATGGGTACTGTTATAGGAAATGGACACTGCGAGACGATTTCAAATCCTGGACTAGTTTGTTTACATTTTACATATCGCTAATACCCGTGGGAAGCTATGAATCCAATTATTCTCCCTCTAGCTATCGATAAATAGGAGGGCAGACTGGGCTCTTTAACCTTTCTTAGGCAACCAGTCTAGGGGAACGAAAACTCTCAATTTGAACCTGTTAAACTCCACTTTATAAATTGTCCCTTTTTATGCATCCTGGTGTGTGTCGGGTATATATATATATATATATATATATATATATATATATATATATATAATTTAATATACCAAGCGTGTTGGTAGATCCTTGCGGAGAGAAAAAAACCAGCAGAAAGTTTGATTGTAAAAATATACTACCAAACATCACCCAGGGAGAAAACATTTTTTGAAAAAAAGAAAGTTTGATAGTAGGTGCGTCTGACTCATTAGATTATCTTTGTTTTATATATATATATATATATATATATATATATATATATATGAGAGAGAGAGATTTAAGTAACGACTATATTTAGTTCAAATACATTTTATAATTGAAAATTCAATAGCTAATTTGACTAAGAACAGTGATGTATGAGAAGACAACTTACTCCTTTAATATCTGTTCAAAGTTTAAAACAACTTATTACCTGTTGACTTTTTATGTTGGTTCGCCACGTTGTTATTTTGGGGGGTCGGGTCTATGCCTTGATTTATTTGAGTCCAAGGCTAATGATTTTTTATTTTTTTTATTTTTTTTATTTTTTTTTTTCAAGTCAATAGATTAAGATTTGATTTTGATAATTGAAGTCTTGTTGACGGTTGTTTGAATTATTATATTCAAGTGAAAACCTGTCCAACCATTATGTATATTGAATTTATGAACAGGTTTATTTGCAGATAATGAGGTCGTTAGTTTTAAATGTTGTTTGGATACTATTGAAATTTAATGACTACATTTTCAGCTATTCATTTGAAGATTGGATATGCTGTGAGATTAACTTACACAATTTCGGATAGCAGAACTGAGCTTAGAATATTTTTTTATTGCTATACTTGAGGGTTAAACTAGAAGTAGCTACCCAGCGTTGCATGGGTAGATGGGGGAAAATGCTTGGTGTATTGAATTGTTTACTTTTGAGATCAGCAAATGTTGGACATTTTAAAGAATTTCAATGCTATTTCTATGTATATTTTGATTTTTAGATATTTTCGAATATAAATCAAATCTTCATAATTTTTGCACAAAAAGCAAGAACTGGTGATATTTAATGTGTGTGTATGTATGTATGTGTGTGTGTGTGTATATATATATATATATATAATATATATATATATATATATATATATATATATATATATATATATATATATATATATATATATATATTTACTTTGTCAGTTTTATTTTCGTTGTTTCATCCTGATATAAATACATACACATCAACTGCCCTTTATATATGAGATAGAGATTTACCTTACACTGACTTCCTTACTAACTTAATTTCATTTGTTGTGTGTAATTACTAACCCGGTTTAGGTCAGTTGGTAGAGCATCAGACTAGGAACCATGAGGTTCCAATTCGATACAGGTCCTCACCAACTCAGCATATGAGTAGCACAGGGATCTTAGGAGCTGATAGTAGGTGTGGCACCCCACCTCAGACGCCCAAACAATCTCCTTGGTCTAACACTAGTGAAAAGGGGATAGGCTCCCTCGTTATCTGGCTGACACCGACTTTAGGCCACCCCTACAACTTTTTACTTTACTTACTAACCACAAGTAGGATGTGACACATGTCAATTTCTTAAGCAGAGTTTAACAGGATTGAATTCAGAGTTTCTCTTCTATACTGGTTGCAGTCAGTAGTGTCAACAGAATAATCTACGTGTGTGTGTGGGGGGGCAAGAGCTCAGCCTGGCGCCTCCACCCCTCCAGTGACCAATAAATACTGATTCAAATTTTCAAAGGTTCACCCACTTTCAAATTCTATACATTCATATAGTTCAGAAGTATAGTGGTAAAAGTTTGGCAATATATTTCAATTATATAGTACACAATTTTTGTAGATACAGAATCTTCCATCTATTTAGACAATAGTCTAAAACTGTTCTATTTGTGAAAATAGTTTTTAAATACCACATGCCACTTGAAGACTTTATGACTTACAATGTTGGTATTTTTACATTCTTATCAAAATTGCTTGCTGCTTTTTTTTTCTTTTTCCCCCCCCCCTCTCTTTCTGAATAATGCTTTTTGTTTAATTGAAGAAAAGGAGACAATATTAGAAAGATACAGAACAATGTTGGAACAGTTTGTTTTTGTGTTTGTTTGTTTTTGTTCCTTCAATTTCATTTATCTTCTTTTTTTTTTTTTTTTTTTTTTTTTTTTAAAGCAACCAATTGTGTCTCATTCTGAACAAAATAAAGTCTTCTTTAAATTAAATTAAATGTAAAAAAAAAATAATTTTATTGCTTGTTTAGCAAGTGACATCATCTTTAGCAGTTGCAACATGTGCATCAACTCTCTCTCTCTTTCAAGATTTTTGCATTTCTTGAAAGCACTAAAACTGCTGCTTCATGAAAAGTGACCCCCACCACTTATTATATACAATTCTCTTCACAAAATGTAACTTTATCTTATTTTCATCTTCTGTGTAACCATTCTTGATGAACAGTGAGCCATTTTTGTAAATCAAGGACAAGCTTATTCCTTTCCTCACTGATTCTTACTAACCATGAATGTAAATGTCAGCTAGGTTGTAGCACCAGACAAAATTGGGCCATCAGGAAACTGGAAATATATGTAAAACTTTAGGTACATAATGTAAAAAGCCCAAGTAGGGAAAATGGAAGGGAAATACTTTTATAATTAACCACATAAAGAGATGAGTAGGTGGCACTTTTTTTTATCACAAAAAAAAAAAAAAAAAAAAAAAAAAAAAAAAAAACTGTGCCTAAACTGAAAAGCTCTAAATGTTGGATCTTCTTTTAAAATTCTAGTTGAGTGTGCTAAGTTTTGAATAAGGACATTTGGTTTTATATTCCTGTTGCTACACACAATTCTCACATTGTAATTAATGTTCCATGTCATGTTAACGAGACTGATTACGATAATTTATGCCAAGAGTTAGAGAAACATTCACTTCAGTGTTATAGAGCTTCTTTTTATTTTTTTTTTATTTTATTTTGTACTTGTAAAATTGGTAGTATCATAGTTTAAAGAAACAAAACTCTTATTTTACATACAGGATATAAATATCAAATTTATAAACTCTGCAATTAAATGGACTGCACATTGTGGTGAAATGTTTAGCAGAGCAGTCTCGCAGATCTATTACTACTGAATAGCGAGTTTGATTCTAACTAGATGCCCCATACTTGCGACCTTGTCACATTCTATTCGTGGCAAACAGGTTGTGTAAAAGGGTGTTTCACCTTGGTGTAATGGTTAGCAAATAAAACCCTGTACAAAGATCAAACAAAACTTTTTTAGGGTAGAATTTTACAAGGTATTCAGTCTTTACCTTTGAACTCATTTGGAGTTTCTAGGGATCAAATTACAGACTGTAATATGAGAAAATAGTGGGAAAAATAAACAAGCTAAGGAGAATAATAATAGATTTTGAAAATTTAATGAATTTCATATTGAACATTCTGTTCATTATAAGCACTTTCATTAATGATAACACTGTTATTGTCTCATGTCCTTTCCAAAAGTAACACTATTGGTAAATGGGGGTTTAACACGGATAAATTTCTGTTGTATCATTTTCACAATAAGCACATTGAGCGATAGGTAAAGTAAAAGTAGGTGGATTGTCCTATTGTCAGTATCAGCCAGATAGCGAGGGAGTCTATCCTCTTTTAACTAGCATTAGACCAGGGAAATTGTTTTTGCATTTGAGGTGGAGTGCCACACCTATGATCAGCTCCTGACTTTACCGCACAGATCCAAGCTGAGCTACTTATGCGCTGAGCTGGTGGTGGCCGGTACCAAACCCGGAACCTCTGTGGTTTCAAGACAGATGCTCTACCAACCGAGCCGAAAAGTTTATACAAAGTTTTAGTCAGATACTATATAACCCGGGGAAGGCCAGATACATAACAGCTAGTATAGATATAAAATGAAATGTTTATTCTTTATATCTACAAGTTCAATAACATGCATGTAGTGTTATTTTATATAGGTACATTTTCTTATATTTTCAATACAAGACCCATACAAAAGTTCCTTTTTTTTTTTTTTTTTTTTTTTGCTGTTCTGTTTAAAAAAAAAAAAAAAAAAAAAAAGATTTATGTTGCAATTCTATAGGTTTTAAGTTTTATTTCTTGTATACTAGCACTTGAAAAGTATCTACCTTCAAAGTCAAATGTCAAAACTTGACCTTATTTCTTGAGGGTACTTCTTGCCTTATAATCTCTCTTCCTATGGTTTCTCTAAAGTTGACTAAATTTGCTTTTTAATTCGATTGGCTTAGATTTTCATGTGACCCTAGATAAAGGCCATGCCTCTCTTATCAACACTGAATGTTGGGGGGGGGCATTTTTTGCTCATAAATTTTTGATTTGTGTTATTCATTGCTTACCCTTTGGGGTCTTACTATCTTCTGTGTGCAATTGATAAGATAAGAAATCTTGGTAGGTGTAAATAAGATTGACATTTTGAATTTGGTCTTGCTATGTTTAATCCATTTAGAAAAACATAGTTTACAAGAACTGTACCAGAAGTTCATGACTTCTGTTGAATCTGGGGTGGTGCCCTAGGATGATATATATTCTAAATTCTTTAAGTGAAATAACTTTTTTGCAATAGGTAATAAGCTTTAACTTTAACCATTTGGTTTATCTAAAGCTTGTATTGCTCCCAGAGTATTTAAATTTTTAGAGATATTATACCCCTCCCCCTCTCTCTCCTCTCTCTCCCTCTCTCTCTCTCTCTCTCTCTCTCTCTCTCCCTCTCCCCCTCTCTCCCCCTCTCTCTCTCCCTCTCTCTCTCTCTCCTCTCCCTCTCTCTCTCTCTCTCTCTCTATATATATATATATATATATATATATATATATATATATATATATATATATAGTAGTAGTAGATAATGTGGGTGCTATATATATCCAAGCAGATAGTGCTCAATATCATTGAATTTATATTTGAGTTAAGGTAGTGTGGACATGGAGTCATAACCTGGTTACTGACAGTTTCACGCCTATGCAATCTTTAGACCAAAACCTGGTTTGAATATCACATAGATGAGAAACTGTCAGTAACCAGCTGTTGATTCCATGTCCACACTACCTTATATATGTGATGTATATATTAAAACTATTTCCAAAGTTCTATAAAAAAATATCTTTTAGCTAATAAAGCAAACTACTTCACCATTTATGGTACTAATTTGATTTTTTTGATTTAAAAAAAATTTTTTTTTTAATATTATATATAATTTGTTTAATTAATAATTTCGAATTTGTATTTTGTTTCATGGTTTCATATTTATTAATATTCTGTTTTCTTTCTCTTTTCAGGTAAGTTTTGAATTTTGGTTTGTATATCCAACCTGAAACTTGTTTGTTTGGTTTGTATGGGCTTAGGAAATTCATTAGTCAATTTTGGCTCATCAGGTATGTATGACAATTGACACATAACAATAATGTTAATCACTTTTTTTTAATTAAAGTGATAAAAATGTTAATATTTTCAAAAATTCTTTGAAAATCTCCAATGTTACCTTCCTTCCGTTGTTCATATATAAATATCTTATTCCAGCTTTTCCATGCATGTATATATGTGATGTATATCTGTGCTGAAATATCCAAGAATAATCAAAATTAATACATTAGAACATAATAGTGATATCAAAGTTCACTCTGGTATCCTGTTAGTTCAACTCAGGGCTGTGGCATTAGAACACAAAACGTGACTCTTATTTTTGGTACCTCCGACTCCTCTTTATGTAATTAAGTGATTATGGCCTACAAATGTATATAAAATCATGATTTAAAAAAAAAATCTATTCATAAGGAGTGTGCACTGTATAACTTCACAGACTATAGTGTAAATTCAACTGGAGTCTGTATAGTTTTACTGACTCCAGTGACCCTTAGATTGCATCTGACTCCACAGCCTTGGTTGGACTAATAGTGAACGTTACTAAATGACAAACTATTACCTTGTTTATTTAAAGGTTTATAATTGTACATATTTTTAAACAAGTTAAAATTTATATCCTTTCTAATGTGATATGGCTGCCATTTCACAGAATATCCTATATATATATATATATATATATATATATAACTTTGTAGATTTTTAACTAAATATGAACAAAGACAAAATCAACTAGAAATTATTTGTACCAATATAAATTTGTTTTATATAAACTATACAAATAGAAGTCATAAAAAAGATTTTTCAATGATTGAAATCCTTCATTTTCTTTTACCTATGTTTTTTCTAATGTTTTATTGATACTTATATATGATGGGCTATGTTCTTCAAATAAGCAATTAGTGCATTTTACAAGTATCTTATAAGTGCATCATATAAGTAGATGGAAGAGGTTATGCTCTTCTTGCAAGAAAGTGGTGTAATAAAGTGGATCTTGAATCTTTTAACCACATTTTCTGTCTATTAACTTTGCTAATACTCTCTATATCATCATAGATAAATAATTTGGGTTGTAAAAGTGCTCCAAAAAGGTTTTCAGAGATTACTTGCTTTTTGCTTCTGTCCCGGAGTGGTAATACCAGCTTGGGTTCTATCTATGCGTTGGTTTTGTTTTGCAGCATATCAACCCTCATTAATGCTAAATTAAGTGATTTCAATAAACAAAGTGCTTTGGTTGCTTACAGTACCTGCTTTTGCTGATGTGGTCACCTAATTAAGTATTGAACAGGCTCATCACTGCTTAACTTCGGTGATCTAGTGGGAACCAATGCTTTCAGCGAGACTTGATTGTAAAACCTATCTAAGGGTCAAATAAATCTGTTTGCAATTTATTTGTATTAAATATGAATATCTAATATCATGTAACAGGTGTACAAAAAAAAAAAAACTCTTAATAAACTATGCACAAAATGTAAAACTTCTAGGCATAAAATAAATACAAAGTTTTGTTTTTTTTTTTTTTAAATTATAACAGGTTTAAATTCAGTTTTCCTTCTCCTAGACTGGTTGCCATACCAAGGTTAAAGAGCCCAGCCTACCCTCGTATTTACCCATAGCTGGAGGGAGATTTGTTGGATTCATACCTTTCTCTATGTGAAATGCAAACAGCTATGTTCAGGATTTGAACTTGGTTCGGTGTCTCCATTTCCTACAGTGATAACCATTACACCAGAGAAACCAATCCCATCTAAAGCGTACTAAAAACGGACAGCAGGTGGACATCCAGGAGTCTTAACTTAATAAAGACGCATTTATTATATTACATCAGTGATCTTTCACTACTTGGTATTGTAGATCCAGCTTAGGCTTCATGATCAACTCTTTAATAATTGATCTGGATGTAGAACATGGTCAATTTTATTATGGAGTACAGTCAGTTTGAATTGAAAGTTTTTTTTTTCTTCTCCCAGACTGGTTGCCATACCAAAGCTAAGAACCCAGTCTGCCCTACTATTTACCTATAGCTAGAGAGAGTGCAAGGTGAAATGTAAACAGCCTTGTCCAAGATTTGAACTTTGCTCACTAAATCCATTTCCTATGATGCTAACTGTTAAAACTTGTGCAATGATATTTTTTGATAAATCAATTTCTTTTCTTTCTGTCAGATCTCACATTTCAAAAAGAAAAACATGTTTGACACTTGCATTCAAGACAGCTTCCTATATTGATTCAAAATCTTTATTTCAAAAAGTATCTCTTGTCTTGTGCATTTAGCTATTTATTTTAGATAAATCTTGACCTTTTTGAATAGATGGGTTTGATAGATTTAGATATGCCAATACATTTTTCTTTCTTTGATCAATATCTTTTAATATTTAGATATTCCCAATATCTTTAGTTAGATATTCTTCACACAACTCTAGATACATACAATGAGTGACTGGATATCAAATATCATTCTTAAACAGAAAAAAAATCTATGTAAAGATTTGATTTATCTGAGGCACGTGTTATCGTCATAGGAAATGGTCAGGTCAGGTCTTTGAGCCACGATTCCACTGTATTCCTCTATGGGAATATCTTATTTTCATCTCTTCCTTTCTATTTATCTTTTTAAAACAATTTTAATATCATAGTTCAAATCCTGGACAAGGCTGGTTGCATTTCACACAGCTTTAATACACTTGGGAAAGGCATGAATTTCATTATTATTATTATAGTAGGGTAGACTGGGTTTTTTAGGCTTGGTATGGCAACTGGTTTAGGAGAAAGAATACTCTGAATTCAAACCTGGTAAACTCTGCTTAATAAAATTGACCTTGTGTCACAACCTGCTTGTGCAAAGGGGTTTGGTAAATATGAGAAAAATTATTAAACCTTTTTTCTCTCTTTTTTTAAAAAATATCTTGAAATAATCTTATGTTGTTTGTTTATTTACTTGTATAATTATGTACAACATTAGGATATACTCAAATTACATTTAGTGAGTGTGAGTGAGTCATAAGGTAACATAAGGACTAAAAACTAAATGTTCCACTAATCCTCAAACCGTTTTCTCTAATGCTGCTAGATATTTTACAAGCAGGCCTTTTCTTTCTCCTTATCTTTTAAGTTATTAAGCCCTTGGATATTTATATGCTTCCATTTCAGGATTAAACAAATTTAATAAGAAAATGTCTTCTTTAGTCTAAAGAAGGGTCTAATGACAGCCATGTGTCAGTTGCAACTGCAGCTATTAGTATGATTAGGTTTCCTTGGCTACTCCTCCATTCACCAGTTTCTGTCCTGCCACTGACTGCAGCTTTGCTGAGCTCTTTGAGAAAGTCTCACGTTCCACTGACCTATTTTTCCTTGCATCAGTTTCAGTACATCTGGACAACTTTGAACACATCAAGAGAAAGGCAAAGACAAATCTTCTCATTTTCCCTCTTTTCTCTCTCTTTCTCTCTCTCTCCCTCTTTCTCTCTCTCTTATTTTTTTCCAGAAGAAATGGCAACTTGTGTTCTGGAAGAGTATTTTTTTCTTTTCCAGCTTGTTCTTTTAATGCTGCTTGGAGTTCATATTAATATGCAAGAGAGATAATTTTCTATTTCTTTTTACCTTTTTATAACATTTCTTTCTTTATTCCTTTTATTGGATGTTCTTGTAGAGATTTATGTATGTCACTCAGCACGCTGAGAGACACATAAATCGCTTGAGCACTTCGTTTGTTGAATACCAAAACTTTTTTTTTTTTTTTTTTTTAAAGAAACATTTAGAATATTTATTTTATTTTCTACTTGTGCACTTACTTAGTCTTCTTTTGCAGCTTATGTTAAAGTAACTTGTATTTGAGGCCAGGTTTTTTTTTTTTTTTTTGTTTTTTCTAGAAAAATGTAGTTTTCGTTTTTTTTAAAAAAGAATTTGCTGGAGAAATTCTTAAAATGAAATGTTTCTCACAATTTTCTGGTATAATGAAGGTTTTAGAATGGGGATTCCTTCTGCTGTGTGTGTGTGTGTGTGTATATATATATATATATATATATATATATATATACACACACACACACCAACCCCTCTGTACAAGTAGGATGTGAAACATGTATTTCTTAAGCAGACTTTAACAGGGTTAAATTCAGTTTTCTCCAGAACTGGTTGCCTAACCATGATTAAAGAGCCCAGTCCACCCTACTATTTACACATAGTTGAAATGAGAATAGTTGAATGCATACCTTTCCTAAGGAAGGGTATTAGGACTTTGAAATGCAAACAGCCTCATCCAGGAATTGAACTCACGTCCCCAAGTCCATTTCTTACAATAAATACCATTCCACCACACACTTTCTGTTAAATATAAGATGCAATTTACCACAATCCAAGATTTTGAAACTTAAGTTAATTCAAGGTTAAAAGAGCCCAGTGTGCCCATTTTATCCACTAAGCTGAGGGGGGTGGAAGAAGAGTTGGATACATAACTTTTCCTTTTTTTTTTTTGACATGGTAAATGCAAATAGCTTCATCCAGGTTGATATGTCCATTTCCTACAATGATAACCATTACATAATGAGCACCACCTAATTCTAGTTGTAAGTGAAATAATTATATTAACTTAGCACATTTATGATTCTGACAGCAGTAGCTTTGAGGCACAATTTCACTCTGTCCTTATGTGAATATTTTACCTTTATCTCTCTTCGTTTCCATTTATCTTTTTAAAAAGTTTTAATATCTTATTTCTATTGGTGATATTAAGCTGATAAATGAATCATTTGGTGTATCCTTTTTTTTATTCAAATTCATCAGTTCTAATGAAATTAACTTGATAAACCAACTAGATAGTTAGGGTAGAGTAGGCATGTAATGATATGATTCGCAATATCTTTAATAAAAAATACACAAACTGATTCTGTTAATGTAATGTATATATTTATAATAGTAAAGACATAAATAGAAATACTTAAAAAGGGAACATCTCTGTATCCTGGCTTGGTGGGGGGGGGGTGTTTTGAAACCCCCACACTATTTTGTTTCCCCCTTGAACTGTAGACATCTATTTTAAAAGTTAAATTCATTATAGTTAATTTAGAATTGTTTATCTTTATCAGTGATGCTGATAGCTTTTTGATTTAGTGCGTCCTGGGACACACACATTTGCTTTGAATGAGTCCCCAGGAAAATTTATGGGTCCCAACTAAAGCCATCTAACTCCTACTTTGTAATCTATCCTGTGTAATTTGTTTCTAGAAACTATTGAAATGTATTTACAGTTAGCTTGAAATGGTGAGGGAAGAAAAAAGAAAAAACTGGGATGCATGGATATGATTTTACTGTGTCCTTTTAGATGTTGGTACATCAGATCAGGGGCACAGGATGCATACCTATCAGCATCTCTGCTTTAAATTTATCTTTTAATTTTAACTCTTTTTCTAATTAGAAAAAAAGGAAAGAATACACTTTAAAAAAAATGAAATTGAATTACTTTAAAATGAAGAAATGAAAAGTGAATGTCAATTTCTTGTTTCCATTTCCCTGTTTTACTTGAAATTCAAAATAATTTCAAACAGCATATTTATATTGTGTTCTGTATAATCTTTCTAAAAGTATAAATTTTGAATCTTCTGCTTCTGTCATATTTTCACTCACTTGCAATCAAGTTATGCATCAAGCTGCTCCTGATGGGATGTTTGCAGTGCATCACATCATAATGCATATCATATCATATGACCTGACAGTATCATTACATGCCTAGCAGAGAGTATCTGAAATCTTGCTGCAAGAATCAAGTTAAACAGGTTGGTATTTTTCTCACTTGTATGACTTTTACAGTGAATGCCACAAATGAGTGATAATTACAGAAGTCATGAAGACCTGAACTGTAATAAATATAAGTTGCTTTATGTATAAACAAATGCCATTTGAATGTGACTTACTTTCCTTTGATATTGGCCGATAGGGTTGTTTGTGGGAAGGACTTTTGGGTGACAATATTAAAAATACGAGAATATTGTTGGTATATTTGATATGTTTTTCATTATTGACTCTTAAACTAATTTAAATATGATGATATTTTAGATTGATATTTAGCTATTATTTGTCTTTTTTTTTCTTTTTTTAAAGATTTTTTTATATTTAGATTTTTCAGACTGTTGTCCTAATATTTATTGTTATATACCTATCTTGGCTGATGTGCCCTCTGGCCTTCTTCATATGTTTCTTGTCCAGTAGGACACATGGCATAATAGACATAGGCGTTGAGTTAATATAATTCTAAGTAACAATCATCTGGAGGTTGCAGGTTCAATCCTGACTACAGGCAAAAATAACATAGAATACTTGTAGCCGGTTATGGATACTGAATGAGGACATCTACCCCCAATGAATTAAAGTGTTTGGTCAGAAGTTCCTTGAAGGCTCTAAATTCTGGCATTTAGCTATTGTTTAAATTAAGGAGGATTACCTAGAAATAAAAATTAAAATAAAATTTTTTTACTTTAGTATCTACCAATGGAATTAGTGATTTGGCTAAACCATAAAACTTTTTTTTCTTTTCTTTTTTTTTTTAATAAAGAATGAGCTATTTCTCTAAATGTTTGAGATGAGGCTTGATGATTAGTATTATCTGCGTTATTCGGACTATTGTCCTCATCTTCATTGTTATCTGTTCAACGTTTTGAGTCCAACAAGAAATACCTGAAGAAGGCCGGAAGGCATATCGTCCGAAATGTTGTACAGATAACAAGATGAGGACAATAGTCCAAATAACGCAGATAATACTAAAGAATGAGCTGTTTTGAAAATATTGCTGATATATATTATCCTTATATTTATTTGGGTCAGAGATTAAATATGATTGATTTATAGCCATAAAAGTTAACATTAGGATTAATCTATGTCAAACTGATCATTCTTAGTTTTATTAAGAAAAATTGTCTATTTTGGATAATTTACCAACAATCTCACTTTGGGATACAATAAAGGCAATTACTAATTTTAGTGAAATTTCTTGCAAATCGCTAATAGACGTTATAAACTATTTTTTAAGACTTAGCAATATAATTTCAAATTGTACTAAAGATGAACTTGTTTTAGTTATCTAAGAACATTATAAGCAAGATTACATTTTCCCATTCTAGAAAGAGGAAATGATAAAACCCTTTTATGTTTAAGTGTCCACTTATTATACAGCTGGAATCTTTGATACATACCATTGGACTAAATCAATGAAGTGGTGGGATAATTTTCCCATACATCATTCTTTTCCTTTTTTTAATATAATGAATAGCAGTATTGTTCTTAACATCTTCTATTTGAATGAAAGGAACTTTTAAGTGTCCTTATTAGTATCTGTAAGGAGGCGCTCATATTGTAATGGTTATCTTTATAGGAAATGGACACAGCAATTCTAGTTTAACTCTTAACATCCTGTTCAGAATTTTCCAAGCCAGAGCCCCATTCCTATAAGGATTTATCAAAAAATTGCTAAAAATGGCCTTTTCATTTAAAGTTACCTGTTATTTCCCTTAAATCAAAGACTTCTAAATATGTTTAATATTACATTCAAAAAAAAGACTATGATTTGGGGCAGATTAGGAAAATGAATGTGACTTCCAGTTGGGTGGAATGAAGCGGTATAGGACATTGAGTTTTAAATCCTGGAAGAAACTAGTAGCATTTTCACATAGTACTAATACTCTTGGGGAAAGGTATGCATGTAAATATTCTCCCTCTCACTATGGGTAAATAGTAAGGCAGCCTGGGCTCTTTAACTTTGCTATGGCAACCAGTCTAAGAGAAGGAAAACTCTGAATTTCAACCCTGTTAAACTCTGCTTAAAAATAGACTTTGTATTATATCCTGCTCGTGCAGAGGGGTTGGTAAATACAAACTGAATTATCTGTTTTTGGACTCCCTACCCTCTTTCTCTCTCCATTGATTATTATTTATGGATGAAGCTTAATGTAGCAACATTTTTAGGTGCCTATCACTGTTGAATAATAGAAAGCTTCATACCAAATAGGTCAAAAACATCTTCTGCAAAAATTATTCTATAAACTGTTATTAATAATATAAAAGTGTTGTATAGTACCTAAATAATGACAATGAAATCACCTGTTTTTTCTATAATGTCCGATGAAAGAAAGATCTCACAAGATTTGTTAATTCAACCTAGTAATTGCTAAATACACGGTTCACCTTGTCTCTTTGCTTAGTAAACCTTTTTCTCTACCCTTAATACTTGTTTCTTCCTATTGTTTCTCTGATACTCGAGTTACAACAAAAAGATAAATGTAAAAGCAAAAATCCATTTATCAATTTTTTATGTTTAATTTTGGGATTTGATATTGAAAATACAAAATTTTATTTATCAGGAACAAGTATTTGCTAACAAAATAGATAGTTTTCTTTTATATATTTACCAACCCCTCTACATAAGTAGGATGTGACACATGATCAATATCTTAAGCAGAATTAAACATATTTGAATTCAGTTTTACTCCTTCTAAACTGGTTGACTAACCTAGGTTAAAGAATCCAGTCTGCCCTACTATTTGCCCATAGTTGGATGCATACCTTTCCCTAGAGTATTAGCACTATGTGAAATG
The DNA here is from genome assembly GCA_023376005.1 of Doryteuthis pealeii. Taxonomy (NCBI): domain Eukaryota; kingdom Metazoa; phylum Mollusca; class Cephalopoda; order Myopsida; family Loliginidae; genus Doryteuthis; species Doryteuthis pealeii. The sequence continues at coordinate 65,496,079 of CM042154.1, forward strand.
CAGACAACCTTGTCAAAGATTTGGACATCGAGTCAATTTCCTATGATGGTAATCATTACGCCAACCAGCACGTTCAGTTTTCTTTTACTTGTCTTTCAATCAGTTTAGTTTGTGTCAGTATAAGGATAGCAACAATTGACTTGGCTTAAAATTGACCTTGTATCAAATCCTGGCCTTGGCAGATGGGGTTGAGTAAATACATATAATGATAGATATTTAAACTTAATGGAAACTGAGCAAGTCCTGTGGCATAGTGGCTATCATGTTGGAATGTGACATTGCACTTTGCAGTAACTGAGTTTGAACTGGGTCACACTATTGCTTTCAGATTAATACCTTTGGGAAAGGTATGAACCCTCTCGTTCCTCTAGTAGTGGGTTAAACAGTACCGCTACTGTTATTCTCCAAGGATGGTTTTGGTTTTAAATAATCCATGCACGTTAATACGCCATTAAACAAAAAAACCACTTTCAGACTAATACGTTTAGGAAAGGTATGAACCCTCTCATCCCTCTAGCAATGGGTTAAATAGTACCATTCTCCAAGGATAGCCATGGCTTTTGGTTTTAAATAACCCATGCATGTTGTTATGCCATAAAACAAAGAAACCAAACCCTAGGCAAATTTACGTGGGGCACTTTTTGTTAGGTTCTCGTGTAGTTAGATCAATTATTTTGTTATTCATTTTCTAAATGAGTTCTTATGGTTTTTATAGAGACCTAATTATCTGAAATATCACTTATGGGATTACAAAATTGTTCTTTGTTGCTATCAAATGATTGACAAGTAAAACATGATGTCTAGGGAATTGATTCATAGTCGACTTCCTGTCTTCACATTATCTGCACTTATCATAAATTGATAGGCAGTTATAAGCAAATAAGCCTTTATGTAAGGACAATCCTTAATATTTGTAGGGTTTAAGATGTTGCCATTGAAAATATTGCTATGATAACAAATACTGTTTTGTCAGCTGTTGAAAAATGGTATTCGGTTTCTTAATTATTATTACATAATCTTTTATTGGACTTTCTGATGTGTGTCTGCCTAACATACCTTAATACTATTATCACTACTACTCTTTTGCGGTGTGGGGATAAAATAGCCATTACATGGTGCTTATTTTACACTTTTTTTCTTTTTTTTTTTTCTTTTTTTCTGTATTCTTTAATCTATAAAATCTTTAATTACTTGAACATTCTTGCCTAACCTAGGTTAGTCAACCGGCGTAGGAGAAGGAAAACTCAATTAATTCTGCTTAAGAGATTGACTGTCACATCCTACTTATGCAGAGGGGTTGGTAATACATAAAAAAAAAACTTATCTACTTTGTTAGAAAATATTGGTTCTTGATAAAATGTATTTTCAATAATTTCTAAAATAAATAATACTTTTGAATAAATCTGATAAATTAAAAATGGACCAATTTGTAAATCTAAAAACAAAGGAAAAGAAATAATTATTCTGGTTTGAAAAGTTGGATAAGCAATTTGAAGATGTTTTAATTCTTTAAATTCCAATTTTTATATCTTAGTTTTCTCTCACACTCACTCTCTCTCTCACACACACACACACCATTATTATTTTTCATCTGCTGGTTAGTTCCTCTCTTGTACTCTAATCTGAATACAGAGGGCTAAAAAAAAAGAGGAGGGGTCCTATATATGACACTAAACTGCTTCTGATGGTGAGGCTCCAGCTCTGGAAATCTAGGAAGTGTAGAATACCCTTTTATTGCCATTACTCGCATGTCCAGAGTAGTAGTACCTCTTAGGATCCCATCTATGGGTAAAATAGGGTTGTTTAAAAATTATTTGTATTAGATAGGAATACTTGATGCCATATAACTGCAACTTATTTGTATTAAGAATAGTTACTTGAAGCTATAATTGTTTACTAAGGATTATTATTAGTTACTTAAAACCATATAACTGTGCAAATAAATGGCTATTAATTAATAAAAATTACTTCAAACCTAATAATTATTAGTATTAGATAGCAATACTTGAAACCATATAACTAAGTGCACAAAAGCTCTTAAACTACATAAAAAATATAACTACAATGAATGCAATTCCCTCACCTCTAAGTATAAATAACACAAGATGGGTTGACATGCAATTGAAATCAATCTAATTGTGCGTGCGTGTGTAAAGACAACTAAGAGTAATTTTTACACGTTTTGCTTTTGTTTCATTTATTTTCTTATGGAAAAATGTGAATCTTAATGGTTTATTTGTTTGTTCTCTCCATTACTTAAAAGTTTGAAATTGCTGGCCATTAAAACCCTCCAATCTCTAAACTGGCTTGTATCATAGATCGTTGGGCAAGGGAATCCCTGGATGTCAAATTGTTTATTCAAAGGAAACATGGGTGTATCTGTCTGTTGGATCTTTTCTGGAATGGCTACTGGTACAAACCAACCTCCCCCTCTGCTGATAACTCAGATATTATCTCGAAGACTTTTCCTCTTCAAAAAAAAAAAAAAAAAAAATACCTGGTGTTGGGGGGGATGGAGAGTAAGACTTTCTAATCATAAGAATAATCTTTCTCCTTGTTGTCTGCATTTGTAGATAGTAGGAAGGAAGTTGTAGATTAACAGCCTCGTCTCTTATCTTCCATATCTTATGATTCTACATTTTGAATGACATCAGTCTTTTAGCTACACCAATAACACATGGTTTGCCAATTTCAGGATTTGTAAAGTTCTTAATCTAAAAGTAAAGACTATATAGTCAATAGTGAACTATTGTCAGTATCAGCCAAACAAAAAGGGAGTCTATCCCCTTTTCACTAGCGCTAGACTAGGAGATTGTTTTTGTGTCTGAGGTGGTGCACTACACCTACCATCAGCTCTTCACTTTACCACACAGATCCAAGCTGTGCTACTCATGTGCTTGGTTGGCAAGGGCCGGTATCGAACCCAGAACCTTGTGGTTAGTCAGTGGTTATAATTTAATTTAGTGACTGTCATTTAGTTGTAATTAAGATCTGAAATTTAATGTAAAAGTAAAGTTGGTGGAGTGGCCTATTATCAATATCAGCCAGACTGAGAGAGTCTATCCTCTTGTTACTAGCGCTAGACTAGGGAGATTATTTTTGTGTCTGAGGTGATGTGCCACACCTAGCATCAGCTTCCTACTTTACCGCACGGCTGTGCTACTTGTGTAATGAGGTGGTGAGGGATGATATGAAACCAGGAACCTTGTGGTTATTCAATATTTATAATTTAAATTAGTGACTATTTAGTTGTAATTTACTTACTAATGTTGCTGCAGTTAAGATCTGAAATTTTTATCTTAGAAAATAGCTGATATATTGACCCTGGAAACATTTTCTTCAATTGAATGAATCGCTGTAAAAGAAAGGATAGAAACCTAAAACGAATGATGGGCACTAAGAATACTAAATATATTTAGTTTCTCATTGTTATAACCCTAGTGTTTCTTATCATGCAAAGATAAGATATTTTTAAGATTAAATTGAAATGTCATCTTAACAATCTTTACCATCTATTTGTGTACATGTAAATCTTTGATCCTTTTAGATTAGAAATAAAAAAAAAAGTCATTGGTGTGGCCTAAAGTTGGTATCAGCCAAACAGTAAGGGAGTCTATCCTCTTTTCACTAGTGCTAGACCAAGGAGCTTGTTTTTAGTGTCTGAGATGGAGCGCCACACCTACCATCACTTTACCGCACATATCCCTGTGCTACTCATACGCTGAGTTGGCATGGGCCGGTATCGAACCAGGAAACTTGTGGTTCCCAGTTGGATGCTCTACCGATTGAGCTAACCGGCCCTAGAAAAATTCAACTTCATGTACTTTGTATTAAGAGTACTATTAGGTTTGGTTTCTTTGTTTAATTGCATATCAACCTTCTTGGATTATTTAATGCCAAAGCGAACCTTGTAGAAGAACAGTAATGGTGCTATTTAACCCATTTCTAGTGGTTGAGGAATTTCATACCTTTCCTAAAGTATCAGTCCAAAATTATTACGTTCCATCTGGCTAACTATGATGTCACCGTCCAGCATGTTAACCACCACACCAGAGACCCCCTCAAGAGTACAATTAGAGTGGGATTTACTCAACCTGTTAGCCACGGGTAAGATGTGATAAAAGGTCACTATTAGCTGTAATGGATCTGTAGTACAATTAGTGTTTTACTATATAATGTTTCTTAGATTTCTTAATGTTGTCTGTTAATTCTTAACATCCTGTTGAGAATTTTCTAAGTCCAGAACATTACTATAAGGATATATGAAGTAATGGCTAAAAATTTCCTTTGCATCTAAAGTTACTTGTTATTTCCCTTAAATCAAAGACTTCTAAATATGTTTAATATTACATATAAACAAAGGCTATTGTTTGGGGTGGATTAGGAAAATGAATGAGACTTCTGGCCGGGTGGAATGAGGTGGTATAGGACATTAAGAGTTAAAGGAAATTTCAATTGCATATTTAGAGTTGCATATTTAACTCTTGTGGCCAGTTTCTTCTCTTGCTTTAGGATGGCAATAGAACTCGAGTCTTTTAAACTTTTTATTTCTTTACTTAGTTGGCCTTCATTTTACCTCCTACCTTCCCTATCCTCCAAACATCTGGAAATTCTCTAAAACCTGCTAAGCATTAGATGAGTAAGAAAGGAAAATACCAATCTTTTTTTTTTCCTTCTCTCTTTTAAAGGATAAGATGCCAACTTACAAGCAATAACATGACTATCACTAGTTATTAGGATGTTGCTAGCAGCGGTTAATCCAGATTAAACTAAAAACTGCTGCTGACTGTAGTCCTAATGATATGTGGAGTTGAACCCATTTGGAAATAACCAGAATGGTCAGGTGATAGGTCACATGTCTTTGTCTCTTACTTTATTTATATTTTAAATATCAGACAAATACCAGACACGTTCCTCCTAGGTTGGGAACAAGAAAAAATTGCCATACTCAAATTTTTTAAAAAAGGCTCAATAATAAAACCATCATAAAATATTTTCATACCTTTCCTTTGGATCACAGCGGCAGTGTGGAGGGGGGGGGATTTGCTGCATGGGCAACAACTCATCCTCCATATGAACCCGCCAGGCTATGTAGTTCAAGTTAACAAAAAAAAAAAAAAAAACACACTACTCCATCGTCTCTTGTAGACAGAAGGATGCCAACCAAAACAGTTTAATAAACCTTTAGTGTTCTGTGCATCAGTTTTTCTACACTAAAATTCTGATATGCCATAAAGATATTGTACTCCTATTGATTCTTGTAAAAATAAATGTTTAGCATCACTTGGACTTTAATAAAATGATTGCAGAGGTGGCTAGATGCGAACTACGCAAGGATACTGTATACCGTCCTGGACAAATCCTGGAAGCTGCACCCCACAAAAGAAGCAGCTGTACCACAACTTACCTCCTATCACACAAACCATCCAAGTAAGACAACAAGACATGCTAGAGAAGTAGCAACAAACTGATAAGTGAGTTCTCCTGTGGACACTTACACATGGACACATCAGTGTAGGCCAGCCAACAAAGACTTGCACTGATCAGCTTTGTGCAGATATTGGATGTTGTGAGGAGAACTTGCCAAGAGTGATGACCAATAGGGACAGGTGGTAAGAGAGTCATTTTAATCTGCTCTCAACACAACCTGATGATGATATAATTTATTGATTTAGTATAAAGATAGAATAAGCATTGCTTCTGTTATAGCCCAAAATATCATGAACAACAAAATAGAAATAGAAAACGCTTAAACATATTTCTAAACTTAACAATATTTGTTTCTATTTCTCGCCGACCATGGTACAGGAGGATTTGACCGGTAAAAATATTTACTGTCCACATGTGGTGTGTTGTCATGCAGCCATCTTTGTTTTTCTCTGCCCACTTCCTGGTTGATCCTCTTGCTCTTTCTGTTGTCATTGCTTAATACTACACTTTTAGTGACACGTCATATCGTTCATTGGGGGAAATAACTCTCCCCCATCAACTTATGAGTTTGATTTCAACAAAATTTTCATCTTTGGGATTAAATAAGCTGCAGAACAGTCTGCTAAGAGATAGTTAATGACTGTTACTTTTGAGGTGGTAATATTTCCTTAATGAAAATATTGATTAGTTGATACAATCTCATTTTATTTTTAATCAATTTCATAACTGAAAATTTTTATTCACCCTTGTAGGTTATTCTCAAATGGCAAATATAATTCTTTCTTCTTTTTTCCTTTTTTTTTTTTTTTTTTTTCAACTTGTAAAAATGGTCACTCAAAAAGCTCAATTCAGTGATATAATGGGTTTAAACTAACAGTAAAAACTTCCTGAGTAAACACAAAATAGGCCTCAATGGTGTTGCTGACTGTTAATGTAAAAACAAGATTACTATTACTTCCCTTAATAATGTCTGGAGTTGAATTAGTTTCTGAAAACAGCAGATAATTCTTTAAATATTGATTTAGTTGATTAAAATCTCATTTTATTTTTAATCTGTTTCGTAGCTGGAAAAAAAAATGTTTGTTCACTGTAGTTCATTCTGAAATGGCAGATTAGATTTTTATTTATTTATTTTTTTTATATATATAGTTCTAAGAATGTTCCCAGTGTAGTGATTTCCAGAAATCAATAATGTTAAAGATATTTGAGAATGAGAGGAAATGAATAAAATTTCCTTTTCTATTATGATTTAATGCACTACCTCTAATAATCATGCTATGTGCTACTTTTGGTGTATTTGGGTCGGTGGGATCCCTGTGGGTGGGGTGGATCCCTGTGATGTTGTAGTGGCTAACGTATGTGCTAAACTGCGACATCATAGTGAGCAAGTTTGAACTCCAGTTGCACTATTACATTCACTTTCATACTAATACCCTTGGGAAAGGTATGAACTCGCACATCCTCTTTTACTTTGCCACAAGAAATCTTGTATAACTAAATTTTAAGGCATGTTATTTTGTGAGTTTAAGATACTAATTATCAAAAAATAAAGTTTATTATGGTTGATATGATTTTTATTTACAAAGAAAATAACACGTTAGAAGATGATAGAAATGTTTTACTTTGAAATGGTATGGTTTTTGCTAATAGATGGGTAAGTTCATTAGTCTTAAGGTCTTTAGTTTCAACATTAGGGAACACACATTAATTTCCACTATATCTTTGAAAAATACTCTTGGGAAGGATACCTACTATTTGATAAATTAAAATGTCCAAATGGGGATAGTTGCAATTGCTACATGATATGTTTACAAATAGTTTTGAATTGACTATTGGGTATTTTGTCTAGAACTTAAATAAACTTAGATTAGATATAGTCCCTCTTTTTATAAATTGACATATGTATCAATTTCATCATATTTGTACTTGGTAGTATCTTTTCATTTAACTTTCATATCTGTGTTAAGAGAAAAAATCCACAACCTTTTTAGTTTCATTTAAAAACTTATTGGCTTACTGTCAAGTCACATTGAAAGCACTGGTTCTAGATAGATCACCAAAGTTAAGCAGCAATGAGCATGGCTGTGGAATCAAAACACAAAACCTTCATTCTAACACTATTTTTGGCACTGACAATGATGAGCCTGTTCAATACTTAGATGTGTGACCATTTAAGCAACAGCAAGTACTGTAAGAGACCTAATCTCAAAGTGACTTCATTCAGCATTAAATGACACAAAAAGGATTGATATGTGTTGTATACTGGATCATACAATATTCAGTATACTAGTACATCCAAATACTGTTTGCACCAGACAGAGTAACTCGCAACAGTGCACTAAAACATTGAGGTAGACGGTTTGCGTAATGGTTCTGTAATCTTCGCAATCTCAGTTATCACTCAGCAGTGTACAAATATTCTTGGACCAACTCATTTACTCTCTACAAAAGGTAAGCTAGGCTAGTACCCCCCCCCCTCCTTGAGTTTTATTTGATATACCATAAAACCAACCAATCAACCCAAAACTATTATTTTTTTCTCTTTTTAATTATCAACCATTTTAAAGTTTTCTGTTGCTGCCAATCCAAAATAACAATGGTTGTCATCAGGATTGTTTGCTGCAGTTCCAAGTGTCTGTAATCAGCTTTCCTTTTTATCTTTCTCGGACAACCTGCAATTCATTGTATATTAATCACACTTGGCAGTGGGTTAATTGATTTCAGATTCAATGTTATTACTGCATGTTCACCTTTGCCTCAATTGGTCAGTCAAATGTCAAAATTGCATTAACAAAAAGGCCAAGCATCAAAACCAGAACACCAATTAATCCTATTGTTTGAATTGGTTTTTTTTTTGGGTTTTTTTGTTAGTTTGTAAAATGCTGATTTACTATATATTTAAAAAAAAAAAAACAGACAAATCTTATTCTCAGTGAAAGATGTCAGCTTTTGTCTGGGATGCAACACTAGTTTAAATGAGAATATAATTCATAGAACATTTGTCTTTTGATGTTTCATCAGAATGTGTATCAAAAGTATTTCTTAAAAGCACCAATTCCTGCTAAATCATGAGCCTGTTCAATATTAGATGGGTGACCATTTAAGTAACATTAGGTACTGTAAGAAACTTGTTATAAAAATAGCTTCATTTGGCATTAAATGAACCGAAAAGGGTTGATATGCGGTAACGCAAGCAAGCATGTCTTAATAAAATCACTTTATTGTGATTATATGACCAATAAGAGAAATTTTGCAAAATGTTTTTTTTTTTGGGGGGGGGTATAGGTTTTTTTTTTTTTAATCTTCCTTCTAGTGAAAGATTTTTGTGTGCGATTCTGCACTTGTTGAAATGAGAATATAATTCAGGGGTAGAACAATTACCTTTTGATATGTTTTATCAGAATGTGGATCAAAAGTATTTCTTAGGAGCATAGTGGCTAACGTGCTGGGCTGCGACATTGTAGTAAGCGAGTTCAAACTCCAGTTGCACTATTAAATTCACCTTCAGACTAAAACCCTTGGGAAAGGTATGACCCCTCCTCCCCTTTAAATAGTTAAGTTAAATAGTACCACTACTATTCTTCTACAAGAGTGGCTTGGCATTGAATAATCTATGAAGGTTGATATGCCATTAAACAAACTAAAAATAAAATATTTCTTAATAAAATCACTTGTGATAAATGATGCTAAAAAAAGAGGAAGTAAAAGGGAAGCTGTTATATTTGATTTATATGACCAAAGAGGTTGTTGGAATTAGGGCCTTTCTGACTCAAAGGTTTCTTGACTTTTTTTTGTCTTTGTCTTTGTAACCAGATCTATTATCTGCTTTTTACTCACCAAACAGTCTTTTGACTTTTCTATTGAAAACTGTCTCATATAACAAATTGTAAGATTCCCTGAAAAATCTTTTATTTCCAAGCATTTGATATTTTGAAGAACTGAGCTTTTTAGCACCTATATGATTTTCCTAACCTTGCCCTTATGGCAAGCCCCAACCCCTTTTTATCATATGGGTGCTAGAAGGCGGTGGCTGCGGGTCTACAAGTCATGGGAATGACTTTAAACTCTATCTGATGGTGAGGTTCCAGTTTTGGAGGTTTGGGGAATGTGGAGCACCCCATTCATCACCATTGCTCCCTGGTCCACTCTGACCCGGAGTGGTAGTACCTGTTAGGGTCCCATCTATGGGTTAAATAGAAAAATGTATTTATAAAAAAAATTGCATTATCCATTAAGAATTGATTTATTTCAAAACTTTATCGGCATTAAATGACTCACTGAGGTTGATATGCCGTAAAACAAACAAACAAATGAGCTTTTTAATCTTCTTCCTTTATCCAATGTGATTGCTGAGGTATAACTTACATTTATACAAAATATTCTATGAAAAACCATCTGTTTTGAAACCTCCTTTTTTGTGCATGGGATGTATGAACCTAGGACTTTTTTTTTTTTTTTTTTTTTTTTTTCTTCATAGCAATTTTTTTTATTTTGTGTGTGGTAGTTTTTTGTGGGATGGGGAGGGTTAATTTGAAAATCCCGTTTTTGATTTTTTTTTTTTTTTTTTTTTTTTTAACTAGGCCAAATGTAAATGGAACAGTTTCTTGCTCAGCAGCCTGGCACTTCAAGTAGAAATGATTCTTTGATGAACAATCAATTACTGTATAGAAAAATGAATGCCTTATTTTAATTTTATTTATTTATTTTTTTATTTATTTTTTAGATTAAATCATACTTAGATGTTTGGCTAAGCAAGTCTTTGATTGTACTAATGTTTTTTGTTTGGTGCTTAGTAATCACTTTTTATATTTGCTTTGAAGTATCTTTTAAAACATTTTTCTATTTTTCCTAAAATATATTAAATAATTCTTTCTGATTAGCATCTATTATATTCCTAAATATTGTTATCAAATAATCATTATCAAAATCATTTAGTGCTGAACACTGAATTTAAAATGAATAAAAAATTACCAGATAATCATATTCAAAGTTCTGCTATTTTTAATAATGTAAAATTGTTGATATGTTAATTATCAAAACATTACACAAAACAATGAGAACTACACAAGACTCTTATATATCAAGAAATGGACAAGACTAGTTGCATTTCACATAGTGTTAATACACTTGGGAGTATGCATCCAGCTATGGGCAGACTGGGTCATTTAACCTTGGTATAGCAATCTGTCTAGGAGAAGGAAAACTCTGAATTCAAACCTGTTAAACTTCATTTAAAAATTAACCTTATGTCATATCCTGCTTGTACGGAGGGGACTGGTAAATACATAGACAAGAATTCTGTATGCTATTTTGAACAAATCTTAGAACTAGCACCCTACAAAACAGCAGCTGTATGGACACTTAACTTCCCATCTCACAAACCATCCAAGTAAGATAAGCAAGACCTGCTTAAAGATCCTACTGGAGAAGTAAGGACAAACTCATAAGTGATATTCTCCTATTGACTTCTATACATAGACAGTGTTGGTCGACCAACAAAGACTTACATTGATTTGACAAGGGCGATGGCTGAGAGTCAAAGGAATCCGTGCTGTCAAGGGATACCTTGATGATGTAAATTGTTCCTATATTTATATCCCTTGTGTTAGCAGCTGTTTATTGTTATCTAAATGATCTGTTCAGAAGTGATCATAATAAGTGTCTTCTTCTGTGAGTATCACATTTTGGCTGATGTAATCTCCAATCTTCCTATGGTATTCTGTTACAATCAATAATCTTAAGCAAATTCTTAGAAGGTCCTTTTCTTGGTGGGGGGTATAGTGGCATCATCCTTTGATTATTGTTATAGCTATGGTCCTTCTAGGTATTTCTGAATTTGTATCTCAATTTATCTGCTTATGGCACACTTCTGTTTCTTAATCTAGCTACTCTATGCTTTACTGGCAAGGTTAATTATTGAACACATGATAACCAAGAATTTTTTTAGTATTATTTGGATTATTCGGACTATTGTCCTCAACTTAATTGTTATCTGTACAATGTTTCGGCCGACGTGCAAGAAATACCTGAAGAAGACCGGAGAGCACATCGGCCGAAACCAAAACATTGTTGAGGACAATAGTCCGAATAATAATAATACTAATTATCAAGCCTCATCTCAAAATTTCAGAGAAAATAATTTTTTTGTTAATCATCTCTGGGTTTTTTTTTTTTTTTTTTAATTAAACATTTCATTTGATATCAAAAGAATATATTGGGAATCCTGTATACATTTACCAACCCCTTAGCATGAGCAGGATGTGACACAGTCACCTTTCCCAGAAGGCTTTCCTACCCCCCCCATGCAGCACCTGTCCCCTTACCTAAAAGTGGTAAGGACTGGGTTTATTGACTGGTGCCTGAGGCGCCCCTCAAGGGGAATGTCCATGCAATTTTTGAAGCCATGGCTAGAGGAGACTTGCTTCCCCACATTAAAATGATCTTGCGTCTATTTTGACTTGGTGGAAAGTGGAAAATATCTTACTTTATTATTTATTAACTAGGTGCCTCTTATTTCTTGCCTTGTGCCGCAACTAAGTTAAGCTTTTGTAAATAACTTATTTATTCACTTAAATTTGTGTACTTGAACTTGAACATTAAATATGAAAATGATCTTGTTGATAGTTTATATATTTCTATAAAAGTAAAATTTACTTTGAAATGGATACCTAATAAGATTTTCATTGGTAGTTGATTTTTTTTCTGCTTTTATAAAAGTACAGAAGAACAATGTTGTTGCAAAAGACACACCTTCTTTGGTCTGGTTATAATGTGGGAGTGGGTTGGGATGTGAGTAGGAGGCACTTAATGTACACATTCATGCTCACCAATTTTATCATAACTTTAACTTGAAAAAAAGTCACTTGAATTTATAACTGTAGTGAATAAATAGGGCATTGCAAGATAGTGAAATCTAAATTTGGCTCAACATCTATATGACTAGCTACTACTGCATATGGAATTCTTTCTTTGTCTAATTATATATATATTTTTATATCAAGTGAATGCAAGTTTTTTGGGTTTTTTTAAATAAAAAGAAGCAACTGTTGCGGCTTTGTTGATCTAAATACTATGGGAGGAATCCTGTGGCGTAGAAAAATCAGGACAAATTGATCTGACCCCTATGGCACAAGGCCATTTATATACGTGTGTGTGTGTGTGTGTGTGTATATATTATATATATATATATATATATATATGTTGAACACACATATATATACACACACACAAACCTCTCCGCATAAGGATGTAACACAAGGTCAATTTATAAAGCGGACTTTAACAGATTTGAATTCCAAGTTTTCCTTCTAGACTGGTTGCCTAACCAAGGTTAATAAAGAACCCAGTTTGCCCTACTATTTACCCATAGCTGGAGGGAGAATAGCTGGATCATACTTTTCCCAAGAGATGTTTGTACAAGGTGTAAAAAAAGAGGCACCTAGAGGTTTAGAAAATAAATCCCTACGAAGCTGATTATGGTGGGTGAGTCCCTATCGAATAGTAGCTAACATGCTTGACTGCAACAACATAGTATACAAGTTCAAACTTCAGTTGCACTATTATGTTCACTTTCTGAATAATACCTTTGGGAAAGGTATGAGCCAGCTGTGAGATAAGAATGCTACTACTGTTCTTCTACAAGGATGGATTTGGAATTAAATAATCCATGAGGGTTGATATGCCATTAAACAATGAAACCAAACCTAAATACTATGTATCCATTCAATATAGAACCACTGAAAAATGATTAACTAAGAATACACACACACACACAACACACACACACAGTAACATAATATAAAAATGTAGTTTCAAAGTATTTTCCAGTGATCAATAATGTAGCTTTATTTATAATGATCATTAATATAATTAGGATTTGATCAATCATTTTTTATCAATGTAGCTTTCATTTGTTGGTAGCTCTGCCTTTTGATTTGGTGTAATTTCAAGTAGTGGAAAGAATATACTTTTTTCTTTCTTCTTTTTTTTTTTTTTTTTTCCCCCTCTCTTTTCCTATAAAAACTTGGTGTGCTTCAACCAAAGTAGTTGCTGGTAATAACATAAAGGGCCATTTGTTCCATCCTTTCGAAAACCTCTGCTGTATAGGACCAGTTTAGTTCAATCAGTAGAGCATCATCCGCCTAGGAATTACAAGGTTTCATGTTTGATACCAGTCCCCGCCAACTCGGTGCATGAGTAGCACAGCTTGGGTAATCTGATCAGAGCAGTAAAGCATCTGGTAGCTGACGGTAGATGTGGCGCTCCACCTCAACAAAAACAATCTCCCTGATCTGTCGCAAGTGAAAAGTGAATAAACTCTTGCTGTTAGGCTGATACTGACAATAGGCCACTTCTCTGACTTTACTTGGTGCTCTTCCAATATGTGATCTAACAAGTTTTTACATTCCAATATGTGATCTACCCATTAACTACCCATTATTTTCCCATTTAAACTAACCTAACCCTAACCATAACTTCTTTTTTCCTAGTAGATCACATGCCATGAATAGTAGATCACATATTAGAAGAGCACCCTTTACTTTTACTATTTAATGGTAGTTACTAGATCAGTCTGGACTGAGTCTCTAAACAGCTGAATTTACTAACACTATCTGTTCTCTGATGGTTACCTACCTATCCTGTAATAATAATTAGCTGGTACCACATTGTTTGTCTGCTAATTAATTCTAGCGCTGTAGATGCAGATTAGGATTTATGTATCTAATATTTGATTAATATTGATATTATATTAATATGAATTAATGTTAATATTATATTAATTATATTAATATTTGATCTGGGATTTGATCCTTAGTGTTGGCTTCTTAACATTCATTACAAGTTCAAAGCCAAGTAGGCATTTCCCTCAAAAATAATCTTTTGAACCTTTCAGATATTATCCTTGGGCGTCCAGGTTATAATGTGAGTGTCAGTAGAAAGAGAAAGAATGAACTTGGTATCAAACAAACGTCAGAAAAAAAAAGAAGCCATGAAATGGTTTCAACAGAAATTTGATGGTATCATCCTCCCTGGGAAGTAAACTAGTATTTTTTAAATTGAAATAAAGGCTCTTTTTAAATTGAAATATATACCTAATTGCTGGGCTGATCAAATCTAACATAATTATCACTTATCTGTCACAGAATTGAGTAAAGAATAAAAAAACAAATAAAAATTAATGTAACAAGGAGATTTAGGAATTTTAGCAAAGTCAGAACTAAATATAGCAAAACTTAGTGCTATTTCTAGCAAGACCAAAGTGCATGCTAGAATGTATATGTTTACCAACCCATCTGAACTCACATTGGATTGTGGGGGAGCACAGCCCCCTCAAAAACTTTGAGAAATCCTGCTCTACTGCATAGTAATGTGCATGTATGAAAAGGCTTCCTGAGATCCAAATTGTTTATTTTTGTTTCTTTTAATCACAGATAACTTAATAAAAAGTATATCTTAGTTACAACAATGTTACTATTACTAAGCTATTTACAATATTATGACTTTTTTTTTACCTCTTTGGATGTAAGTAAGAGTAAAGCTTAATGGTCATGAGTCAGTTTCAACTTAGACTGTCTTAAATATTGATTTACCAAACATTTCACTGGCAGCTGCACAACATCCTTTTAATATATGATGTAAATCTAACTGATAGACCCATCCATTAGTTGTGGCTTTTTAATGACTCCATCAAGTGCAGAACTCAATTCCATAGAGCATTTTATAAATGAATTGGTCATGGTTTGAAATGTGAAACCTGAAAAATAAGCACATCCAGTTAGAAAAGTTCTTTCTCTTTTTTTCTTCCCCCAAGTGATTCATGAGGAGAGGTCCTTCTTCACTACTTTGGGCTGAACAATTTAGTATTAAAAAAAACCAAAAAACCCTCTGAATCAATTCCTAAAAAGGGGAAGGCACAGAAAAGGGAAACAGCTGAAATGTTTTTGAGATAAGTAATCTTCTATCATTTCTGACCACCTCTCTTTTCACCCTCCCCCTCTTTGCAGATCACTGAGTAGATAAAAAAAAAAAAGAAGCTGTACTTTAATTTTATGTCCTTTTATTGCAAAGAAAAAGAAAAAAGGTGTAGACATGTTTTATAAATACATATTTATAAGGAGCAAAAGAGAAATGTTTCAAGAAAAACCATGGAAAATATTAGGGTTCATAATTTCTTATCTGCATTCTGGCATGCATTAAGATCTGGCTAATTTTTATATAAAACATTTGTGTAATTTGAGATTTTTTTTTTTTTTTTTTAATTATGCTTATGTGCCAAAAGGATGTTCAAATAGTGTTGGATTGGTAGTACTCATTGCAAGTTCAAAGCCAAGAAAGCTTTCTTTAAAAAAAAATCATTTGAACCTTTCAGATAAACACCTAATTGCTAAGCTGATCAAATCTAACATGATTGTCTATCACAGATTTCTAAATTGCATCTGATGATGAGGCTTCAGTTCTGGAGATCTGGGGAGTGTGGAGTATCCCTTCATTGCCATTACTCTAAGGCCCACTCTGACCTGGAGTGGTAGTACCCATTATGGTCGGTCAGTAGGATCATGTACCAATAAAAAAAATTTAAATATTTAAGAAAACCTTGGAAATATTAGGGTTTATAATTTCTTATATACATTCTGGCATACATTAAGATCTAGCTAATTTTTATATAAAACATTAGTGTAACTTGAGATTTTTTTTTTAAATAAAAAAAATTCTGCTTATGTGATAATTAACAAGTCATACTGCCAAAAGAATGTTAAAATAACCAAAATGTCTTAAAATGAAATTAAAAAAAATGTTAAATTGTACAGTTGAACTTAACAGATTAATTTGAAACTAATATTTCATAAAATAAGAAATAAGATTCTCTTTAAAGGTTGAAAAATAAGTTACTAAAAATCTGTTTCACAATTTCAATGTTTATAGTATAGTTTATTAATTTAAATAAGTGCTGAAAGGTTTTCAGCCTGACCAAGAGTACATGCTATTCTATAAATTCATCATCATGTGACACTCTCACCAACCATCCCTATCATTCATTGTCCCCAGGAGGTCCTCCACGCAGCATGCAGTATTTCGAATAGAGCTGGTCTATGTAGGTCTTTACTGTACAACCCACACTGGCATATTAATGTGCTGGTTTCTATAGGAGGACATTGCTTTATGACTTCATACTTCTCCAGCATACTCAGATGGTTTGTGTGATAGTGGGTAGGTGGTCATATAGCTGCTTCATTGTGGGGTGTTGTTTAACCATACAAAAAATATAATTTCATTCATGGTTAGGCCAATAAATTTTTTAAGTACCCATTCATAAAATTTTATTACTGCCCTTATGTACATTTGGAGTAAAATTCAACAAAAATGAATATTAAGGAATTAATCAAATATTTTTTTAAGTTATTGGTCACTGACAAGAGTAACTTTTTTTTTCTATTTTAAGTGAAAGGTGTCTTACTCTTAACAATAATTGATATATTAATTGATCAGTCAATTTTGTTCAGATAAAAGCCAGTTATGAAAAAAAAAAAGAATAAAATAAACAAGGAAATTGGTAGGTAACTAAAATACACTGAGATATTCTTACAGTAGTTTAAGTACCCAACAGTTTAAAACACTTAGTTATTTCCTGCACAATTTTAAAATTGGTGCCACTGTTGTGTGTGTGTTTTTGGAGGGTAGTACATTTTCCAAAAGATTGACTGAGATATTAGGTGTGTACAAAAGTACCCAGTGCTTTTCTTTTTCTTTTTCTAAACAATATTCTGAATAGACAATTGTAAACTTACTTTTCACTGGAAACTCTTGCACCTAATAATTGCTGTATTCCAAAGATTCACCCCAATTGTTGCCAAGGTTTTGTTTGTACACTTTATTTTACTTATAAAAGCTGTTGGTTTCATTCTTTGTATTAGATTAGAATTGTTCCCTTGCAAATTTAGATTGTTCATCTTTTCATTAATATCAGACAACCTACATTTTCCAACAAAAAAAAAAGTCAACGTATTTTAGCTAGTTGATTATCTTTTCTTGTATTGTAAAGCTAAAAAGTAGCATTTCAAGCAGAAACTGTTGACAACCAATGAACTTAAGTATAGAGTAATATTCTTTCAAAATCTTCATTCACATTACTGATAGAACACTATGGTGTTTTGATTTTGTTAAGAGATTACTAAAGCTAGGATTGAAGAGAGCTGTTCACTAAGCCTTTTAACAACAAGGTGTTGCCAGTGATAATTCCTGGCGAATTGGGAATAGATTAGGCATTTCTTTTTTCTTCTTCTATGCCAATAGGCCACCATGACAGCCTGTAGGAGATGGTGCTGTACTATCAGTTGCACAGCATATCATATTGATAAAGTGTTGTTTTTTTTTTTTTGTTTTTTTTTTTTCAAGGTAAGTATTACAACACTTGATATATTGTTTCTCCCTTTGTATCTGTTTTTATTGATTTACAGTAAAATCATTTCTCTATAGATTTTTCCTTCCTTTGAGAAAATGTAGGTAAGCCATCAATAAGGCCTTCTTGTACATTCAATTGTATTAAAAATTTCCCTTTGTTGGGGGAGTCCCCTTGGTGTAATGGGTAACATGCTCGACTGCAACATGGTACTAAGTGAGTACTCCAGTCACGCTATTATATTCACTTTTGGGCTAATACCCTTGGCAAAGGTTTTTGTTTTTGTGGGGGAGTACAGCTATTGTAGTCTTTTATTTGAAGCAATAAGACAATTGCCAAAATCTGGTTTTATTTTATTTTATTTTTTTAATAGCAAGACTAAGACATTGTTCAAATGACTCCTTCATCTTTTTATAACTGTAATCTATCAACTTTTTAGTCTGCCTTTTCAATACACATTAGCACAATGGTGGCTTATTAGGAATAAGTTTGGACATGTGAGGATATAAATCCAGTCATTCTTCAAATAAATAGTTTTATTAGTGTCCTGTTTGTGTTGCTAGTATCTACATAGATGTTTTATTACCACAATGCAATTAGTTTTTAATGTCACTCTGCACCCACTCTCACCTTGTA
Organism: Doryteuthis pealeii; assembly: GCA_023376005.1. Classification (NCBI taxonomy): domain Eukaryota; kingdom Metazoa; phylum Mollusca; class Cephalopoda; order Myopsida; family Loliginidae; genus Doryteuthis; species Doryteuthis pealeii. The sequence goes on from CM042154.1 coordinate 65,514,542, forward strand.
CTTTGAGATTGATGTGTTGGTTAGAATCTGACAACTAACCAATCATGTGCATATTCCTTCACAGACAAACACAGAACTTGAAAGTTGATAGCTCAAACAATTTGGTTAGTAATTGCAATCAAGTTTGTTTTTGAATTGCTTTATCTACAGTAAGAAAGAAAATACAAACAGTCTGCCTTATATTTCTCTCTACTAAGAGAATTAGGGATTTTATTTTGTTTTATTAATAGTTAGAATATCAGCCTGGGATGACACATTTGCTATGATGAGTCGGGGGGGGGGGGCTTTATGGGTCCCAACTAAAGCCTTGTAATCTATCCTGTGTAATTCATTTCTAAGAAATTATTAAAATGTATTTACAGTTAGCTTGAAATGGTGAGGGAAGAAAAAATAAAAACACTGGGACACATGGATATGATTTTACTGCATCAGGCACACATGACGCATACCTATCAGCATCTCTGCAATATCATCACTCTTTTGTATACTATGTTGTTGTATATATATATATATATATATATATATATATATATATATATATATATAGATATATAGATAGATAGATATATATATAGATAGATAGATACTTGTTCAGGTCCTTTTATTTATAAAACTTTTATATAAGTAAATGCACAGAAAATCAGTTAGAGAAATACTGCCATGCAAGTTACCACATGGAAACGAAAAAAAAAAGCTATTAAATTGCAAAAGTATGGTCAATATATTGACAACATGATCTGAGTCAGGCTAATATGGAACTACTGTCAGAGATAAAATCTAACAGATATTTTTTATACTTTAATTTTCAATGTTTGTTTATTAAAATCACTGCATTGAATTATTGTTCATTGCTTGTTTCTTTGACATTTTAAGATTTGGTCAGATTTTATTTCTTTGTTATTTCTCTTTGGGTATCTCCCCTTTTTTTTTTTCTATCTTCTCACATCAACTTTATTAAATATATATATCTTTTAATTTAATAAAGCGATTCTTGTATGATAAAATATTAATTTCTCTGAATTTTTTAATGCAGTACTAGCAAAAGTACCCGGTCCATGACCGGATTAAAAAAGAATTAGGAACACCTAATAATTCATTGATAAATCAGCACTGAAAATTTCATTTAAAATCAGATAATTCCCCGATTTTTCGTAAAAAAATTTTTCAATCAGGAAGGATGATTTGATTTTGTAAAATGTGTCTATGACGTCACAAATGTTGGTACCTAATGTAGACACAAACAGATTAGGATTTTGGTCGATTTTTGTTTAATCATTGAATTATATCACTTAATTAGTAAAAATCAAAAATTTGTGTGTTTCTTAATTACAAACATATTAAGGTGTCTGAGATTTCAAATCTGAATGACATCTTTTTTCAAAGCTATAAGTCAACCCGTACATACCATGACATTCCTCTTTATTTATTTATTTATATATATATATATATATATATATATTATATTTAGATTATTCAGACTATTGTCCTCATCTTTATTGTTACCTGTACAGCATTTCGGCCGATGTGCCTTTCAGAGAAATAGTATCTATATACAGATCTAATTCTGTTAATTCATTCAATAGATAGTTCTCAAAAAAATGCCTTAAATTCTTTTTCTTAATGTTTTTGAAACCATCTAAATTAATCTTAATGACATTTCTGTTTTTGATCTGATTGGGCAATTAGCAAAAATATCCAATTGGTTAATACTTGGTTTTTGAAATTGGCCTTGATGAAATTTCCATTTTGAGGAGAAATATTAAAAAAGATGTGTACCATAATTAGAAATTCCATTGATTATTTTGAAAGTTTCAATTAGATCACTTCACATTCTACTTTCAATCTCGTAAAGTGGTTAATCCTAATTTCTCCAATTACAAGTGTGTGTATGCAATTAAAAATTTAACACTGGAAATTCAATGAAAATTTAATTCCCACTCTGGATATTGAAGGATAGGATATAATAAACTTCAGTTTGTCATTGTTCTGAAAATCTGAAAAAGGATTTTAATTGTTAACTAATATTCATTCTATTAAATTGTTTATTTATTTTACATTTGATAATAATAGCAACTCTTAGTAGTTTGACTCTCATGGGATCGAAGAGATGATAGTCTGAGGCAAACATTATTCCAGTGACAAGGAAATGAAATCTGCAGTGAAGGAATGGCTCAAAGAACAGTCAACAGAATGTTACGGGACAGTGATACAAGCTTTCATGCAAAGGTGAACGTTGCTATTGAGAGAAACGGGACTACATGGAGAAGTAGGGATGTGGTCCACAGAGGACCAGTTTCATTTTTGTGTGATGCATATTTTTGTGTTGGTAATTATAACTGTTTTAAAAATGGCATTACTTTTTGACAAACCCTCAGTTTGAGTACATAATTTGTCTAATTACTCATCACAGAAATTCATACAAAAAACTTTAATGCTTTGTTTATTTTAGTTCTTGATAATATCATGAATAAAATTATGTAAAAAAACTAAAATGAATAATTTAAAAACAAAAACAATTGTTAGAATTATTGGCAAATAATACATAAGGATGAATTGGATACATAGCCTAGTGGATAAAGGAGTTAGGTTAAGACAGTTCTAAGTGACAGTTATCTCTGGACTGCAGGTTCAATCCTGGTCAAGGGCAGCAGTAACACAGAATAATAATTAACACAGCTTAACGCCTCTACCCCAGCCATGGTTAGCGGAATGAGAACAGAATATCCCTGTGGACTGAATAAAGTGTTAGGTTCAAAATTCCGTGATGGCTCCCGATTACGACAAGAAGGTTCCTAAGTCTGAAAAGAAGGTTCTCGAGTCCAACAATAAATACCTGAAGAAGGCCGAAGGGCACATCGGCCGAAACCTACAGATAACAATGAAGATGAGGACAATAGTTCAAATAACACAGATAATACTAATCATCAAGCCTCATCTCAAACATTCAGAGAAAAAGATGAATTTATTCTCAACTGAAAAGGGAATTTTGACATTACAGTTTGATGCTGTGAGAATAATAGTATTATTTGGTTTTGTTCTCACTTTTACAAGGTTGGCAATTTTATGATGGTATGGCCTTTGAATAGGTTTCTCTAGTTCAAGCACTGAGTTTGGCTTTGTTACAAAACTTCATACATACCCCCCTCCCACACACACACATACATGACAATCTAGGTTAGTGTTCCTGGAATCCTAGGGTTCCACAAGAGGTCACTATGGGTTCTATGAAATAGTTAAGATATAGTTGTTAATAATGGTATATAATAATTTTCATGCAGGGAGTTACCATGAGACATGAAAACTATTTCAAGGGTTCCACAAGGGTAAAAAGATTAAGAAATGCTGATCTTTTTTATTGTGGTAGAATTGTAAGTTATAAGGATTTTATTATTTGGGCACCTTAAGTTGTGTAATTGTTAGCAAGCTCGATTAGCAGACCTTTGTTAGCGAGTTCGATTCTCACTGGGCACCCTATACTTCTTGCCTTGTGCCACTTCTAATCTAAGCTTAGTAAATAACTGTAAGGATTTTATTTTTCCCCCCATAGAACAAATAAATAGTATCTTTGAAAGTCTGAATTAAAGTTAATTACCCCCCCCCCCCCCCCAAAAAAAAAAAAAATGAAAAGTTACATATTAGCAAAATTCAAGGTATTGTTGCAAATTAACAAACACTTGCTCTTTAAATAGGAAAAGTACAAATGACTGGAAAAATAGTCCATTTTTATTTATTTCTTTTTTTCCTAAGAATAAATGATCTGTTTTGTTCTTACTACAAACCTTGTTATTCTAATTAAGAAAATAATCAACAACAGTACATGGCTTGAGTTGTACTGTTTTTCTTATTGGTAACGTGTTTAGCTGATCTTGCAAGACTCGTGTCTTAGGCAACCACAACCTGTTGCTGCTACTAATACTATCCTACTATGTACATGTCTATTGTTAGAACAGTGAACTTAAATAGATATGACAGCTTGCATACCTGATAGATAGTGAGGATTTCCTCAGCAGAAATTGAAGCCTCTTTGTCACCTGATCAATTTGTTATTGTGTACTATTGTGAGCAAAAAATAGAATCTAAAAAATATCTGTAAATACTGACAAGAATTGAGTACTACTTTTCAGGTGGTATTGGGGGGGAGTGATTATTTATAGGTGCAATGTGATCAGGTGTCTAATCTCTTTTTTTATATATATATATATACACACACACACACACACGTTCTTTCTTTCGCTCTATCTCTCTTTCTCTCTCTTTCTCTCTCTCTCTCTCTCTCTCTCTCTCTCTCTCTCTCTCTCTCTCTTCTCTCTCTCTCTCTCTTTCTCTCTCTCTCTCTCTCTTTCTATTTCTCTCTCTCTCTTTCTATTTTCTCTCTCTCTCTTCTTTTCTCTTCTCTCTCTCTCTCTCTCTCTCTTCTTTGCCATCTTTCTATTTCTCTCTCTCTCTCTCTCTCTCTCTCTCTCTCTTGCTCTCTCTCTTTTGCACACGCACTCAGTAAGCTTTGTGCACTGGAATGCAAAGATGTAGGCCGATGACTTTCAAGCCTTCCGTTTTGCATGAAGTCAGTTCAGACCAAAATTAGGAATTCCTTTGATAACATTGTAAGTTGCTTAGCTAACTTGCTGTTTGTTATGGCACTAAGAAGAGAGTGGTTGCTCTCCCACTAACAAGTGGTGGTATACAAGCTATTAATTGTCCTGCAACAACTAGACCACTTTTTCATATTCAACATTGTTTGTCTTATTTGGATGCTAGTTATTGCTAGCAGTCTCTTATTCTAATCGAGAGCCCCAAGGGAGCTGCTGCAGGAGTCCAACAATGCCTGAAGTAACAGTGAGTGTTTTTATCAAATCACCATTCTTCATCTTTTGTGTATGATTATGAATATATATCTCCCTTCCAATAGTGATTGGATCAATTTTAATCTAATTGCTTTCAATGCAGCATTGCACGTGGCTGAAAGTGAAATAGATTTTAATGCCTCCATCAACACGTTTATCTTTTATTTCACTTGTGTATTGTCTTTGTAAATTGATAAATTCATTCTGAAGAAGTCTTTTAACAAATAAAGACAAATATTTATTAAATCAATTGTATAATTTTACTAATTACTCTTCTAAATAAACTTGTTAGATTTATCAAAAAGAAAAATGTAACTCTCTTTCAGTCCAACTTGGAAAATCTATTTGTAATTCGTAGTAATATGAGTTTTTTTTGTTTTGTTTTTTAACATTATATGCTTGTCTATGTCAGTTTATCTGCCTTTCTTTTTATATTCTTCACATTTTGTTGGATTTTCCCATTCTGTTTTCTTCACATTAGATATATTAAAAAACTGAAAGAAAAACCAAAAAAACTCATAAGATAAGTTCTATTTAGTGGTTTATTGCTTATTTTTATATAATATTTAGTTATTTTAAAATAGGATTTACTGATTGTCTTATTTTATTGTCTCCAAACAATTGCTATACTATTAAAATTCCAGTATAGATAACTTTAATTATATAATTCTGTGATAACATCAGTTTGTTTAAATACATGGAAAAGACATTGAAAGAGTTTTAGGCATACACAAATTATTTTTTGTCTATAAGAATTTAAGACCAAAATATAAGCATTAACTATCAATTCAGGGAGGAAAGTGATAAGAAATAAAGGAGAAAAAAGAAAAATTTATATCATCATCTGTATCTAGCTGTGAACTAACTTTTCTTTTCCAGGCAGTCCATGAGCACTTTAGTAAATTTTTCATTTTAGTATTTATTGGTCACAAAAAAAAAAAAAATTGAGCATAAACTAATCTAATCAAATGAAGATGGATTTGTTTTTAAATTAAAAAAAAAAAAAAATTTTTTTTTTTTTATTTTTAAAATATCCTAATAAAAGTCCTAGAAACTGACATCATTTTGTTAATGTTGCATCATCAGTTTTGTATTATTTTAAGATTCTTAAAATGATCAGATATTTATTTTGCTATAATTAAACAATAAAATTTGTTTAAAATATGTCTAAATTTTTTAGATGAGGCTTGTTAAGTTGTATTTGGATTTTTCGGACTGTTGTCCTCATCTTTATTGTTATATACACAGCATTTCGACCGATGTGCTCTCTGGCCTTCTTCAGATGTTTCTTGTCAAACTCGGGAACCTTCATGTCATAATGCTTAAATTAATCCTGTTTAATAACTTCTTCTCATGTAGAAATATTTGTTTAGATAATTATCATTAAAATTGTTTAATTTTACTAACTACTTTTCTAGAAAGAATTGTTAGATTTATCAAAAATAAAAATGTAACTCTTTTAGTCCATCTTATAAAATCTATTTGTAATTCCTAGTATTGATTTGAGTTCTTAGTTTTATTGATTTGGTACATTATATGCTCTTCATATAACTTAGTAATGTACAATGTGGTCTGAAAGTATTGTCAACCCCACCTAAATATAACTCCTAATTAAATCAACTATAATTACATTAAATGAACCATTGGAAATGAAAATAATGGTTGGGTATATACCTACATAATTTTTTTTACATGAAAGATTAAACATTTAACCAATTTGTATATTGGCAAAAAGAGCATCCTTAAAGTGATAAAAGAATGACCTTAGAAAATATGTGTGACAAGATTAGTGTGTGTGTGTGTGTGTGTGTGTGTGTGTTCCATAAGGGAGTGCAGTTATGTTTAAAATAACTTTTTGTAAAAATAGATAAAAACGCAAGATGCAGAATTTATTTCACTTTAGTTGGTCTACTCATCTGGGGTTGTCAGGGCACCTTACATGGTGTAATTGGTTAGTGAGCTAAATTAGCAGAGTTCAATTCTCACTGGCCTTGTGCCACATCTAAGCTAAACTTAGTAAATAACTATAATCCTATGTTTTATTTACCAAGTATATATTTATCCAATCCATTCAATACAACTAGGATGTGACACAAGGTCGCAAGTATGTGGGGCATCCATTTAGGGTGGAACTCACTTTTCAGTAGTAGATTTGTGAGACTAGCTTGCTAATTATTATACCATGATACAAATTTAATTCTGACTACTGATTTAATCTTATAATGAAAAATTTTATTCTATAGTTTAAAACCTATGTAAAACTATTATATATATATATATATATATATATGTGTGTATAGTGTGTCTTTTATTTTCCCACATTTGTAAAATATGAGTCCATATAAAAAGTTCATTTGGCTTGAGATAAAAAGAACTTTTAAAGTTTTTGACAATAACTGTGTTAAAAAATATTTACTGTTTTTGCTACCCTATTTTCTATCATCTTTATAATTCCATCTTCACAAAAATTGTAAATCACATCAGTGACTTGGTGCAAATTATTTTCAATACTTGATTTAGATATTTCGAGTATGTTGGCTATCTTCCACATATAACATTGTTTTAGCAACATGAACCTTCAGAAAACACTTTTGGCATGTTTAATCATTCATAATACCTTCTATATAAACTATGTAGTCATGTGTAGACGTTCAAGAAGTGTAATAAGTCTAAATTGTTTTTGTTTTTTTTTGTTTTTTCTTTCCCAAAATGCATCCTCATATAACAGCAATCCTATTAGTCAAGTGATCTTTTTGAATGTTTTAGTAGAAACTCAATGCTCTTAATACCATCGACCAACAAAAAACAATTTATTTGGCAAACCTAATTAAAAACAATCTTTTCACAAATGATATCAATGTTAGCTTTGTTCTTAGATTTTATAGATTTTTAAAAAAATTATTTTGCAGTAATCTTCTTAGGTGTGTATGCATATATGATTAATAAATTCAGTAAAATATCAGTTGCATTCTCAAAAAAAAAATTGATTAAATGATTTTTCTTTTTATAATATTTTTTCTTAGTTTGTTTGGGTTTTTTTTTTTTTTTTTTTTTTTTTTTTTTTTTAGAAATATATCTGCATTCTTGTTTCTGATATTTTTTCTAAAGAATTTTCTAAGAAATAACAATTTATGAGATTTGAGTTTAAAGAAATAATTTGTTTTATCTGTTTGAATGAATTGAGTATGATTTGGCAGCAAAGATCCGTTGATTAAATCACCTTGCTCTCAACCTTCTCATACCTGACTAATCTTGGATTTTCACCATCAGACAAGAGGAAATACATAAGAAATATCCAGAATTGGGTTCTAACTGTGTTAGTGTGAACATAGCAATCCAACAAAGTCTGGTGGTATAGTTAGACATTACTGGGGCACATTGGGCTATTGGTAATGATGCTTTGGACCCAAAACCATGCCTGAACTCAGTCATCATCTGATGAAGGTTTTGTTGGAAGCAACATTGCTGTGCAAACAGTTATTGTATGAATTTATTACCAAGATTGAATGGTACTGTTTGGCAGTTTTAACATTTGTTTCATATCTCCAATATTATGAAATTGGTGTATGTGCATTATATCTGTTCAGATGGAAAGTTAAGTCCGGTCAATTTCTTAATTGTAATTTATATTACATTCTTGATAATGCATTTCAATTCTGCCAATATGAATCAAAATCAAATTATAGCTTGCCACAATTCACTCATTTTTCTATTTCATGTAACAAACATTTATTTACTTAATGGTTTTTCTGTGTTGAATTACAATGATCAGATTATTGATTTTAAGCTTCATGGAATCAGTTTCGTTTTCTTTCTTTTTTTTTTTTTTTTTTAATCAAATGTCTCAAATATCAGTTTAGGGCTAAACTTAGAAAGTTAAATCACCTGATGTTGAAAAATACTGTATAGTAAGGTAATAGTTATTTAGATTAAGTGAAAATAAATTGAAATTAATTAGATATCATAGAATGTTAGTTTCTAATTATTTATCCATTATAAAAAAAAAAATAATCAGTTTATATAAGTAAAATATGGCCTTAAATTTTCTAAAAGAAAATATTTACTTTTTTCTCTTTCTTCTAATATTAATTTTGATAGATTGAAACCTGTCACATCTCTAGCTGTTTTGATAATAATATTCACTTTATTTATTTATATGTATTTACCCTACCTTTCTGATACAATTTTAGCAGAGTAAAGCTGGTTTGAATTCAGAGTTTTCCTTCTTCTAGAACAGTTGCCAAAGTTAAAGAGCTAAGTCTGCCCTAATATTTACCCATTCATGGAGAGCGATTAATTGGATTTATACCTTTCCTAAGAGTATAAGCACTATGAGAAATGCAAACAACCTCTCTAGGATTTGAACTCAGATCACCATATACATTTCCTATAATGAAAGCCACTACACCACAAGTGCATCCATTTCTTTATTTGTTACTAACAACCTAGTAACCATTGCACCACAAACACCTCCTCTTTAGCAAGATAAAATAGAATTCAAATTAACAATATTTAAGATCGTTGATTTCACTGCAAGTATTTTCCTGACCTCCCATCAGGACAGATTGACACAAGGACTTTTTAATAGAGAGAAACACACAAACCAAAGCTCATGCTGTGGGGCAGTGCAAAAAGTGTGTGATCCCTTCAGCATTCCCCTTTTGGGGCACCTCAGGCACTGAGCAATAAACCTGACTCTGTCCCTTTTAGATTGCAAGTATATTAAAGCATTCTCAAATCTTTCTTGTGTGTGTATAGGAGTGGAAGTACCTGTTAGGGTCCCATCTATGGGTTAAATAGAAAAATGTGTTTATAAAAAAAATTGAGTATCCATTAAGAATGAATTTATTTTTAAGCTTTGTCGGTATTAAATGACCCACTGAGGTTGATATGCCGTAAACCAAACCAATCTATGTAAGAAACTCCATCATAAACTAATAGTTTTTTTAGTTTTTTTATTATTCACTGAAAAAAAGGGTACATTAGGGAATTAAAGCAAGTTTCCTGAGAGTAATAAAATCTGAAGATAAAATTTTTTTATCGCTCCCATCTTCAGTGAATGGATAATTAGTCATTATTGAGCAGCAGACTGCTATTTACCACTTAGCCAACTCTTGTTGTGCAATATGGATAGAAGAAAGTTTACTGATGACTTGGAACAACTCACAAACCCTTATTCTGCCAGCTGGCTTTCTCCAAACACTGCAAAGTTAGTATACATTTGAGCGAAAGGAAGCAGAGTGGAGTTGGATGCTAGCATAAATAAACAGCTCTCTCTCTCTCTCTTTCTCTGACTGCCCATCTTTATCACCTGGCCAGATTCTATCTGTATACAATCTTCCAAGGAAAGGTTGTCTGCCAAACTTGGTCAATTACCATCTGCTGTTAATTTAAAGTCCTTAATTTCAAGTGTGTCCATCTCTCCCACCCACCCACTGTATGTTACCTTACCCGGGTTATGCATATCTCAGAGTTTGGAAGCTTACTTAATTCTATAGCATATGCCAAAATGACAGGACCTGTAGTCTACACATACTCACTCTTTGCTTTTAGGATGTTTATTCTACATAGATTTCGGTATGTTGATAAACCTTCAAGAGTTTCCTTCTGATATAAAGAAGTAAAGAAGAAAAAAAAAGAAAAATCCTATTGCTGGTCATAGCCTGCATCCCTATATTTCCTTTTCCTATTTCATTACATATGATGACTCCTTATCTTCTTTCTCTTGTGGCTAAAACTTATTTCAAGTGTTACTTTAGAATCTCCCTACACTTGAGAGTTCCTCATGGCTAGACACTTATGTAGTAGAGTACAGCCTTGACCTTAAGTTTAAGGCTTAATGTACGTAATGGATGAATCAGCCAACTAATCTTTTCCTTTTTAAAGTATTTTTTTCAATGTCATTTTAACAAAATGACTTCTAATGATGATGATGACAACTGTCCACACTCTGATTCAACTGCTTGCGTCCGATCAACATACAGGATTTGCGACTGTGCAGAACACCGTGTAAGCCTTTTTTTATATAAATATATATATGTATCCACACCCTTTTTAGACTGTAAAAGGATACAAATATTTTTGACATTGACACATTTTTTTTTTTAAATTTTTACCAGTTAGACATCTTTATATTTTCCTTTATAACCTGTCGTTACTCATTTTTCTTTATACTTACCAGGATGTGCACAAATACGTTATAAGCTGTTTAAAAGTTGAAAGCCGTTTAGTAACTTTAGATTAGCGGTTTAAAATACTACTATGTTCCTTGTACAAGTTTTATATATTGTATATACTGTATTTTTAAAAAAATTTTTATTTAACTCTTTCGCTGTTCAAAGGTAAATTAGAGGCATCTACTCATGCATTTTCAACAGATTTTATCCTTTATTTTATATGCGGTTTAAGAACCACATATGACTCTTAAAAGTGTCACCAGAAACACTGAGAATTGCACATGCCTCTCAAAATAGTGAAAGGGTTAAGACCTAATTTTTAAAACAAAAATTGACATTAACCTAAACAAGTAATTTTGTAAAGTTGAAAATATTAAAATAATGAGGACTAGTCACAATCTTTGTCTTCAAAAATTAATTCCATAAATTATTGATTTGGTGATCATAAATTAAGGGTTACTCTATATTTGAATATGTGGTAGACGTGTGTGGGGGGGGGGTGCTTGTGTGTGAATATTAATAGCAGCTCTTGTCATAGAAACTTCTTTGTCTTTGTTATATGGATGTGGCTATTTTAGAAACTAGTAATTTTATATTTTACTATTTATTTCCTTGTAAATCCACTCTTCAATTTCATTTGTCATGATTTATTTTATATCATTTTTATAATCATGTGACAATTTCAGATTGATTGCCAAAATTGATCACTAAAAATCAAAAAAGATTATTTTTCTTTTATGACTGATATAAAAAAAATCTTTTTTTTTTTTTTTTTAAGTTAATAGGTTAGAGATTTTATCAACCCATTTTGTATTTGAACTATTTCTTGAAATGAGTTTAATGGATAAACTAATTTTTTTATTCAATATATACGTGTGCTATAGATTTTCTTGTATTTTTAAGTTGTAGATAGTGGCTGTTTTTTTATATATATATATATATATATATATATATATATATATATTTTTTTATACTAAGATCTTCACTTATAACTGTGCAGGTGCTGTAAGCAACCTGAGTCCTTTGTTTATCAAAAATGACTTGATTCAGCATTAGATAACCCAAAAAGGGTTGATATGCTGTAAAACAAAACAACCAAACCAAACTTATAACAGAAATTTCAGATATGTGTAATCTATGTATACAATTTACAAATTAGTGATTTTCTGTTGAATTGTGAAGATTTTTTTCTTGAAATATGAAGGTAGAATGCTTAGCAGATGATGACAATTTTTATTATTCATATTACTTGTTTCATCTGACCCTTTATAATATCAAAAGCATACACTTGCTGCTGTTTGTACAATATTATCAGTTTGTTATAAGATTTTGTATTTTGAGATACAATGTGTTATGCTAGTAAGGTGTCAAGGTATCCTGTTCATTTAGAACATTTTCTTGTAGTATTTATAAGTTGTTTGTTTGTAACTTTCTACATTTACCCTTAATCTTTACCTAAGGGTAGCAGATTCAACCGTGTAGGTTTTTTTGTGTTTTTTTTTAAGTTCACATTTTAAAACTTGTAATTGGATCTGATGTAATTAGAGCTGTACTGGATGGTATGGGTTTTTTTTTTCTTTTACTATAAGTTTCTAAAACGAATTTTATCAAACCTAATGGCCAATTTTGAAAAAAAAAAATTTAAGATTCTTTAACTTTTATTAATATTGAAAAATTAAGTTGCCAAATAATTGATTTTATATATATATATGTATATACACGCGCACACACACACACACACACATTATTTAAGAAAGGTTTTATTTGTAGGTGGTTGTCTTGAAGATAAGCATACACTGTTTTGAAACCAATGGTAACATACACCTATCAATTGTATAGTTGTACACTACAACACGCAAACACACACACACACACACACATATATATTCTAAATTGTTATAGCAATTCTCATTGCTCTTATCTGTACTATATTACCTTAATTATGTCTGTATAGATATACTATTATGTTATAAATTTTCATAGCTTTTTGGAAGTATTAAATCGTTTTTGGAAATGAGGGGTTCTTCATTTCATCTTCTTTGTAAGAAATGAAAATATCAGTTTGAGAATTGTAGAGTGCCAAGGTCTCCACAACATTCAATTCCATATGATAATGTATGAACATACATATCTCTCTCTCTCTCTCTCTCTCTCTCTCTCTCTCTCTCTCTCTCTCTCTCTCTCTCTCTCTCTCTCTCTCTCTCTCTCTCTCTCTCGTTGGATATAAAGTTTAATCTTGAAAAAAGTTAGAATAATAGTTTTTCTTGAAATATCTGAATATACTCCAACTCTCCTATTGAAGGAGAGAGAAAAATCAATTGTCTGCAGTTATTAGATGGAGAGAAAAAAAATCAACTAACAAGATGTATTCTCTTTTTTTTCTCTTTTCTTTTCTTTTCTCTTTTTCTTTTCTTTTTTTTTTTCAATAGTGGAAATAGATTTTGACCAAAAAAAAAAGGCAGACAGTGATATAAACTGAGTGGTTAATGATGCTTGACCTTTGATGACCTTTCAAAAGAGTTTTCGGACTTTTGATAGCCTCACTTATTTTCAAATGGACATGGATGCTAAAATGAGCAAATTGGAACATTCTTATTTAATTAAGTACAATTTCTTTTGAAGCTTTGATGTTTACTTCATTTAAAGAAAGAAAGAAATTGTTTTTTCTATCTTTTTATTATTGATTTACTGACCATATATATATATATATATATATATATATCTATAACTCCAACATAAACAAAGGGGAACCACTCTTGACTGATAAATTTATTTATTTTCCCATTAAACTAACCCTAACCACGTCTTCTTTTTTCCTAGTAGATCAATAAATTTTTTTTTTTTTTTCAAATTGTTTGATCTCTATCTTTTTATTATTGATTTACTGATCATGTGTATATTTCTTTTTTTTCTTTTCAGAGTGCTCAATCTCGTCTGTTCATCAAAGGCGGCCGTATTGTCAATGATGATCAGTCGATAGATGCTGATATCTATATTGAAGATGGAATTATTAAGTAAGTTGAGATGATTTTTCTTGCATGGATTTTTCAAGCTTTTGTATTAATGAGCACATTGTATTCATTCAATGATTGTTAAACCTTTAGATAAATAAATGAGATGGGGGGGGGGGATTCAAATCAGGGTTGTGTTAAACAAGTACATTGATGTCTTCTTCCTTCTATCAAAAGATGTCTTCACATCCCAAATACCTTAGGGGCTTATGTGGGGAAATGTGAACAGCACAAATATTCTAGGAATTCCAAGAAATTTTTTTTTTTTTTTCTTTTTTTTTCCTTCTTTCCCCTAACTGCAAGATCCCTTGCACTTGTCTGGCATTACTCTTCCCACAAATTCTTAGATTTGTGCTGTGTAAATTCCATAGTATTTACTAATGCTTTTTCTTCCTCCTCCTCCTCCTCTTCTTTATAAGACTACAATCCCTTTCCCCTTTATTATTGCTGATTTGATCCAGAATATGTGCTTCCTTTGCCCAACAAATCTTGGAAGGCAAATTTTCTTGTGGATTTATTAAGATCTGCACAGGAAAGAGGGAGAAAGGGGAAAAAAATCTCCGCCTGTATTTTTAGGAGTAATAACTTCTTTTTTAAAATATAGGAAAGGAGTCAATTTAATTGGGAAGGTTATATATATATATATATATATATATATATATATATATATATATATATATATCAAATAAAATATTATAGTACTAATTTACTGTTGCTAAAGTTTCATACGTATTAGGTACTCCTGGGCAAACCCGCATTTCACTATCCAACTGTCTGAGGTTCACCTAATACACATAAACTTTAGTAATGGTAAATTAGTACCATAGCACTTTTGTCTGCAAACATTTCATATTTGCTATTCTTAATTATTTATTATATATATATATATATATATATATATATATATAATGTGTGTGTGGCCGGTTTAGCTCAGTCTGTAGAGCACCCTGCTAGGAATTGCAAGGTTCCTAGTTCAATACCAGTCCCTGCCAACTCAGCGTATGAGTAGCACAGATTGGGTAATCCAATCTGTGTGGTTAAGTGGGGAGCTGACGGTAGGTGTGACTCTTCACCTCAGCAAGAACATTCTCCCTGGTCTAGCACTAGTGAAAAGGAAATAGACTCCCTTGCTGATACCAACAATAAGCCACTCCGACAACTTTATATATATATATATATATATATATATATATAATTGTGATATCAATCTATCTTCTCAACTGGTAGATAAACTTACATGTAAAAAATATTTTTTTAATAAAAAAATTGCATATTTATCATTTCAGCTGTGCAAACTGGATGTGTCTCATTTGGTTAGTGAGGCAGTCATTCTTTTGTATTTTGTTAGTAACTATTATATTTATGTTGCTACATGAATAAACATGATTTATAACCAGTTCAGTTAGATTTTTAGACTTTTACAAATGTTCTGAATATCTATATTATAAATGATTTCAGTGTTATATGTCTATATGTTAACATAACACAGTAAAAGTGGCACATTATATTCAAGTTTTTGTTAATGCAATAGCATTAAAATACTCATTTGCAACACAATACTAGTTTGAGGTCTACATTTACACTTGCCTAGATCAGTATAATTTATCAAGGGAGATAACTTTGGGTCAATAACTTTTAGGTGCTAAATATAAAGTAGTTATTTATCTATTTGTAATTACTATATAAATTCTGTAATTGGGGCTTTTGAAAAAAACATTATTTACCCAACCTTTTCACCACGGTTAGGATTTGTCACAAGTATGGGGCACCCAGTGAAGATCAAATTTGCTTTTCAGTTGCAATGGATCTGCAGAATAGTTTGCTAACCATTACAATGCAATGGGGATGACATTGTGACTTTAAGCATGATGGTTGCCAAATATGGTATTTTTTTAAAAGTTTATATCTATAAAAAATAAATTTTACCTAGTAAATTTTAAGTACCTGCATACTCTATTACATTAATTTGTCCAATCATAGTGTAATGGTTAACAAGCTAGTTTCACAAATCCATTACTACTGAATAGCAAGTTTGATCCTTACCGTATGCCCCATACTTGCAACCTTGTGCCACATCCTACCTGTGGTGAATGGATTGGGTAAAAACCTACTCTATTACATTTCTTTCTTTTAATAATAATAATTTTAAAAAACTGGAGTGCTTTTTTTTTCTTTTTTTCTTTTTTTTAACTTGTGAATCTTAAGCATAAAATGTTTTTTTTTTTTTTTTTTTTTTTTCAGTCTTGTTTTCACCTGTAACTGTTTTGATAACTTGAAACTTATTGGCAAATTAGAGACATATGTAATGTTTTTATTGTTTCAATGGATATGTAGATATTTATGAAGAAGCAGCAGATTGGAAATTCTGAAAAAATTTGAAAATTGTACAAGTAGATAAATATTAAGATAAGATAGATTAATATTTCATCTTCATTTATGAAAAGGCTTATATAAAAGACAAAATATTAATTCAATCATTTGTTTGTGTCGTTTATCTACTTTTCCATTTATATTTTTCACAGATATTTATATCGATATTTCTCAATTTATCAGAGTTTGATAAAAATTGATTTAATCTCACATGTGCATAATCTCTCAAGAAAGAAAAATTGAATGCATTTGACTTGATGCCGTGCTTAGTTTTCTATTTTAATGTCTGCTAACAGAATATATTAGTTTTATCAATTTACTTGTTTTGGACTAATCTTATTTTTGTGATGCTTATAATAAAGCCAGACAGGAATATTGCATTCTATATTAATTTATCTATGGAATTTTATTTTCTTTTTCTCTCTTTTTTCCATAATCTGACATAGCTGCTACTTTTTTTTTTTTTAATTTTAGTCAGAAATTCTTTCAAAGTGAGTCACTGGCACTAAAAGAGTTGATTCTATTCCAAGTCTGCAGACTGTTCTGAACCATTTCTTATTTTTTGTGTGTGTATGCACATGTGCATATATATATATATATATATATATATATATATTATATATATATATAAAGTATGCATAATGAGAAAATATTGTAAGTTTAATATTAATCTGTTATCTTGAAATGTTGGCCACTTGTATGACCAACAGGCTAGATATGCCAGCAATAACTATCTGGGTGTCTGCCTCATAGTTGCAGATATATCCAAATAGTTGTTGCACATTCTACTCCTTTTGCAGAAGAGAAATGTAGCCAGTTTAAATGCATGGGTGGGTTTTATTTTCTCTCAATCATATTAAAGGTTATTTCTTATATAGCCATTTGCTAGGAACATATACTTTTAGACCTCCAATTTCACCTTTTATTATTTCCCAATTAAGTTGGAGAGAGCGGAAACAAAAAAAAACTTTTTTGTATCACTGGTTGCCAATTATTCATCTAGGCATTTCTCTGAAAAAATCTTCTTGCTTAAAATTAATTAGAATCAAAGGAATAGCATCAATTAACTTAGAATATTTAAACAGATTTTTTTTTTTTTTTTTTTAATTTCATCAAAAAAAAAAATCCTTGAGTAAAGCTTTCTGCAATATATAACAAATCTTAAGAGAAAGGACTGAGAGGTGCTCATGGTGTAATGAAGAGATAAAACAGATAAATTCAATTGAATGAAGTTGTTTGTGTTTTATCTGTTATTCCTCAATTTTTAATCATGCATATATATATGGTGATTGCCACTTCACAGAATAAGGCCATTTCTACAAGTAGTTCAGTTGTGAGCACGCAGATGGCGCACGGATCCAACTTGTTTTTTATGTACCCTGTCACACATATGAAGCCCTCGACAGACAGGCCCTGCCACACAGGTCAGACTTAAATGTAGGAAATGTTTCCATGACATCCGTCATGTGTCGCTTCAGAATGGAGTGCTCAAGCCACCTTACCTCAAACTTCTTACAGCTACCATCGGCCTGTCTTTCCAAGAGGATGTGTGCCCAGCCCAACCCCTTCTGTCAATTGATCTTTATCGCTGAAACTGACTTTAGCAAGGGCATCGATGTCTACCCCATATCGAGACGCTCCCCTGTCTCTACACCAGTTCGTTGTTTGGGGTTTCCTGATCTCTCAAGGTCGAGAAGTGTCCAGACATTCCAGGTGGCTTTACTTAGCGTTGTTTTTGTTGTAATATTTTCTTGTTTTCACCCAGTTAATGTGGACATCCGTCGAACCGCAGGTCTCTGACCAGCTTGATAGGTGAACTGGCATTTGTTTAGGTCTCCGTTTCTAGACACTTCCCAAATGGCTGGGTGAACAGTGTTACCCAAGGGGCTGCTCAGTCACCCACAACCTCGCGAGGCATGTTGCTGTTCAATCAGCAAGGCAGTGACATTAAGTAGGTCACGAGTGACGCCGTATGTAGGTTCACAACTGCATGCTTCCAGCCCGTCAGGCCTGCACACATCACCATTCCTCCCTTACTGTGGAACTTGTAGAAATATCTGCACTTGTTTTTGTTTTACATGTTGTGCGCTTGTGCAACACGCACCGCATGCTCTCCTTCCCCAAAGTCAAGTATCAGTGACATGCCGAGGCAAGATGACTGAGAGACTTTGGGGAACGCAGTTGGATGATCTGACAAGATCTATGGGTCCACCACACCAAGAAGAGAAAAAAAAATTCTAAATTTTAACTTAGTATAAGTCCACAGGTACGGTTTTCTATTAAATAGGTGACCTTGATACAATTTCACATTGTATTTACATTTATGAATATAAAAGACAATTACAAATATTCAAAAGTAAGATAAACAGGTAAATACAAGATATTTTACATGTCACTGAAGTTAATTTGGTTAAAAGTAGACATTCATAGAAAACAAGAAATAATGTGTTAAAGACAACAAGTTTTTTGCAATTCAAACAATATAACAGTAACTTAGCCAAATGTGTATTCTCTGCTACACTACACTATTACTTTCATATTCTCAGTGTGTCTTGCTGAAGGATTTTTTTTTTTTTTTTTTTTTTTTTTTTGAGGGATTTTGACCGTACGTGGCAGAGGGGGGTTGAGAAGAGTTGGAATAAAGTTTAAGAGAGTCATTGCTTATTTAAACAATAAATACGAATAAAAATTTTTTTTTTTTTTTACATATCAATGGAATTAAGTGGGTTAAGGGTAGACATTCATAGAAAACAAGAAATAATGTGTTAAAGACAACAAGTTTTTGCAATTCCAACAATATAACAGTAACTTAGCCAGAAATGCATCTTCTCTGCTATGCTACACTACACTATTACACACACACAGTGTGTATGAGTAAGAGGATATTCTGTTTGTGAGGTCATCACACAAATAGCATAAAACTGGCTAAAGAAAAAATGGGGGAAGAAAGATAGACTTGAACTTGAACCTGGCTCAGTTGAATTTCCTGGTATGATGCGACTGAATGTTGCTATCAAATTGCATTCCTTAGAGGAAAGCAACTCAATAAGAAAATCAATAGCAAGGAATGTTTGTACAATGCATGCCATGCTGCATGCCAGATTCCCTCCCCTCTATACAACACAAATGGGAGATGGGGGGGGCGTTGAGGAGGAAGGAGAGGATGGCCAATCTGTGCTTGATAAAATACACGTGGAATTCCAACACTACTTGTCAGTCTTTCGCTTTTAATAGTTACTAATTCCATCTGCCCAGTTATGAACCCTGACAGCCATTGATGGGAAGGGAGTGGTGGGCAACACATTTATTCATTTGCAGGTTAGATGTTAAGGCTGCTATACTATCATCACTACCGCTACTCTCTTCCTGTTTAAATTTATTTTACTTGTTATCTTGTATCTGTCACATTAATTATTGACTGCATTTATCTCTTACTCATCATTTGATTATTTTAGTTAATATCATGAAATGGACCTTTGGGGGCTTTTTTTAACTTTTGAAAAATAGATATAAATAACCAATAGAAAAAGTCATAGTTCTCTCTCTCTCTCTCTCTCTCTCTCTCTCTCTCTCACATGTTCTATACTTAGATGGGGATCATTTAAGCAACAGCAGGTACTGTAAGTAACCTTAATCAAAATGACTTAATTCGGCATTAAGTAAAATAAGTAAAGTCGTTGGGTTGGCCTAAAGTCGGTATCAACCAGACACCTACTATCAGCTCCTTACTTTACCACACAGATCCCTGTGCTACTCATACGCTGAGTTGGCGATGGCCGATATCAAACCAGGAACCTTATGGCTCCTAGTCGGACGCTCTACCGACTGAGCTAAACTGGCCATTTGATTCGGCATTAAATAACCCAAAAAGGGTTTATATGCCATAAAACAACCAACCAACCTATTTATAATCTATCTTAAGTCGTTTATAAATAGTCACTTATAGATAATTAGATGATGAGTATTAGCTCTAACAGAATCCAAACAATAGATATTAAAGCATTTAGTTTATAGTACAAAATTAACTGTGAGCCAATTTAGTTGCCTATGAAGCTGCTTAAATTGGCAAACAGTTAATATTGCACTTTAATGGCTTGATCAGTTTTTTCACCGTTTTACTTTTTTTGGTGATAACTTGTACTCTTAGTAATACATGGTGTAATGGTTAGTCATAGGAAATAGACTTGTTGACACAAGTTCAAATCCTGGATCATTTCAGGTAGCGCTAATGTCTTTGGGAAAGGTATGCATCCAACTACTCTCCCTCCAGCTATGTGTAAATATTAGGGCATATATATTATATATATATATATATATATAATGTTGTCGGGGCGGCCTATCAGTGAGGGAGTCTATCCCCTTTTCAGTAGCGCTAGACCAAGGAGATTGTTTTGGTGTCTGGAGTGAGCGCCACAGCTACCATCAGCTCCTTACTGAGCCCTGTGCTACTCATACGCTGAGTTGACGAGGACCAGTATCAAACTAGGAACCTTGTGGTTTCTAATCGAACGCTCTACCGACTGAGCTAACCCGGCCCATATATATATATATATATATATATATAACCTGGAGACTCAAGATGCAATGTTTATCGTCATTGTAAATGGACACAGTGAGATGAGTTCAAATCCTGGACGAGATTGTTTGCATTTCTCATTGCACAAATACTCTTGCCAAAGGTATGCATCCAACTACTCACTCTCTCGAGCTATGGGTAAATATTAGGGCAGACTGGGCTCTTTAACCTCGGATGGTAACCAGTCTAGGAGAAGAAAAACTGCTTAAGAAATTGACCTTGTGTTGCATCCTGCTCATGCGAAGGGGTTTGGTATATATGTATGTATATATATATATATATATACACACACACACACACACACACACAGGGTGGGCACAAAAACATTTTGTGTGTGGTGAGCACCATCTTGAATTTCTGTATCAGAACAGTGCACAGAGATTTTGCTGGTGATAAAAAGAGAAATATTTTGAGTTAATGTATATGATGTCACTATATTTATAAACATATTTCAATAAGTTTTGATGTTATGGCTACTTGAAATTATGCTCATCCTGTATTTGCTTAATGCTAATATTTATAACAAAGTGAGATAAAATGGAAAATAATTTTATATATCATACAGCTGTCACATGTTGGTCTCTAATATTTCTCTTATGTAATAATAACTTGCTGTAACATAGTTAAAGGTTATAAATTCAACTACTATCACTTTTTTATTTATTTTTTTATGACTAAAATTTATACTTGGTAATTATTAAGTAAAATTTAACTTTGACTCCTTAACTTTTTGAAATTGGGTGCTGATTTAATCCACAATTTCATTTTAATAACGTCCTGTGAAAATAGGATTTTAGGAAAGAAATAAGCACTTAGAAGATGTGTCAGCTATTGGTGATCCTCCTACACTAATCTCTTAAATGATTGATTCTATTGTACTTTCTGCTCTAATAATAGACGCGATTTACTGGTGGGTTGAATTATACTTTACAAAGATAATGCATCCCTTTGTGGTGTAATACTTGGCAAGCTAGTTTTGATCCTTGCTAGATGTCCCATACGTGCGACCTTCTGTCACATCCTACCCGTGGCAAACAGGTTGGATAACAAAGGGCATCCCATTATAGTGTAATGGTTAGCCCAGTAGTCTCACAGATCTATTTCTACCGAATAACGACTTTGATCCTTACTGGATGAATGCCCCATACTTGTGTCACATCCCACGGGTTGGGTAAATACCTACTTTATAAAATGGTAATGGTATTGACAGAACTTGTGAATTAGTCCTAGTTCGCATTTAAGAAACCAGTACAAAAAAATGTAAATATGAATACAATTCCCTAACCTCTAGGTATGAAATGACCCTAGACAGATTGACAGGGCAGTAAAATCAATTATCATTGCCAATTAAATGAAAAAAAATATTTGATATGCTTATGGTCAAGTTATGTTGAAAGCACAGTTCCTGCAAGATCACCGAAGTTAAGCCTGTTCAATGCTTAGATGAGGTAATCATTCTAGCAACTGTAGAAACAATGATACTCACCATCGCAGTGGGGTTCTAACTACCGTCGAGTTAGCAGACAGGAACAACAGGCAAGCTGTAACTTAATACAGTCCTTGCATGCTGCTGGCATAATGCAAAGTGGTGGCTGAAGAGTGAGTACTTATCCCTGTTCTTACTAACCCTGAAATCCAACAGCCAATCAGAACTCAGGTAATGAACTTGCCTGAGTTCATAATGGAACAATCCAAAGCTCCATATAAGCCACCCACCAAACTCTAGTTTTAGTCTTGCATTCATCTTGTAACAGAGTTGAATACTTTACACAAAATCCAACAGCAACCTGATATCAAAATGACTTGATTCGGTATTAAATGACCCGAAAAGGGTTGATATGCCATAAAACAACCAACCAACCTAGTTCACATTAACTGTATGAAATCCTAACATTACTTTCTTAAACAAAACAAATGGAGATAGATAGATATTTTCTACAAGTAAATGTATTTGTGGGGTGTCGCTTCTTTTTTGTCGTAATTCTTGTTTATTTAAAGTAAAAACAAGACATTAAACAAACATGAATAAAAGAAAATCTGAGACGACATAGCTGGGGACGTTATTTTAATAGTCACCGGGTAGCAATTTCTGAGGCAGGAGACCGAGACGCACTTCCTCATAAATTACCTAATATTCTTTAGGTATAATATTGATTCATAATAAATACTGTAAGTAATTTAAAAAAGAATTGGTAAAAACACATGACTATTAATTGTCTGCAACTTTTACATTTTCTAAGTCCATTAAAATTTACTATATTTTCCAGATTATAAGATGCATATTTCAATAAACAAAAGTATTACAAAAAGTTACATTGCAATCCAATGCATTGGTATCATGACTGTTCATTACCAAAGTTTGAAATTAGTCAGCTATGGATCTTGGATGAGTTGCAGTGGGCAGTTATTTACTAAACCTAGCTTAAATGTGGCACTAGGCCAGAAGTATACGGCACTCTGAGAGAATCAAACTCACTAACAATGGTCTGCTAATTTAGCTTGCTAACCATTACACCATGCAGAGATGCTGATAGGTGTGTGTCCTGTGTCATAGTAAAATCATATCCATGCATCCCAGTGTTTTTATTTTTTCTTCCCTCACCATTTCAAGCTAACTGTAAATACATTTCAATAGTTTCTTAGAAATTAATTACACATGATAGGTAAGAGTTAGATAGCTTTAGTTGTTTCCCCAGATCATAAATAGAAACCCTACAATTTATTAAAAAAAAACTTTAGTTGGGACCCATAAATTTTCCTGGGGACTCATTCAAAGCATTTTTTGATTTAGTGCATCTCATGATGCACTAAATCAAAAAGCTATGAGCATCACTGCACCATGTGAGGTACCCATGAGTTGCAGTGTATATG
>CM042154.1:65543386-65585886 GCA_023376005.1 Doryteuthis pealeii
CATATTATGCAAACTGCTTGTTTACTCTCATATATATATATATATATATATATATATATATATATATATATATATATATAATGAAGGCACATTTAGAGATCTGGTTCTCATTAATATTTCAAGTAAGATAGTGATCAGCAAATTGTTAGAAAATGTGTTACACATGGTTTGTCGACTGACCAACTTTTCTTTTAAAGCTGCTTTTATACTCTCCAAATGAAGCACAGCTGGTAAACGACCTGTCCATCTCTTTGGTAGCAGCTGAATATGCCAACATTAGCTTCAAAAATTTATGAATTATAAAAAATTTAGATAGATCTAGCAGCTGTCTAAATGTTATAAGGTTTGTTCAACCTTGGCTTGATGGACTTATATATGTATAAATAGCCTATTGAGAGCAGATGGATTTGGTTCATTGCTCACCAACGTGTTTCATTATTGTAGTGTTATTTTTAGGCATAATCAACCTCTATTTAAAAGGTTAACTTCTTTGTAGAGGAGAACTGATTTTGATTGTATTATCAGTAAACTTTATATATATATATATATATATATATATATATAATATATATATATACTAATCCTATTAGAATATATGATTGCATGAAATTGAAATAGGTAAGGGATTTGGGATGAAAGATAGGAATAGGAAAAATTTAAAAAAATTTTTTTTTTTATGCTAATTTGTTTGGACCTTGGTGGGACTGGTTTTAGTGATAAAAGTACTGTTGTTCAGTCATTTTAGCCAGATTCTTGCCCTGATGAGCTAGTAAGCGAAACTGTTATTTGGTATATCTGACTCGTTAAGATATATATATATATATATATATATATATATATATATATATATAAAGCCAATTGAGGTTCCTTTTTATTTTGTTAGCTAATGTCAATAAAGACATCTGCTTCACAACAGAATCAATTAACGCCATATCAGCAGGACTTAGAATACTCTGACTATATTCCCCTACAGAAGGTAAGGTGTCCACAAAAAGGGGAGTCTTGGGTATGACACTAAACTTCATCTAAGAATCCAATTCTAGAAGCTTATGGTCAAGTCATGTTGAAAGCACTGGATCCCACTAGTTAAGCAATGATAGGCCTGTTCAATAATTAAATGGGTGACCATTTAAACAACAACAGGTACTGTTAGAAACCAAATATCAAAATGACTTGATCTGGCATTAAATGACCTGAAAGAGTTGATATACTATAAAACAAAGCAAGCAGTGATCCAATCCAGTTATGGAGATCTGCAGAGTATGTAGTACCCTTTTATTGCTATTAATCCCAGGACTGCTCTGACCTGGGGTGGTAGTACCTGTTAGGGTCCCATCTAATGGGTTAAATAGATCTGTTTGGATATTATTTGTATTTGATAAGACCCTGTCAAAAAAAAAAAATTCTTAAGAAGCAAATATACTAAAAATGTAAATATGAACCTACAATGAACATGATTCCCTAACCTCTAGGCATGAAATAATCCTAGATGGGTTGTGACATGCTGTTAAAATGAACATTCTGCTGTTCAGCAGAATCAATTAGCTCACCCCACCCAAAAAAAAAACACAAAAACAAGATCACTTTAGATGTTTTTTGATATGATTGAATGACTTACCAGGAATTATTAATTATATTTCTTTTATTCTGCAAATTGTATGTGCTATATTAAATATCAACTGAATCTATACCCAACAATTACTAATTACTAATATCCAATTAGAAGATAAGTATCTGGTCAGTATCTGACTGAACAAGTGAATCTTATATTAGTAAAAATCAAATATTTATTGGCTGGTTCTCTAATTTAGAATTCCTCTATTCTAAATTACCCCAATGAGCACCTTTGTCCTATTTATAGTATGTTTACAAAATTGCTATATTTACATTTTAGATCCCACCAATGTCCATACATAAATGGGATGAACATTTTATATGTAATAACTATTTGTACCAATTTTAAATTGTGCCTGTGTTATTTTTGGAAGGCTCTTATTTTTTTAAAGGAAAGATTTTTTTTAAATTGGTTTAAATAATACCAGTGGGAATTTAGTTAAAGTGTCTTGAAACGTAGGATTATTCGGACTATTGTCCTCATCTTTGAGGACAATAGGCGGAATAATACAAATTATCAATCCTCATCTCAAAAAATTAAGAGAAATAGTCCTAAAACTTGTTTTGTAAGGCAGTGGTTAATGTTTATTTCAAAACAGTTGTACAGAATAAAAGAAGAAAATGGATTCTTTGTATTATTCAGACTATTCTTTTTTATCTGTTCCCAACCCTATTGCCCTCATAGCAAAGCCCCAAGCCCTTTTTATCATATGGGTGCTAGAAGGCGGTGACTGAGGGTCTACATGTCCTGGGAATGACGTTAAACTCTATCTGATGGTGAGGTTCCAGTTCTGGAGATTTGGGGAATGTGGTGCACCCCTTCATCACCATTGCTCCATGGTCCACTCGGACCCGGAGTGGTAGTACCTGTTAGGGTCCCATCTATGGGTTGAATAGAAAAACATGAGTTTATAAACAAAATTGTATTATGCATTAAGAATGAATTTATTTCACAACTTTGTTGGCATTAAATAACCTACCGAGGTTGATATGCCGGAAACCGTTTTTTTATCTGTATAGGACAATAGTCCGAATAATACAAATTATCCAGCCTCATCTCCAAAATTCAGAGAAAGGAAGAAAAGTTGATCACAAAAAATGCTATCAACTTTTCTTCCTATAAATATTTTGTAATAAACACTAACCATAGTTGCCAATGGAGATATAAACAGCAATCTAATTTATCCAGCACTGGCTTGTAAATAGTTAGTTACTAAATTTGACCTCGGTCTGATACAAGGTCACAATAGTGGGATATCCAGTAAGATCTAAGATGTCCACACTAGCAACTTGTTCAATTGTGTTTGACCTAATAACTATATACCCACTCAAAAATTAAGTACTTTTTTTCTCTCTCTCTCTCTCTCTCAAGTGAGATTCAAATATTATTTTACTCAGAAAATGTAGATTTTTACAAAGGCTAAATGCAAAATTTGTATGTGTTATGCAATTGTGAATCGTGTCTCAAAATTAATGTGAGAAGTGAACAAAGGTTTTCCTGCCAAGTACAAATAAACACCAAGATCTATTGTGGCACAAATTGCAGATAGCTTCAATCAAGGTGATAGAAAGAATGTATTACGACACACAATACACTAATCTTTATTGTGCATAAGGCTGTGTAACCAGAACACAATCCCTTCAACTCTGGTTCTTCTTTATTTAATTAAGTGATTATGGTCGACAAATAAATATAAAACCATGAATACTTTTTATAATCTATTTATAAGGAGTGTGCACTGTATAACTTTACTGACTGCACTAGGGTCATATAAAGTATAAATTCGCGTGGTATAATGGTTAAAGTCAGGGGAAATGGACTCGTCGCCCACAGTTCAAATCCTGGACGTGGTAATTGCATTTCACTTAGCGCTAATACCCTTGGGAAAGGTATGAATCCTACTATCCCTCCAGCTATGGGCAAATAGTAGGGCAGACTGGGCTCTTTAACCATGGTTAGGCAACTGGTCTAGGAGATGGAAAACTCTGAATTCAAAACCTGATAAACTCCGCTTAAGAAATTGACCTTGTGTCGCATCCTGCTCGTGCGGAGGGGTTGGTAAATATATATAAAGTATAAATTCAATTAGAGTGACCCCTTAATTGCTCCCAACTCTGACTCCACAGCCCTGATAACCAATGTACTCATGCTAAATGTCCATTGCTAAAAGTGTCTTCAGCAGGCATATAAAAATATACCCATTATTTGGAGAATAAGAAGTAGGGATATCAAGTTTTGTTTTTTTTTAAGTTTACCACAAGATTATTCAACATTTTAATTTTAATACAGCATATATACACATATATAGTATTAATTTATTTAAATAACATCACTTTGGACTTAAAAATACCTTTTTAAATACCTGCTATGTTGTATTGCATACAAGAAATAGAATAACTCTTTATATAATTTTATTTAACAAAACTTGTCCTGCATTGTTTATATGTGTAATAATACCGTTTTTAACTTACTGTAAAAAATAATACCATTTTTAACTTACTGTAAAAAAAATACCGTTTTAACTCGCCATAAAAAATAATTCAATGGTTAAAAACGCATAAAAGTTACATATTTAGAAAGATTATTTTCTTTTCTTTCCAACCATATAAATATTTTTAAGATTGGATCAGAAATACCCGAGAAATTGCAATTTGAACCAATTAGGTGAAAAATTGTCTATGTCCAACGATTTTACGAAACGTGCTGGTAATGCTACTTGTATCTATAGAAGGAGGTCACATGATCTGATGAGTCTCACTTTCTCCTGAATAAAATGGATGGCAGAGTACATGGGTTATTATACTGGGAGAAGTGTTGCTACCAAAGTATACTATTGGAAAACAACAACCTGGTGGAAATAGTATGATTGGTTTGGTTAGTAGTTCTGTGAGGAAACACTGGATCCTATTTTTTTTTGGGGGGGGGGTACCTACCTCAATGTCATTGAAGACCAAGTATACCCTTTTGTTGCACTTGTCTTCTGTAATGACAATGACATTTTTGAGCAAAGCAATGCACCCTACAGTGCACTAACTGAAGATCGCATAGGCGAGAAACTGTCAGTAACCAGGTGCTGACTCCATGTCCACGCTACCTTAATTCAAATACAAACGGTCTATCAATGATATTGAACACTATCTGCTTAGAAATATAACACTCATATTATCCATTTATATATATAATATATATATATATATATATATATATATATATATATATATATATTTATTATTATTATTATTATTTATATTTTTGCTTGAAGGCAATTTCAATGCGTATATCGCATAAAATTCGATGATTATAGAAAATAATCATGACAAGTGAATCTCGGCAAAGGGCTGTTCAGTGTGTAGAACATCGTACAGACTGTTTCAACTTTATTAAGTCTCATCAGCAATGTATACTAACGATTTCCCTCCGACAGAAATTGACACACACACTGATAATAATAATAATAAATATATATTTTCAGTATGGAAACAAGTCTGCTACCATTGGTTTCATGCTATTTACACTTAATTGTTTAAGTGGAGCATATATAACAAATAAATCTATACTAAAAATATATATTTATTTATTTATTTTATCAATTATATCGCTCTATCACAGATATTGAACACTCTCCTAATAACACTGTACATTGGCTCTACTGTCTCTTCAAGTGTGATAGTGTAAACCATACACATTGATATATGTGAGTGAGTGAAGCCTAAAGATTCTAAGTATAATTTAATGGAATAATCATTTAAATTGCTGTGTTGTACTAAGTTATGAATGAATAGATACAATTACATCTATAAAAACTTACATGACCACAAAGATCAAAAGAACCTTTGAGAACTTTATTATTCATGTCTTTTTTTTCTTCTTTTTTCTTTTTTTTCCCATAATGCATACACACCAAGTGTGAATTTTAATTTTATGTCTTGTAATCATATTTGATATCATTAGACTTATTATTACTTGGTTTGTTTTCACAGGTGGCATTGACACCCACACCCACATGCAACTGCCCTTCATGGGTACTCAAGCTGTTGATGATTTCTACAGTGGTACTAAAGCTGCTCTTGCCGGAGGTACCACCATGATCAGTAAGTATCTATACTTCAACTGGAAAAGTCCAAGACCATGTTTACTTTTACTGATGCCCCTCTCTCTCTCTCTCTCTCTCTCTCTCTCTCTCTCTCTCTCTCTCTCTCTCTCTCTCCTCCCCACCCTACCCCATGAACAATACTAAATAATTCAGTCTCTTTGAAGATCAGATTGATGGTCGAAAGTGTTAATCCGCTGTGAATTGATGGTCGAAACTGTTAATCCGCTGTGAATTGATGGTCGAAACTGTTAATCCGATGGATTATCTAATCTTGCTCAAGAAAGAGACCAACAAAGACCAAGGCTATTTTTGTCCGAGAGGGTTTTTAAAAAAAATGTATTGCACCTCATTTTCAATAAGAAAAGCTAAATAAAAAATATATATTATGGTATAGATCAATGATATTATTTTTTTTAATTAAATGATTAAACAAAATAATAATAAAAATAAGCAACTTAAAAAAAAGAATAAAAGATAATAAACAAATATATACAAAAATAATTTTTATTAATCTAATATATATATATATATATATATATATATATATATAAAAGTAAAGAAATAACAAAAGACTTAGAGATTTAGCATTATAGTCTATTTCAGGGAGCTTAGACAAAGTGTCTAACTCTCCCGACTCATCAGATAGTCGGGAGAATTAGACACTTTGTCTAAGCTCCCTGAAATAGACTATAATGCTAAATCTCTAAGTCTTTTGTTATTTCTTTACTTATATATTTGCTCTGTGACTCTAACATTAAGAGCACACATTGAGCTCTCAAACAGCGACAGTTTTTTTAAATAAAACTCTTGTGTCATAAGGAAGATTTCTTCTCTGGACTTTTGGATTTTTATATATATATATATATATATATATATAGATATAGATATAGATATATAGATAAGAGATTTATTTTTAGCTTTGTAAATACCGGTCAACACTGGGTAGCTCTGTTAGTATATAATAAACTTTTGACCCTACTTAATATCTGACTTTTTTTTTTTTATCTCATTTGTCTTGCACTTATACTTGTATCTTAATGATAATACAGTGTCTGAATTTTTCATTGGTGTACAAGGTATGTCAGAAAACTTTGATGTAAGGGGCATCGTCCACTGCAAGTTCTTGCCACAGGGCCAGACAATCAACCAGCATATCTACAAAGACATACTGTTGCATTTGCTTCGTTCAGTGCGAGAGATGTGGCAGGACAACTTGTGGGTGCTTCACCATGACAACGCACATGCTCACAATGCCCTGAGTATCCTAGAGTTCCTGGCCCAGAAGTCCATCACTGTACTGGAGAAACCTCCCTACTTACCCGACGTGGCTCCATGTGATTTTTTTTCCCTCTTCCCCAAGCTCAAGGGGTTCATCAAGAGAACATGTTTTGAGGATGTGCACAACATCAAAAAGACTGTGATGACAGAGAATCCTTCCAGGAGTGCATGAAAGCATGGAAGAGAAGTATGGGAAAATGCATTAGACTCCAGGAGGATTACTTTGAAAGGGATAACTTGTAGTTTGGATTTGAAATAAATTTTTTGTTGGTAAATCGGACTTAACAGATCTAAATTCCACTGTCATATGTCAGCCCGCCGAAAGAAAAAAATACCAAAAATCGGGTAATTAATGAAAATTTCAGTGTTGATATATTAATGAATAACATAATGCACTAGTTATTTTATTTAAAAACTTTTACAATTTTTCAGGTCAGTTAACTTTGAACTACGTATCCTTGAGGTGTAATAGATTCTCAAAGACATGTGGTATAAAGTTAACTGACCTGGAAAAATGTAAACGTTCTTAAATAAAATAATTGGTGCATTATATCTTTTATTAATTAATATATCAACACTGAAAAATTTATTAAATTCGGTTAATTCCCTGATATTTTTTTTTCGGCAGGGTGACATACGATGGTAGAATTTAGGTCAGTTAAGTTCGATTTAACCTTTTTTTGTGACACCAGTCCTGGAATTTTTCTGACATACCTCGTATTTTTTAATCCTTTCTTATTGTGGATTACTAGGTTATCACTTGGCTTGATTGGATCTCGGATTTTTTTTATTATCCTTCTACAGTTGTCTTGAACAAAGAAACTCATTGGATATATTTTCGTTTTTTATTCATTTTGCTGTTAATGACTTATGATGCTTTTGTCAACAACATTATTTGGAGAACAGAAACTTCACAAAACTTTAATTGCAAAAAGAGAAAACGGTCATAATTATTTTTATCTAATTTTTTTTCTTTCTTTCTTTTAACCTTTTTTCAGTGGACTTTGTCCTTGATCCTCGTGGACACTCTTTGCTCGATGCCTACGACAAGTGGAGAGATTGGGCTGATGCTAAAGTGTGCTGTGACTATGGTCTTCATGTTGGGGTTACTTGGTGGAGCCCGCATGTTGCAAAAGAGATGGACATGCTTGTTAAAGAAAGAGGTAAGTTAGTCAAGGGCGACAGTAACATAGAATAATAATTAACACGGCTTAATACCTGTACCCCAGTTATGGTTAGCGGAATGAGAACAGAATACCCCCGTGGATTGAATAAAGGTTGGGTTCAAAGTTCCATGATGGCTCCCAATTACGACAAGAAGGGTCCCGAGTTTGAAAAGAAGGTTCCCGAATCTAACAAAAAATACCTGAAGAAGGCTGGAGATCACATCAGCTGAAATGTTGTACAGATAATAATAAAGATGACGACAATAGTCCAAATAATACTAATTATCAAGCCTCATCTAAAAAATTCAGAGAAATACTATAATTTACTATTAAGTAATAAATGTGATATGTAAAATTTGCTAATGATACCTAAATAAGAAATGTATCAGCAGTACTTGGACATTATATTAATACAGTACCCATGGTGTTATGGTTTTCATTGTAGAAAATGGATTTGGCTACCCATGTTCAAATCCTCACCAAGGCTGTTTACATTTCACATATTGCTAATACCCTTGGGAAAGATATACACCCAATTATTCTCTCTCCAGCTATGGGTAAACAGTGTGGCAGACTGGCCTCTTTAACCTTGGTTAAACAACCAGACTAGAATGAAAACTTTGAATTCAAACCTGTTGAACTCCACTTAATAAAGTGACTTTGTATCACATCCTACTCGTGCAGAGGGGCTGGTAAATATATATATAAATTAATACTCAGGTTAAAGTCAATACTCTTTTGGCAGGGTTTAGAATATGCAGAGTCTATCCCCTACAGAAGGGTAAGATTCCCCCCCCCCAAAAAAAAAGTGGTGTTTTGGTTATGATACTAAACTACACCTCATGGTAAGGTTCCAGTTCTGTGGTTTACCTATTCATTGCCATTATTCCCTGGTCAACTCTGACCCGGAGTGGTAGTACCTGTTAGGGTCTCATCTATGGGTCAAATAGATCTGTTTAAAAATTATTTGTATTCAATAGGACCGTATGCAAAAAAGGACCTTAAAAAAACAATTACACAAAAATATATAAAGATGAACATGATTCCTTAACTTCTTGGCATAAAATTAACCTTGACAGGTTGACATGCCATTAAAATCAGCTTTATTCTTCAGGATGTTGCATTTTAATTTCCCTTCTATATATTTAGCTGAAGTTT
Source organism: Doryteuthis pealeii (assembly GCA_023376005.1). Lineage (NCBI taxonomy): Eukaryota > Metazoa > Mollusca > Cephalopoda > Myopsida > Loliginidae > Doryteuthis > Doryteuthis pealeii. Next base: position 65,552,697 of record CM042154.1, read on the forward strand.
TAAGATTTCTTGCGGAGTATAAATTTCCAATCATGTAAGTAATTAAACCTGCAGGGAGGCATTTTGTTAGTAGCAGCCGAACAGTGAGTGGAGTCTAGCGCTAGACCAGGGAGATTGCTTTTTTTCTTCAGTGGTGCCACACCTACCGTCAGCTCCCAGATGCTTTTCCGCACAGATTAGATTACCCAAGATGTGCTAGTCATGCGTTAGGTTGGCGAGGGTGGTTATTGAACCCAGAACTTAGTGATTCCTAATCAACTGAGCTCACCTATCATGTATATATATATATATATATATATATATATATATCTTTTTAATTTTAGTTCTTTTAATTTTTCTTTTTTTTTCTTTTTCTATTTTATTGGGCATAAAAACTGCCATTTAAGAATTTGTTTACTTAGTAATTTGTCTTCTCATTAAATTTAGTTTATCTTATTTTTTTTTAAAGAATTTGTAAACTGCAATAAAACCTTGTGGCTTCACTTGTCGGTCATTTACATTTGATGTATTATTCATTTTATTGAAATCAGGTTGAACAGTTAATCATAACAAACCTTTCAGGCATTGTTTTTCTTACTAAGCAAAAATAATTGCATTTCAGGAAACTTGTCATTATTTTTATTTTTCAGTGTTTAGAAACAATGACATTTCTCATGCCTTTGTAAATGTGGTACATATATATAAAAATATATATATATATATACAACTTGTGCGCAAGTTCTTAATGACTAAAATAAAATGAAAAAAAGAACAACTTAGTTAATCTCAGCTTTGCTAATGGAAAAACTAGTTTTGCACTAAAAGACCATTCGTGTTGACGGTCTACAAAAAAAAGAAGAAAAAAAATCTAGTTCAACTTTTATTATGATGAACAGCTCTTAAGAAATTGTGATGTAATTCATTATGCGCTGAAAGATAAAATAATAAACATTGCATTAAGATTTGACTTTAAACACTGTTTGGTTTCTCTGGTTAAATTTACTGTGGAGTAATCTCTTCCCAATCTTGAAGTTCTCAATGATTTCTAAAAACTCAAAGAATTTCAAGAGTCCAGTGGAATGATCCGAGATTTATCAGCGAATAATTCATGTGCAAACAAGGATATTTTTATTTTAAGTCATTATAAGAATTAGGGTGGTGTTCGCACAGTAGCTCAACTTTTGTTCAACAAAAAATTACCTTGAAATTTTTTTAGTAGTGTGACTTTATGATGATGATGATTGTAGAATAATCATACTAAGTTCCAATTACCGTCGAATTGGTAATACAATGCAACAAGTAGCTGTAACTCAATACAGATCTAATCTTGCTGCAATCCTACTGCGGAATACCAGAGTATTTATGAAGCTCCATAACATCATCGAAACCAAACAGCCAATCGGGACTCCAGGAATGGAATCACCCAAGTACATGAATAGACTATTCTTGAGTCCCATAAGTACCAGCTATCTTGGGCACTTGTTCAGTTGTGCTTAGCCAGTTGCTGTTGTCTAAACCAACAGTATACTGACTGACTTCAACAATGCTATTTGACTTGAACTTTCACGATAGCACGAGCCTTTCGGGGCCTGTGTCTATTAATGAAATTAACGGCATGATCCCAGGGGGGCCATCTCCCCAGGCAACACCTACCCACTCAATTTAAAGGAGTAGGACTGGGTTTATTGCCCAGTGCCTGAGGTTCATGGGTGGTCCCACATTAATAGGGCCTTGTGCCTAACCCGTACGCGTGGGGTACGTGGTAAATACAGACTTCAACAATGCTATGTCTTATGTGGCCCGCTTCATGAAAAAGGTTGCTCATGCCTGTTTTAAAGACCAATTTATGATTATTTTTATTTAACAATGGTAAATATCAAGGCTATTTGTATTATGTGCCACTATCATATAAAAAGGATTTTTTTTCTTCTCTTCCCTCTTTAACATTCTATAAATAATTGACAATATGTACATGCAGATGTTATTGCAGGTTCTTTTTTTTTATTTCTTATTCCAGGTGTAAACTCTTTTAAGATGTTCCTTGCATATAAAGATGTCTTCATGCTTAGAGATAATGAATTGTATGAGGCCTTTAAGACATGTAAAGAACTTGGTACTTTGGCAATGGTTCATGCAGAGAATGGTAGCATCATAGCTGAGGTAAGTGTCACTACTTGTAATAGAAGAAACAAGATTTTAGAGAGGGAGAAAAAAAGTATCAGTAATTAAGTAGTCAACCAGCCACGCATTCGGGCTGTTGATTGGCTGAGGTTTAAACCATGTGACCTCGCTTATTCTATAAATTTAAGTGGTGTATTGCAGCACGGCTTATATCCACCAAATAATCCCACAGTTGGCTTTTTAGTTTTGTTTTTCCTATTTGTGAAAGAATCTTGCATATCCTCATATTCAGTGATGCTGATAGCTTTTTGAATTAGTGCATACTTGGATGCACAGATTTGCTTTGAACAAGTCCCCAAGAAATTTGATGGGTCCCAACTAAAGTTTCTTAATAGATTGTAGGGTTTTTATTTATGATCTAGGGAAAAAACTAAATCTGTCGAACCCCTACCTTGTAACCTATCCTATGTAATTTGTTTCTAAGAAACTATTGAAATGTATTTACAATTAGCTTGAAATGGTGAGGGAAGAAAAAAGAAAAACACTGGGATGCATCAATATGATTTTGCTGTGTCCTTTTACATTTTTATGCATCAAAGACGCAGGATGCATACCTATCAGCATCCCTGCATATTGCAACAATTAGTTTTCTAGTTAAAAGATGGAATTTTCAGTCTTAACCTATCAAACTGTTGTAACTCAAATATCAGAGTTAAGAGAAATAATAGGAAGAAACACTAGTGTTAATAATAGGGGAAAAGGTTTACTAAGCAAGGATACAAGGTGAACAGAGTAATTAGCAATTACAAGTCCTGTGTGATCTCGTTTCTCTCTTCCGAGGTTTCGTCAAACATTTATAGTAAAAACAAATGATTCCATTCTCATTATTTATTTACTATATGACATGAATGAATGCAGTCTATAGCATATAAAGTCAGCCAAACAGTGAGGGAGTCTATCCCCTTTTCACTAGCACTAGACCAAGGAAATTGTTTTTGCATCTGAGGTGGAGTACTACACTTATCATCAGCTCCTAACATTACCGCAGAGATCCCTATGCTACTCATGCACTGAGTTGGCGAGGGCCGGTATCAAACCAGGAACTTTGTGATTTCCAGGCGGACGCTCTACTGACTGAGCTAAACCGGCAAATTCTGAAACTTGACTAAGAAATAAAAAACAAACAAAAAAACACTATATTTTGATTGTTTATTGAGTCATTTTCATAAAGGAACAAAATCTTTTTTGTTCAAAACCAATCCATGAGACAATTAGATCTGCTCGGTTTTTATAAAGACTGACACATTCCTTTTTTACTTAAACAAGAAAACCAACCAGAATGCATTGCATGTCAAACATTCTATATCATTAAACACATGTCCAAAGTTAAGCAGTGATGCGCCTGTTCAGTACTTAATTGGGTGACCATTTAAGCAATGGCAGGTAATGTAAGCAACCAGACTCCTTTGTTTGCCAAAATGACTTGATTCTGCATTAAATGACCTGAAAAGGGTTTGATATGCTATAAAAACAAAACAACCAACGTTCTAATAGAATGAAGTGATTTTGCTGATATCAGAAAACGCTTCTACAACACAAATAACACAAGATATATTTGAAAATGTCAATATGGGTGATATTTTGTCCTTCCTGAGAGAAGTTAAATTATATAAATAAATTTTTTAAAATTGATAAATTTGAAATCCTCTTACTCCTCAAAAAGTGACTTTAAATCTGCTTAACAAACAACTACAGACAACTCACTATAAAAGTCAAGATCCTTTGGCTTTTAATAACTCACAATGGTTGATATGCCATTAAACCAGAATCTTATATCCATCAGCTCTGTACTGACACAGGATGCCATATAAAGAACCTACCAAGAGCAATAGCTGATAGGGACAGATGGCAAGATAGTCAAAGGAATCCGTGCTATCGGCACAACTTGATGAATTCTAATAAAGAATGAATTTTAAGATATTAATTAAATATTAATATAAAATTTTAAAGATGTTTTAGGATAACATTCTTTGCTTTTGGCAAAAGAATTTAGGAAACTTGTTAATGTGCAGGACTAAATGTCAAAAATTTATTAAAAAAATAAAATAATCGTATTTTCTTTATTATTCCATCACATTTGCTCTCTTTTCCTATTATCCCACCCACTCCTTTTTTCTCTATCTCTCTCTCTATATCTCTCTCTCTCTCTCTATCTCTCTATCTCTCTCTCTCTATCTCTCTCTCTATCTCTCTATCTATCTCTCTCTCTCTCTATATATATATATATATATATATATAATTTCTTTATCCCTCTATCTATCTCTCTTTATCTCTCTATCTCTCTCTTTATCTCTATCTATCTCTCTTTATCTCTTTATCTCTATCTATCTCTCTTTATCTCTATCTATCTCTCTATCTCTCTCTCTCTCTCTATCTATATATCTCTCTCTCTCTTTATCTCTATCTATATATCTCTCTCTCTCTCTTATCTCTATCTATATATCTCTCTCTCTCTTTATCTCTATCTATATAAATCTCTCTCTCTTTATCTCTTTCTATATATATATCTCTCTCTCTTTATCTCTATCTATATATATCTCTCTCTCTCTCTTTATCTCTCTAATCTGATAGTTGGGAGCAGATTGTGGCTGTGGAATTTCCACTTGCTGATAAGTGATTCATGACCACCTTAAGAAAAATAGAAGAATCAAGAAAGAACCCAGGAGGTTCAAAGTTAAATGCAAAAAAAATCAAAGTGCAATGGGAGAAGAATTAATAATTTGAAAAAAAAAAAAAATACAAACAATTCTTGCATCTTGAGAATGAAATTTTAAATGTCCTTTCTGTTTGAAATACTAAAAAGGAATGTCACTCTCTCATCCCTACTCTCATTCCTTTCTTATAATGCATCGGTGAATCATTCTTGTCTCTGCTGATGATGACTCATCTCTCCATTCACCAGTCTCCACAACTATGTTGCACTGGAAGAATCCTTCTTTTTCTCTCCAATTGAATCCCTTTAGATTTCTCTTCTTACTTGCTCTCCCTGCTGCTCTCCTTTTTGCTCATTGTTACAATGATGCCATGTATAATTACCAAAGGGGTCATTGGCCAAAGTAATTATCATGACTATTATCATTATAAATGCAGCAGTTTATATTGATGGAGATATTCTGTTTCTGAATCAATAATCATGTTTGCTCGGTTGGTTTTGCTTTGTCAGGTGATGCTTGACTCATAGCTGATGAGATCGGGCAAATATGCATATTGAAATTGTTGATTGTTTCTGAAACAATCAAAGAAAGAAAATGGGGGTAAAGTTAAAGGTGAGGTTAATATTAATTAGAGAAATAAGGTGACAAGAAGATTTTTTTTTTTTTTCTTAAAGTATTTGTACACTTGATTTTATTAATTTTGTATATCTACCTTTAAAGCTAGTGTAGTTGAACTACTGAATGTAATCTAAAGAATGTAGGAAATGATAAACACTAAATAACTTCAAATATCAAAGTTTAAAAAAATGTTTATGAAATTTCTCAGTGGTTTCAATTGCCAGTTGATTCATGTATCTATGCAGATGTTCTCAACCCCCCCCCCCTTTTTTTTTTAACTAAATGCACTGCAGAAAACCATTTTTTCTTTATTTATTTATATATATATATATATATATATATATATATATATAAGAAAAAAATGGTTTTCTGCAGTGCATTTAGTTAAAGTGGGGGGTTGAGAACATCTGCATAGATACATGAATCAACTGTTTGACTATGCCTGCTGAGGTTTCGATTTCTGTCGGAGGGAAGTCGTTAGTATATATCACTGATGAGACTTAATAAAGTCGAAACAATCTGTACGATATTCTGCCAGGATTACACTTGTCAAGTTTATTTTCTATAAGAAAAAGTATCAAATTTTATGCGATACATGCATTGGAAGTGCCTTCAAGTAAAAATATATATATATATATTATACACACATACATATACACACACACGCATGCACACGTTTTAATACAAATATTTCTTTGGGGTTAATTTACTGAAAAAAATATATTATTTCATACTTGCTGTATAATTCTCTTAAAACTGACATGACAAACTCAGAAGTGACTTTCTCTTGTGGACACCTACACATGGACTGACCAGCAAAAACCTACAACCAACTCTGTGTGAATTCTGGATGCTACACAGAGGGCCTTTCAGGAGGCAATGACCAATAGGGATAGTGAAAGTCATGAATATCCATGCTGTCAGCACAACCTGATGATAATGACTAAAGTAGTTATTTACTAAGCTTAACTTAAGGCCAAAAGTATGGGGCACACTGAGAATCAACCCCAATTAGTAATAGTGCCTAACTGACATAATGCTAATACCTTTGGGAAAGGTATGAATCCAGCTATGAGTAAATAGTAAGGCAGACTGGACTCTTTTATCTTGGTAAGGCAACCAGTCTAAGAGAAGGAAAACTAAATTCAAACCAGTTTTACTTTGCTTAAAATTTGAACTTGTGTCACAGCCTGCTCAGGAGCTGGTTATATACATACCTCTCTCTCTCTCTTACTAGAGTAGGGGGAGGAGTCTCCATGGTGTAGTTGCTAACGTGTTGGACTGTGACATCGTAGTAAGCAATTTTGAGTTACTAGAGTAGATATAAATGCATCTGGTACTATTAGCAAGTACTGTGTATGACATGTAGTACTTAATTAACATTTTACATAATTAGAAATTACAATTTGGATAGGTAATTATGCTTGTAAACTCATCTGACAAGAATTGTTTGTATGAATATGATTGGCCTAAGTTTTTTGTGTACAAGTTAAATAAAAGCAATTATTTTTATTGCTACCACCCCCATTCTACCCTTCTGTACATACCACATGTCATGTGTTTCTTTGGTCTATCATATCTACTACAAAATTAATTTCTTGTATTGCTTTCTCATCTATGTGAAAGGATATTGTCAACCTTCTGTTAATGTAGTCATTTACTTTCCTTATATATATATATATATATTTTTCCTCTCATTGTTAAACATAACAGAGGGGGCGGGTGGGAAGTAAGTTTGCTCTTGGAAACCTGTGATGTGCTCAGCTGTTTTTCCCATGCCCACCTCCCCACATACTCCAATTCTGTTTTTTCCTACCATCTCTGTTCCACTTTTCACTCTGAATAAACTCGGAGATCCTAAAGAAGGAGGCTGGCATTTCTTCACACTGTCAACATTAAGGAATTTCTGCAAAAATAGGCCACATTGTTTTCTCATGATGTGTCATCACTGATTTTTATTGAACCATTGCTTTTATAAATGCTATAGAATTTTTATTTTTATTTCATTCATCTAAAAAAAATTTTTTTTTCTTTTCATTTCATTGACAAGTTTTTAGTAAATGTTATATTCTGTAATTTTAATTTAATTTAATGATGTTGCTTAAATCAGTGTAGACTGTAACAGGCTGATATTCACATTTTTCTTAACTTATTTTTTGCATAAAATAATTTTCATATAAATTCATCTTAAAATTCAAATGTCTTTGATTATTTAAATATTTCATATTCTATGATTTTTTTTTTCTTTAAATATTTCATATTTTATGATTTTAATTCAATTTAATGATATTGCTTAATCGGTATATACCGTAACAGGTTGATATTTGCAAAAAATGTCTTAATTTATTTTTTGTATAAAATAATTTTCCTCTAAAAATTTAGATTTCTTTAATACTTTAAATATTTCATTAACAGTTTTTAGTAATGAATTTCATATTCTATAATTTTAATTAATCAATTTAATGTTGTTCAAATTAGTGTATACTCTAACAGGCTGATATTCACTTTTTTTTTTCTTTTCAATTTATTTTTGGTATAGATTTCACATCTTTCTTAATTTATTTTTTATATGAAATAATTTTCATCTAAATATCAAATTTCTTTGATTCAACAATTTTTAGTAAATTTCATATTCTATAATTTTAATTCATCAATTTAATGTTTAAATTGGTGTAGACTTTAGTAAAGTCAGAATGGCTTATTGTCAGTATCAGCTGAACAGCGAGGGAGTCTATACCCTTTTTGCTAGCATTAGACCAGAGAGATGCTTTTTTTTTTTTTTGAGGTAGAGCACTATCCCTACTGTCAGCTCACAGATGCTTTATCACATATATCAGATTGATACTCATGCACAGTTGGCAAGGTCCGGTATTGAACCTGGAACCTTGTGATTTCTAGGCGAATGCTCTGCTAATTGAGCTAAACTAGCCCCAAAATTCATTCATACAAAAATTCAAATTTCTATAATTTTAATTCATCAATTTAATGATAATAAAATGATTTACAGGTTAATATTCACAACATATTTCTTAATTTTTTTTTTTTATATAAGATAATTTTCTTTTTTTCCATGCAGAACATTATTACGAAAAACTTATTAACCTGAATAAAAATGACAAACACTTTTGACAAGCAAATATAAATTCCTTTTTTAAAAGGAAGGAAATAATATGAATATCATAAACAACTTTTAATTTTCATCAAATTGGGTGTTGAATTATATTAAAAATATTGTGGTTTAATATTATATTTGATTTTTGTTTCATAACTTCTGTTATAAGAACTAGCAAATATATACACCCTCCGGGTGCAAGTATTTAAGTTTTATTGTAATAAAATGTTAAATTAGGCTAATGAAAGAGGGGGGTATAATCGAAAAATAAAAAAATAGTTACTTGAAACCATTTAATCATGTATAAATTATTATTATTAGATAAGAATACTTGAAACCATACAACTGTGCAAATTATTTGTATTAGATGGGAATATTTGATACCATATAACTATGCAAATTATATTAAAAATAGTTACTTAAAGCTATAATTGCTGACTAAGGATTATTATTATTTACATGAAACCCATTTGAATCGTTTTGTTAAATTTCAAGTGGTGTAGCCATATAGTAGCACTAACACGGCTACAGTAGAAATAAAACATTGTAATTATCCTAGTTTAGTATTACATTTTATAGTATTTGTATTGATCTCATTTGAATTTTTCTTTTTAAGCCAGTGCTAAGAAATCTTATTTAATCCAATGTCTTAAGATGAAACTTTAAGCCGCTCAGCTTTCACTGAACTATCCTCTTAATCTCTTTCCAGAAATCTAAAGAATTGATTGCTATGGGCATCACAGGTCCTGAAGGTCATGAGATGTGCAGACCTGAAGAGGTAAGTAGCGTTTTTTTCGGTTTTTTTGTTGTTTTTTTTTTATTATTATTATTATTATTATTATTATAAATAATAATGATCATAAGCTTTTTAATCTTAAAAAAATCTAAAAAAATTTAATCTCAGTTTTATCCAAGCCTTTTAAAGCTCTGTCGACCGAGGCTCTAGAATATGCTGATTGCACCTCTGCATAGGCTACATTCACACACACACCCCATCCCAATGGGGCCACCTGTTGGCTATGGCTGTTGACCCATGGTACTTAAGGATGGAATTCTGCTGGATGAGCCGTTCATGACCTGCAACACCCCGCTTAGACCCATACTTAGGCTAGACGAGCGGTCAGATAGGCTCCCTCTGATCAATCAGATGGTAACATCAAGCCCTAGCACCTATATGATTGTCTTGACCGTATTGCTCTTATGGCAAACCCCCAACCTTTTTTTATTATATGTGCCAGAAAGCAGTTGCTTGAGGGTCTTAGTGTCCTCAATATGACATTGAATTTCTGGTGAGGTTACATTTCTCAACATTTGGGGAGTGTGGAGTACCCCTTCATTGCCATTACTTTCAAGTCCACTCTGACTCAGAGTAATATTACCTGTTAGGGTCTCATCTATGAGTTAAATAGATTTTTTTTTTAAATAGGTTTAAAAAGGTTTTTGAAGAAAAGAAAAATTGAATACCCAACAAGAATGGATAAAACAAAAACATCTTTGGCATAAAATGAGCCAACAAGGATTGACATGCCTTAAATCCAACAAACCAAGCCTATTTAAAAGTTAAAAGAAGGAAAAACAAAACAAATTTGAAATAGAATAAATGATCCAGTTTAGATAGTCTTGTTTTTTATTGTTGCTATTATTTTTGTCAAATAAAATCCATTGTCTATGTAAAAAGAATTGACAAGGTCATATTTGGTCAAATCTTTTTGCTTAATCTGACCTAAAAGTCAGTTATATAACCAATGAGTAATTGCCAGGTTCAGATTGATTGACTAGTTTATAATTGACAATTTCTGATCAATGCTTAGCAATTTCACTTTTCATGTTTGAATACCTTTCTGTTTTTCATGTCATAAATCTCAAATCATATTTTATGTTTCATTATGTAACCCTTTGAATACTGAGTTTATACTGTTTGGCTCTAATATGCAGATAGTTTTATCTAGATTTTTAGAAAACTTAACTACAAAAATGCTTGTCCTATCTTATATATATATATATATATATATATATATATATATATAAATTGCATGGAAACTAATTTGCTACTATATTGGTTTCATGCTCTTTTAATCTTCAGGCAGTGAAAGATTTTTTTTTTTTTTAAATGAAAAATATGGTCAAAAGCAATTGTGCATTGGTGATTTGAAATTGTGTAACTGGGAATTATATAATTCCCTGTAACCCTCGTAATACTGAAATTTAATAATTGAACAATATTGCTCAGTATTCAAGGTATTGTTTTGTTTTTTGTTTTGTATTGTTTTGTTTTTTGTATTGTTTTGTGTTTTACCTGGCTCATAAGACTTGGGTGGAAAATCATATCACTGAATTAAACCATCTAAAGAAAAGATCTCACACACACACACACACACATATATATATATTAGTATCCAATTGCCGCTTTAACTTTTCGATCGCAGTGGCATCAGTAAATAATCCAAAAGTGCTTAATATATTAAAAATACAGAGCCGTAATAATACTACTAATATTATTATTATTAGGGGAAAAATAAAGGGTCTACCATAGTTTCAATCAAATTGAAATGATTTCTTCAGGACCCTACCCTATGTTAACTAAATCGATGTAATTCCTTAGTTAATATCTTTAAGTTAACTAAGGAATTACATCGACTTAGTTAACATAGGATAGGGTCCTGAAGAAATCATTTCAATTTGATTGAAACCATGGTAGACCCTTTATTTTTCATCTAATAATAATATTAGTAGTATTTTATATTTATATATATATATATATATATATATATATATATATATATATATATAAAAAATGCATCTCAGTTGCATCTGTCAGTTTTCATAATATTAATAAGTCAATGAAATATCACTCCTCATGAGCCAGGTACTATAATATTAAAAAAATTTCAGTCATCCATATTAGTTTTTCATTTGTTACCAAACATTTTAAATATTCAAGATGGATCACTCACCGATGCAATTATTTTGCTTCATATATTATCAAAATACCTTAGTATTATATCTGCAGACTTCTATAATAATAAAATGATAAAATGATAATAATAATAATAATTGTGCTTCTGAAATTCTTTTTACTCTTTTAGAAACCTGTAAAGATTCCTTGATATGAACATCTGTTAATAAATAAATATAATTATCTCCTTTAATAGGGTTTGTGGGTGTGGGACCAAGGTTTAGCAAGATTCTTGTCATAGTTAACAATGTACTCCCCCAGCCCCTCTTCTTCACACAAACACAAGATCTTGTCGGTATATTCTAAAATATTAAGCATTTTGGACGTTTGTAGCAAAATTCTTTTCCTTTTCATATGTACAGCATTTACAATAAACATAAAAGAATAGGAAAGTAGTGTTTTTGCTTACCAAATCATCTTTCGCTCACATTGTCCTCTTTAGTAGGATTTGTGGTGGGTGGGGTCCAGATTTAGCAAAATTTGGACACTTCATGAGGGATGAACTCAACACAGCTCTGAGAGCAATTAAGAGTAGATAAGCTACAAGGCCTCAATGAAATATCTCCAAAAGTTTGGAAGATAAATTAATTTGATCACATACTTTTTTTTGATTGTGTAATGCCATATGTAACCCAAACACAACAGAAATTAACAGGAGGTGGCATCTTCCCCTTTCTGAAACAAAAGGGGACCTCAGAATCGCCGAGAAGTACAGAAGTATATAAGATTTATTGGTATCAGCTGGGCAGTGAGATAGTCTAACCCTTTTTCACTAGCGCTAGACCAGGGAGATTGTTTTGACTGTGGCAGTGTACCACCCCTACCGTCAGCTCTTCACTTTACCACACAGATCAGATTACCCAGTCTGTACTACTCATGCACCGAGTTGGTGGGGACCAGTATTGAACCAGGAACCTTGCAATTCCTGGCGGGTGCTCTACCAACTGAGCTAAACCGGACCCTTATTCTCAATCATATATGACCTGAAGTTGAGAAAATTCTTTGGAAAAATCAAAATAGTTTTCAGAGAAATCGGTTCAGAACTCCACAGATTCTGATCCTTTGTCAAATCATTGTAGAAATATTTGATGCATCACTTGTTTATAGATTTCTCAAAGACATTTGATTCCATATTTAGAGGTAAGATGGAACAAATATTTATAGCATATGGTTTTCCAAAAGAAACTGTTATGGCTATCATGATGTATTATAAGGACATAATGGCTATGGTTAGTTCACCTGATGGCAACATTAACTACTTTAATATTGTCACTGGAAGTTTGCAAGGAGATACATTGGCGCCATTTATATTCATAATCTACCTAGATTACATACTACAAACACCAATAGATCTAATGAAAGTAAACAGTCTCACACTTAAATAAAGGTAAAAAGCAAATGATATCTTGCAGAAATTATTACTGATGCATATTACATAGATGACCTAGCACTTCTTGCAAATATATCTGTTCAAGCTGAATCTCTGCTGCATAGCCTGAAACAAGCAGCAAGATACATTGAACTTCACGTGAACTCAAATAAGATAGTTTGTGTTTCAAACAAGATGGTGTCATCACATTAGATGGCAAGTCTCTGAAATCAGTAGACCAACTCATAACTTGGTAGCAATATCTTATCTACTAAAAGCAATGTCAACATAGGCAAAACATGACTGCTATTGATAGGTTATTTGACCATATGGAAATCTGATCCTTCTAATAAAATAAAACAATTCTTCCAAGCTATAAGCTGTAACCATGTCAGTACTACTGTGTGGCTGCACCACTTGGATTATTAGAGAAAAGACTAGATAATCAAAGTTAAAATTAGATTTTTTTTTTTTTTTTTTTTTTTTCTTTCCCAATCAATGGTCAACAATATACTTGGAATCAATGTGTAAATTACTTTTTAGAAGCTTTTTTAAATTTAAAAAAAAAAAAAAATTTATATATATGAATTACTTCACAAAACCTAAAATCACCAGCTAATATTTAAGAGCTGCATACTTTCAACTCTAATCATATAATTCATCAGAAATAAACTTTTTTTACACACCTAAAAGATTTGAACAAATATTTTACTATAGTCTTTGACTAGAATCCAATGTTAATGTTTCATTTTGAGTCTGTCTGATATCATACTAAGTGTTGCTTATTATTATTCTTCATCACTTTATCATATCACTTCCATTTCACCTTGCATGCTTATCTCCATATTTGCTGCATTATTTTCATTTTCATTTCATTTTATTTATTTTTTAGTGTTTTTTTATTTTCTACCCAAACATTATACTCACTGAATGTTGCAAACAAATCTAATATCAAGTGTATTCTCTTTTTTCTGTTCTTTATAAATCATTATTACCTGGGTACCTGATAAACATTTTTCAACAATATCCCAGAATTGTCCCAAAATCAAAATGTTTTTTTTTCTACTTATCTTTAATAATAAAATAATAACGATAATGGTCTCCAAACATTCAGAAAAGAGACTAGAGGAACTGAAAATCAGGAGACGAATTGAGACCATCCACCTAACAGCATCGTTGAGATTTACTAGAAGAGTCCTGGAGACTTGTCACTCACTTACGTGAAAGATCAACAGCTTCCACTGGTATGAAAAACTCACAAGGAGCGAAATAATAATAAAAGTATTAAAGCGTTTAGGAAATAAATATTTATTTTGGACTATTTAGTTTTGAAATTGTGGTCTCCATTCTTTTATTGTTTTTGTTTAAGAAACGATGAAATCTCAATTAAATAAGGAAGGTTTTATTTTAAAAAAGAGAAATAATTTTTAGCTTGTGAAATAAAGACAAATTAGTTGGTTATTCAGTGGTACCTTGACTTACAAGTTTAATGCCTTCTGCTCATAACGCTATTTCCTCATATATCAAATAAATTTTCCCCATTGAAATAAACTGAGATGTTATTAATCCGTTCCAGCTCACCTGTAAAACACCCAATTTTTTAATTATTTTTTTTATAATATAGCACTGTTTCTATTTAAAAAAAAAAAAATGAAAGAATGTAATGAAGTGTGTTTTAATGTTAAGTTTTTTTATGAATAACATTTTTCTTTGGCATAATAAATTTGGAAACTTAAATGTTTTTAGTGAACATAAGTGTGTCTGAAGCTCACTTGTACCTCAAATTTTAGCTCACAACATGATTAAAAAAATTGACAATGTGACAGCTTGTAATTCAGAAAACTAAGTCAAGGTAGTAGTTATTTTTATTTTGCTCGGTGTCCCCAACGAATATTGTAGTACACCACCACAGCACATACACTCAGGAAAACGAGACACCATTAATCTCTAGCCTTCATTATTACAATAAATAACAAAAAAGCAGAGTAATGGTTAATAGCATGAAAAATGGAATTGGCAGTTACGATTCTAGCCTTGCTTCTTTTTTTTTTTTTTTTTTTTTTTTTTTTTTTTTTTTTTTTTTTTTTTTTTTTTTTGTTGCTGCATTACTGACCTTGGGGTAGGGGAATAATGTATGATCTATCCCACTGCCAGTTATCTTGACACACCAAAAAAAATGTTTTTATCACTGACACCCCACAATGCTTAATGGGGAAAGAGTGGGTGATTAAAAACTTGGGCAAATGTGTACTTTACTTCCTCAACAGTAGTAAAGTTGTAACACCCACTGTGGACGCTGACAGTAGCCAGTTAACATTTTTAACCCTTTTAATGTGGCACATTTGGCATCAAATTTAATAACTGGAATGCACTTTTGACTATAAGTAGTCAGAATCAGCAAGGGAGTCTATCCCCTTTTCACTAGCGCTAGACCAAGGAGATTGTTTTTAGTGTCTGAGGGGGAACACCTCATCTACCATCAGCTCCTCACTTTACCGCACAGTTCCCTGTGCTACTCATACACTGAGTTGGCGAGGGCCAGTATCAAACCCAGAACCTTATGTTTCCTAGTCGAGCACTCTACTGACTGATCTAAAAGCTTGCTTCAAATGTTTTATTGCTAAAATGAAATAACACCCAGTATATTTAGGCAGGTCAAGATGCTCTTCACACTAAAAAGGGTTAAACATAACCCACTCAAAATGTGTAGTGAATTTAGTGTTTTAATCACATTTAAATCCCATGATTCTTTATTTATACACGTTTCTATTAAACACATTTCCTTTTTTCTTTTCTATTGTATAAAGCATATGTCATTGCCTTTATGCATCCATAGGCAAACAATAAAACAAAAGATATCTAGATTTAATTTTATGAATAATTTCATAATCATAGCATTTTGTTTATTCATAAAAAGGAAAAAAATATCAAAGATAATTTTAGATGCTATATGACCAATATGTGTGTTTGTAGACCAGGAAATTATTTTCATAATCTTTGTTGAACTGCATATTCCTTTAAAAAAAAAATTAGGATTTTTTAATGCATTGCACAGATTTTACAGTTGTATAAAAGACCGAGTTGTTATAAAATATGTGGTAAAAAGTGAAGTTGGTTTTGTGGCCTATTGTCAGTATCAGCCATACAGCAAGGGTGTCTATCCTCTTTTTACTAATACTAGACCAGGGAGATTGCTTTTGCATCTGAGATGGAGTGCCACACTTACCATCAATCCCTAACTTTAACTCAAGTATCCAAGCTGTGCTACTGAAAAAAAAAAACTGCCCACCCATCCCTACAATTTACTTCTTGGCATAAAATAGCCCTAGACAAATTGACATGCCATTAAACCAAATCAATCCGACCATTAGAATCAATCAAGAAATCACCTCAAGATATATTGTTTATTTTTTTTTATTTTTTTTTTTTTTTATTCAGAATTAAGATGAATACACTTGATAATATTTAGTCCTTCAATTTTTAATTTTTTTTTTTTATGTATCAGTTGATCCTATACCTTATTTCACTTTTGGTCCCAAGTATTGCATGTATTATCAAATAAATTCACACAGCCCCTTTTGCATGTTCTGCTCTTTTTTATATATGTATATAAGCATGCATACACATATGCTTTTTTTTTTTTATTATACTGTAACTATAAAAACATCTTCAGTTCCACCAAAATACCCCCCTTAAAAATTTTTTTTTAAATTATGCTATGATACTCTTAATTATTTGTATATTTTAAAATATTTCTATCCATTGATTTAACCTGAATACCTGATCACCTGTCTCTTGTATTCAAATACTATTTATACATTTAACAGATTTCATGTATGGGCATTAAAGTCTGCATTTGTTAATGTTCTAATAGTTCCAGGTTTCCTTATGAGATTAAAATACTTTTTGGAAATTCACACTATTTATTAATCCTTTGGATTACATTGATAAAGAGGCTTTAATCTTTGAGAGCTGATATTCCTTTAACCAAACTTCAATTTTCTGGTCTGTGGAGTATGGAGAAACTCTTCATTGTCATTACTCCCAGGTGACTCTAACATGAGGTTGTAGTACCTGTTAGGATCCCATTTACATGTCAAATAGATCTGTTTGAAAATTAACTGATAAGCTGTGTGTAAAAAGGAAAAATAAATAAATCAACTACACAAAAAATGTAAATAGGAGTATACAATGAAAGTGATTCTTTAATCTCCTGGCATAAAATAACCCTGAGTGGGTTGACATGCCATTAAAATCAATTGAGCAGTTTGTATGTCACTTCGGTATTGCAGACTGCTCTTTAGCATTTATTACCTGCATAAATTATGAAGATTAATTATTTCTTAAATAATCCCCCACCTATGGGTTAAATAGGACCACTTCTGTTCTACAAGGATGGCTTTGGCATTAAATAACCTACAAAGGTTAATATGCCATTAAAATAAAATAAACCAAATGAAAGTAGTCTGAGTGGCCTATTTTCGGTATCAGCCAGACCTCAGCACTAGCACTAGATCAGGGAGATTGTTTTTGCTAAGGTTGTGCTCCACACCTACCATCAGCTCCTTACTTTACATCACAGTTCAGATTACCCAAGATGTGCTACACATGCACTGAATTAGCATAGACTGGTATCAAACCCAGAACCTTTTGCGATTCCTGGCGGATACTCTACCGACTGAGCTAAAACAAACTAAAATGTTAAATTGCTATAAAATGACGTAAAGAATAGATGTTATTTTAAATAATGTTTGCATTTTATAGAATAGATATTATTTTAAATAAGTCATCTAATTGCCCTAAAGTTGTTATCAGCCAGACAACAAGGGAGTCTATCCCCCTTTTCACTAGCACTAGACCAAGGAGATTTTTTTGCATCTGAGGCAGAGCGCCACACCGATCATCAGCTCCTCACTTTATGGCACAGATCCCTGTGCTACTCATACACTGAGTTGACGAGGACCAGTATTGAACCCAAATCTTGTGGTTCCTAGTTGGACGCTCTACTGACTGAGCTAAACTGGAATGTTTGCATTTTATAACCAGTTAGTGATCTTAGATCATTAGTATTTGGATTATTCAAACTATTGTCCTCATCTTTATTGTTATCTGTACAACATTTCAGCCGATGTCCGGCCTTCTTCAGGTATTTCTTGTTGGATTTGGGATAACAATAAAGATGAGGACAATAATCCAAATAATACAAGCCTCTGATTATTGTTGCTGCTTTTTCCCTTTTTTTTGTTACCCTAAGTTTTGTACATTCTCCACCCTCATTCCCTTTTTTAATGATCCCTTGTTGATGTTGTTTTTTCTTTTTCTTTTTTTTATTTGCTTTTTGCAGCTTTATTTCTTTTTCTAATCTGTTGCTTGTCCTTCTTCCTGCATGCTACCAATTTGTTCACTAGGTGGAGTCGGAAGCTACCCAACGAGCAATCATAATTGCCGACCAAGCTGGGTGCCCTCTCTATATTGTACATGTCATGAGCAAGTCTGCGGGCGACTATGTTGCAGAAGCTCGTAAAAAAGGTCTGTGCTCCATCTTAGAGTCCTGCAGACTGGAAAGTTTCTGGCACCCTTTCAGATTCTTTAGACTTAAAATGTTTTTTGATGGGTGGGGTGCAACGTAATTTTCATACTGAAATTATGTAATGGGGTGGGGTGGGGGTAACAAATTATTTTTGAGGGAAATGTCACAGTTTCTATGTTTTTGGGGGTTGTTTTGTTTTTGTTTTGTGTTTTTTGTTTTTTGTTGTTTTTTTTAAGTTGAAAGGAAGTTTCATACACTTATTAATTGTAAATGATTTGAAATCATGTAACAATAAAAAGGAAAAGTCACAAATAATTTTTTTCTTGGAAAATGTCACAGTTTCTGTTTTTGTTTTGGTTAAGTTGAAACAAAGTTTCTGCTCAGTTATTAATTGTAAATGATTGATTTATTTTCTAAATTTATAAGTTTTTTGGGGTTTTTTTTTTTTTTTTTTTTTTAATTCTTCAATCCTTGGAGGATAAAGTGTCCAATGATTTTTCTCATCCGAGAGAGGTATCAAGAGCTAAGGGGGGGGTATCCCTCAGGCACACCTGCCCCCTCACCTAAAAGGGGTAAAGGCTGGGTTTATTGCCTTATGCTTGAGGTGATCCTCAGGGGGAATGCCAACAGAATCTAAGCAATTCTTAACTATCTGCCTACCGTAAACCACTGGCAGTGGCTCTCGAACTTGTCACTTGTTTTACTGAAAAATCACTATTAATTGGACTTTATTTGAATAGGAGTTCTTAGGTGAATAGATAATTAACTTTGAAATATCCCATCATACAGATAAAAAATACCAAGAAAATTTGATACAGCCATGGGGAGGTTTTGGTAGGCAAACAGTTAAACCTGCCGCGATATGGCATCTCACATTAAAAAGAAATTACATTGTGTCTATTTTAGCTTAGTGGGAAGCTAAAAAAAAAAAAAAAAAATAAAGATTGGTTTTGTTGTAATTACTAAATATTCAATTTCTATATAATGTAAACATAATTTTACGGTTTTACAGTCAATTCATATTGAAAACACTGGTTCTCACTAGATCGCCAAAGTTAAGTGGTGATGTGCCTGTTCAATACTTAGATTGGTGACCATTTAAGCAACAGCAGGTAGTGTAAGAAGCCTATTATCAAAATGACTTGGTTCGGCATTAAATAACCCGGAAAAGGTTGATATGCCATAAAACCACCAAACCAACCCTAATTCTAATCTAGATACGATGTTTGTTTGCATACATATAATCAAGGCTTTTGTTGACTCATAAATATATTTACAGCAAATAATGAAGTCGTGTATTGACTGCATATTCCTCTCATTCATGAGAGATGTATATGAGATATATACAAATGAAGATTTTGAGTCTGAAAATCTGCCTATTCATATTGATTCTCTTTTATGTATAGCTATACAGTTTAAGTTTTTACACACAAGACAACCTGTTCATTTTAGATGTTTTTTATCTTCTACTCTTTTGTCTACCTTTTTGGAAAGGCAGTCTCATCTGTCCTTTTGTTAGCTTTCTTGAAAATATATTTCACTCTTGGTATTGCATTTTTTAAGAAAGAACAAGCATAATGGCTGCTGCATTGCCTTTTTTGTCATCTTCCATTCCCCCCAACACCACAGACTGTGGTGGTTGTGATGATGATGATGATAATGGCTGCAGTGATAGGAAGATGTAAATGAGATCAAATCATTTCCTTTTGATATATTTGGTGGTTTACAGGAAATATAGCATCATTTATATTTGAACTTGTGTGTGTATATATATATATATATATATATAATCTTTAAAAAAACAAATATTTTGTTCATTATGGAAGAGAAAAGATTCATGAAGACAATTGTGGGGGGGAAGAGAAAAATTGTTTCCATGAATTTTTTTTCTCTTTTAAATCCATAATTGACAAAATATTTGGTCTTTTTAAAGGTAGGTGTGTATATATATATATATATATATATATAGATATAGATAGATAGATAGATACACACACACACACGTAAATAAAATGTTGTACTCCTAAGAGATTATATATATTGTAAGGGTTTCACGTATGTTTCACATATAAGATGACAAGCGTTTTTTTTTGTTTGTTTGTTTTTGTCTCTTTTTTGTCTTTTTTCTTTACTTATTCTTTCATGCTTCAAAGAACCCAATAAATTTATTTTTATAACCCTCTCATATATGCAATGATTGGGTTGCGGTAGTCTTTTATAAAAATATTTTTAGTCATGAGTATCTGAGCCAAGTTGATTTCTTGGTATAGTGCCATTTACTTTCCAGTCTCAGTAATATAATGAATTGTGTTTAAGATTTTGGGCTTTATTTTTTATTTTTTAATTTGTATGTATATATTCTGGTTGGTTCTACTCTTGACTGAGAATTTTATTTGTTTCTTGATTTATTATTGATTTTTCAATTGCAGGAATTAATCTAACAGACAGCAACAATGGCAGCAGCAGCAGTTGTAGTAGTTGAAGTATGTCTGCAGTAGTCACATTCATGTACACTCATTTGCCACTTGTCTTCCTCTTGCTTCTACTCTTTTTCTACTTCTTTACAAGATGCCGGTCACATGAATTATCTCTCTCTTTTTATACAAGATGCCGGTCACATGGGTCTTTCACTCATTTTTATATATATATATATTTTAAACCAAAATCTGATATCTCTATTCTATACTCCCTATATACTCTTTCTCTCCTTTTATTTGTGTGTGTGTATAATATATATATATATATATATATATATATATATATATATATATTCATATTTTCAAACTAAATTTTGATATCTATATTCTATCCCTTGTTTGTTATTCATTTTAAATTTCCCAGTTCTAAATTCTGCTCTCTCTCTCTCTCTCTCTCTCTCTCTCTCTCTCTCTTTCTTATTTATATATATTTATTTCTATATTTGGCTTATCTTTTTTCTTTTTTTTCTTCTTTTTTTTTTTTTTTTTTTTTTTTTTTTTTTTTTTTATCTTCAAATTATATTTTCCTGAACGATTTTCAAACCAAAATTTGGTATCCTGAATATTTTATCCCTTACTTTTTATTTATCTGTTTTAAATCCCCCAATTTCTAAATTCTCTTTGATTCTGTATTTCTCCATTCTTCAATCAAAGAAAGACGTAGTACTGCATTTAATGGCTGATTATGAATTCCTCCTTCCATTCCACAAACATCTATCACATCAATATTATTTTATTCAAGTAACTTGCTTCTGTCATTCAGTAAGAAAAAAATATATATCTTAATCATTCTTCACTCTGTGCAAATTACCATTTCTGTATTTTCAATATTATCAAAATCATTTTTAAAATTTCTCGTTTTCTCAAATACAATCTCCTGGTGACGCCATGATACTCAAATTGTTTGTTCTGTTTTTCAAATTAATTTTGATTTTACAAGAAACTGAAAAATGTTGACAATCACTTTGAAAGATGAAAATTATTATTATTTTTTTTTTTTTTTTAATCTTTATGCTCACGATGCAAAGGGTTAATTTTGATTCATTTTTAGATAGAATTTCTTGATTTCAACTCAAATATAATAAAAAAATTGAAAAAAAAAAAAAACATCTCTTAAGACATGAATCATGTTGACTTGTCTATGAGGTGGTCCGAAAGTCTGGTCACCCCTACATACTTTCGTTATTTGTTTTAATAATATATATTATGTAATTATTTTACCTTTTACCTTTAAGAAATGTAGGGAGTGACAAAATTTTTGCACCCCATTGTACCCTTTTGAATAGCTCTTATCTATTGGGTCATATCTTCTGTGTTAGGAAAAATTTTGTTACTTTAAAACATAATTCATTTATAATTAACTCTTAAACTGATTAATTTGGTTATATATCTATCTATACATATATAAAGGGCATTTTTGGTGTGTATGTATGTCCAGATGAAACTACAAAATTAAAACAAAGTAAATACATATATACATTAAATATCACCAGTTCTTGCTTTTTGTACAAAAATTATGAATATTTGATTCATATTTTGAAGATATTTAAAAATTAGAATATACAAAGAAATTGCATAGAAATTCTAATTTAAAATGTCCCACATTTGTAAATCTCAAAAGTAAACAAATCAAGAAATTGACTGTCACATCCTACTTGTGCAGAGGGTTGGTAGTATATACAGGGATGGGTTTGGCATTAAATAACCCACAAATGTTGATATGTCATTCAACAAACAAACCAAAAGTAAGATTTGTGAGTTATTGATTAACTGGATATTGACAATTATATATAAGGTAAGACTAATATGATAGATTTTTGTAGAATGTAACATGGAAAGAATTCTTAATCTACCATTAAATGCAATACTGGTTCTTTTCATTGATGAGAAATGGGGAAATATAAAATTGAATAGAATTTAGAAATTGGGGTGTTTTAAAATAAATAAAAGGGATAAACTATGGAGGATATCAAATTCTGTTTTGTTTTGGGGTTTTTTTTTTTAAAGAGAAGTCCTATGACCAGCTTCTTGTTTTTTTTTTTTTTTTTTTAATGGAGAAATACAGAATTTAACAGAATTTAGAAATTGTGGAGATATTAGAGATAAAATATAGATATCAAATTTTGGTTTGAAAATTGTTCAAGAAAGCAGTAAATTATTGAAGAAAACAAAGGCAAAGAGTTTCTACCAAGTCATTTAAGTGTGTGTGTGTGTGTGTGTGTTTTTTTTTGGGGGGGGGGGTCTCTGAACCTATCAATCTCCCTCCTTCGTGTGATTAACTCAAAATATCAGGGTCAATAGTTCAGTATTCACTGCATTCAACTTCTGTCAGTAACATTATTTTAATGCAAAGGTTTTTAAAAAGAGAGAGAAAAAAAGGACCAGATTGATTGACAATTATATAATGAAGCTGGACTTAAGGATCAAATGAGTCAGTAAATCTGATTGCTCAGATTTCTCCTTTTAACCTATTTGTTAAACTGTTTTAATACTTATCGATTGCCATATAATACCCTACTCATTTTCTCTGGCTTAAATAAGACCATGTTAGTAGAAACCACCCGTCCACTTACTTTCCCTATCTTGTTTTACAATTTGTCTCGCTTCTTTCTCCTTAGTATCATTTGTCAAAGAACTTGGTCATGAAAATAACATTGTTAAATAATCTCTTTAACATTTGAGAAATTGCTCCTCCCCCTCTCTCCTCCCCCTCTCTCCTCCCCCCTCTCTCAATGCATTTAGTAATCTGTTGATACTTATCTCAGATTTCAATTGATTGGAGAAAGCAGTTTATATCTTTTCCTGACTTATTTTTAAAATGTGTTTAATTTATTCCCTATAGTTAACTTAATGGTTATTGATATGACGAATGGAATCATCAGAGTGTTTTGGCTATGGCATTAAACTGCATGGTGAAGTTCCGATTCTGGAATTCTGGGGAATGTGGATTACTCCTTTATCGCTATTTCTCCCAGGTCCATCCTGACACTAAGTCGTATCTGTTAGGATCCCATCTATAGGTTAAATAGAAAAATGAGTTCTAAAAATTTGGAGTTTTGAGGAGTACCCCTTCATCGCCATTACTCCCAGTTCTATTCTGACCCGGAGTGGTAGTACCTGTTAGGATCCCATCTATGGGTTAAATAGAAAAATGAGTTCTAAAAATTTGAATTTTGGGGAGTGTGAAGTACCCCTTCATCACCATTACTCCCAGGTCTATTCTAACCCGGAGTGGTAGTACCTGTTAGGGTCCCATCTATGAGTATTTAAAAAAGGATTTTGAAAAAATTGAATACCCAACAAGAATGAATAAAGTTTTTGGCATAAAATAACCCAACAAGGGTCAACATGCCATGAAATCCAACCAACCAACAACCTGTTCAATACTTAATTATGTGACCACTTATGCAACAGTACTAGCATGTTAACCTTTACACTATGATGGGATGCCCTAATAATTGTAAACTATGAATTCCTCTTATTGATAAGATGGAGGCGCATGGTATAATGGATAGTCGTAGGAAGTGGACTCGTCAACCTGAGTTCAAATCTTGGACGAAGCTACAATTCATATAGCGCTAATACCATGGGAAAATTATGTATCCAACTACTCTCCCTCCAGCTATGGGTAAATAGTAGGGTAGACTGGCTAATTAACCTTGGTTAGGCAACCAGTCTAGGAGTAGGAAAACTATATTAAAACCTGTTAAACTCCACTTAGGGTGGTCACTACTAGAATAGGCTCAGTCCTAATTAGTGATATATTTCACTAATTTAATTAATTTATATTTAAAAGAAAGACTGAATAACAATTTGTTATTTCACAAGTGAATGAAATTTAGGAATTAATTTGTTTTGAGGGATTTGATTGTATTAAATTAAAGATTAACTGGCTTTAAACTTTCTGTTTGTTGCTATTAAAGTTGATTGTGTTAATCTAATTAAAACAGATGTAGCGGGTAATGTGGATAACAGCAATGACACATACGAAATAGAAATTCAATATCGTTACAACAAAGATCTTAATTATAACAATTTCTTTTTATGTTGTATAAAAAAAACATTTTTTAAATAATCGTGCTTATTAACATCAATAACAATTTGCAAATTACATAATAACAAAACCACACAACAGATTATTTGTACTGTTAGTTGAGACGATTATTGTTTCACTGTATAGAAACAAAGTAGAAGTAATTGATAGAACATTTTTATGTTTAGAAATATTTATTAAGAAGAAAGAGTGGTGATATTTATTTACTTACTTATTTTTATTGTTTTTATATGAAGCATTAACAATCTTTGTTATCAATTTTGAAGGAGTTACGCAAGTACAAAAAGTTTTTCTTAAGACCGGTCATGTCTAGATATAAAAAACAGATTCCTAGGCAAAAGCGATAACATACTGGATTGCTACATCATAGTAAGCAAGTTCGAAGTGCTGTTGTTATTTTATATCTTTGAGAATGGTGTGACCCCCCCCCCTGTTATGAGTTAAATAGTACCACTACTGTTCTTCTACAAGGATGGCTTTGGTATTGAATTACCCATGAAGGTTGATATGCCATTCACTATTGGACAAATATCATTGAGAGGGGGGGGCTCATCTCCCCCCCCCCAGTTATGAGTTAGATTGTGCCACTACTGTTCTTCTATGAGGATTGCTTTGGTATTAAATAACCCATGAAGTTTGATATGCCATTTAACAAAGAAGCTAAGATTCTTTACTGATCTGGTTTATATTTCTGCTGGACTTGACTTCCAGGTTGAACATCCAATTTATAGAAAACCCGGGATAAATTTTCATTTTCTCGTGATGAGGAATAGCTTCCATATTTTCTTGATATCTATGTTCATTCCTTGAAGACTAACAAGTTGATATGCCATTAACAAAGAAACCAAACCTTGATGTAGTAGAATAATGACTATAAAGAGGCTAGACAAAATTAAGATAATGATGATAGTATTGCGAGTTATTCTGAGTATAGTTGGGGGGGGGGGTAGTTTTAGGTAATTATCATTTCCACTGGATATTGAATAAAGGAAATATTTTTGGATCACCTTTTTTATTATTAAAAAAAAGATTTTTTTTAGTTTTTTTTTATTTCTCTGAATTTTTGAGGTAAGGCTTGATAATTTGGATCATTCGGACTATTGTCTCCATCTTTTCGCAACATTTTGGCTGATGTGTCCTCCAACCCTTTTTATTATTTTTTTCTTTCTTTCTTCATTATTCATTTTTCTTATTTACTAAACTGTAAACTTCAAATTACTACTATTGCTGCTGCTGCTGTTTGAATAATTGACATCTTCATCCCAAATGTTAGATCCCCCCCCCTCTTTTTTTTTTTCCCCTACCTTTATTTCCTTTATCTCTCACCTTGTCTGGGCATTCATCTTTTAGGTTGAAAGAGAAGCTGTACAACGTTCAGTGACCATTGCTAACCAGGCCAATTGCCCATTGTATGTGGTCAAAGTTATGAGTAAAGCATCAGCTAAGACTATTGCTGATGCTCGTCGATCAGGTAGGACTTGACAAAAAAAAAAAATAGCATTCACCGCCCTGCTATGGTGTTGTTAGCGGCCATACAATATTGCTTTACTACCCGACTTGCAAATGTTTTGTGTTTTTTTGTTTTTTTTTTTTTTTTTTTTTGTATTTGCACATTATAGGCTTTCATGGAATATTTCACCTTCCCTTTTGGAAGGATTCTTCTATTCCTTATACACTGCATTGTCTTACCATTATATATTCAATGTGTTCTTCAATCATCTTTCCATGTCTATTAAGATATTTTGTATCAACTTAATTATCACATGAAAAATGGCTTTATCAATTTATTTTATTTTGGAATCTCTTCTTAAAGTTTTAAAGCCATTCATTCAATTTATTTTCTGATGTTAAACTGTATCTGGTGGTGAGGTTCCAATTCTGGAATTGTGGAGTACCCCTTCATTGCCATTACTCAAGTCTGCTTTGCCCCGGAATGGTAGTTCATACTTGTTAAAGTCCCATCTATGGGTCAAATAGATCCGTTTGCAAGTTGATATAAATTATTTCTACCCGTTTATCAATGAAGTTGATAAATCTAACATGAAAATTATTTATACCAATTTATTAATACCCATTAAAACAAATTTGGTTAAAAATTTTGTTTAAAAAGATTTAATCAAATGAATTTGGTTTTGGAAAAAAAATTTGTTGGAAAAAATAATACACAAATCATATATTTAAAAAAAAAAAAAAAAAAAAAAAATATATTTGGCATAAAATAACCCACAAGGGTGGAGTCCCTGTGATGTAATGGATAACATGCTGGACTGTAACACCGTGGTAAGTGAGTTTGAACTCCAGTCGCACTATTACATTCACTTCTGGACTAATACCCTTGGGAAAGGTATGAACCCCTCACCACCTAGCTATTCTTTAAATCATTTTCAAGAATTTCAGGTTGTATTATGTTATTATTTTACACCTTTTTAAAAAAAAATTTAGGGGTTGACAAATTTCTTTTGATTATTATAAACCTATTTTAGCACTTTTTTTCTCAGACACTTCAATAAATTTTCTAAAATAAGCCATTAATACTAATTGAAAATTATTCTTTGTCTATTTGAATAAATTAGTGCATATTTGGATAAGGGTGACACTAGTCCAAACTTTTACTCTACAAAATGTGTAGCAATGTTGTCTAATGATTGAAGAATACATAATAATGGTTTTAAATTAGTGCCAAATGTTGTCATTTTTTTAGTGTAGAAAGTTGTTCTATCTAGGCCAGACTCTGATAGTTTCACTACACAAATATCAGCATGTTATAAGTAGTACTATGCTTTTGCATGATTGTCTATTAGCTATTATTATATAAATGCTAATAAGAATATCGCTTGCCAATCTCTGTCAATCTCAATTGTCCTTTGTAATTCTTTTTAATCTGATATTATTTTGATTTCTCAGACTGTTGTCCTCATCTTTATTGTGAAATACACATGCACAATATTTTGGCCTTCTTCAGGTGTTTCTTGTTATCCATTAGGGTAGATTGTTCTCATTCCGTTATAAGTGTTAATATTTTGTTTATCCGAGTATAGTAATGATTCAACTTGGGGAAATCATTTTGAATAATTTCTTTAGTTTATGATCTACTGTAAAGGCCTTTTGTTTTTGCCTGTCATATCCATTAAAACAAAAAATGTTAATAGTTTTATTAATTATTTATTTTATCATTAAAGAAAATATTTTTTTAAATTTAAAAAAAAGTTATAATTAATTTAAAAAATTGAAAAAGAAAGGGACAGAATCATTGAGTTTTGACTTCTGCATGACATAGAAAATTAATTTTTTTTTTTTTTTTTTTTTTTTTTTTTTAAGAAAAAAAAGTTTTTTAGTAATTTTTAAGCTTTTATTCTATTTGAAGATTTTGCTCCTGGATTTTTTAATTTGTATATTCTAAACTAGATTACTGTCCGGTTTTGAATTCTATCCTAAGTATTCAAAAAATAAGTTGTAGATCTCATATCACCTGGTGCTACTATATACTTATTAAAAAGTTAAATGCACAAAGATTATGCAAAAAATATACTTATGTTTTTGGTGAAAAATATCAATGCTTTTTTTTTTTTTTTTTTTTTTTTTTCTAAACAGTTTCAATTTCAGTAACATCATGAAGATGTCATGTAATGATTTCTTTCTTTCTCTCAGCTGTTTAATGAAAAACTTATTTGTTCATCTGTTTTGAGATGTAATATTTTTCATCATTCCAGTTATTTTTGTTTTCAACTTTGTTGTTCTTAATACATCTTGGTTTGTTGTTGTTTTTTTTGAAGGCTATCACTATGCAAGTATAATGAAAAAACGAGGTAACTATGATGTTTGTTTACCTTGGATTTATTCTTAATATTTCAGGATAAAGATCCCTTCGTTAAAAGATTTCTGAAAGCTAAGGCTTAGCTTTCAGAAATCTTCTGACGAAGAGATCTTTATCCCGAAATATTAAGAATAAATCATGAGTAAACAAACATCATAGTTACCTCGTTTTTCATTACACTTGCATTGTGATAGCCTCCAAAACCAACTACTAAACCAATATAAACACAATGCTTCAAGTGAATTATAAAACTCTTTTATTAATACATTTTGTCTGATACATTCTTGAATTTTCCTTTGTTATATCCGGTCTTTAGAATCCACCAAGGACTTTCTTTTCTTTTTTCTTTTCTTTTCCTTCATCTTATCAAGTAGAACATTCCAGACAAACAGAATCAGGAGACTGAGTGCTTTGATCTTGTGTTAGTAGCACAAGAACAAGAAACGTTTTTAAAACATTTTATGTGGGGAGCCCCCAATGGCATAGTGGCTAATGTACTGAACTGTGAGATTGTAGTGAGTTCAAGCTCCAGTCGTGCAATTATGTTGACTTTCAGACTAATACCCTTGGGAAAGGTATGAAGCCCCCTCATCTCCTCCCAGCTATAGGTTAAATAGTACCACTACTGTTCTTCTACAAGGATGGCATTGAATAATCCACAAAAGTTGAAATGCCATTAAACAAAGAAACAAGCCAAACCTTACTGTAGTAGAAAGATGACTATAGTACCACTACTATTCTTTTAGAAGGATGGGTTTGGCATTAAATAACACTTGAAGGTTGATATGCCACTCAGTCTTTTGATTCTGTTGTATTATGTTCTACTTGAGATGAAAAGTTGCTTGTGGTGTAATGGTTACCGTTACAGGAAATGGATACAGCTATCCAAGTTCAAATCCTGTACGAGGCTGTTTACATTTCCTATAGCGCTTATACCCTTGGGAAAGATATGCATCCAACTATTCTCCCTCCAGCTATGGGTAAAGAGCACGGCAAATTGGGCTCTTAAGACTTAGTTTGGCAACCCATCTAAGAGAAGAAATACTCTGAATTCCAACCTGTTAAACTCCACTTAAAAATCGACCTTGTGTCACATCCTGCTCATGCGAAGGGGTTGGATGAATATATATATTTGAAATGAAAAGGATGAGGAAAAAATAAACATTTACTGGACTAGATTCAACCTAAATCTAAGGAAGGTGAAGATTATATCATCTAAATTGTTAAAAAGTAAATGTATGAAGACAGCCTGAAAAATATATAAAATCATGAAAGGCTCATTTATACTACAGCAAATAAGTAACTAAAGGGAGATAATTCTCAAATAGATAATTTTAAAAAATGAATTTCATTGGATTACAAACAATTCCAAGCTTGTTTTGCTACTACTTAATATAGCAGACATTTTGACCATCAACATCATTACTCTTGTGTAATCCCTTGGCCCTGAAGTTCCAAAAATGCTCAGATTATGTTCATAGGGTTTTTTTTTTGTTTTTTCAGTACATTTTCCTCTTTGTCATTGAAATTCGAAGATGAAACTGAAGCCTTTAAAATTTGCAGAAAACTTAATTTAATGAAAATTGCAGAATTGGTGTGTCCATTAAATTACAAACATTAAATAGTTAAAAAGAAAGAAAAAAAAGTTTTTTAATTTGATTTGCATATTACTTAAATATTACTTACCTGGTATTGCAGGTAAACCTACTCTGTCATCTATAGCCAGGTATAAATATTCAGCTCACTCAACTTCATAGGGCTACCACCCCTCCAGTCTGTAGCCCTGAAAGGAGTCAGCATCAATCTCTGGTGCATATGAGGCACACCTAAAAAGGAATGCTGACAAAGCCTACCATTTTTAGGCACAACTCACCTACAGGGTGAGCCCTACACAGTAAACGACTTTGTATCGCATTCTGCTCTTTTGTAGGGCTGCTAAAATATGTGCTAGTCACATATAACATAAAAATTTAATATTAATTATGTTAAAATTTATTATTAAAAAAATTCATAAAAAATTTAATATTAATTATGTTAAAATTTATTATTAAAAAAATTCATAAAAAAATTTTATATTATGTTAAAATTTATTATAAAAAAATTCATAAAAAGTTGAATATAATCAACAAAAAACCAACATGTCTGCTCTTTATATCACTTAAATCTTGCTGGAGGCATTTGATGCAATGGTTATTGTTGTAGGAAATGGACTTGGCCACAGTAGTTCAAATTCTGGACAGGGCTATTTGCATTTCATATAGTGCTAATATCTTTAGGAAAGATATGCATCCAGCTATTCTCCCTCCAGCTATAGGTAAATAGTAGGACAGACTGGGCTCTTTGACCTCGGTTAGGCAACCAGTCTAGAGGGGGAAAATTGACTTTGTGTCACATCCTGCTCATGCGGAGGGGTTAGGTAAATATATATATTTGAAATGAGAAGTAGTAGTAAAACTCTAAATTCAAACCTGTTAAACTCCACTTAAGAAATTGGTATTGTGACATCCTGCTCAAGCGTAGGGGTTGAGGGGGGAGGGTGTGTATGTATATATATATATATATATATATATATATATATATAATCACTTAGACCCAATTTGGGGTTTTGTTGTGTGATTAATCTAGTGTTGACATTCCAAAAGAGATAAAAATGAAAGTCGATAATGAGTCTAATTTGTCCAGCAAATAAATCTTTATAAAAATTATCCTGCTTGGTTTTGTGGGTTAAAGTTTCACTATCCTATCACCATTACTCATGATTTATGTAATGGGTTTTGTTTGCCAAGTTATTTCCAGGGATTACACTCTCCTTTTTTTCATTGTTGATCATTTAAGAACTTTTGAAATTGTAAATAAGAGATAAAAATGAAATCCTAGCAAAGAGTCTTCAAGACTCATTGATTCCTTCAAACATCTGAAATGTGTGGCTTTATTCTGGAGATATATATATGATCTATATATATATATATATATGATCTATATTTTTATATATATATGATCTATATATTTTATATATATATATTTATATATGATATATTTTATTTATATATATGATTTATATATGATATATTATATATATATATATATGATTTATATATATGATATATTTTATTTATATATATGATTTATATATGATATATATTTTATTTATATATATGATTTATATATATATATTATATTATATATATGATATATATGATATATATTTATATATATGATTTATATATGATATATTTTATTTATATATATGATTTATATATATATTATATATATGATTTATATATATATATATTTATATATGATATATATGATTATATATATATATTTTATTATATATGATATAATTTTATTTATATATATATATATTATATATGATATATATATATATATATATATATATGATTTATATGGGAAATGCTATAAAGTTTTGAATATGTAATTTCCAGTATTTTGTAATCCTAAACACTGATTCGTTTGTTATTTTTAAAGGTTTGTAAATTTCAAATATTATTAAAAATGGATGGTTCATTTTGATTATCCTTTTTTTTTATTTCCCTTTTTCTCTCTCCCTCCTCCCCAGTTAAGTCACCTACCATCCATGTTTATTTTTCTGTTTTAAAATAAAAAATTTTAAAAAATATCCAAATTAGGAAATTACTTTTGATTATTTACTCTCTCCCCTCCACCCCACCCTGCCCTGCAAACAAGCTGACAAAAAATGCATGACTATATTTTTCTATTTACTATTTTTGCTTATACCAATTTGTCTTTTACTTTTTCTTTTGTATTTTTTTTTATTTGCTTCTTGCTTTCTGCTTTTAAAAATGTCAGCTTTGTTTTACTCTTTTCTTTAAGAAAATATCCCAGTTTATCACAACTTTTTTTTGACACCTTCCCCCTTTTACAGGTCAAATTGTGTTTGGTGAACCAATTGCCGCTAGTTTAGGAACTGATGGTACTCATTATTGGAACAAGTGCTGGCGTCATGCTGCAGGTCATGTTATGAGCCCACCTCTGCGTCCTGACCCCACTACCCCTGGTTATTTGATGGATCTTTTAGCCAAGTAAGTATTTTTTTCATCCCATTCTACATCCGTGTCCTGGGTATGACGTTAAACTGCACCTAATGGTGAAGTTCCAATTTGGAGCTTTGGGGGTGTGTGGAGTGCCCCTTCATCACAATTGCTCTCAGGTCCACTCTGAATTGGAGTAGTAGTTCCTGTTAGGGTTCCATCTGTGGGTTAAATACAAAAAAAATTGAGTTTAAATTTTTTTTTAGTACCCATCAAAAATTAGTAAAACAAAACGTCTTCGGCATAAAATAACCTAACAAGGGTTGACATGCTGTAAAATCCACCAACCAACCCATTCTACATCAAATTATTTTTACTGAATTTTTCTTGGAGTCTGATGTCTGCATATAGATTTATTTTAGTAAGATTAATC
>CM042154.1:65590886-65715886 GCA_023376005.1 Doryteuthis pealeii
CAGCACAACAATGACATTTTGTGCATTAAGTACATATTAAATTTTATTAAACTTTAACAGTAAATTTGTTATCTTACAAAATAATTTGACACAAAAATTCACCAAAAACAAAACTTGGGAATCCAAAATTTCAGGTCCAATTTCAGCCTGGGGTGTTTTTAATTTGCCTCCCAAAAGGTACTGCCTCCTCACCAGCCGAATCACTCCAACCAACATGGAGTGACAGGAGACTTACCAAGAGTCACCACTCACAACATGGAGGTTGTGAATTCAATCTGGTTGGTTGATTTTAATGGCATATCAACCTGTCTGGGGTTATGTCATGCCTAGCAGTTAGGAAGTAGTATATGCTGAGTTCAATCTGTAGCCTCAAAAGGCAATTCACTTTACCTGGCACTACATGTTGGGCTATGGCCTAAAGTTGAAAAAATATGACACACTAACATTTGCATTTATTATTAGACATTGATAAAGGTACTTCATTGATTAATCAAAACTTTTTTTTTTTTTTTAAATAACTGATTTGAAGTCTAATGAATGTAAGTCTAAAATGCAAATGACACTTGTCTGATACTGTAAAGAACAAGTCTTAAAAGAAATGAAATTATTTGTTGTACTGAGAGACTTGTGTGTGTGTGTCCACTACTCTGGAACGTTAAACTGTGAGGAGGCATACTTATTGCAATAGTTATTGCTGTTGTAAATGGAACTGTCAATCGTATTTCAAATACTGGATGAGGCTGTTTGTGTTTCACTTCACACAAATGCTCTTGGAAAAGGCATGAATTTATTTGTTCTCCCTCTCTCCTTCAGCTATGTGTAAATAGTAGGACAGACTGGATTATTTAGCCTAGGTTAGGCAACTTGTTTAGAAGGAAAATTGAATTCAAACCAGCAAAGTGACTTTGTGTGCATATGATTGACTGGAACAAATTCTCTGGACAGGTTCAGCAAAAAATCGGCATTTGATATTAAAGTTAAAAGAATATAATCAAGAAAATTTAAATTTTCTTTTCAGCTGAAAGTAACTCAGGGACTTGGCCGCTTTATCCCTATGCCACCTCATGCCGAATCCGTTTATGGCCGTGTTGAAGGACGTGACAGGGTAAGTGTTTCTTTTTCTTTCCTTACCCTTTTTTTTTTCTTTCTTTCTTTCTTTTTCCTTCCTCTTCTCTTTGCTTTTTCCTGTTTCTTCTTTCCTTTTCTTCTCCTTACTCTTTCCTTTTTTTCAGTTTCTTTCTCCTTTTCCTTCCTTTTTGTCTTTCCTTCTCCTTCCTCTCTTTCTTTTTTTATTCCTTTCCTTCTCCTTCCTCTCCCCTTCTTTCCTCTCCTTCCTTTACTTTCCTTCCTCTTTCCTTTTCTTCCCCCTTCTTTCCTCTTCTTCCTCTTTCCTTAGAGAGGCTAATTACTGATACAAGCAAAACTGATCTAAACTTATGATTTATAATTAATGTTCACCCTAGATAATTGTTTTGTTACAATTGGCTGAAAAAAAAACTTAGTAACATTTAAAATAACCCTAGTATTAAATATTTTTGCTAATCTATTTTTAATGTTTATCTCAAACATTCTTATGGATTTTAAACCTTAGTGTTGAGGCAAACATAAGATATTAACCTGTAATTAGAATCAATCTGTGAAATGATTTATCAAAATGATTAAATAATCACAAAGTCAGATGGAGATGTTGTAATTCATCAGTAGCATGGAATGAGTATTTATACAGAACAAAAATACCTTTCATGTAGGTATAAGATATTGTATCTATTCACTGTAATCTCGTTCCTCTCATATTTGGAGAGATGTTGGCTGCTTGAAGATGTTCATAAACCACATTAACTGATACTCCATTTAGTAAGCAGATAGAGATGATGATCTAAACATAATATTAAGCAAACACAAGTAGCTTTCTTCTTTCTTTCTTCTTCTTCTTTCTTCTTTCTTTCTTCCTCTTCTTTCTTTCTTCCTCTTCTTTCTTTCTTCCTCTTCTTTCTTCTTTCTTTCTTTCTTCTTTCTTCTTCTCTTCTTTCTTCTCTTCTTTCTTTCTTTCTTCTTTCTTCTTCCTCTTCTTTCTTTCTTCCTCTTCTTTCTTCTTTCTTTCTTTTTCTTCTTTCTTCTTTCTTTCTTTCTTTCTTTCTTTCTTTCTTTCTTTCTTTCTTTCTTCTTTCTTTCTTTCTTTCTTTCTTTCTTTCTTTCTCTTCTTTCTTCTTCTTTCTTTCTCTCTTCTCTTCTTTCTTCTTCTTCTTTCTTTTCTTTTCTTTCTCTCTTCTTTGGAAAACAGCAATTGCTATTAGTCATTTTTTTTTAAATATTCAAAAAATGCTTTTTCTCATTTTGCACATTCCATCCTTTATGCTCATATATATATATATATATATATATATATATATATATATATAATTACTCAGTCTGTATACAGAAACCTTTGAAAAAGGGCGGAGACTACCCGAAATATTAGATATGATAAAGATCAAAAGCAATACAAAGTTCATCCTTTAGAATTTTGTTTTTGTTTCTGTTATATTTTCCTAAAGCTTCTAATGTAACCAAAAACATTCCCACTCACAAGTGTGAGGCATCCAGCGAAGATCAAACTCACTATTCAGTAATAATGGATCTGCAAGACTAGCTTGCTAACCATTACACCATGATATATATATATTTACATATTTTATGCTCTCTTACAGGCTATGCTTCCCAAGAAAGTTGAACGTGAGCCCTATACTGGAAATGTGGTTGAAATGAAGGAACCCGAGGAGTTCGACACACGAAAATCTGACAATCCTATCCTCCCCGAGCATCCTGAATTTCACGCAAGACCACTAACACGTAGTGGAGCTCGCAATCAACAAGATTCTAGTTTTACATTGAGTGGTAAGTCACTCTCTCCCCGGCTTTTTATTTAATTCTTGTTGTTGTTGTTGTTGTTGTTGTTACTATGCTTTAGCTGCCATTTGAAACCCTCTCCAAACCTTGAATAATTGTCTATAATCTGAATTCCCTCAATTCCTCTACACACAATATAATTTGCACTTGTGGTAGACAATGTGTAATGATAAACGAAAACACATATAGGCTTAAGAAAGCTTTATTCTACTTAGAATAATGTTACAGTTTACTGAGAGCTTATATACTCTTAGAAACACCAAAAGTTTCTCAAAGGGGAGTTAATAATAAAATAGGGGAGGTAACTCTACTTTTATTACACAATGAAAATGTAAATCTTAATATTGGTCAAACGTTTGCTGCTGATGCTATCAACTTTCCTAAAAAAGAAAATTGAAACTTATAAAGAGGATATAGAATAGCTTATTTGTTTAGTTATAATCTGTATCCTTACCAAGGTACCTATGTAGGAATCATAAGTTCTTCATAGATATTCGCCTGGTTTCTTAACTATAGGTTAGCATTGGAGCTTTGAAAAAATTATTCAATTTCTGTAGGTTTTAGATAGTAATGAAAAGTAGATGTAGGTTTTAGATAGTAATGAAAAGTAGATGTAGGTTTTAGATAGTAATGAAAAGTAGATGTAGGTTTTAGATAGTATGAATTTAAATAATAAAAAAAAAAACTAATGAATATTATATAGATTTAGTTAAACTGTTGTAGATTTGACAGCAATTGAATCGAGTTACTTGGAAATTTTATAAGTAGCTATTTACCCAACCCGTTTGCTATAGGTAGGATGTGACACAAGGTTGCAAATATGGGGGCATCCAACGAGGATGTATCTCTCCCGAGAATTGCTGTCGAAAAGTCAGTTTATTGAAATTAGAAGAAAAATTATTATTTTTTTTACTCTAGTTAATATGAATATAATCAGTACAAATAGATTTTTTGTTAATTGTATCCAAAAAGCACAAAAGAAGGGATTACGGTCTGTCACTAAATCACCAAAGTTAAGCAGCGATGAGCCTGTTCAATAGTTAGATGGGTGACTGTAAGCAACCTGAGTCTTTTGTTTATCAAAATGACTTGATTCGGCATTAGGTGGACCTGAAAAGCGTTTATCTGCTATAAAACAACCAACCAGCCAAAAAAGGATTATTCTCAGTTAGACATGAAAGCCTGTATAGATTTGGCTTTGATGTTAGAGCAAAGAACTTAATGTTAAGAGGGTAAAATATCCATACCAGGTGACAAAAATACAAATTAACATAGGATATCCTCTTCAGTAATTGTAAAATATACTTATAAGTGAGATAAATAGCAGTTTTATATGAATGGCTTAACTTATGATACTATTCAATAGATTTGACACTTTTTCTTTCTTTTTTATATATATATATGTATTATTTTCTTTTATTAGCTTAAATAGCTAATATATTAATGACATTTGCTACACTTCTGTTTTTTTTTTTTTTTTTTGTGCTTGATGTTTTATTTTATTTTTTTTTAATTTCAATTTGTATTACAGTTTTGCTTATCTGCTAGTTTTGTTTTAATTTGATTATAATATTTTTTATTTTTTATTTTCCATCATAGTTCTTTTTTTTATTTTTCAAGTGAGATGGCTGTATACTTGGGATCATTTGCCTCTCTCTTCCTGCAAAGTAACCCTTTTCTACACAGAATATTTTTTTATTCTGAGTTACTTTGATTCAGTTCTTATTGAACTGGTTATTCACTCTGTGGCTGCTTATTGTGTGTGTGTGTGAGTGAGTGGTTTTTTGGTGTGCACATGGTATGTGTGTGTGTGTGGCTGGCTGATTTTCAACTGGATCAAGACAAATGGATTGAAATTTTTTTTTAAATTAAATTAAAAAAAACTATTTTTATCCTTTGTCAAAAAATGTTTATTTCAGTTCACTTTAGAAATATAATCCAATTCATTTTACAAATTTCAAATAAGAGAAAAAGTGAAAATTGATGATGGATGGAGAATTGACTTTAGCCACTTTAGATTTTACACACATTTCTACACTAGTTTTTATTTCTATAATTTTGATCTTTCGAACTGTTGTCCTCATCTTTATTGTGATATGTAAAAACACGTTTTGGCTTCTGTATCCTCCAGCCTTCCTCAGGTGTTCCCTGTTTATTCAATAGCCCAACCTGGGAAATTATTTTCAAAAGTTTGACTGTTGATCAAACAAGGTTCCAAAGAACTTTTGAAGATCTCATTTATGCTCTGATAGACAGAAAACACCTAAGGATGGCCAGAAGATACAGCAGCTGAAATGTTTTTACATACCACAATAAAAATGAGGACAACAGTCTGAAAAATCAAAATCATGCACATCAAGCTTCATCTCAAAAATTCAAATAGTGTTTGTTTAATACACATACCAGCTAAAAGTGAACATTTTTACAATTTTCCTTCATTTTTTTTTTTTTTTTTTTTTTTTTTTTTTTCTTTAAAAAAAAAAAAAAACAATATTGGTGTATTTGAAAGGCTGGCTGTAGTTGACTGTACTTAGAATAAATTTGATTTCTAGAATTACTCACTTCAAATGACACGTCATTAAAAAAAATTTTAAGTAATGATTTTCTGGTCATTTTTTCCAAACACTTCCCAGAATTTTTTTTTTTTTTCCCAAATATTCCTTGGAAATTTTTTATTTTATTTATTTATTTCCCCCCCTTTTCACAACTCTCTTAAATCATAGTTCCAATATCATCCAGGGTTCTGTTCTAGCATTCCTATTCATAATTCCAATAACATCTTAGTTCAGACATTTTTATTTTTTAATTCCATTCCCATTTTGATGCCAATTACCATTCTTCATATTTATCAAGACATATTTTTTTTTAACCCCCTGGCATCACTCGGACATGACTATGAAAACTTGAATTATTGCAAAGCTCACATTGGCTATGTGATGAATAGTCGTTTTGTTTTTATTTTTTTCAAAAAACAAAGGTGCACTGTATTGGTGTAAATTTGTGCTTAAAACAAAAATCAGTAAATTAGTTATTTGCTTAGTGGAAGAAGTAGAAAAGGATTTTTTACATAGTAAGACCGATATTTTCAGGTTTCTGAGCTCTTTCTCTCTCTTATTTAGATGATGATAATAGAAATTTGTTTTTATATCCATCTTTCCAAGAATAAGTATTCACTTCAAGAAGAATCAAACAGTCCAAAAATTGCTCCAGACTTCGTTTCTGCTTTATGTTGTTGTTTTTTTTTTTTTCTCTCTCACTTTTTTTAAATATTTTTTTTTATATGATATACATATTTATATATTGTACTGAATCATTGTTCGTGGCTCTGTTGTGTTTGGTAGCAGATTACATACTTTTCTTTTCAATGCTGTTTTCTGTGCAATTGTTCTTGCTTTTATTTTGAAAAATAAAAAAAAGATTTTAAAAAGGGGAAAAAAAAAAAGATTTTTAAATGGCGCCAAATACAGTTTTATAATTTTGCTATTTTTCTTTACATTTGCACAATTCTAAGCTTGAGACTCTTGTTTCAAATTTGATCGCACATTCTTGTATCCTGAGGTATAAAAATCTTTCTTTGCTATTTTTTTAATTATCTTTTGTACAAGACTAGATCTTATGAATAAGCCTTCTCCTTTCTCAACAGGTTGCTTGCTATTGCAATTATTTGTTGGTTTAGTGTTGTTTCTTTTTTTTTTTTTTTTTTTTTTAATGATGTAAGTAAATAAAAAGAAATTCAGTGAGGTTTCAGTGAATTTACTGACAGCTTAAAACAGTCGAGATCATCACCAAAATCAATGTTGTCTCTTGTGTTTGTCTTTTAGCCAAACCTGTGCCTGGAACCGAGGTTTTGACACACTACCTTCGCTCTGCTATTTGTTGCAAAACCTAAGCCAGCAGCCATTATTTCTGCGTAGGTTGTTGTTGTCATTTGGGGAAAGTCACCAGTGGAGAAATAGGTAATTTAGTGTCTGGATCTGAGCAAAGCCACCTGCTTTATTGTTGGGTGACACAAGTCAATTCAAAACAAAAAAAAATCTCTCCTTCCCTTCAATTTTCTTTTTTTTTTTTCTTTTTTTTTAAATTTCTTTTTTTATTTATGTATTTTTTTCCCGTTTACTTTTTTTTTTAAATTTTAAAAAAACATTTTTTTACTATTTTGCATCTCTGGCGATAAGATTAACGAAAAAAATCTTGGTTACTTTCACAATTAGTTCAACTTATTTCCGTCCGACAGACACCGTACTAGTTCACACTTCTTTGTTAGGGTCGTTGCTATCAAAGTGAGAGAGAGAGAGAGCGAGAGAAATGAGAGAAATGAAAAAAAAAAAAAAAAAAAGACACAATTATTGGATGATAAATTGTTTCAAAACAGCCACAATATGTTTGCTAAAGATTAAAACGAGTCGAAGAATTCTTGATTTTAAAAACAAAACAAGAATCCAATAACCCAGAAACTGACAAGCACCAAATGATGTCGTTCATAGTTGATGGAATCTTCATAACCAAAAATTCAAAAATGTTCTGCTATTGGGATCCTTTGCCAAAGTTACGACAAATTCCTTTAACAAAAGTTTTCATTTCTCAATAGAGCAAGGAGATACCCGAAGCAGGAGGGATTATCATACAAACAGTGAGTAGGCCCCTTTCCAATGCACCGCTCATCTTGGCTGATTTGGGCTTTCTAGCAACACTAGCGTGGACTGAGTGACTAGTTGACCAGACTACCATTCTTCTGCTTCATCTTATTTGACTCTCTTTTCATTCATCCATCAAACTCCACCCAAACATGTACCCCCTTTTCTGCTCCCTCCCCAACATCCCCATATTTGATGACCCTCTCTTATTCTTTTTTGTCATCTCTTTTTTCCTCTTTCATCGACTTC
The DNA here is from genome assembly GCA_023376005.1 of Doryteuthis pealeii. Lineage (NCBI taxonomy): Eukaryota > Metazoa > Mollusca > Cephalopoda > Myopsida > Loliginidae > Doryteuthis > Doryteuthis pealeii. Next base: position 65,598,656 of record CM042154.1, read on the forward strand.
TTTTTTTTAAAACCTCCATTCAGACATGTCGGTCAGTTCAACAGACATGAATAAGTTTTTTTTTCCCTTTCATCTTAGAGACAATTTTTCATTGTTCACTTCCTCCGATCGATTATAATTTCTTGTAACATTTTTTTCTTTTTTATCTTTTTTCATCATCAGTGTCTCTGTTAGAGAGCAATTTTTTTCCATTTATTTGTTGCTTTATTATATCACCTTGTTTGATTATTCATCTTGAATCAGCTTCGTTTACATTCTCATCGTCATATTTGAAGGTGATAACCAAGACCAAATGTATATCTCTTGTTTTTTGCCTAGTTTTGTTCTTGTATATTTCCTGCACCTTTTTGGTTCATCAAAACAAAACAATTGCACATTTGTTGAGGTCAAAGCAGTTTTTATCATAACTGTATCTTATCAAATGAAAATGAGAACTCACTTTGCTCTTTTTCTTTAAAAACAAAAAAAACAATTTCTTTGTTAACTAAAGAGTTGATTCCTTTATTTGCCCATTTAAAATGTCTTCTTACAGCAAAAATACTTTTCCTGTATTTGCGCGGCTTTATTCTTGATACATTTGAAGAAAAAAAAAATGATAATTGAGCATAATTCTTTCCCAACAACTTTTCTAGAATGTTCCTAACTTCCCTTTTTTTGTTCCTGCTATCTTTCCCATACTTCCTTTTTATTTGGGTATCCATATTATTCCTCTCCTTTTTGATGATTTCCCTCATCTATTATACTACTTTGACCACATGGAAATTTTCATGGTACTGCTTCTTTTCTTGCCAACCTGCTTGATCCTTCACGTGCAGCCTTATCAAATTCAAAGAAAGTTTTCTTTCCCCCCGACCCCAAAGTGTGTGTTTGTGCTATCAGGATTTGATTGTTATGTAAACCAGAAATCCTGTCCAACCAGACAAACAAGAACGGATAATATCCAACCTTTTATGATTTTTGTCAATCTGCATTGTGATATTTGAGTTCTTTTCTTATGCAGTTTGATTCTAAATGATATTTAGCAAAAATTAGTTGGATCGTCTTGTTTGTTTGATAATTTGACCATCAACCCACAAAGTTACCCTTTTTTGTTATTTCTTTCTTTGAAGAGGTGCAACAAATATGAAAAAGCTTTCTTTCTTTCCTTTCTTTCACCACTTAACTTTATTTCTATATATATTTCTTGATACAAGTGTTAAAATGCAACACTTTTTTTTCTCTCTCTCTCCCTCCAATTCTCCATCTTTATATCTATCCATTCTTTATGGATTCCCCCACCTTTTCTTTTATGGCCCCCCAATCCCAGCCCTGGCCCCCGCCCCCAAATTGCTCCCTCTATCTAAAGTTGATAACCCATTCACACTTTCTAAAGTTTCATCTTTTCAACCAGCTTTCTGGTTTGCTGCATGTATGGTTGTCCAACGAAGACAAAAGTCCCACTATGTCGTGTATTTGATGTGAGCAGTCTAACATTACCAAAGCCTCTCTATTAACTTTTACTGTATCAACCTCAGTCTGAGTCATTGTGTTGCTTTTAAAAAAAACAAAATATACCTTTAATTTCTCCCACTCCTCTCCAATGTTTTTTTTTTTTTTTTTTTTTTTTTTCCATCCAACCCAGCCTAACTTTGTTTAACCCATTTTGATAAGTCTATTGTTTGCATGATGGCCATTTATAAGTGTGTGTGTGAGTGTGATGATGATGGTATGATTCAGATGTCTTATCAGATGTCAGCAGCTGTGATCATCTTCACTTTGGCAATCATGGAGTATACACAGGTCAGTTGGTATCAGTTGTGTGTCCAGCATTCTCTTATGCATGTTACTTACCAGTAATTATACTAATGCCTCAAAAATATTGGATAGCAAATACTGCAGCTTGCATATCTGCAGTAGGGACAAATAATTGAAGAAAAAAAACTTATTTACTCTTTTTATACTACGGGATGTGTTCTTAAACTTCTCTTTTCTTTTTCTTTTTTTTTTTTTTTTTTTTTTTTTTCCTTGGTGTTTTTACTTTTTAGCCATCTTCAGGGTTTTGGTTTTTTGTTTGGGTTTTTTATTTTATTTTATTTTATTTTTATTTTACTTATTAATAAACCCCATCAATAATGAATAGCTGATTAAGAGGTATACAACCATGCTGAATGGGAAAGTGCAGTATTAAAAAAAAAAATACTAAAAATACCAAATAATTACACCTGATGCTAAAATCAGCTTATGTTTGTTAGGCTGTTAGAGTCATAAAGATTAGTATTATCTGCGTTATTCGGACTATTGTCCTCATCTTCATTGTTACCTGTACAACGTTTCGGCCGATATGCCCTCCGACCTTCTTCAGCTATTTACCTGAAGAAAGCCAGAGGGCACATCGGCCGAAACGTACAGATAACAATGAAGATGAGGACAATAGTCCGAATAACACAGATAATACTAATCATCAAGCCTCATTCAGAGAAATAATATTTTAAGATGTTAGTATTTATTTTTTTGTAATGTAAGTACATTACCTACCTCAGAATTCTGGTTGCTGCCATGAAATACTCATTCTATAATATTTGTAATTAACTTGATAATAACCAATGACATTTATGTAGATAACTATTTTAAGTTATATAAGATATTTTGATTTTTTTTTTTGATAACAAATAATTTTATAATGATTTTTTGTTTTTGAATAAAAGGTAATTTGTAAATGTCAATAAACTACCAAAAAATTGTCACTTTTATTATATTATTTCATACGAGAATATATTTTTAAGCAAGGAGAATTTTATAAAAAAAAATATTTTAGTAACTTTTGCATGCAGAATGGAATTTACTGACAAATTTACATTGGCTTTTTTTTTTTTTTTTTTTTTTTTCTTTCTGAGGCAGTTAAATGAAAATTTTTTTTTTTTTTTTTTTTTTTTTTTTTTTAATTTTTGTTAATGATGACCAAATAAGATAAGATTATTAGTCTAAGTTAAAGGTAAGGGTAAAACAAATGTTTTTAGACCTTATTTTTTCGATGCCGGTATCATTGGGAAATAAGAAGTTTTGGTAAACAGGCTAGTACAGGCCATTTACCAAAAAATTTATCTTAGTTTTTTTTATTTAGTTTTTTTAGTTTTTTTTTTTATCTTTTATTTTTTCAAATTTATCTTTTCTTTCCTTTGAATATATGAGTACAAACTGGGCTATAATAGAACTGGAGTTAGAAACATTCAGTATTTGAGGACAACACTGTTGAATAAACACCAAAATTTAAATTTGGGGACTTAAAAAAAAAAAGATTTCAACCAAAGCTGTCAGTTTGAGGATAAAGATTTGAATATTGCGAGTGGGAAAATGATCCCAAAACCTCAGAATATCCAGAAAACTTAAAGTAAATAACAAGAAGAAAGTTTGATAAATGAAAGTTTGAAATGAATGAATGAATGAAAATATTAGATGTCTGTAGATCTGCATTATATCAAGTCTTTCTTTTTAAAAAGGTTTTGTATAAGTATCATGGCTATATATGAACTAGAAGCCAAAACATCAGCTGAAATTCTACCATTTTTTATAGGCTGTTTCATTTCAAAATGGACAAATTATTCAATGCATTGTGCATATGTAGATGATTTTGAAATGTTTCATTCAAACTCAAAATAGCATCCAACTTGATAAATAAAAATTGTTACAGAAATGATGTTACTAAATTTCAGTCAGTTTTTGAAGATGCAGACTTTATTACCTGTTAGCTTGAACTCTCACCTGTATGTTTTTTGTTTTGGGTTGTTTTTTTTTTCCGAACATCCGTACCACTGGCAAGAATTTCTTCAATTAGTATCAATTTGAAACCTTCAATAAATTTATTGGTTTCTTTGAAAAATTCCTTAGGAAGGGAATTAATGACCCATTTCCAAAGTGGAATAGATATTAGTGTTGAGGCTGTAGGGGAATTCGTTTGGTTAAATCACACCACCACCCTTTTCCCCCACCCCATGAACTTATTTTTACTCCCTATGAAATTTTTTCCCTTTGAAGATTTTGCCCCCTCCCCATTAATTTTTTTTTCTTTCCCTTATAAATTTTTTTCATCTTATGTTTTTTTTTTTTTGTTTTTTTTTTTTAATCATTATTATTTATTATAGTAATTCTTCAATTTCATGTTGGACAATCCGATATAATCCTATAAAAATATCTAATTGTATATGTTTAAATATGAACATTTGTACTGCAAAGAGAGAGAAAAAAACATCATTTTAATTTGGTTTCCTCTTAAAATCATTGGCGCTCTCTCTCACAACCATTTTTGTACTTTGTTTTTCCACTGGTTGCTTGTTTTATAAATCCGTTTCACTCTGGATGACAATTTTTTTTAATCCAGATTTCAGCTTCTTTTTTTTTTTTTTTCTTTAAATTCATGTGTGACCAGATTCTTTTAAGAAAGCAAGAATTTTCTCTCATGGTTGGTTGGGTTGGTTGTATTAACATGAGTGTGTGTGTATGTGTGTATTAACATGAGTGTGTGTGTATGTGTGTATTAACATGAGTGCGTGTGTATGTGTGTAACTAATTTTTTTCCATCATATTTGCAACTAATTTATGTAAAAAAAAAAAAACTTAAAAAAAAAAAAACTATTTCAAGTCTGTTAAAAGATGTTATATTGAAAATGTTATTTTCTCAGTTTAAATGTCTTTATATTGAATCTGAGTTGTTTTTTTTATTTGATATTTTTGTGGGTGTCATACCTACTATTTGGTGGGGAGTAGAGACTGGTATTAATTGAAAATACAAGCACAGACAGTTGAAGAGAATTGTCTGAGGGCACCTGTAATAGTAGTCGTACACATTAGAGGAGACGTAAAAGTTGAAATAAGATGTGTAGCCAGACTACAATGCGATTCCAGGTGGTCTTGCTCTGATCTTCTATATTCTGTGTTGTATTATAAATATATATCTATATCTGCTGCTTCAGTTGTAGTTTATTCAAAATTTTGTTTGAAGCAAAGCACTGCTTTATTGTGGCTTTTGTTTTATGGGATTACAGGCACACCCAAGTTTGTTTTTTCTTTTTCCTCTACAAAAATAACATTTATTGTGAATATTGAATCAATCTATTAGATGTTTATTACAATGTATCATTAGGTAATTCTTAAATAAAAATTAGCTACCCATGAGTTGCTTGAACAGATAAACAAATAGTATGCATTATATATTTTAGGATAGTGTAGACATAGTCAATAGGACTTGGTGGCTGTCAGTTTCTTGCCTACGCGATTTCTATATATATATATATATATATATATATATATATATATATATATATATATATATATATATATATATATGCTCACATCATTACTTTACTTTTTATTTGTGTAGTGTTCAAAATTTATTTTAAACTATAATGATTAAACGTAACATATTTATTAAAAACGTGTATTTATTAAAAATATATACATAATGAAAATAAATACGCTACATTTTATATTTATAGTTTAAAATTTTAAATAAATTTGAACAATACACAAATAAAATGTTAATTGGGGTAATGATGTGAACAACTTTTTAAACCAATATATATATATATATATATAATGTAGTTTTTTATATTTATAAAGATAGAGGATATGTAGATCTTTAAGTTAGGATAGTATAGACGCAAGGTTGTCTGTCTACACTATCCTAACTCCTATAAAACTTGTATAATGTGAGGGAATGTTGAAAAGTTCTCAGCTCAATAAGGGAATGGCTTTTTTGTAGGTGAATGTTTAGGAAATGATATTTCATATTTCTAAGTTATTCTCTTCTTGGTCAACAAAAATTTGTTAATTTTATTTCATTTTTATTTGAATTAATTTTATTTGAATGAATCAGTTTTAGGATTTATAGGGAATTTTCCTCATTTCATCTATTTATGTAATGTAATATGTCCAAAATCTTTTCTTATCTAGACTAAAACAAAAGCCACTACAACAGGCAGAATTAAACTTTTGTAATTTTAATAATTAGAAAATCTCATATCATACACAATAAGTTGTTTTCTATAAGGAAAAGCTCTTTGTCTATGATGCAAGATGTCAAATAATTAGAATTACAACAAAAATAAATTGATAAACTGCTTAAAAAAAATTATGAACATGGAAGCTATTCAATATAACTTGGTGCAAGTTATTATTTTTTTTTTAATTTAACTTAACTTTTTGTTCATACATATTGCAATTTAGTTGCATATATGTGTATATATAATAAAGAAGGTCCACAAAATGGTTAGAATTTTTTTTTTTTTTTTAATTTATTTTATTTTAAAAACAAAATTCAAACCCTTTTGCAGAACTTTATAAGATATTTAATTTTCTCTTGTTGGATCTAAAATTTCATAGATAGCTGGGAAGTGAAACTTTATCCTACGCAGAACTGCCAATAAATGATCCCCCCCCTTTTTTTTTTTCCTTTTTTTTTTTTTTTATTATACTACTAGGTAAAATAAATACATAACTTATATATAATATTGTTAAAACAAAAAATAATAAAAGGTTAAAACAATATATAAGGGTGACAATACTTTCGGACCAACCCGTACAAAATATTTTTCAAAGGATGGAAGGTATGAAGGTAAATCGGGATTCAGATTTTAAGATTTGAAAGAGAGAAAAATTATGAAAACTCATTTGTAGTTTATTTACTTAATATTTATTTTTAAAATGTTTAAAGCAATCCAATTTCATTTTTCTTTTCTTTTTTCTTTTTTTTTTTTTTTTTTTTTTCTTTTTTTTTTTTTTTTTTTTTTTTTGCACCATTTTAATTGCTGTTGTGTTTTTTGTTTTCCTACCCACCATCTTTCCAAACCTGTTTTTTTTATTATTTTTCCCCTCCCCTAAGTGATGCATGTGCTTTGAATTTGGTTCACAATTCAATTCCCTTTGTCGTGTACATGCATTTTTTTTTTTTGCGTGTGTGCGTGCGTGTAATGTATGTATGTATGTATGTATGAATGTGTGCAGTATAGATCTGGTTTTGTTCTTGCTTTTGCTGCTGGGTTTTGGTTTTTTTGGTTTTTTGGTGTTTTTTTTGTTTTTTTCCTTCTGCAAATAGTTGTTTGGGGCTGAAGATTTGTGTGCTCTTAGACTTAGATGAATTTTCTTTTCAGTTAGAAATTATTTCATTTTTGCACTAATAAAATATTTACATTTTTTTATTTATTTTATTTTATTTTATCTTTAGTATTGGTTCTGAGTCTACACTACTTTAATTAGTATAAAATGATCAGATAAATAATTTTAGAATATGTATAATTGGGCAATATTTCTTCATTCATACACATTTTGTTAAATAATATAGATATCTTTTTGTCTACATATTTTGATTTCAATCCTTTCAAGTTGCCAAATGGACGTTAAAACTATTCAGCCAGAATTGGCTAAGAAAACAAAACAGCATAGCTCATGTGACTTTCAGAAACATTTTTTCACACTCAGAGTTGCTGAGGCATTGAATAAACTGACTGCATCCGTTGTAGGCTGCTGAAACACTGCATCTTTCACAACCTCCATACTTCCTCTAACTCTACAAAACTATACCTAATATCCCTCCTCCATACACATATACACACACGCATACATGTATATTATTACTGTACACTATTCATGTTACTTACATTAGTACGTTATTCTATGTACTATACATGAGCCTTTGATGAGTTGTGGTGCACCGGAGCACTGTACACAATAAATTTCATTATTATGAAATTTGGATGTAGTGCAAGAATGCTTTTTCACATGTTGGGCTATTAATTCTTACTGATAATACAACAATATTAGAACAACAAAATAAAGATTAGAGATTCTCAAAGCCCTACACATTAGAAATAAATTTCCCAACCTTAAAAAGTTAATTTCAACTCCAGTGCTAATGTTCTTAAAAATCTTAAGCCACTACTGCTATATATAAAACTACATTTAAAAAAGATACTACAACAAAACACCAGTGTGAATAGAGCACTAACAAAGTTGTATTGTTTATGCAATATATACATCCCTCCAAGATGGCTCCTGAAGGTACCGAAAGTACTTGGGAACAAATTAGTTATGGCAAAATCATTAGCCAATTCCATTCAGATATTGTACCATCCATTTGGCAACTTGAAAGGATTGAAACCAGAATATGTAGACAAAAGATGTCTATACTATTTAACCAAATATGTCTGAATAAATAATCTTATGAACAGTGTAGGCAAATTGCATTGAAAAAGATAAGTATCTGATCACCTTTCTTTTAAAAGGAAAAGTAATTAAAATCATTTTCAATTAAAATTGTCTGATACTGTCACTGCTATTCTCTCCATAAAATTTGTCTATGAAAATACTTGTGATAAAAAGGAGTCCATTTTATTTTTCTATCGTGCATAATCTATAAATACAATATTGATACCAGTCTTGAGTCCTTCATATTTTACAACTTTTACATTTTCAGGTGTTGAATATTTCTTTTTATAGAATCTTCACATATTTTTTTTTTGTTTTATATTTAACAGCCCTAAAAACATTTTCAGTTTAGTGATGAGTTGTTTCCAAGTTTATCTTTCTACAGGGTACAACAGAAATACCTCCCACATTTTAAACTGTGTGGTGCAAGTGAACTTAGGCAAGTAGTAATGGTAGCTTCATCTAGCTAATATCTTACCCCACCCCTACCCCCCCTTCTTTTTTTTTTCCTCCCTCTTTCTATAATAATAGATGCAGTCAGTTATGATCAGGGTTTGGACTGGTGCACATTGTGTATTTACTGTTGAAATGTTGGTTTTTTTTTTTGTTTTTTTTTTTAAATTCTGGTGAATCTGTAATTGCCACACAAATAGCTTTTTGTGCTCATTCTATTTTATATTGGAATGATGAGGTTACAGATAGAATTTTCAACCCATAGAAGTATTGATTCTCTATTTGGAACAGCATTATTCCAACAAAGTTCCGTGTAGCAATTAAAGATTCACAAGCCTTTAAAAATAAAATGTTTTAAAAATTCAACAGCAAATGCACCACTCCAAACCATGATCTTAGCTGAAAGATTTTTAAAAAATGATAAGATACTAGCTAAATAGAGCTACCATTATCACTTGCCTAAGTTCACTTTCACAACACAGATGACAGTTTAAAATGTGTGAGGTATTTCTACGACACACTGTATTTCTTGATAGCACAGAATTATCTAAATTGCAGTTTTAAACTAAACCACAATGTATTTTTCTCATCAAATGAACAAATCTATTTTGATAAACAGAAAGTATCTGGTTGGTTACTTTCATTATCAGAAATCTTTTAAAGTTTGAATGGGTTTTATATTTCCTTGAATTAGAGATTTGTCTTTTTGTTGATTCTTTTTTTTTTTTTTTTTATTTTTTTTTTTATCATATCTCATTTCACTACATGTCATCTGTTAAACAATTTAGTTTTATTTTATTTTTTGTTCTCAACCAGCAATTATTCAGCATAGAAAATCTTAATTCTTTGCTGTTATTCCTACCACTGTGTGTGTGTGTAATATATATATATATATATATATATATTATATATATATATATATATATATATATTATATATAATGTGTGTGTGTACTTAGATATTCATGCTCTATCAATGATATTGAGCAGTATGTATATATAGATATACATACACGTGTATGTGTATACTGCTCAATGATGGGCATGAATATCTAAGTTAGGGTAGCAGACATGAAATCAACAACACTTGGTAACTGACAGTTTCTCTATGCGATTTTCAAACCAAATTGCATGGGTGAGAAACTGTCATTTATCAAGCGCAGTTGACTTCATGTTGCCGCTATATATATATGTGTGTGTGTGTGTGTTTACTATCATTAATAGAGCATATATATCTAAATTATGGTAGCGTGAAAATAGAGTCACAGCCATTTGTTAACTGACAGTTTCTTGTTGATGTGATTTTTCATACTAAATCACATAGGTAAAAAAAAAAAAAAAACAGTCACTTACCAAGCACTACTGACTTCAGATCTCCACTACCCTAGCAAGTGTTCTTTTTATTATATATATATATATATATATATATATATATATATATATATATATATATATTGTGCATTTAGTTCAACCACATCTTAGTTTTCTTTCAGGACCAATCTTTAAGTCTACATTTTTTATTATTGTGATAATACTGCTTGGTGGTGTCTAAGGTTTTGGTTTTAAATTTGCTGACCATATCTATTTTCCCCACTGACAAAATTGGTGATAGTTAATATTCAGCTTTTGGTTAAAAGTACATTTGTGTAGTTGTAAAATCCACTATACTAACAGTTGAAATACCAACTCTTTTCTGCTACTTAGTACTTGCTTTTGCTTTTATAATTTTTTTCTTTCTTTCTTTTTTCTTTTCATTACTCATAGAATAAGTTTATTTTACAACAATGTGTTAATGTAATATTGACTTTAAATTATTTTTTTGTTTTGTTTTTATTTTTATGGGGCGCCCAGTGAGAAACTAAGTAACAATGATCTGCTAGCCTAACCATTACACCGCTTGATGTGTTTTGCTTTTTGTAGATGGAAAAATGAAACAAATCTTAGGAAATTTTGAGATAGCTATCTTTTTAGATAATGGGTTATTCCCATTTTTATTTATTTTATTTCTTTTGCTTTTTTTTCTTCTCTCTCTCTCTCATTTATTTTATTTCTATTTATTTTTATTAATTCATATTCTGTTCATTGGTTTTTATATAAAGCATTACAATTGGTTTATTTTTCCTCATGTTATTTTAAAAAAAAAAAATGAAAAAAAAGAAAAAAGATTATTTCAGATAATCCCCCTTTTGATTGGTCAGAACTTTCATTCCCAATATTTTATACCAAGGTTGGTGTTAGTTATTTTTCTTCTTTTTTTCATTCATTTCTTAATTAATTGATTAATGTAATTTAATCTTTATATAAAAAAAAAACAATTAAATTGCTAACTGGCTTTTATAATGATTTTAAAACCCTAACACCAAAATGAAATTCACTCAATGCATACGATCTAACTTCTTAAAAGTCCTTGCCACATTTTTTTTCTCTCATAACAAAATTAACTGAAAGCAAATTTTTATGCTTGATGATTTAGATTCTGAATGTAATGTTTTTAAGGGCTTTGGCTTAAGATACCCGTATTTGTATCACTTGGCTTGACCTCTGGTCATGTGATCTTTGTATCTTCTCTCCAAAGCCATATATGGTGGTGCTGTTGATGATTCTTGACAATAAATTTCAAGTTATGATAAAACCATGAAATCAAATTCCTTATTTAAGCCACTTAATCTGGAGTTGATTTCCTACCAATTCCTTGGATTTTCTCCTCAGGAAATGTGTAGAATTGGTTTTAAACAACGGCACTCAACCAGAACGTATATTTAAGCATAATCAGATTTTGCTGCTGCTGCTACTATTAACTGTGTATGTCCTGTGGAATGGCAGATTTTTAATTCGTTTTGAAAGAGAAGCGATTCTACAAAGTATTTCTAACCTAAATATTTTTTATTATATATAATCAAGCGTAATGCAATAATAAAATCTTGCCCAAAACCAATATGATGTTAATATCTTTACTATGAATACAGGAACATTTGACAACTTTTCAAGAATAAGTATGACATTTGTTTCAAATTTGTTTTTCTAAAAAAAATTTCTATAATTTTTTTTTTTTTTTTCCTATAATTTTTTTTTTTTTTTCTATAATAAATTTTTACTTATTAATTTTTTTTTTTTCTTCTTTCTTTTCTATATTTTCTTTGCCAACTACGACACGCTTTTTAATTTGAAATTTGCCTTTTTGTGATCACCTTTTTTACAACTGATTTTATGTCAATAATTGCTAGCTTGGTCTTTTTTTTTTTTTTTTTTTTTTTTTTTTTCTATTTCTTTCTTTCTTTTTGTTGCTGATTTTTTTATAAATTAAACCTCCATTACCCTTTCCCCATTAAGTGCATGTTTGCATGTCTATTTTTCCATCAATTCTTCATCAACTCACTGTTTTCTTTTTTTTCTTTCTTTCTTTTCCAGGTGCTCAGTATGACGATGATCGTCCAAGACGCTCGCATACCAGAGTGGTTAATCCACCAGGTGGCAAATCTGGAATATTTCTCGGCTGAGGAAGAAAAAGCAACAAAAAAAATGAAAACAATCTAACATGAAACAATTATATAAACCCATGACTAATGTAGATTTTTTTTTTTTTTTTTTTTTTTTTTCCCTATTTTTTTTTCCCATTTTTTTTTTTCTATCTTTTTGTCAATTTGAATTTCCCTTTTTTAATTTTTTAAATATTGATAATAAATATATATTAAAAAAAGATTCCTGTCCCGTAATTGTGATATTTAGGTCTGCTAATTTAATTTATCCTAGCTGCATCCTGCTGCTTCTAATTCTTTAAAAAAAAAAAAAAAAGCATATTCAAATTTAGTATTAATGTTCTTTATAATAAAGTTTTAAAACCACTGCCAACACTGCTGGGAACAAATAAAAATTTAAATTCATCTACTGCATTTTTTTCACATACACACATATAACAAAATTATACACACATCCCTCCCCCTGTTTAAAAATTTATATTGATTAAATCTATTAAAATTTAGTATTAAAATTAAGTCTATAAATTGCAAAAATGCACTTTTTATAATTAATTTAGATAAGATATAACCAAAGATCAAATTAAAATATCCGCTTTCTCCCCCCTTCCTAATGTATATGTACTTATACCTAATTTTTTTCATTTTTTTTTTTTTTAATTATATTTTTTTTCAAGAAAAAGATTTAAAAAAACAAAATAAAAAACAAAAATGTATTTTTAAGTTTATTTTGAATGCTTGAGGCTGAGCCTGCGTGCTTATGTGTGTGCACGTGAGCAACGTATAAGTGTAATGCATCTTTTTCCCCCCAACCCCCATCTCTTCATGTTTTCATGCTAGTAAATTTCTTATACGTCTACAAAAGAAAAAGAAGAAAAGAAAAAAGGATATTCCCATGGAAATCCAAAAGAAGAAAAAGAGAAAAGAAAAAAAATTTAATTATTAATGGCAAACGATTCTGTTTCCATCTTTGATTCTTCATTGCAATTTGTCATTCTAAGTTTTTCCTCTATCCACTTCTCTCCTCCTTCTTGCTATAATTTTTTTTTTTTTTTGAACACTGCTCACTGTACGCCACATGGTCTATATTGTAGAGTCAAAACGTTGCCTAATTATTGAAATAAACTCCTCATCTGTGGACAATGTGTCTCTTTATCTCTCTCTTCTGTTCAATCATTTATATTCACAATTCATTTTTCATTTACTCAAACAGGAACATTTTTTTCTATCTGTCATAGAAGTCTTTTTCAATTTTTGTGCTCAAAGAGCATAGTCGGTAAATTCATTGCAAGTAAATTAGTTGCAGATAAATTCATTGCCGGTAAATTCATTGTCTGGTAAAAATTTTGTAGATAGATTCGTCTGGTAAATTTTTCACAGATAAATTCATCATCTAGTAAATTTAACCCAGGTAAATTCATCATCTGGTAGCTAATTTCGTCTGGTAAATTCAACCCAGGTAAATTCATCGTCTGGTAAATTTAACCCAGGTAAATTCATCATCTGGTAAATTTAACCCAGGTAAATTCATCATCTGGTAGCTAATTTCATCTGGTAAATTCATCATCTGGTAAATTTATCACAGCTAAATTCATCATCCAGGAAATTTAATCCAGGTAAATTCATTGTAGCTAAATTCATCATCTGGTAAATTTATTGCAGCAAAAGTCATCTCCTGGTAAATTTAACCCAGGTAAATTCATTGTAGCTAAATTCATCATCTTGGAAATTTAACCCAGGTAAATTCATTGTAGCTAAATTCATCATCTTGGAAATTTAACCCATGTAACTTCATCGTAGATAAATTCAACGTCTGGTAAATTTAACCCTGGTAAATTCGTTGTCTGCTAAATTTATCGCAGGTAAATTGTTTGTAGCTAAATTCAGAATTTAATCATTGCTTTTAAGAATTTAAATGATCTAAAGGGTTAGGGAAACTCTATTATAGTAGAAATTAATGATACGATAAATTTACTGACAAATTTCTCATACAATGGATTTACTGAAATGCATCCTCAAAGGGGATCTGATGAAAAAAAGAAATGGTTTCAATTTTTGCAAGTTTCTGTACAAAATTAATGCATGCTAAAAAGACTGGATCAAACCTGCCCAGGAAGTCTGACTCAAAAATCCTTGAGTCTATCACAGAAAAAAGAAACGATTATACCAGGTAAGAGATCAAGATTTAGATCAAAAGACTAATATTCAAATATCAAAAATCCCTTCTACCTATTTAATTTTTATAGACAATATCTATTTAAGAATTTTTTTTTTTTTTTTTTACTGATCAGTTACCGACATTAATTATTATTATAAAAGATATATCCAATATAACAAAAAAGACTTGCCAATTATGTTCTTAGTGGTCTTTGAAAAATTTCATGTATTTTGTAAATAAGTACAAGTTATTAAACTAGATAGATAAGAGATTCATTAACTTTTTAAATCCTGAGCAATGCTGGGTAGCTCTGCTAATCAGTTATAAAATGTAAGAAAATGATTTGATTTAAATCTTTGTTGTTGTATTTTTAACCTGAAAGGAAACGTCTCTTCTGATGGCTTCGAAGTTGAAACGATACCTAAAATCTGAGATCCACTGAAATTTACTTAACTTTTCATCAGGTAAATACTTAATGAAATTCATATTGCAAAGGTTAGGGATCATTTTTGCTTAACCACCTATTAACATGAAATGGAAAGATCACATGTTAAGCTAATAGCATTAAAATATAAAAGATAAATTGAAATTACTCAGAAATATAAGCTCTCTGGAGATTTGAGTAACACAACTTATTAGTGTGGATGAGAGAATTATCAAACTCAAACTAGGACAATTACTTTATACTAATCACTTTGGGAATCATAGATTTTAAATCCTACTAAACAGATACTTTTTATGGAAAACTGTTAGAAATTACTAACTACTTACACTTTTTGTGAATCTATCTATATATCTACACACACACACACACACACATATATAACTTAAAAGCCATCTTATCAAGGAGTCTTGATTAGGCCAAAGGCTTAACAATGATACTCCATGCATTTGAGTATATATTAAATTTTATTGAACAATATATGCATATCATCATTAAGCGCTGCCATTTAATTTAAAGACAATTTGATGTAGATTCTTACTTTCTCTATAAACAATTATTTCTATTTCATATGTGACATTAATTTATTTCCAAATTATAAAAATTATCAAACAAAAAAATCACCTAAAAATTCACTGAAAACAGTCATTAAAACTTTTGAATCCAAAATTTCTGGATTCAGCCCAGAATGTTTTTAATTTGCTTACAATCAGCCTGATTCCAAAATAGTATATGTTGAGATACGGCTTCTAGGAGTATAGTAGAAAAAACAACTGACACTGACATAGGCATTTATTATTATAGATCCTAGCAACAATATGCACCCTCAATTCATATGTATCTAAGTTTTAATATAATGTAATGAAATATATTAAATTAGAAAAAATAAAGAAATTAAATAAGAACGTATATAAAAAAATTGCACTTATTTTAATTAGATTTTAATTAGTTTCTATATAAAATTGTTCATAGACATATTCTTAATAAGATTTATTCTATGTATTAATGATTTTCACTATAAATTAAATATTCATTGATAAACTTACGCAATTCCTGTAGGTATTGTGACGTAAGCAGTGACATAGTTTCTGTTACAGACATACACTGAATCTGTTAAACACGCTAAATTAAGGGAACAGTTAACAGCCAACACAACGTCAGAAGTCTGTTGGCAAGGATGCTCTTTACACGAAAATGCATGGGCACACAAAAAGGGTTTCTTAAAAGAGAAAAGTTATCTGAAAGAAAGATAACTCAAGTTATCTTTCTTTGTTCCATAACATTAACATTAATTACAATATTTTTTTTTCTTCTTAGTCTTTTATATCTAAAACTAAAAACTTGATGTTTATATGGAACAAAGAGACCATCACAGGGTTAGACTGCTCTCAGGTCATAGAGGATTGTTCTGTCCCCCTTTTTTTGTGACGGTTATACAAATTCCTCCAGTATTTTTCCATTTTGTAGATCATTCAACAGATGTTCCATGTTTAGTTAATGAATTGTCCAGTTGTATTTTTCCAGGACACAATTTTATGAAGACTTAGTTGTTGAGTTGCATTTCATTAATTGCAGCAACATCAATCCTTAAACACATGTCATCCACAAGTTTGGTTGATTGCAGTGCTTCAACAATACTTCTGTTGTCAATGAAGACAGTTACTGGTATCTCTACTGGTTTTAGTATGTTCATAGCTACAATAAGTTCCCTGTAATATATTGCAGTCTCTAGTCCTAATAAAGCCAGGCCTGCGATAGTAAATCGCACCACTTTATTTTTTTTTTTTTTTTCTTACCAAGCAATGGGGTAACAGTTTCCTATTCGATCCTTTGCCCAAAAAATATTAGTACCAACATTACCTTTTTCATGTTTATGTTTCCCAGTGAAGCATCAGTGAAGACAAAGATTTCCCAGTCTTCAGCCATGTTTCCTTTCAATGAAGGAAATAGTTGAATAGGCTTGATTTGCTTCAAACAACCAATGACTTTGATATCATGCACTAAGTCCGCTACTGTTGCCTTGTTAAGCTTGGTGCTCATATTAACCAATTTGAATCCAAAATCAGGGTGTGAATCTTGTACAGCCCAGTTTAGCTGCCCGATCACCTTACGATAGTTTCTGTTCCACCATAGTGAGCTGGTCTGTTTTCTGTGATGTCCTATTAGGTTCAAGATGAGTATGCTCCAGGTTTTCCATATATCTAGAATGGTCTAGTTTGATACTATAACCTCCTTGCACCATCCGGAAACCTATATACTGGAAGTCCCCTTCCTCTATTTTTCCTGCAATAAACCATTTGCACAATTTTTGCATAGTGATTTCAAAGGATTCATCACCTGCATGGAGAAAATCATCAATATTGCTACATATGATACCAATTAGGTGTCCATTTTTTATCATGATGAATACAGCGGGTCAAATTTTAATTGTGTGCATCCCAAAGATGTGAGTTCATTATGCACACTTAAGTAAAACTGTCACATTCCCTCTTTAAAGTCATATAGGCTGTGTCTCAGTTTCCAGATAAGGCCATCTGGAGTTTTACTTTCAATATAGACATCACGTTCCAGTTGTTGTCCCTGCAGGAATGCACATTTTATCTGCCATTTTTATTTTCCATTTCTTGCTGGAAACAACTGTGAGGAACATTCTCATTGCTCCTTTGTTTACTGTCGTTCTATCTGTCATAATGAAGGAGTTTTCCTCAAAATCTCTTGCAACCAGGCGTGCCTTTATGGTTCCCTCTTTAAAGGTAATTAGCTATTTAGTTGATATTGTCTTTTGGCCATGGTTTTCCACTTCCTCATAGGTTCCAAAGTCAGATAATCTCCAAAGTTCATCCTGCTTAGCTATTTCATCGTTGGGTATGGTATCATTTTCTGTCAAATTGACATGCTCATTGTCTTCCAGATGGAAAAATTTCCATTCGATTTTCTTCAAATCTAAACCCATCTGTTCACCAGCAGCCATATGATCTAGGACACTGCACCTTGTTTTATTTGTTCTGGTAGTTTTACCAGCCGTCCCTAGTATAGTCGCTGTTATCCACTCCTCCTCTCTTGGTAATCTCTTGTATTGAATTTGGTCTTTCTTCTTCAGACTCAATTCTTTGGGGCTGCATAACTCTGTCTTATCACAAGGCTCAGTACCCTGATGACCCCTAATTAAAGTCTCGGATATTTTTGTAACTTTTTCCTCTTTTTCGGGCATATCATTCTCATAGTGCAGTTTAACTGAAGTTGTTTTTTTTCTTTTATTCCGAGGTTGTCAAACCCCAAGTTTATTAGGCAGAGTTTGGCGAGACTCTTACAAATGCTCCTCCATGTCTGACAAAAATCACTTTCCCATTCTGAAAGACCACTTTACCAGGTCCGAGCCAACAACTTCCCTTCCTGTTTATAGAATACCAAATCTCTGTTGTCAAAAAACTGCTTTGATGCTCTCACTTTCGACTGCAAAGCATGCCTTATTCTATCGTCAACCTCAGTCTGGATATAGGCTTTGCGGGCTTCATGTAGTGCATTCATGTGTTTGTGGAATATTTTGCTGCTGGTGCTCCCTTCCAAGGCAGAAAGTTCAGCTTGCATTGTTGTTTTGAGGCCCTTTTAAATTCATTTCATCTAATTTCACTGCATTCACTTCTTGGGTCTACACTGTCTCAGATTTATTGATTGATATGTAGTAGTGCCCCGACGATGTTATATTCAATGCTACCTCTTTTCCCATAATAATGGCTGTCATTCTCTAAATCCATTTTTACTCCTGTTTTCTTCATAGATGACCTTGAAAACAGTAGTGAGATATCTGATTCTACCATATCGGTCTTGAGGAAAATGTCTTTTCCAACAATCCGTACTGGTAGTTGGTACTTTCCAGATGATCTCAACTTCTCTCCTCCTCCGAACCTAAACACCCTTCGTGTCTCATTGTGGGTGATCTTTTTCTGATCCTCTTCTTCCAGTGACCCCAAATAGGTTCCTAACCAGTTCTTTCCGTTGAACTACAGGCACTGTCCAGCACTGCACAATTACTAGCATTCATACCTAATTGTGTTATGTCTGGTTTTTGATATCCTGTGAATAAAAGAACACTTTCCTCTGTTATATTCACTTTTGCCATATTTTCCCAGCTATCAGGACATTTTGCCATTAATGTCTGTCGGATCCACAGGATCTACATAAAAGGATGTGTCCATCTGGTCCAGCAGGATTGGTGTTTTTGAACCTCCATTGTGATGTTTGGAATGTGGGTGCCCTGAAGCTACTTTCCCTGCCTCTGAAATTACCCCCTTTTTGTTGAGTGCTTTTTCTAACAAGACCTGACGTTAGATAAGCCTCTTGTTTTTCAGCTAAAAATGTCGGATCTAAGCTTTTGTTTTCTTTCTCTTGGATTCTATCACCCTTAATTTTTTTTTCAATGACTGCTTAGCCTCCTCATACAATGTTTGCTGGTTTTCATAGTTCGTTCCTGTTAATACCAACATTTTTTTTCTTCCTTGGTAATGTTAGTTTTCTTTAAAAGCTTAAATACCAAAATTTCAAGTAGGAGGGTCATTTTTTTTTTTTTTTTCAATTTTTCTTTACTTAGCATCGAAGGTAGAAATATACTCAATGAGTATATTTCTACCTTTTGCGACAAAAATCCTCAAAAGCTTCAAACTTCTCAAGAGAGTCCGAAAGATCGTCCTTGGCAAGGTTCTTATCCATAAATCTTATTATAATGGAGATTGTGGGTTTTTCTGTCTGTAACCGAAACTATATTACTACTCAAATCACAATTCCCTTAGTTATTTACAGCATATTCTCCATGATTTTATTTTTTATTTAAACCTCAATTATTAATAAAATTGCTTCACCTTTTTATTAGTGTTGTCCATATCTACATACTAATAACATGCAATTGTATTTATATATGCAAAAAATAGCGGATTACAGTGTGAATGGGAAGGCTAATTTGCATATTGATATTAAAAATTTGATTTTAATAAATATATGCTTAGTATTATTGATTTCTAAATTGTTTGGTTTTATCTTAATGAATATGAGCAAAAATCTCGTGGATAAATCTTAAAAGAAATCCATTAAGAAGAAGAAATAACTGTAATTTTATTCTTTACTTCCTATTTTAACTAAATAGATAAATTAGGAAGATTTACCAATGAAAGACGGGAGTAATTGAAAATGATGGAAGAGTTAGTTTCAAAGTTGTTCTATTTTTCATTCATACCCCCTCCGTTCCAAATTTTTTTTTATTCTTATTCAATTTCATTAGCCTTTCTAATTTAATATGATATTTTATTATATTCAAACTTAAATACTTGCACCCGGGGGGTGCATATATTTGCTAGTTCAATTAATGTGTTTAGTCCATCCTCACGTTTCGATTCGTCAAGCTGTAGTTGTTCAAATACTTTCTCTCTTATCATCATCTTCAGGTAAACTGAGAGCGATTACTATCGCTCGTTTATGTTCGTCCAAATCCGTTATTTCCGACCACGCTAATAATTCTTGTTTATAAAGTTCGTATGATTTGGATTTGTTGAAGGAGGGGGGGGGCTTATTTTTGTAGCCATATCCGCTTATGTGTTGTTATTTTTTTTTATTTATTTTATTTATTTTTATTTTTTTTTACCGAGCCAACTGAAACCAAAATCGCTAAGATTTTTTTTTCCAAAAAAATCCGCAGACACATTCAACTAAACTGTTACTTTTAACCAACAAATACAAAAACAAATCAAAAACAAAAAATCTGTACTCACACTGGTAGATAAAAAAATTCACTGCTACCATTTGTTAAACACGCTAACGGGACAGTTAACAGCCAACGCCAACAACACAAAACGCCAATAAATGTATTTCAAGTTGTTTATTTCAACTGCCGCTCGTTCCACTAGTCAACGTCTAAAAATCCGTTGTTAAGGACGCCCGGCATACGAAACGCATGGGCACACGAAAAGGGTTTCTTAAAAGAGAAGAGTTCTCTTAAAGAAAGATAACTTGTTATCTTTCTTAGTTCCATGAGATCAACATCCATTATAATAAGATGTGTGTTAGTGCTTTGAGAAATTTGTGGGGCATAACTATCGTCATGGCTGTCTCAGGAGCTCCGAAAGACAATGTTATGTATCTATTGTCTGTAGTTATATACAGATTTTAGGTATCATTTCACCTTAATAGCCATCAGAAAACGAGCACTTTCCATTCAATGGATAAAATAGAACAGTTTTATTTCAATAATATATATTGGGTGGTGAACGTTGGATGATCGATCTTCCCTCTTTTAGAGATATATAAATACTTTTTTTTTTTTTTCTTTTTTTTTCTATGTGATACAAGAACAATAGGTACAGACGTATTGGTAGGCAAAGAGAATCTTGTCTACCACTTAGTATATTAGACATTGGAAGATACACTGAAAGTATATTGTACAATAGGTACCACCAATTTGACCCTGTGCAATTTACCCCCCTACATTTAACACAATGAAACTTGCAGAAAAAATAATATTTTGTTGAAAAGATTTTTTCCATTCGAAAGAAAAAACATTAAACAAACTCCTGATGATTTTTTTAAATTTTTTATCAGCTTACGAAAATAATGAAAATTATGATTGAAAAACAATGTTTTCATTTTTGCACTGTTAAATCAACTGAAATTTAACGTAACTAAAAACAAGTTACGATAAGAGGACTTTTTTAAAATTCTATGAAAAATCAATTAATAATCTGATTTTCCCGAAAATTTCCATAAATGTTTACCATTGGATGTAAATACATCTGAAATAGTTTTTTTCTAAAATATATTAGAGGAAATATTTTTTACGAGGTCTATTCCCCCCCCTATTTTATTTTATGAGATAAAAAAAAAATGACGCGTCAGAAAAATTTTTTTTCTTTTTTTCTATAAAGATAAGAGTCTGAATAACTATATCAATGAAATTGTATGAATGTACAACGTCTAGTTTTTTGAGGAAAAATTAATGAAATCGGAAATAAAAAGTGCAAAAAAATGTCATAATATTAATATTTGAAAACTTTTTTTTACTTTTATAATTGGTATGTATTATATTCTATTAAATTGTCAACAAAAAAAAAATTTTTTTAAGAAATTAATTTTTACGAGATTTTCAATCTTTTGTGTGATTAAATATTTTTATTTTCTGCGTGAAATAAATTAATTTTTTTTTTCCTGCGTCAAAAAATCGAATTTTTCACGGATATTTAAAAATATGAATTTTATAATTCAGGTGCACTAAACATTGGTCCGATACGAGCTCGATTAATATTTTTAAAAGAATTTGTAATTTTTGTTGTTGAATAGTAATGTGTGATCCTTAGAATGTACGGAAGAGCATTGCTGACATTTGTTTTACTAAGAGACGAGACGCTTCTAAGTAACCAAAGTTTGTTCCTGTTAGGCTGACAGTGTTAGCGTGAAAAAAATTATTTTATTTAACTTTTTTCAATAATTAAAATAAAAAGTAAGTATAATAGATTATTTTATCAGTTTTTCTCTTAGAAAAAATATTCAAATTTTCATTCCATAATTTACGGGTTAATCGTAAAAGGGAAATAATTAGTAACTTTTCTGTCTATATTACGGTCTGAAAATTACCCTTTCGCATGTAATACGGACAGGTTTGTTTATTTTTTAAGATAACGATGTAATTTTTCCCAATCGGATAATTTGATCTTTGAATTAACTATTTTTCTTTGTAACAACCCTGTACGATCTTTTTTTTACGAGATTTTTGATAAACAAAGTTCGGAAATATCTATTTCCGTTTTATTCAAGATGGCATAAACGGTCTGGTGGTACCTATTGTACAAATGTATTGGAATAAAAATCTATTAAGGTACAAAACCCAATGTGATTTCATATATATATATATATATATTTACATCTATTGAAATTCAAAATAGTAAAGAATTACATTGTCAATGGTACTAAAAGGCATTTTAGAAATTTATTTTAAAATTCATTAATTATTATAAAATTCATTCATTGATACATTAACACTGAAAATCTCATTAAAATCGGATAATTCCCTGATTTTTGTTAAAAAAAAATTTTTCAATCGGGGGGGGGGTAAATTTATTTTGTAAAATACGGATTTTACGTAATCTTTAAACAGCGTTTACGGCCATGTTTACGATATATTTGAGCAAAATTGACCGAAAAAATAGTTCAAAATGTATTAAAAATAAATTATATGCGTAATATTATTTTTCTTTTTTTTTCTTTTTTTTTTTTACTGTTGCTCATTATTTGACAAAAATTTATCTTAAATAATCGATTTAATTAATTTTAATTCGTTTTTAAAATGAAAACGAGTCAACATTTTGACAGTGCCTAATATACACACTGATTTAAGGAAACACACGTGTGTCATTATGTATACTCAAGTATACATATATAAATATCTATGGAGATGTGGGTGTGAGTAATCTAGCGATAATTATTTATTTAAAAGAAAGCTATTAATATTTATATTAAGATTAATTTTGTGTGAAACTTTTAATTGGGTGAAATTATTGGTATGATTTCTATAACTTTCATCAACAGAACAACCATCATTACCACTACTACCAACACAACCTCAAGGAAATTTCAAATTAAAAAAAAAAAAAAACCTTGGTTGCCTCGGGAGCTAAGAAAGACAATGTTTTGTGCTTCTATTATCTGTCGGGCATGTAAAATGGCTTCAAAGACCAAATTCAGGGGTGCACATTCAGTTCAAGATAGGAGCCGAGGGTGGGGGGTGGAGTCAAAAGTAACATCCTGTCAGGATAGGATCAAACACCATTCCGTGATGTTATTTACAAACAGCAGAGAGATGCTGACATCAGCCAACCTCAAAGGTGGATGTGGCGGTGATCCTAGTTAGAGCATGCCAGATGGATCTGACAGAGATGGTAATTTCCAGATTCCTAGCCTCTAGATCTGTCGATTTTAGGTTGGCCTTGAGATCAGACCACTGATAAGACAGCACATCAATGCTGTCTTAAAAAAAAAAATAAAAAAATAAAAAAAACAGCATCATTTACACTCAGAATGATGCTAATAGCTTTTTATTTTAGTGCGTCCTGGGATGCACATATTTGCTCTGAATGAGTCTCCAGGGAAATTTATGGGTCCCAACTTCAGTTTCTTGATTGTAAGGTTTTTATTTATGATCTAGGGAAACAACTAAAGCCGTCTAACTCCTACCTTGTAATCTATCCCGTGTAATTCGTTTCTAAGAAACTATTGAAATGTATTTATTGCTTGCTGGAAATGGCAGGGGAAGAAAAAAATACTGGGACGTATGGATACGATTTTTTTGTTCCTTTTAGATTTTTGTGCGTCAGGAACGCAGGACACGTACTTATCAGCATCTCTGACACTAGCAATTATTTTCCAGTCTCATCCATGAGGACTTTTTGTGAGAGGATTTTTTTTTCTTGTTTCCAAGTATATATTTACCCACCCCCTCTGCACGCGTAGGATGTGACATGGTCAATCTTTTGAGTGTCGTTGAATAGATTTGAATTCAGAGTTATCCTTCTAAACCAGTTTGCCACACCTTCGTTAAAGAGCCCAACCTGTCCAACTACCGTATAAACTCACGGATAGGTGGCACTTTTTTAACCAAAAAAACAAAACAGGTTTGAATTTCTAGGTGTTCGGAGAGGCCCTTCCAATCAATCGGCTGGTCATGTCAAGCCCTAGTACCTATATGATTGTCCCTACCTTATCGCCCTTATGGCAAGCCCCAACCTCATATATGTGCTAGAAGGCGGTGGCTGGGGGTCTATATGTCCTGGGAATGACGTTAAACTCAATCTGATGGTGAGTTTCCAATTCTGGAGCTCTGGGGAATGTGGGGTACACCTTCATCACCATTACTCCCTGGTCCACACTGACCCGGAGTGGTAGTACCTGTTACAGTCCCATCCATGGGTTAAATAGAAAAATATGTTTATAAAAAAAATTGAGTATCCATTAAGAATGTATTTCAAATTTTTTTCTGTATTAAATGCCCAATGAGGTTGATATACCGTAAAACAAAACAAACAGGTTTGAATTCAGAGTTCGCCTTCTCCTAGACTAGTTGCTGTACCAAGGTTAAAAATCAAGTCTGTCCTACTATTTATCCATAGTTGGGGAGGGGGAGAATAGTTGGATGCATATTTTTCCTAAGAGTATTA
Source organism: Doryteuthis pealeii (assembly GCA_023376005.1). Taxonomy (NCBI): domain Eukaryota; kingdom Metazoa; phylum Mollusca; class Cephalopoda; order Myopsida; family Loliginidae; genus Doryteuthis; species Doryteuthis pealeii. Next base: position 65,623,546 of record CM042154.1, read on the forward strand.
GCGCTATGTGAAATGCAATTGGCCTCATCTCTCTCTCTCTCTCTCTCTCTCTCTCTCTCTCTCTCCTTTATAGTTTGAAATAATTAATGATAATACTTAGTAAAAAATCATATGTATTTACCAAACCCTCCACCATGAACATGATGTGACACTAGGTCATTTTTTTAAGTGGAGTTTAACCGGTTTGAATTCAGAGTTTTCCTTCTCCTAGACCACGACAATAACCATTACACACGGGCACCTCCACAATAAAACAGTATTGAAATGGATGGCAGTTGGTGTCATTTCCTCAAACATGGTATAAACTAGGGTGGCCCAAAATTAGTCGAAAATGCGTTTTTGACAAAATGAATTTAGCCCCCCTATAGAAAATAATTTACCAAAAATCAGGGAATGATCGGATTTTAATTAAATTTTCAGTGTTTATTTATAAAAGAATGATCTTTATAATGCATTATTTATTTCATTTCAAAACTTTCTCATTTTTTCAGGTCACTTAATGTTGACCCCCCCCCCTTATTTTGGGGGCGTAACATTTTTTCGAGTTGGTCATTTTCTGAACTAATTACAGTATAAATAAATAGATAGAAGACCGAAGTTATGAATAGAAAAAAATTTACGGTGGCTTTTCTATGAGAAAATAAGTACCGAAAATCGGAAAATAAAATGTAGAAAAATAATTAAAAATAAATTTTGGGAGATTTCTTTTTTAGTCATTTCGATAATTATTTAATTGGCTATTATCTTATAAAAGAAAAAAATATACATCGATATTTTTCTGCTTAAAAAGGGGGTGGGGGCTAAATTTTCAATAGAGTTTTTCTTCAAAACTTATTACTTTTTTGTATCTAAAATAAGGTTTGCATTAAATAGATATTTATTTCTAGAATCTTAAAATATAGCATTTTAAACTTAACATCAGGCTTTTCCTATTTTAAATGAATTTTATATATTCATTTCAAAACTTTAAGTATTTTTGCTATGAAGGAAAAAAGTCGTTGTAGATAGTCTTAAGGCTACTAAATAGAAAATAAAACTTGTCACTTACTGTGTGAAAAAAATCATTGCATTGACGGCTGGGGAGTCTAAGAGAAAGAGTTTTAGAATTTTGCGGCACTGTCTTTATATATTACTGGTCGCAACACCACCTAACGGAAAATCATTGCGAGTAAAGCAAAATAACACCAACAACAGTTAATACTTTTTGTACAGTACATAAACTATGTTAAATGCAAATAGACTCGTCCAGGATTTGAACTCGTGCTGCCATGTCCGTTTCCTAGAAGGATAACCATTACACCACGCCTTTGGCTAGTATGAAGTACCCCTTCATCGCCATTACTCCCACGTCTACTTTGAACCAGACTGGTAGTACATGTTGGGGTCCCATCTATGAGTTAAGTAGAAAAAATGAGTTTAAAAATATTTTTAGAAATTGAGTTTTTAAAAAATTGAATGCCCATCAAGCCTGAATAGAACAAAACGTTTTTGGCATAAAATAACCCAACAAAGGTTGACATGCCGTATATTCCAACAAACCAAACAATTATACCAAGCGTGTCCAACCTTTTTGTTCTTGAACAATAGCAAAGTGTTGATTGGGTTTCTTTTTTGGACGGCGGCGGTGGGATTACTTTTCCAGAAACCCCCTCCCCTCAACTTTGAAGTCTACTGTTCTATTTATTTACCTACTGAAATTAATTAATACAATTTACTTTCTTTTGTTTTGTCTTCTTTTTCTTTCTTTCTTTCTTTCTTTTTTCCGTAAGAGAAGAAACAGAAATGTCTAATCTGTTTTTGCTCTCACTGAAATGAATGATGTTAATAACAGTATTTAGAAATCAGTGAAAAGTTCAGCTAGAAATAATGTTTATTCGCTCTTCTTTCTCTGTTTCTTTCTGTAATTAATTTGAGCCAACCTGAACAGGAAATTAAGTATTACTGAAAGAGGAAAATAATTAATTTCCTCGGATAGACAAGGGGCGGTGTAATAAGGATATTGACTTTAACTTTGGCTTTATAGAACATTTATAAGACGAAACAAAACTTGGTATATATCCTAGTACAAGGCCACGGCTGTTTAATAAGTTGGGTAGCACCCCGGGGTTCATGAGTGTTCCGTGGGATCAGAAACAATTCTTCGAATATATAATAGTTCTAAAATGATAAACTAACAAAATATGGTAATCCTTAACTTGTTCCTCGTAAATTCCTACCATAAAATAAACTGAACCTTCATTTTATGTCCGTGTTTTTGCAATAAATGTTTTATTTTTCTTGCACCCGTTATTTTACAATACTAAATATATTTTATTTATCTATTCTAATATTCACTTCAATGTGTACATTCTAAAAGTTGTAAAATAACGGGTGCAAGAAAAATAAAACATTTATTGCAAAAACACGGACATAAAATGAGGGTTCAGTTTATTTTATGGTAGGAATTTACGAGGAACAAGTTAAGGATTATCCAAAATATTATAGTCTATGGAGTATAGATGGTTTTATCTGGGATTAGGATTTTGTATTATATACCCCTTTACTCAGGCATATAATGACGAATGAGAGATAGAGATGATGATGAGGGGTCTTATTTGCTAACTCTTTTGCTTGTCCCTGACATCTTCTCTTGTTGGGCTGTTTTCTCGGGCTGGTTCTTCTTTCTGGTTGAGCTGGGTATCTGGGCATTCTTATTTTAATCAATCAACAAGACTTTGTTGTTTTTCTTTAAGTCTTTATTAAGAACAAACCCCAGCCCAGGACAACGCGGTGAGAGCGACATCTCGAGAACCGACGACAGCGTCTTCTGTCAGTGAGCATCTGGTCGCAAGTAAACTAAAACTTAAAATTGTCACACGCTTCCAATCGCGCGCTTCCAGAAGGTCAAGTGAATGTTACCACTTGTCAATTATCGGCAACGGTAATTTTCCACTTAACTCCCGTTATTTTTAATCTAACGAACTCTGATTCAAAAAATATCAGTAAATACATAATTCATAAACTACCTATGAATTATGTAACATTTGGTTGTTTTTGTTGCATGTTTGCTGGTTGTTTCTTTTAAACCTCATTATATGTGGTTCTTCCTTCTTGTGTTTTGTCAGGCTGAAAAGGAATTAAGGAAAAGAAAAGAGACGAAAGAAAAGTTGTACTTTAATGTCTCAGACTTTATTTCTGGGTTCATGACTATTTCTTGGAGAGTAGATTTTTTCTGAGCCAGTCAATAGCGTCTGTTCCCAGTCAAGGTCCGCGTCGGAATGGCTGGGGTTTCCTTTTGGCGTCAGGAAGGGGTCCTTTTCTGCGCGCATGCCCAGTGGGTTCTTCCTGTCTGGGGCTCCTTGGGGGGGGGGGTATTTTATTTTTAATCCCCACAAGTACTAAAATATAAACTAGCAAATATTATAGCTCTAAGATATCATCATCATCATCAAGTTCTGTCGACAACACAGCTCTCGACGACTCTAACTCTCACTGCCCGTCCCTATCAGCCGTCACTCTTGAAAGGTCCTCTGCACAGTATCCAGTATCCGTACAGAGCTGATTGTTGTAGTTTTTTTTTGTGTTTTTTTTTTTTTTTTTTTTTTTGCTGGCTGAGTCACACTTGTGTGTCTATAGGAGAACGTCACTTATGAGCTCGTCCTTGCTAACCATTACACCACAATGGGATACCACTTCACAACTTGTTTAGTTTTACCAACTAAAATAGCCCCTTGATTATATGAGGCCTGTAAGTCGCGTTTCCAGAACTACGTGGTAAATTACTACGCGACCACTGGCGCCATAAGAATTAGCGCGCACTTCGTTTTTCCCTTTCTCTATTCTTCCTTGTATCATTCTGTCCAGTGAAGTAAACCAACGCGTAAGCACGTGTGTCCAGTACCTCCGTTAAAATACATCTTGTGTTCTCATTTTTACTAACACCATGAGTCGACTAAACCACACCATATCAACTAGCTATGTGCCTAGCCATTCAACACAACTTTTGTTGGTATTTACCCAACCCGTTTACCAGGGGTAGGATGTGTCGCAAGTATGGGGCATACAACGAGGATCGAACTCGCTAACAAGTAATAATGGATCTGCAAGACTAGTTTGCATCACAATGAAACGCACTCATGGATTGTTGTATTGTAATTGGGAAACTCCAATAATTTTTTTTTTTATCTTAGGGTCAAAAATGCCTTCCAGCCATTTAATTTGTTACCGAACGGACGACACCAAAAGAGTTATAATCATTTCTCATTTCATAGTGTCATATAGTACCTCTGTTTTTCCTATAGTTAATGTCTGACGAAACCTTGAAAGAGAGAAACAGCGAGATTTCACAGGATTCGCCAATTATACCTAGCAATTGTTAATTATTCTGTTCACCTTGTTGGGTCAGTAAAACGGTAAGTCTGGGTGGACATAAGTCCAAAATGAGTTATCTTCCCTTGCTGCAGTTCGTTCGCCGATAGGTGGCGTTGGTATTTGGCAACAAGTGGGAATACTGAATTCCTGCCTCTTTTTCACTCAGGCCGGCAACGAGTAAACATGGTCTAGGCGCCTACCGCCTCTAACCCTTAGATGGGGGACAAAGCCCCCCAAGCCGCTACCAGTAAGTGACATTCCCTACGACGCAAGTCATACGCCTATTTCCTCATAATAAGTTTATGTATCTTTGTATATCTTTGTCTTAAATGTATCTCTGTCACTTACGGAATAAATATGTTATCGTTTTCACGCCTTGTCTGAATGTTTTTATGTACACACTTATACCCACGTTGGGGGGTTAGCTTTCCAACGTTAATATAACTCCCCCACATGTTATAACCTTTTATTTTTGCTTAGTAAACCTTTTTCCCTATCCTTGATACTTATTGTGTTTTTCCTATTATTTCTCTGTTAACTCTGATACTCGAGTTACAACCCATTGATAAATGCTGAACATTTTATTGAAATCTAATTATTCTGCTATCTCGTTTCTGCGAAGAGGTCCACAGTAGTTTTAAGCAGGCGGATAGCAAAAAAACATAAAACAATTAAATAAAATAACAAAAGCAAAAATGAAGTCAATAAATGTTACAAAGATTATGTATTGTCAAGTACATACATAGATGTAATATATAAGAAATAATAACAAGAAGAAAGCAAAAAGAAAGAAAGAAAGATGTTTATTTTCACACATTACATTTTTTTACAAAAGACACAACAAATGATTAATGTGTGGAGGATGATCACTAATTAGAACTGAGCCTATTATAGTAATGACCACCTCTGCTATTTCATAGAATTTCAGGTTTTAAATAGGTTTCAAATATTTTAACAGATATAAGTAATTCTTTTAAGAAGAACAAAGGATATCAATTTTAAATAGCCAGTAGAGACTGGGTTTCTTTTTTGTTGGTATTTGATTACTCTCTACCTTTTAAACCAACCAATAGTAATTCCTCCATTGAAGTGAGAAGAGTCTTGGTTATTTCCTATAAGTCAAACATAAACAAAGGGGAACCAATCTTGACTGATAAATTGTTTATTTATTCATTGATCTACTAGGAAAAAAGAAGACGGGTTTAGGGTTAGTTTAATGGGAAAATAATTTATCAGTCAAGAGTGGTTCCCCTTTGTTTATGTTAGACTAAAAGTATTTACGGTATTCGAAGGGGCTTTTATTTCCCCGTAGTCGTTGGCAAATTGTCGGACAAAAAGAACAAACACAAAAGTAGAATGCAGACACTTGTATTACAAAATTTACAAGGTTTACAAAAGTACAAGGATTTACAAAGGGTTTAACAACAAAAAGCTTTTGCAAATTAGATGGAATTCGCGACCAGACTTATCTGTTCTAAGAGTTCTTGGTGTCGTGGTGATAGAGGTGTTCTGTCGTTGATAGGAAAATGGCTCTAAGAAGCTTCTCGGGTCGTTTCTCGTTCTTCGGTCAGTATGCTATTATAACAGCCAGTTACAGTATGCTGAAGTAATGCCTTAGAAAGTTTGTTGAAGGTTTTTAGGGAACGGTAATACCGCGACTACCCTTAGTGCGTGGTCTGTGATAAGTGACGTAGGGTTTTGATTCTCACACCAATATCCCATTGGCGATTTGTCCCCCTAGTGGCAGGGGAAGATAATTCACATGGAATTTCTGACAAGACTTATAGGAAATAACCAGAGTCTCTTTCGAGTCGCGGTCAATTTCGTCTTCTATGAGACGATGGTCGGCATTCTGGACGTCTGGGTCGGAATTTTCGGAACCCCCGACATTTTTCCATTGTATCAGACGAACATTTCTCGTGCGGGTCTCTGTCAGCTGATAAAAGTTTCATTTCATAAATGCTGCTGACCTCTTGTTTGTCATTATATTCTATTGCCTCAAAATATGATTTAAAAATAATAACGTCTTTATCAGATGAGCTATGATGAAATATTTTCTCATCTATGTTGGGTTTTATTTTTATTGTTTTTTGTTGTTTTTTTTTTTTTTTTTTCCATCTCTGCGTTATGCGGGCTTTACAAACTTTCTGATAATCCGAGGTGCAGGGTATGAACACTATCCTTCAGTTAGTGAGACAAGTCTATATCCATTTTTCTGTTTTCTCAAGAATCTCATGTCATAAGAGGCAAAGAGTTCGGTGTCTTTAGTGTGGTTGACCTCAGATAATAGTTAAATGTCTTTCAGACTAACCTTTGGATAAAAAAAGATTAAGAGATGTGGCTTTTCCCAGAAAGCGAAGAGGTGTGTGTTGCCTGGTTGAGGAGATGGAAGAACTGGAGAATTCCAAAATGAGCGGGAAATATGGATGACGTAATCAGTCGATAGTTGATAACGAGGTTATTCGAGAATTGATAACGTGGTCAGTTATGAGTTGGCAGTTCCACGTATTAGTCAGAGGTCATGTTCAGGTCGGACACTGGTGGTGGGGGGAAGGAAGGAATAGTTTTCAGAGAAGAAACTATGTAGGTAGGTATGTAGGAGGGTAGTAATTCAAACAATTCCTGGTTCAGTTACTATTAGGGGACCAAGTAAACAATAGGCACCCCAGCTGGGATCTGTTTTTTAAAGGAACACCTTAAATTCCCGGTTGTTTGTTTACAAACAACAGACGATTTTTTTGCATTAGAATTTCACTGTAAGATTTTTTTTTAAAGTTCGTTCACGTATATTTACAACTCAAAGGCATGTTTTATACTAAAATAGTTTTCGATTTTATTTAAAAAATTAGTTATTTCATGTTGTTGTTGTTAATTCAATAGGATTTTTTTAAATTATAAAACTTTAAACGAATGACACATTATTATAGTAAAGACACATTTTTATATTAAAATAGTTTTTGTTTAATCAGAAGAGAAATGCAGATATGTTTATTTAAATGAAAATAGTTTTTATTTATAAATATTTTTTTATGTTTATTTAAATAAATTGTTCGGAAATGGTATCACACAATTTATAAAGTTTATTTTCCAATCGCCTCTCGTACCACATCTGGAAGTGTGCAGTGAAAAGCAAAAGGTGTTCCTTTCGAGGCGGCTCCTAGCTGGGGTGCCTATTGGATACTTGGCCCCTATTAGGAGATATGTTTGTTAGGAAGAATAGGTTGCATTTGATGAAAACATAATACTAATAGTTATTTTTTTTTTGTAACATCAAAAGTTCTGTGTGCATACTGTTACGTTCTCAGTGAAATCTTATAGTTCATAAATTTTTCATTACAGCTAAAAAAAAAAAAAAAGCTTGTTTGAGGTCACTTGCAAATGTAGCAGTAAGCAATCACATGACCAGGAATTAAGACTTTTTTAGCCAATCAAAAGGCACTGTATACTGAAGGTGTGGATACTTTCTTGATCCCATCAAAAGCATATAGATAGCACCCCACATTCTAAAATGGGCAATTCTCGTTCATGCAATCCCTGTTCATCTTTGACAGTCATTCCCTTGCTCAACTCAATGAACAAGTATGGATTTTGTTGGCATCCTTCCGTCTGCTAAAGACGATGGCGTAATGTCCAATTTTTTTAAAACTGCATCTGTGCGAGTGGCTGAACAGTATTGAGAATTCTGAGGTATGGGGGTTATCGTCCTTGTCTATGAGCCTCTGTTTCGAAACAACCAATCCCAGGCTAGAATACTTTGGCGGTAAAACCCAAAGTGGGAAACTCTTCCTATTTCTGCTCGACCAGCATCGAAGACGGACCACAAATTGAACGTCCTCATATCCAGCATTACGACAGATAGGCCGTAGCATGGGGATCCGATAATTCACCCTACCTCAGGAGTCAGTTTTTTTACAAATTACATACATTTGTGCTGACGCACTAAAATTTTGCAACCTTATTGTATATATATATATATATATATATATATATATATATATATTCTGTAATACAAGTCTTTATTCCTATTTCAAGTTGTTCGTTTTATTCTTAACTCGTGACCTGTCTGTCACCATTTGTGGTTAAATCTTTATAACAGGCCAATTTTTGAATAGCAATCTCTGGTGTAGTGACTACAAACAAAGTGATGCTTGCTGGAGTTGTTGTCTTTCCTTCCTTCTGGCTCTCTTTTCTGTGGCAGCTTCTTTCCTATTTTTTTTTCGTGCTTTATTTGACAAGGAGATGCCAGGGAGTTCTGTTTTCTGCACCAACCTCCCATGTGTTGGTGTTGATGTGGCATGTCTTCATGTCATTCTTGCAAACGTCTTTGAAGTTTCCAGACCAGGCATGGATAATACTCAGAATAATATCTTTTTGGGACCAAGTCACCTTACCACACCAGGGGTGTTCAAAGTTTAGGTACTGGACATGTATGCCAAAAATTATGATATTGTAAAAAGTACATGGTACCTCTAAAGGAGGTGGGGTCATTCTTAAAATAAGGTAACCAAGCGAGTACCCCGTACTATTAGTATTTTTGTAATTTAACCATTGTAGTTCTTTCAGATAATAACAAAATAAATAAAATTATTCTAATTAATTATTATTCTGATAAATCCATTGCAATCTATTAGATTTCCATATGACACAGTTGAATGAGTTATCTATCTTTATTAAATTATAAAAATGACTTGATTAGTTAAATTAAACGTTAAAACTAATAGAAAAATGATATGATGACATGGATAGGGAAAAAAATGAAATAATTTATCATAAATTATTTTAATTTATAATCTACACTAGCTAAAATATGCGCCCTCTAGGTACAAGTATTTAAGTTTTAATGTAATGAAATATATCAAATTATAAAGACTTATGAAACTAAATAAGAATGCAGATAAAAAGAGGGGGGTATAATCGGAAAATAGAACAATTGAAACTTAATCTTCCGTCACTCCCGTCTTTCATTGCTAAATTTTCTTAATTTAACTATTTAATTAAAATAGGAAGTAAAGAATAAAATTACAATTATTTCTTCTTGTTAATGGGTTTCTTTTAAGATTTATCCCGGGATTTTTTTTCATATTCATTAAGATAAAACAAACAATTAGAAACAATCGTGACAATATTTACAGACAGGTTAATTTGAAACATGGAACAACTATTCCGTAAAGAATAAAATGACAGTTATTTTATCTTGTTAATGGATTTCATTTAAGATTCATTGAAGAGATTTTTGACAATCAATAATACTAAGGTATGCAAATTACATTGTAAAAACACATAGTTAACAGTATTAATAATGTAAACAATTTATTAATAATTGAGGTTTTAAAAAAAAAATGGAGAATGTGATGTCAATAACTAAGAGAATTGTGACTTGAGTAGGAATATAGTTTCGGTTACAGACGGAAAAACACACAATCTCCATTATAATAAGATAATAAGATATATGAATAGATTATTTATACTATATCTACATCTAGATCATTAATGCTATGTCCAAGTACTAGGTAGCAGGTACTTTTTACAATATCACAATTTTTCCTTAATGCCGAAAATAGGGGGGGGGGGCATTTTCAGCATACATGTCAGGCACCTAAAATATTACCCCCACCCTCGACCTCACATATACACGAAATGAAAGTTATCCATAAACACCGTAGAATAGACATTCAACAACTAAGCTTCCCATAATCTCTCTGAACTAATATTGTTATTTACTTAGCTTACATGTGGCACAAGGCCAGAAGTATGGGGCACCAAATGAGAATCGAACTCACTAACAATGGCCTGCGAATCTAGATTGCTAACCATTAACCACGTAAGTTGCCCACACTGAACTAATATAAGTAAAAGAGAACCCTCTTGTACATTTCTATATTCATTGCGGTCAAGCCACGCTGAAAACATGAATAATTGGTGTGTCAGAGGTCTAAAGTCTCGCCAGCGGTGTCAAAGTTTACGTACTAGACTTGTATGACGAAAAGGGAGGGGTCTCTTATTAAGGAAAAATTGAGATATTTTAAAAAGTACCTGGTATCTAATACTTAAGCATAGCATTTATTATTTAGATAGATATAATATAGATAATTTATTTATAAATCTAGATAATGAATTAAAGGGGCCTGTTTAATACTTAATTGGGTAACCACTAAACTTTTTGCCTACTTTAAACCGCTCAGAGCGGCTCTCGTGTTTCTATTCATACCACACCCAAACAAAGTACAAAAACTGATGGTAGGTTTATTATAACTGAACAGAAGGACCCAGATAACAACAATAATAATAGGACTTTATTTGAATAGAATGAGTTCTGAGGTGAATAGATAGTGAACTTAAGTAATAAAAACCGAGAAAATTTGGTAGGCAAAGAGTTGAGCAACAGAAAGGTACTGTAAGTAACCCGAGTTCTTTGTTTATAAAAATGGCTTTATAATATTATAATAATAATAAAAATAACTTTTAATTTAACTATCAAGTCATTTTATAATTTAATAAAGATAGACAGTTCATTCAACTGTGACACATGGAAATCTAATAGATTGCAATGGAGTTATCAGTAAAATAATTAATTAGAATAATTTTATTTATTTTGTCTAAAAGAACTACAATGGTTAAATTACAAAAAAAAAAAAATAAATGAATACTAATAGTACGGGGTACTCGCTTGGTTACTATATTTTAAGAATGACCCTCCCCCTTTTAGAAGTACCAAGTATTTTTTACAATATTATAATTTTTCCTTGGGGAACCCATCCCCACTTTTTAGCGTACATGTCCAGTACCTATACTTTGATGCGCCCCATGAGTATCAATATTTATCCTGGCAACCCTACACAAGGCCGTTGGTAATGAGGACAAAATGTATTACTATGGTGAATTAGCCCACAAAATATGGTGGTTAAACTGATAACAGATAAAAGTTAGTAACATGGAACACAACTTGAAGTGATGAGTATTATATTAGTCATATATAAAGAAAATACAGTTTGTATCAATATTTTCAATTGCAAAGAAATTGTTCTGTTTGCGGCTATATTGTATTATATAAGATATAAACATATACTAGTCCACTTAACTGAAGTCCTTGGTGAAGTTTTCGAATATGTTAATGTTTTATGTACTTTCATACGACTCTCCACGTTTTCACTGTTGGTATTGTAACAGAGACGATTTTAACGCCCGCTTCTTTACAGATAATTGGTTGAAAGAGAGCTATGCATATATTTTGATAGATGGCGCCAACATATGCGGGCCTGTGGTTGGTTGGTTTGAAAGGTGTATCGACCAAGGGAGACAATCCACTTACCTTAGATAATTTCAAGAAATTTAATTGTGAATTAAGCTGGTCCCTATGATGTAGGGGAGATAATTTACGGGGAACAAATTCGCAGAATGACAAGATAGGCGGGAAATTCAAAGACAAGAGTATGACGACAAATGTGCTACAATAATGGGTTTAATACGTGGTAAATGTACAACAATACATACAAATATACGAATGTTCATTTCAATGTTCGTTAAGGTTAGGTCGGATATAGCCACCGGTAGTTTGGTTTTTTAGGGGTCTTCAAAGGACCGTGGAAGCTGTAGCTAGCTAGTTAATTGTATAGTTGGAAATTTGCAAGAGTTAAATACTGCGTGGAGTCATGGTAATAGACTTCAGAGTATCAGAGTTGTATGGGGGGGGGGTTAGCTATATCCAAAGTTGTAAGAAATTGTCGATGGCTCTCCAAATTCTCCTATGCGGAAGTAATAGGCAGTTTTTATTGTCCGTCAAGGTGTTGATAAAGTCTCTATGCCCGTAGTTTCGTGAGATTGGTGAACATGAATTCCTTCAAGGGATTTAATATTCTATGTCCGTTTTACCCTTAAAATAAACAAGCAGAAAACAGAGTATCAAGAGATGCTAATACTCACCTTTGTGTCCCGCTAAGGGGAAAGGAGTGAAAAGAGAGAGAGCGAGAGGAAGCAGGTGTACGCTTTTATAGGCATCATCACGTGATCATAAGGGTGTGCTGGGCTACTGCTGTTGGTGTTTACCGGTGAAACCGGACGTTTGTCCCCCCCAAGGACTGCTAGCCGGTGTAGCCGGAAACCAGTCCCTTACTAAATTTCAACAATATATAGTTCTTTATATTATACCAGCAATGATCTCAAGACTAGTTTCCTAATCATTGGTCTTCAACAGATGAACTTTATATATTGTTACGAACTTGTAGCACGTAGGTGAACCACAGGTTTAGAAAAAAATATACAAAAACAAAAGGTGGTATTGTGTTAGTATAGCATTTATTTATTTAACAACAAAACTGTGGGGATTAAAATTTAAATTAAATAAAAAAAACAACAAATTCCCATGGGCCTTCCCCGGAAGAACACTCCGCGCATGTGCGAGAAAAGTGACCGACTTCCGACCCCCAAGAGAATATCCCGGCCATTCTAGTTTAGGCCGTAACTGAGTCTGATATTCCCTTGCCACAGGCGACTATGACCGGTGTTATGTATAATCAATGGTCAGCAAAAAGAACCCTTTAGAATGTTCTTAGGATTCTCTGACGCCAGAGTTGAGGTTGGGAGTCCCAGAAAGTGACCCCAACTTCAGCACGTAGAAGCAACGTATTTTACCGGAAGGAATAAGAATAATTCTGTTTGGTCATGTCACGTCAACCGGCCTGGAGAAGAGGAAGGCAAAGGGATGAACGGGAATACACCCCCACCTCCTTTTTGGGGGGAAGGAAAGAGATCCCTATCATTAGTTTTAGTTTTTTACTCGGGACCCGGTCAGTAAAGACAGTAGGATTCCTCACCTCGTTGGGGACGGGAGAAAATCGCCCCATGAAGAAATTTACTACTACCAAGAGAGTTTAATCCCAGAGCCAGCCGGGGGCAGTCGATAAAAGCATATCCCGGAGATATATAAGAAAAACTTCGTATCTGTGGAGAGGAGAGAATTTTCATAAGGAATGAAGGAAAATCACTGGACACAGTTACACGGAATTGAATCAGCTACAGCAAGATAAGTACCATATTCCATTCATGGAAGCTTCCTATAGACTGTCTCTTATATTTCTGCAAGTTACATGTGGGTTCGAATCGTCCCGATGAATATCTCCATTACGGATATCGTTCCACCTTTTTCTCTCCTTCCAGCTCTCAACTGACTGCTGAATAAAATGTATTAAAATATATATATTATGTCTTATTGTTCTTTGCCAATTTTTGCATGTGCACCTCTCATTTTCTTTGGTCTCTGATGGAACAGCGTTGTAAACGTTGAAAACGATAGGCGAACGTAACACCGAGAATAAAGCCTAAGTCATAAAACCACCTTCTGCCTTTGTCTCTTTCTTTTTGGTTCCTTGAATTCCTCCCTTTTCAGCGCGACCACCAAATGAGATGGGGTTAAAAGCAAAAACCCTAAGAACACGCACCAAGAATATCCAGCTACCTTTAAACCTTAAAACACCCAAACCTCTTGTTACCCCATAAAACAAGGACTAACAATATAAACATCCTTCATATGTATAGTATTAAGTCTGAAAGACTTACCAGTCTGACGGAGAAGGAATTTTAGGATATCTGGTATCTTCTGTTTTAGTCAACCCCCGGAGATAATCTCTGATCGATTGCTCTTGAAATTGATCCGAAAATGTCTATCTGATCTTTGCACCAAAACTTCAGGGCGCATCACGTGATTGTCAAGAAATTTGTCATCTTCACTCGAGATTTTAGTTTGTCAAAGGTTCTCCAAAACAATGTGTCTCCTTGGTCGTCAATCTCACGGACTTCTGCGATGTTTTTATTGTCAGTCAATTTCATAGAGTCTTATGGAAAATTAGCAGTATCCAAAATACCGATAAGAGAGGAACAAAGTCAAAGTTGATAATTCAAAGAAGGTTTTATCGTACGATAGTTGCTAAAACCTTATTCTCTTAGCGGTCGTAAGTCATGAATATACATAGTAAGTTACAAATTACATAAAACACTTATCTGTTTGGGTAAAAGTTTCTTTGCAGCATCGTTATAGTTGTCTCGTCATTCGCTCTTGAGTACTGCTGTTATATTGATTCAGCCAATATTGGGCTGCATGTTCTATTGTATCAGTGTAAGGGAGGGTTACTACTTTTCGACTTAGACAAAAAATTGGCCTTAAATAATCGATTTAATTAATTTTAATTCGCTTTTAAAATGAAAAACAGACGAATTTTTGGTTATCTAAATACCACAAAAATACGTCACGATATTGAAGGAAGAAACGTAAATATTTTTGAACTTAAAAAAAAAAATCTCTCAAAAAAGAAATAACGAACATAAAGAATTGTTACAAAGAAAAATAATTAATTCAGAGATCAAATTATCCGATTGGGGAAAAATTACTCACCGTTATCTCGAAAAATAAGCAAAACGGTCGGGGTTTCTTTTACAACAGAGTCCGTTTCATTATTGATATCTTTTTAGCAGAATTCTGTATTCATGGCTCTTTTACTAAAGAGCTCTCGCATTGAAACTTACAAAAATCTTCTGATATAATTATTCAGACTCTTGTCGGTTCATTTTTTCATATTTCCTAAAATAAAATATTGTGTGTGTGTGTGTGTGTGTGTGTGTGTGTGTAGACCTCGTAAAAAAATATTTCCTCTAATATATTATAGGAAAAAACTATTTCAGACATATTTTCATCAAATGGTAAGTAATTATGGAAATTTTCGTAAAAATCGGACCATTAATTTATTTTTCATAGAATTAAAAAATTTAAAAAAACCTAGTTATAACTTGTTTTTGGCTACGTTAAATTTCTATTGACTTAATGGTGCAAAAATAATAATATTAACCTTTATGCAAGTTTTATAGTGTTAAATATAGGGGGAATAAATTTCACAGAGAAAATTGGTGGTGCCTATGGGTATCCCTACCACATATGAATTAGCAACACAATAATCCCTTAAACTGTGAGATTACCTAACCATCAAACCAATGAAGATGCCTCGCTGTGTAAGGGTAAACAAGCTTGGCTGGCAGACTATTATTAGTCAGTTTGAGTCTCACTGGATACACTATACTTCTGGCAAACTAAGCAATGCTTAGTAAATGGAAATGCAAAGGGAGATAATGTTAAATGTCAAGAAAGATTTACCTCCCTTGTAAGAAAGATTTACCTCCCTTACATTTTCTCCATTTTTTTAAATAGATTTTGTTATACTGATAACAGTTTCCTTTTAGTTCGGAACAAGGCCGAAGGTTGTTTTATTATTTGATAATGATAATTAATAATTTATAATAATAATTATTATTTTGATAATAATAATTAATAATGTTGTCTTATTATTAGATAATAATAATTGAATAAATTCAATAATTAAATGACTGAATTTTAGCAGTTGTAAGGTAACCAATATTTGATGTAACAAATTATTTTAAACACCTTCATTTAAAAATGTTTATTCCATGATTTCTTTTTTTTTTTTTTTTTTTTTTTCGTTGGTCGTTGTACTCTCGGCATTCATCAGGTGCACATTGCCCGCCGAGCATAGCAATGATTCAACCTAGGAAATCGTTTTGAATAATTTGTCTGGTGAGTAAACAAGGCGTTGAAGAAGTATGAAGATCTAATTCAAATAAGGACGTCATTGTTTTTTGCCCGCCAATCAATCCGATAAGCATTACAAGAAGCGTCATTTAAAAAAAATGTTTATGCAAATGCATGAATTTTGTTTAAAAAAAAAACGCAAACAGAATTACAGATAATAATAAATCTTGGCCACTTTCACCGGGGGGGGGGATTAGAATAAATAACTGTATTTTGCATAGAGGTAAGACCCTTCCCAAAGGGGTGTTCTGGATACGTCACTAAATTGCACTGGTGGTGAGGCTCCAGTTATAGAGTTGTGGGGTGTGTAGTACCCCTTATTACCCTATTACTATTGGAAATTCCACAGTTAATTATCTCCCCCTGCCGCTAGGGGACGAATGCCAACATCGTATGTTTGTCGCCCAAACCAAATTTTCCACTTATCGCATAGCAGTTACAGGAGAGAGACGTCAAAAGAAACGCTCTCATCACTTAGTCAAAACAGGGCTTACTTATCTATGGACCGTTGACTGGACGGAGCATTTTTTCACAGCACACTTTCGAAGGTACAAAAAACACTATAGAAGGCTGAAGACAAATAGTCTACTTGAAAAGGGCCCATTCACCGTCATTTAAAGAACTGTTAACCGGGCGAGAAGCTTCTAAAATAGCATCCCATCACTTATCACAGAAGGTTACCAGGAAGAAAGAGAAACGTCCGAAGAAGCGTACTATCAACATTCCTACAACGAACAGATACCCCTGTTATCACCACTACTCCAAGAACATTACTTAACTCAGATAAGTCTCGTAGCAAATACCAATAAAATTTGCAAAAACATTTATGTAATTTTTGTTAATACAAGTGTCTGCATCACTTTCGTGTTTGTTCCTTCTTTGTCCGACAATTTGCCTACAACTACGGAGAAATAAGAGCTCTTTCGAAACCCGTAAATACTCTTATTACTCCCTGGTTCAATCTGATTAGAAGTAGTAGTAGTGTAGTACCTGTGTTAGGGTCCTATCTATGGGTCAAATAGATGTTTAAAATTATTATTCGATTTGACCGTGTGCAACCCCCCCCAAAAAAAAACAACAAAAAAACATTGTAAATATGAACGTACAATGAACACAATTCTCTAACATCGAAGCATAAAATAATCCTAGAAGAGTTGACATGTCATTAAAATAACCATCTTGAAAACTGTTATGATATATATATCCATTATTTCGAAGTATTTGTTGTCGCTATTGTGTCAAAATGTTTTTGTTTAATCCGATCAGTATCCGTTAAAGTACATTACGTACATGACGATATTGATACATCTATTTATAAACGAGTGAATGATTCTAATTAACATATCATAGTTATCCCAATATATATATTATTATTTATTATATATATATATTATATTATATATTATATATATATATATATATATTTAGGGATACCCAAAATGAAGCTAAACTGCGTTTTTGACAAATAGACTTTAGCCCCAGCCAGAAAATAATTTACCAAAAATCAGGGAATATCGGATTTTAATGAAATTTTTCAGTGTTTATTTATCAATGATGATTTATAATGCATTATCTATTTTATTTCAAAACTTTTTTCATTTTTTTCAGGTCACTTAATTTTGACCCCCCTTATGTTGGGGGCGTAACATTTTGTTCGAGTTGGTCTTATAGTTTTCTAATGTACAGTATAAATAAAGAGATTATGGTGTTTAGTATAGGTTGTTTGTTATATTCGTTGTGAGGTCACCAGTTTAATGTTAAAATTCATGAAATATTATCAAACATAAAAAGACACCATAAAACATTCAATTATTTAGGCACATGGCATAAATAACAAGACTCATTTTAAAAAAAACTTGTATTGAGAAAAGGTTTACAAAAAGATAATGCAGAATACCGATAAGTTCTTTCATCAGTCTTTTGTACAAAAAGTAATTTTTGTAAAGTTCATTATAACATGTAAGAAAAGATGTTATAGTTTTTGAAGTGAGAAAGAAAGGGTAAGAATTCAAAGTCACAAAACAGTCAGCTAAATTGCTGATCTCTTAAATGGTGATTAGAGAGAGATAGAAAGATATAAATGTTCATACCTTCTATAAGAGAATGTGATTTTATCTTATTAGAGTGACGTGGATTTTAGTTAGATGAATAATTTCTTTCTGGTTGGGGTCTGAAACTCCGCTATTATAAGAAAAGTAGCTCCAAATTGAATTTTTTTTGTAAATTAATTGGCGCGAACGTTTCTGATTGGTCGAAAATGTCAAATTTTATTTCAATTTTCTTTTTCTTTTTACTAGGCTGGCGCAATCCCTTGCGCAAACATTAATTTTTGTCATTGACTTTTGTTCGTCGTAGTAAGAACTTCCGGTTACACTACAAGATAAAGACCGAAGTTATGAATAGAAACAAAAAATTTTTTACGGTGGCTTTTCTATGAGAATAAGCACGAACATCGAAAAATAAATGTAAAAAAATAATAAATAATTAATTTTTTGGAGATTTCTTTTTTACTCATTTGATAATTATTTAATTGGCTATTTCTTATAAAAAAAAAATTATACATCGATATTTTTTCCGCTTAAAAGGAGGGGGGTCAGGGATACATGTTTGCCTCTCAAAACTCTTTCATGGGACCGAAGAGATATAGTCTGAAGGCGTTAAATCTGGTGAGTATGGAGGATGTGGATCGGTAGTGAGAAAGTGGCTCAAAGAACAGTCAACAGAATTTTACGGGTCAGAGATACATGTTCTAATTCGAAGGTGGAACATTGATATTGAGAGAACGGTGATTATATGCCGAAGTTGGGATGTGATCCACAGAGGACCAGCTTAATTTTGATGTATGATACATGTTCTTGTGTTGGTAATTATACCGTCTAGCCAAAATAGCATTACTTTTTGACTCACCCTTGTTAGATGTATATAGTCGTGACAATGCCGTTGTGTGCTATGCGACACGATGTTATTGGCGGTTCAAATACCCCTTAGCCTTAGATGACAGGACTTCATCCTCAAGGCGCTGTCGATATCAGAAAGAAGGGCTAAAGAGGGTTTGCCATTTGTATAAAAAAATCTGGGTTATCTGCCCCTTATTAGTTCCTGGAATCAGACGCCGGGAGGCAGAGCCCTAAAAATCATCAGAACAGAATCCACAGGCACAGAAGTCGGACCGGTTTTAGCAGCAGCCGAATTAAGGTCATCATCACCACAGGGGTAAGACCAGACAAATTCAACGAACAGAATTCAACAGGCAGAGACCCGTAGCAGCGGCCTTAAAGAACAACTACAGAACACTGCTGAAACACAATACAACACGAGATAAGTTACCTTGTCTAATACATTGTATAACATAATATTTCCCGCCGAGCAAACGTCTCTGGCAACTTACGAACTCTCACATACACTATGAACACTTTTCCCTGAAAATACATTTGTAAACTTAACACACATCTTAATATTGCACCCAATAAATATTAACCCGAATATACACATATATTCGCCTTGTACCTTTCCTGAGTAGCAGAAATTACTAACGTTACTTATTGGTTTACTTTTATTTCTTTTATTTGGGTAATCCTCTTTTATACGCTGTTGACCACACCACCAAGTGCTTATTGGCAGATACGGTAGGTAATTAACTCCCATGTCTCCAAGCGCCAATTACGATAACTGTTGTTATTTACAAAGGTTTGCTTAGGTATGGCATACAGGCATCAGGTGCTAACAGTACCAACCGTTGCCTAAGTGGTCACCCATCTAAGCAGAGAAGCTGATAGGTACACGTCATGCGTCCCTGATGCATAAAAATCTAAAAGGACGTAGTAAAATCATATCCATGCGTCCCAGTGTTTCTCTTTTTTCTTCCTCAACCAAGAAGCTAACTGTAAATACATTTCAATAGTTTCTTAGAAATGAATTACACAGGATAGGTTACAAGGTAGGAGTTAGGCGGCTTTAGTTGTTTCCCGAGATCATAAATAAAAACCCTACAATCTATTAAGAAAATTTAGTTGGACCCATTAATTTTCCTGGGGACTCATTCAAAGTAAATATGTGCGTCCTTAGACGCACTAAATAAAAATCTATCAGCAGCACTGCATAAGTATTGAACTGGTTCATCACTACTTAACTTCGGTGATCTAGCAAGAACTGGTGCTTTTAGCATGACTTGACCGTAATTGTATATTTTATACAACTACTATTAAAATAATATATTAGAACATAATCTAAACATTAAACCTTTCCAGTTCATTTAACGCCAAATAAGTTATTATGATAAACAAAAGACTCAGGTTGCTAACATTACCAAGTGTTGCTTTAATGGTCATCGATTTAATTATTGAAGAGGTTCACCAATGATTAACTTGGAACTTCACCATCGTAAAACAGAAAGGCCAGAGCGATTGTGGTATGACGTCACAAAAGTAGTCAATGAGATTTTCCGCGAATCTCGTAAATGCCGCGTGAAAATAAATAAACTAAATGTTGAGGATCATCTAGAAAATAGTCCATTATGATTTGTTTTTGATGCGGCCAACGAGCCACTTCTCTGGGACTATTTCTGTAATGTAATACGCTCCAGTATATCACGTGACTTGTTTTTGTTTTTTAGGTGCTAAAATTATTGGCGCCAAATTCACTTTCTGTAAAATCTTCCCACTTCTTCAATAAAGATTGTACAAGCAATGACGTATTAATTACTTCTCTGATTTTTGTTTCATCTTTTTACTAACATTACGTTTCGTTCCATTAAAATCTAAAAACTGAAATTAGTTCATAACTTCAAATTTTTACAAATTTGAAAATAATTCTTTTATAAATTATATTCGGCATTGTTTCAATTTGCATGTTTTTAAACAAAGGACTTGGGTGGCTAACAGTACCAGCTGTTGCTTAAGTGGCCACTAGCGGTCTCCAATTTGACCTGCCAAATTACCCCTCCCCTATATTTAACACAATGAAACTTGCATAAAGGTTAATATTATCTTCAAATTTTTTGGACCATTCAAAAAAAGAAACATTCTTTAAAAATCCTGATGATTAAAAAAAAAATTTCAGCTTACGGAAATAATGAAAATTATGAACGAAAACAATGTTTACATTATCGCACCGTTAAGTCAATTGAAACTTAACGTAGCCAAATAGAAGTTATGACTACCGGCTTTAAAAAAAAAAAATTTTATATGAGAAATCAACAGTCAAATTTTCAATAAAATTTCGGTAATTACTTACTTTTGATGAAATCATGTTTGAAATAGGTTTTTCCTAAAATATATTAGGGGATATATTTTTTACGAGGTCTTCCTCCCCTCCCCCATTTTATCTTATGGAATCTGAAAAAAATGAACCGTTAAAAAACAATTTTTAATTTTTTTTTCTATAATGATACGAGTCTGAATAATTATATCAGAAGATTTTATACGGGATTTTTTTTTTTTAGTAAAGGAACCAAGACTACTGAATTCTGCTAAAAAAATGTCATAATATTGATATTTCTTTAGCAGAATTCTGTATCATTTATTCAAGTTTCATTGTGTTAAAGATAGAAGTGATATATCTTAAGATATCCGTAAATGCGTATGGTTTGCAAGGAAGAATAATGGACAAGATGAATTGGATAAAAATCGTTTATTAAAATGAACGAGTGTGAAAACGTTGTTGTTGTCGTCGTAGATAATAGTAGTAGTTCTCTGGAGTGGCCGAGGGGCCGTAAGTCAGGAATGGCCGTGGGGTCGGTGAGGTGTGGATATCGTATGATAATACGTCAGGAATCTCTCTTGGCCTGGTGTGAGGCGTGAGGTAGTAGAAGTTGTGAGTTGATACGGTCACTTGGTGTAGGGACCAAGTCAGGAATGACCCAGTGGAATAGTGATGGTCAGGGAAGGTAAGGGTATCGGCCGGCCGTGGTGATGAGTTGATGTAAGTGTCGGGTAGGTGCGGGCGCGACGTGGTAGTGGAAAATAGCGGCTTTTCTGATCCTGCCTGTCTGGTGATGTTCTCGGCGTCGAGGCCGTACGTCAACTGCCGATTCTCAAAACACCCGAGCTTATATGCTACGAGAACGGCTCCAGAATGCCTTTGGGGTGTTTAGCGGGAAGATTTTTCATTGGCTGAAATTCCGGATTCCTTACAATATTATTTTTTGTTTGTTTTGGAATTCCTTTCAAGCGTAACTCAATCCGAGCCTATGCGCAGACCTGCGTCGAATTGGTCACTTCGTGATAGGGTACCATTGAGTTCACTTCCGCTTGTTGCCTCCGACTTGAGTTTTGATGTTTTATGCTAGCGAGGTGTATTTTGTGAGTAAGAATTGTGAATCATAAGAGATATCTTCTCTCTGGTATAACAGAGGTAAATTTGACACGGCAGATTGTAGGTCCCTAGTGGTCACCCTTCTAAGTATTGAACATGTTCATCGTTATTTGACTTCGCTGATCTAACTGGAACCGGTGCTTTCAGCGTGATTTGACCGTAAGTTATAACATCCATGTGTGTAGTGATCATGATGTGGCCAAATATAATTTTGTGAGCACATGCACGCTCACTCAAAAAGTTACTCAAATCAAATTTAGGTATAATCGATATAAGCTGTTATTTATGGCTGCATGGACTTTAAAAAAACATTATCTAATGACCTGTCATTAATAATAATAATAATAATAATAATAATAATAATAATATATATATTATATATATATTATATATATATATATATTATAAACAAATTTTTTATACAGCTAAACTTGTATAAGATTTTGAAAAATAACGGCATTTTATTGATCAGCAAATTTATTTTATTTTCGAAAGAGAAAGAAAAAAAAAAAAAAACTTAAGGCCCTTTCGACCGGTGCTTTGTCAAAAGTAACGACCGGTAGATCGTTTAAAAGTCACATTGTAAATCAAATTGGGTAAAAGAGATATTCAATCAAGCAAATGGTGGGGTAACATGAAGGGAAATAAACAAATTTTGGTAAATACCTTCAAGCCTAAATCCTAAAACTACCCTTTGTCCGTGTCTCCCCCCCCCCTTTAGGCGTTATTATCTTGTAACTCCCTCTGGTTAAACATGAGACCGTCCAAATCGTCCAAGATGAAATACAAAAAAATGTGAATCCTGATTATCTGCTGTTGCTTATCCACCGAATTCTTATTTCTTATGAGTTTCGTCATCTCAACTAAATAACGGATCATTCCGTTTTTATCATAAAGCAAGAAAGGGAAGAAAAAGGACATGCTACATAGAAAAATATAATAACAAAGAAAGAAAGAGAGAGAGTAGGAGGAAGATAGAGAGAGGAGGTGAACGTGCGGAAGCGATAACGCTATTCTGTTTCAATCGAACATATATGAAAATTAATAAAGGAAATTTAGCATTCCTAATGAATGGAGTACGGATAAAATACAATGGACCATATGACCTTTAGGCACCCCTTTTTAATCTCGATTAAGAAAGGATATGTTTTTTCTTTACACCGTCAATATCCGGTTGTTTTAACAGACGATTTTTAGCTGGTTTTTTTTTTTAGATTATAAAACTAACCCCTGACAAACAACCGGATATTGACGGTGTAAATGAAAAATATGTCCTTTCTTAATCGAGATCAAAAAGGGGTGCCTGAAGGTAATATGGTCCAATACAATTACATCGAGTAGCAGAGAAAAGATGGGCAGTGAGGTTTGAAAGATAAGTAACGACAACTAATATATTTACTACGAAGAGGCATTTATGTACGGCAACATTACAAATAGGCATATATATATACAATAGATACCTCCAAAATAGGTCACGTGATCAGTTTAGGACACATTGAACGAAGAAACGTAAATTTTTTAACTTTTTTTTTTAAATCTCGCAAAAGAGAAATAACGAACATGAAGAGTTGTTACAAAGAAAACAGTTAATTCAAAGATCAAATTATCTGATTGGGAAAAAATTACTCATCGATATCTTGAAAAATAAGTAAAACAGTCAGGTTTTTTTTACAACAAGATCAATTTCTTTATTGGTATTTTTTAGCTGAATTCTGTATTCACAGTTCTTTTACTAAAAAGCTCTCGCATTGAAACTTATAAAAATCTTCTGATATAATTATTCAGATTCTTATCTTTATAGTAAAAAAGTAAAGATCGTTCTTTGTCGGTTCATCTTTTTAAATATTTCATAAAATAAATGGGGAAGGTAGACATCGTAAAAAAAGAATTCCCCTAATATATTTTGAAAAAAAAAAAAAAAAAACTATTTCAGACACATTTTCATTAAAAGGTAAGTAATTATGGAAATTTTCGTGAAAATCGGACCATCAATTTATTTTTCATAGAATTTTTTTAAAAAGCCTCTAGTCATAACTTGTTTTTGTCTACGTTAAATTTCAATTGATTTAACAGTACAGAAATGTAAACATTGTTTTTCGTTTATAATTTTCATTATTTCTGTGAGCTAAAATTTAAAAAAAAATCATTAGGAGTTTGTTTAATGTTTCTTCTTTCGAATGGGCAAAAATCTTTTTTAAAGATAATATTAACTTTTGTGCAAGTTTCATTCAAGTGTTAAATGTAAAGGGGCGGGGGGTAAATTTCACGGGAAAAATTGGTGGTACCTAATGTACGGCAAAATGTACAAATAGGCATATATACAAACATATAAATGTTATAATTTCAAAACGTAGAGGCTAGTGTTTGTAGAGTTCAAACAGTTCCATTTAGGTCGGACAAGGATAGTACTGGTATGCAGGGAAGTTTAGTGAAGTTAAAGATTGTTAAGGGTTGCAGAAATATTGCCTGCTAGGGGAATTTGTTGTGAATATCTATTCCTCGGTGTTCTGTGTACCTTTGTCCGAATGTTAATAGGTAGTTGTAAAGTAGGTACCACTAATTTTCCCTGTGAAATTTACCCCCCACACACTTATATTTAACACAATGAAACTTGCATAAAGGTTAATATAATCTTGAAAATGTTTTGTCCATCCTGGGCTTCTTGAATTCTAGCAGCCCAACGTACCTTGTTGCCATGGCTAGGTCGGACGGAGAAAAGAGGAGGAAAGATGTTGGTGATTTGTTTTTATAACCGATCCCACGCGAGGGCTGCTGATGACCGGTGAAGCCGGGTCACCTGTCCCTTAATAAATTTCCAACACACAATGGAAAAATGAAAAGAACGAAAGAAAGAAAAAAAAGCTCTTTCGTAATAGCTCTTAAGTAAACATATCAAACGTAATAATTAAATTATCATATTGTGGTATATCCACAGTCACGATTATTATACTTTTTACATATTGAATTATTTAGCAATAGCTCTTAAGTAAACATATCAAACGTAATAATTAAATTATCATATTGTGGTATATCCACAGTCACGATTATTATACTTTTTACATATTGAATTATTTAGCAATAGCTCTTAAGTAAACATATCAAACGTAATAATTAAATTATCATACTGGGTATATCCACAGTCACGATTATTATACTTTTTACATATTGAATTATTTAGCAATAGCTCTTAAGTAAACATATCAAACGTAATAATTAAATTATTATACTGTGGTATATCCACAGTCACGATTATTATACTTTTTACATATTGAATTATTTAGCAATAGCTCTTAAGTAAACATATCAAACGTAATAATTAAATTATCATACTGTGGTATATCCACAGTCACGATTATTATACTTTTTACATATTGAATTATTTAGCAATAGCTCTAAGTAAACATATCAACGTAATAATTAAATTATCATATTGTGGTATATCCACAGTCACGATTATTATACTTTTTACAAATTGAATTATTTAGCAATAGCTCTTAAGTAAACATATCAAACGTAATAATTAAATTATCATACTGTGGTATATCCACAGTCACGATTATTATACTTTTTACATATTGAATTATTTAGCAATAGCTCTTAAGTAACATATCAAACGTAATTAAATTATCATGTGGTATATCCACAGGTCCTGGTAGTTACGATTATTATACTTTTTACATATTGAATTATTTAGCAATAGCTCTTAAGTAAACATATCAAACGTTTTAATAATTAAATTATCATATTGTGGTATACCCACAGGTCCTTCTAGTCACGATTATTATAATTTTTATATATTGAACTATTTAGCAATAGCTCTTAAGTAAACATATCAAACGTTTTAATAATTAAATTATCATATTGTGGTATATTCCCAGGTCCTGCTAGTCACGATTATTACTCTTTTTACATATTGAACTATTTAGCAATAGCTCTTAAGTAAACATATCAAGCGTTGTAATGATTAAATTATCATAGTGTGGTATATCCACAGGTCCTGCTAGTAGTCAATATTGCTCGTTGCAATGGTCAGGTAGCGGGCATAAAATCTGCTTTGGATCCCATAAAGGTTTGGTCTGAATATAATAGTTATTTGTGTATGTGTGTGTGTGTGTGGTGTGTGTGTGTGTGTGTGTGTGTTTGGGCTGTCCCTATTGTGGATTATATTGCATTAAACTCACTAGGCATTTCTATTGATTTAGCGGGAACATAGGATATTCGAGTTTTCGATTTAAGTGCTGGGCTTGTGAAGCTGGTAGGAATTAGTCGGTAGAGCGTTCGGCTAGAAACCGCAGGGTTCCTAGTTCGATACCGCCCCTCGCCAACTCAGCGTATGAGTAGCACAGGGATCTGTGCGGTGAAGTAAGGAGCTGATAGTAGGTGTAGCGCTCCACTTCAGACGCTAAAATAATCTCCTTGGTCTAGCGCTAGTGAAAAAGGGATAGACTCCCTCGCTGATTGGCTGATACCGATTTTAGGCCACTCCGACGACTTTACTTACCTGCCACTCCCAGTTGGCACTAGGTGGTGTAGCGAGCAGCAGCGTAAAACCAGAAGCGCCAGAGTCAAAACTCTCTTTTAACTTCGAGCCGCGACAAAGCTAACAGCTGATCTCCTGTCTACAAGACAGGGGGGCTTCTCGTCCGCCAGCGACCTTGTGTCGCATGATCAACGAGAACATGGTCAACATGTAAGTGTTTAACTTTCCTCTTTTACCAACAGTCTCAAAACTTTTATCTACGAAAAGTCTATATTCCTTTTAGGACATTTTTCTTATACTAATATCTACATATATTTACCAACCCCTCCGTACGAGTAGGATGTGACACGAGGTCAATTTCTTAAGCGGGGTATAACAGGTTTGAATTCATAGTTTTCCTTTTCTTAGACCGGTTGTCTAACTGAGGTTAAAATACTTAGTCTGCCCTACTATTTACCCATAGCTGGAGGGAGAATAGTTGGATTCATAACTTTCCCAAGAGTATTAGCACTATCTGAAAATGCAAACAGCTTCGTCCATGATTTGAACCCGTCTCTTCGCGTCCATTTCTTACAATGTGACTCCATAAACCATATATATATATATATATATATATATATATATATATATATATATTTTCAGCCGACAATATTTGGGAGAATATGTACTTAATTGAAGTCAGAATTAACTTTCAAAAAATTAGGTCTGACTTCAATTAAGCACTTATTCTCCCAAATATATATATATATATGAATGGAACGTTATTTTTTTTTCTTCAGAATACAAAAATACAAAAAATCTCGATACTTTTTCGAAATACCTTGTATATTCACACGAGAATATGTCATACTGCACACAGGCTTAAACTACAAAGTCTCATCTCAACTGAAAATGTTGGAGTTGTGATTTTCGACAAAAATATATAAAGACAACCTTTAGCTGTCGAGACTATATCTCGCCACTGCTACAAGCTTATTATCTCAAAGTAGCCTAATTGAAAGAAATTAACTGCCGTTGTTATTTACTAAGCTTAGTTTAGTTTAGCAGAGGGCCAGAAGTATGGAGCACCCGGTAAGAGTCAAGTTCACTAACAATGGCTCGACAGCCTAGCTCGTTTACATCACGACACTTTAAAAGAAATTAATGGTTGTCCGTCTCCTTACTTGCAAAATCTGATAGGTTATGGTAGTTATCTGCCCTTGTTTGCAGAGAATGTGGTCGTATTTGGTTTTAATGATTTTATGTTGGTTTAAGGCCGTTGGTGCGTGTTCATTTGGTTGTCGCTAAGTTTATGGGGCATTTATTGCAATTGTAGAAATTTGGGACCATATGACCTTTAGGCACCCCTTTTGCGATCTCGATTCATGAGAACATGTTTTCCATTTACACCGTCAAAATTCGGTTGCTTGTTAGAGGTTAGGGTTAGGGGTTAGTTTTATAATTAAAAAAACTCTAAAAATCGTCTGTTAACAAACCGGATTTTGACGGTGTAAATGAAAAACACGTCCTTATGAATCGAGATCGCAAAAGGCGTGCCTAAATGTCATATGATCCCAAATTTCTACAATGGCAATAAATGACACCATAAAAATACCATGCTCCCTTATTGACAAATAAAACCATTTTCTTTCTTCTTCCCTTTTTCCTCACTCCATACCACACATCCAACCCTCCCTTCTTTCCTTTCCTTTCGCCTCACATCACTGAGTACGCCCGCCCGACATCTTCTGTCTGTCCCGAAATGATCTTTTTAGCATAAAAGTAGATTGTAGATCCCAGTTTGTCTTCAGAATAAATTTGACAAAGCTTCGTACCATACCGAGGCGAAATATCATTTGAATTTAGTTGTGCTGTTGTTTTATCCGCATTTTCCTCTATTTTCAACCACATTTTGTCGGATTTACTCAATTCTTTACTTCCCAAAACCCATTATATACGTAGAAAATTAAGAGACAAAGACAAAAGGTAGTTTTAGGTTTCAGACTTTATTCGTAGGTCATAGCTACTTCGTGGAGATTAAATTACTTCCTGTCCAGTAGTAGTGTCAGATCCCAGTTAACGCCTGAGTTCGAATAGCCGAGGGATTTTCTTGGTGGTAGGAAGTGGGTCCTTTTTCCTGTGCATAACCAGAGGGTTCTTCCTGACTGAGGTTGTTTTTGTGTATTTTTTTTATATACCAATTTTGTTTATATATACCAATATGTACCAATTATATATATACCAAATATATATATATATATCAATTATATATACCAATATATACCTATATATACCAATTATTTAAATTAACCAATTTTAAATTTACCAATATATACACCAATATATACCAATTATATATATATAATTATATATATAATTATATATACCAATTATAATATATACCAATAATATATATATACCAATTATATATATACCAATATATATAATTATATATACCAATTATAATATATATATATATATATATATATATATATATATATATATATACCAATATATATAATTATATATACCAATATATATATATATAATTATATATACCAATTATAATATATACCAATATATATATATATATATATATATATATATATATACCAATTATATATATATACCAATATATACCAATTATAATATATACCAATTTTTTTTATTCCTGTGCATACACAGAGGGTTCTTTCTGGCTGAGGTTTTTTTTTATCTTCTTTAATTAATTTTAATTTCATTTTAATCTCCCTGGTCGTTCTAAATTATATTTATTTATCTGTTTATTTATATCTAGCTCTATAGATAGATTTGGTTTCGCTGAGGAGGGGGGAGGGGTCTTCCCGAAGGCAGCTCCTACCCTCTCGTCTAAAAGGGGTAAAGGGAAATGCCGTAGAAACAAGCAATGTTTGCCTCTGCCCCACGGGAATCTTTATTCCTATGGAGTATCCTCACACTAAACCAAGCTTGTATCACATTTTGGCCTGAAAGGGAGCCAAGCAAATCACCTTAGTATGGTGCTGGGGGTCACTCAGTTAGGATCGAAGTCACTAATGATCTGCAAGACAAGCTGGCTAATCGGCTGGGTTTGGTTGTAGCAAACAATTATCAACCTCAGACCTCTCAGTCACCAGTCTTCTAGCTTTAGTCACGAGAGAGAGAGAGAGACAGAGAGAGAGAGAGAGAGAGAGGGGGGGAGGGGGGGATCTTCTTAGACGTTAATTATTTGCACACTGACAAACGTAAATGAATTGTTGGTGTGTTGTGTCATTAAATCACACAATCGTGTCTGAGAACTTATATCTTTCCAATACAGAAGCTCCGACGTCTGGCAACGGACTTGCCAACACCAATCCTGAGCACCTTTTTGATTTTCCTGTGTCTAAAACCCTTGGTCATGTCTACAAAGTCAGAAAATAGTATCGTGCTAGTATAGCATTTATTCAAAGGCTAACAACAACAAATAAATTAATTAAAACATGGTTTAATTCTAAAGGTTTGTGATACAACAAAACAATTACTAACAATATAAATGTCCTTCCTATATATAGAGGGAAGTTTGAGACCAGTCTGATGGATAGGGAAATTAAGGATAGCTGGTATCTTCTATTTTAGTCAATCCTCTCAGGGATAAATTCTTCCCGGCTTGCCATGGAACTGGTCTATAGGTGTCTGTTGAATATGGGCGCCAAAACTCGTGGGCATGTCACGTAATTGCTATTTCCAATTACAGGAAGGTTTCCCCCCACTTAACACCAGACATAGAAATAAACATATTTTACCGACCCAACAACAGCGCAGTTCTCATGACTTTCGGAAACATTTTTTTCGTGTTCAGAGTTGCTGAAGCATGGAAAAAAATGTCCGCATCAGTTGTTAGCTGCTGAGACACTGCATCCTTCAAAATTTCCATGCGTCCTGAAATTTGTCAACACTATACTTAATATCCGCACCTCCCCATGCACACACACACACACATGTCATGGCTTGTTCACAGCTCATTTTCCTGACATCTCAGTCGGTAGAGCGTTCGGCTAGAAACCACAAGATTCCTAGTTCGATACCCGCCCTCGCCAACTCAGTGTATGAGTAGCACAAGGATCTGTGCGGTAAAGGAGCTGATGGTAAGTGTGGCGCTCCATCTCAGACGCTAAAATAATCTCCTTTGTCTAGCGCTAGTGAAAAGGGGATAGACTCCCTCGCTGCATGGCTGATGCCTACATTAGGCCGCCCCGACGACTTTACTTACTATGTATTATACATGCACCTTTGATGAATTGTCCTGCACCTGAGCACTGTACACAATAATTACATTATTATTTCAATCCTTGCGACTTTTTCACACTAGCATAAACTGGTGGTCTTTCACTGGAGTCTGGGTGACAACAAGTTTACTCAGATCTCCAGGACTTTTCAGAGTATTCTAGCCAATCTCAACAATGCTGTTGTCTGGATGGTCTCAATTCTTCCTCTTATTTCCAGTTCCTCTTGTTTGTTTTCTAAACTTTTTGGGACCGTTCCAAGTACTCCAACTACAATTGGTGTCACTTTTACCCTCATGTTATCTGCTGGGACTACAAAATCTACCAGTTTACAAGTTCTCCTTTTCTTGTCAATCGTTACTATAACTGGTTTTCTGGCTGGGATAAAGTGATACATCTTTATCTCAAAACCCCAGAGAATGTTATGCATTTCATTCTTCTTATTATTATTATGTATCTCCATGAGAGTTTTTCTCACTCGCCTAAGCTGGTGTTTCACTGGAGACTGAGCGGCAGCAAGTCTCCTCAGGTCTCCATGACTCTTCTGAGTATTCTAGCCGGTCTTAACAATGTTGTTGTTTGGATGGTCTCGTCTCTTCCTCGGTTTTCCAATTCTTCCAGACCCGTTTCCAAACCCTTTGGGGCTGTAGCGTTAGTTTCGTATTTGCCTGGGAGAGTTGTCTGCCCGGTTTAGTTTGCTGGTGCCCGCTAGGGGAATTAGTATTTAAGCGGCTGGTTCAAAAGGCTTCTCTCTCTCTTTTCCTGTTCCAGTAACTACGAGCCACATGGAGTAGACACGGTCTACTCCTTCTCGTTGGGGCTTTTGGCCCCACTTACATTACTGTAAGTTCTTCACACAGCATGGACTATCCCTAGTCTCATGTCTGTACTTTTATATGTTATCTTGTACCATTCATGAATGTGTCTTCATCTTTATTTATGTACTCCTTGTTTATGTACCCTTTTACCTATGTACTTTGTATCTCGTCATATGCTGTAGTATATTAAATGTTTTGTCTGTTAACCTTCGTCGGAGTTTTGTATATCAAGTATATAACTTTGAACTATTCTTACAGGGCTGTTCCCAGGGCCCCAATTACGATTAATACGACCTTCACCCTCATGTTCCACAGTTTTTTTCAGCTCTCTGGCCAGGTCCAAGTATATTATTATTATTATATTATTATTATTATTATTATACAAAAGACATTTAACACACACACACACACACACATATACATATATATATATATATATATATATATATATATATATAAGAATAATGAATGAAATGAAATGAGAAGAAATAAATGTTTTTTTTTTCTCCAAAGGACCTCTCAAGGGAAAAAAGAATTCTTTTAAGAGAAATCCTTAATGAAAAATCATTTTCATTTTTACTGGACATTTTCAAGAATTAAGTTAATATAGTTAATATATATGGATATATTGGAGAAGATAAAATTAAAACTTAGAAATCAAAACTGAATAGAATTAAATAGATGTCTTACCTTTGTGAAGTTCTGTTGAGAAATGATTCTGTGGCGTTATTTTCGTATTTGCCTGGGGAATTGTCTGCTCGTTTAGTTTCGCTGGTTCCCGCTAGGGGCCTCGGGTGTATTTAAGCGGCTGATTTGAACTTCTCACTCTCTTTTCCTGTTGCTCGACCTACGAGACACTATTGGTTAGACTCTGGTATACCCCCTTCTTGTTGGGGCTTTGAGCCCCCTTACATTACTGTAAGTGATTCATACAGCATGGACTATTCCTAGTCTCATGTCTGTTGCTTTTATGTTTATCCTTTTACGTGTAACTTTGTATTACTCATGTATGTATGTTCATATACACCTCTATCTATTATGTACCTTGTTTATTCTGTGCTGTATATAAAATGTTTTGTCTATCAACCTTTGTCGGAGTTTTATCTTCAAGTATTATCACTTTGAATCTTACAATTCGAATTTTTTTATTGTAACTAATGTTGTCTGTTTCATTTCCGGTTTATATTGTAACTTAAGATAAAAACGGTCAACTGGAAGATTTTAAACAACTTTTTTATTTGTAAAAATAAAAGAGACTATTTTTAATATATATATATATATATATATATCTCCTTCAAGGAGAAATAATAAAAAAATAAGATTAATGATACCAACGAACAACATTACCCTAAGGCGATTGGAAATTTAAATATTAAACAAGAAATATAGAAATTCGTTGAAATACTGTCACCATCATCATCATCATCATCATCATCAACAATAATGATAATAATAATTTTTATTTAAATATTTTTTTTGTCTACATAATGAGTCAAGTTGCTAATTTTGACAGAAAGAAGGGAACACAGAATGTTCATCGAGATAAATTTAAAGAAAAATATCTGGCTTCGGCCTCAAGACGTCTGAATTGAATTAATCACATGGTCCCAGAGGAGGGGGCGTCCCCCTTCCAGCAGCACATGGTCCCTCGTCTAAAAGGGCCTGGGCTGGGTTTATTGCCCGGTGTCTGAAGAAAAGCAAACCAAACGTATAACGGACGAATCACAAACAGAATTAGTATGTGATTGGATAGGAATTGACTTTGTATGTGTTTTGTCCTGAAAAGGACAGTTTGCTTAGCTGCTGCCGTAACCTTTGGAAGCTAAGAACAGGTTCGTGGCAGGTCAGATCGTGGTCGGCTGAAGACTGGATCATCTATGACCATGTTAAATTTATAAAAAAATCTTCAACAAAACTACACAAAAAAATGTCAATACAAACGTACAATGAACGAGATTCCCTAACCTCTAGACATAAAATAACCACATACGTGTTGGCATGCCGTTGAAGTCCATCAATCAATCAATCAAAAATAAATTTCTTAGCTGGGTCAGTAAAATACGTTTATTTATACGGATTGAGTTAAGTGAGGTAGAGCCTTTCCGTAATTGGACATGGCAATCACGTGACGCGCCCGGTGGTTTTGGCGCCCATATTAAACGACGCCTACGGGCCAGTTCCATGATAAATCGACCAGAGTTTATCCCCGAGAGGATTGACTCAAATAGAATATACCAGATATCCTTAACCCCCCCCCCGATCAGATTGGTAGTATAAAGATAACTAGACACGAAACGACAGCACTCCAAGTTTGAAGTATGGAGTTAACCACGAGTGTGGCAGACAGGTTAAGAGTTAAAGAAATAACCAAACAACTAGAAATAGGAATAAAAGACGTGTATTACAGAATATATATAACAATAAGGATTGCAAACTTTAGTTCGTCTGCACAAATGTTTATAATTTGTAATAACTTAGCTGATATCCAGAGATAGGGTATTATCGGAGCCCTTGCTACGGCCTTCTGTTATTTCGGATATGATAGATTTCTATTGACGTCCGACTCCGATGCTAGTTGTTGAGGAAGAGATGGAGCGACCCTGTTTTAGGTCTGTCCCCGGTGAAAGCTGCACCAGAAGAGGGCGAGTTTGCCTATTCAGCTTTGCCGCCAAAGTATGCTGGCTCGTGATTGGTTGGTCCGAAACAGAGGCTCGTAGACAAGGACGATAACCCCCATACCCCAGAATTCTCAATAGTAGGTCTCTCAAACTTTACTCTATATAGGAAGAACATTTATGTTGTTAGTCATTGTTTTGTTGTATGATAAACGTTTAGAATTAAACTAAGTCTTAATTCATTTATTTGTTGTTGTTAACCATAGAATAAATGCTATACTAACACCATACCATCATTATACAACTGCATAAATGCTAAGAAAGAAGTAATGAACACAAGACATATTCCATTTAACAAATTTGCCGGAGTCATGATTCGTGATGTCCAAACAGCGGATACACTAATTCACCAACCTAACAAGACATTCGTTTTCTGTGCCGACTAAAATTCACTTTGAACGCAGACGCTTTAGAGACAACTTTCACTATTCGCTCACACATACACTACTGCTATATAAATATATGTGTTTTTTTTTGTGTGTGTGTGTGTGTATTTATATAGATAAAAGGTGGCTTACCAGTGAATATGGGTACGATCGTCGTAGGTGCACAAAATCCAGGGGTTAAGTCAGCGATATAACAAATACAAAGTGCTCAATACAAAGTAGAGCAAATTTATTAAAGAAATGGATACAATAGAAACCTACTCGAGTTTCACCATTAGGATCTTCAGGGTTAAATCCACTGAATTAATCGAGGTACCGATTAATTGCAGCCGATTACACGTGTGTTCATTGAATAAGATGTTACGTAACATCTTATTCAATGAACACACGTGTGATCGGCTGCAATTAATCGGTACCTCGATTAATTCAGTGGATTTAACACTGAAGATCCTAATGGTGAAACTCGAGTAGGTTTCTATTGTATCCATTTCTTTAATATATATATATATCGCTCACACATACATTACTGCTATATATATATATTAGGACATTTTAATCCATACTTGAACTTGCTCATACACATATACTCACGCAAGAACTTTACCATTAATTCCCTTGTATTTCACTGACATGAATTAATGTCATTGGTTTCTATACATACTACTTGTCATTTTTCTTTACCGCATTTTTTAATTCATTAATATTTACTTACAATTAGAAACCTTCATCACTAACTAATAGTACTATGGGGTGGCAAGATGTTTTGTGTTTTAGCTTTAAAAGGTGGCTGTGGTTATTCCTGGTGCATGTTCTTAGGGTTTGCTTTTAACCCCATCTTATTTTGTGGTCGCACTGAAAAGGAAGGGATTCAAGGAATGAATAGAAAGAGACAAAGGCAGAAGGTGGTTTTATGGTTTCGGCTTTATTCATGAGCCATAGCCACCACATGACAAGGAAATATCTCCCTGGCCAGTAGTAGTGACCGGACACAGCTAAGGCCTAAACTCGAATGGCCGAGAGATTCTCTTGGGGGTCGGAAGTGGGTCCTTTTTCCTGGACATGCGCCGAGGGTTCTTCCGGTGAAGGCTCATGGGAGTTTGTTATTTTTTAAATTGTAATTTTATTTTAATCCCCACAGTACACGCAACAAACTAAAGAATGAACAGAGAAGAATAAGTTTATTTTCCTGAACTCCCACCAGGTCGGAATAACTCAAAGTCTTTTTGACGAGGGGGGAGCCACGCACAAACCGAAGCTCATACGGTGGCCAGTACAAAAGATCCGTGGTCCCGTCGGCATTCGCCTTTTATGGGCGCCTCGGTCACCGGGCAATAAATCGGTCCCGTCTCTTTTAGACGATGAGGCACGTACTGCCTAATGAGGGGGGCTCCCTGGGACCACACGATTTATTTTACATCACTTACCGGTTCAGAAACCGAGACTCCTAAACCAGGTATAACAATTAACTAACGCCTGTTTCTTATAATGCATTAGTTTATTTAAAAGAGAGTAACCTAACACAGAATATTCGGTAGGAAAAAAGACAAGTCAGTTAATACTATATAATATTTAATTATACAACATACAAGGAGAGAGAAAAGTTATCGTCCAAAACTATAATAGAATCAATGATGTGTTCGAGGAACATGCAGAAAGGTATAAATAACAAAGAGGTGGAAACCATTTACTATTTCTCAGGCCTGGAAACTAAGAGAGGTAGCATATGCGTCGCTGCTGAGGAGCGAACGACTGCGTCTGTTGCTTCCCAAGTCGTGTTCGTAAAATGAGGGTGACTGAGTTCGCCCTGCCACGCGACTAAAAAGGACACGTGACGGGGGAGAGTTCCCCAAACAATGCATAAAGGGAGACCATTCTATTTTGTATCCTAACACAGGTATGTAAATAACAGAGACGACTAATGATCTGAAATTGGAGTAATAATATTTAGTTTTAAAATGTTTTAACTCTAAAAAAATAATCTTGTGTTTTTAAGTGTACATTTTTGTACTATTTATTGTGGGTGTTGTGTACATAAACTCTGATTTAAAATAAAAGTAAAGAAAAAAAACTTGTGTATATGTCTTGGCATTGTCTTCTTTAAAGAAAGAAAAAAATACTTAAGATACAGCTGTGACTACATTTAAGTCTGTTATGTTTGATTGGTTAACAAACATTAACGACTAACAAGCAAATGAGTCGACCACTGGCCAGGGTCTGGTCGATACAAGTTTACACGTAGGACGACAACGACCGCCCTGCTTAACAAACAAAAGAAAGAAGAAAAAAATGATAAATAAAATAAAATAAAATAAACTACTGCAATAAATTGCATAAAACAATACAAAATCTGCAGGACTCGGCGGTAGGTCAAATTAAATATGATATTTAATAATTCAATGTACATTATTGGTAAGTACCTCAAAAAAACTTTTATAAAGTTTATCACCAAAGAAATAATTTAATGATAGTTTTGAAAACACTTTTAGAATTTGAGTAACTAATAATATTTTTTGTTTTTAATGCTTATTATTGTATAAAAGATAGACAACGGCAGAGCCAAATTTACACCTTGGGGTGGGTGAGGTGGGGGCAGTTCCGGTTAGGGAGCTCCCCACAAGTTGTCTCCGCATAGAAATTAAATTAGGTACATGAGAAAAATGAAGTGAGCTGAATTTATTAAATTATTAAGAGAAAAAAAAAGTCAGTCAGGTTCCGAATGAAATGTTTGATTTTTATTTTTATTTTTTTCAATTATATTGACTGTAAGAATAACCTTTACTACATTTTTCAGTTTGTATTATACAACAAAGTGATATAATTATTTTTTTCCAACTTGCAGCAAATCACTATTATTTTATCATTATTACAATAATACAAATGCGGTGTTTAAGAATGTTATGCCTTTTAGCCTAGATTGGGAAATGATCGATAAACTATTGTGACACCTGGTACTGTGAATCTTTTTTTCTTTTTCTTTTTCGTTCTATTTATTTTTCCATTTTTATTTTATTTTATTTATTTTATTTATTAACAAGATTGCATGACTACATGAGAAATGAAGGAAATTTAAAAAATCTCTGGAGTGGAATAAGAGATTTCGCCTAACGAGGTGAGTTTATTGTTTAATGAACCTCACCTATACGCTTCCTGGGTTTGAACCCTGGTTTTAAAATTATCGCAAGGTTATCACGTTGTAATAGAGAACTTTGAGGGAGAAAATTGGATAATAAAAGTTAATCTTAAAAACGATTATATTTTTACTGGGAAATTTTTGTAGAAAATTTGAAAGAAATAATTATTCAATAATCTGGGTGAATGATGATGGTGTCGTCTGAAAAAAAAAATGATTAAATTGAAAAATATCTTCTAAAATAATTTGCGTGTGTGTAGATTTTCGTAGTTTATTTTTTATTTAAATATTAGCAGCATAGCTTGAATTATTTCTCGCCGGGTGCTCCATACTACTGGATAGTCGTTTGTTTTACGGCATATCAACTCTATGAGGATCATTTAATGCCGAATAAAGTCATTTTGAGATTCGGTTTACTTACAGTGCCTGCTATTGCTTAAAGGGTCACCCATCTAAGTACTGAACAGGCTCATCGCTGCTTAACTTCGGTGATTTAGCGGGAACCGGTACTTTTCAA
Organism: Doryteuthis pealeii; assembly: GCA_023376005.1. Classification (NCBI taxonomy): domain Eukaryota; kingdom Metazoa; phylum Mollusca; class Cephalopoda; order Myopsida; family Loliginidae; genus Doryteuthis; species Doryteuthis pealeii. The sequence continues at coordinate 65,662,045 of CM042154.1, forward strand.
CATGATTAGACTGTAAGCCCCATATTACTGGCCTTGTACCACAGCTGAGATGTGAAGTAAAGTCGTCGGGTGGCCTAATGTCGGTATCAGCCAGACACCGAGGGAGCCTATCCTCTTCTCATTAACACTAGACCAAGGAGATTGTCTTTTGTTTTTTTTTGCGTCTGGGGTGGATCGCCACACCTACCATCAGCTCCTTACTTTACCGCACTTAATAGCTTAGTAAGTAAATGACATTAAATTAAACTATATTAAATTAAATTACTTTAAAATGGTGAAATGATTTCTAGTTGAAAGAAAAAAACATTCTCAGTGAATTAAATAGAAAATGAACCAAGGACTATAAAAAAAACAACAAAAAACAACAAACAAACAAACAAACAAACAAAAACAAGTAAAATTTCAGACGCGAAACAAATATGGGTAATCCTTAACTATTTCCTCGTAAATTCCTATCATAAAATAAACTGAACCCTCATTTTATGTCCGTGTTTTTGCAATAAATGTTATTTTACAATGCTAGATATATTTTCTTTATCTATTTTAATATTCACTTCAGTGTGTATATTCTAAAAGTTTTTATTTTGTGAGAATGGTTAGTTTTAAAGTGTTAGTTTTAAACATGGACATAAAATAAGGGTTCAGTTTATTTTATGGTAGGAATTTACGAGGAAATAGTTAAGGATTACCTTTATTTGTACATTTTATTTTATTTTTTCCTCAAGAGAAAATTAATTTCGACCTAGCATAATCAAAGTTAGTTTCACGACAAAAGGGAAATGTAATAGTATAGTAGATAGATATTTACCCAATCCGTGTGGGGCTTCCAGCGAGGATCGAACTCGCTATTCAGCTTGTGATGAATCTGCGAGACTAGGGAAAAAAATGTAATAGTATTTTTCAAAATATCTATTTCCTAGAAAAAAAAAATCAACGGGTCAGTTATGGCATATGGACTTAAAGAGGGCACCTCACGTGGTGTAATTGTTAGCGAGTTCGATTCTCACTGGGTGCCTCCACACTTCTTGCTTTATGTTACAACTGAGTTAGGCTTAGTATAACGTGGGGGGACCTCGCGTGGTATATTGGTTAGCAAACTAGACTGGCAAACCGTTATAAGTGAGTTCGAGTCAGACTGGGTGCACCCTTACTTCCGGTCTTGTGCCACAACTAAATAACCACGTGGATTTACACTAGTGACCAACAAAGCTCCACACGTTGTTCTAAAACGAACGACTGACTTTTTATATAGCATTTATTGTTACATACAATAGTGGAGGGGGAGAAATCGGATCAAATATGGATTTAGTTTTATTTACGAGATTTTTTAAGTGGTGGTGTTGGGTGTTAAGTCATGTTCTCTTGCAGGAAACAGCTGGAAGTTCATGTCAATAGAATTTTGGTGAAATAGTTATTAGATTTATTTATTTATTCATTCATTCAATTATTTATGTACAGAGAATATTTGTTCCAGTTTTGAAGTAATTTTTACTACTCTGGATGGAAACAACGCGTATGCGTCTGTCTGTTTAGTGTGGGTAATAATGTTTTGACGCTCTAGTTAAGTACCTCAACCTTGTCGTTTTTTTTTTTTTTTTTGTACGTTGTTTCCCTGGAAACCAAGAATAAAATCCCTAAATTCTTATTCATGTAGCAGAAAATATTTGTTCCAGTTTTGAAGTGATATCTCTTAAATGGACACAACTCCCCCCCTTTCTCTCTCGTTTTTGGCGCGGGTAAGAATATTTTGACGCTCTAGTAAGTACCCAACCGTGTCTTCTGCTTTTGTACGTTATTTCCACAGAAACCAAAAATAAAGTACCTTTTCTTTTTCTTTTGGTCATGAGATTCTAAGAAAATATGGACACGAAGTGTTAAAGAATAAGAAACAAATTAAAATTACACCAGCAATAAAAGTTCTCGGTGTTAAAAATGGTTTTCGATATTGGTACAAATGCAGAATAGCGCGAAAGAGATAATATCATTAGATTACGGAAACTCTCGAAGTAGCCTAGCCCTAACACTTATCCTAACGTCTCAAAGGTTTCGGGTATTTCCGTAAGATCTAATGCTTTTTATACGTAATCTAATGATATTATAATCTCTTGTGCGCTATTTTGCATTAGTACCTCGATATTTTTCAAACAAAAAAGTTAATCCATTCAAACAATTGTCGTGGTGTAATGGTTAGCAAGCTGGTCTCCAAGATCTATTTCTATAGAATTTTTTTTATGTTGTTTGGGTAATTTTTATGTGAAATGTAACAAAGAAACAAGCAAAACAGTACAAGTAATGAACAAAGAAGTTTGAGTCGTAACAAAAATTGTCCTTTATATTTGTATTATAAATTGTATCAAATGAACAACAAGTTACAAAGATGTGGTTTGATTTATGAATTTTCCTTTTTAAAAAGTCTTATTAGTGTTAAAGCTTACTTGTATTTCCATTCACCCGGTTCTAACAGGATCGTGACTGGTCCCTTCGCTTGCCAATGCTTTTCTGCACTCTGCTACTAGAAATCCTTTTCTCTTCCCCCGTTCTCAGAATGTCCGTTAGTTGGCGGGAGTTTTGAATTTGGCGTCGGTCAGCCTGGTTTGTCTATTTTTAGAATACGATCCTTTTTCTTTGTTCTTCAAACCGGCTCTAACAAGAATCTACAGCTTATGAACCATTACAAAATAACGAGTTCGATCCTCAGTGGGTTATGTTCTCTTGGAAAACAGCTGGAAGATCATGTCAGTACAATTTGTATGAAATAGTTATTAGACTAATAAACATTTCACACAAATTGTATTAACATAAGGATCTTACAAATAGATAAATAAAACTAATAATATTAGTTTTATTTATTTATTTATGTAGCAGAAAATATGTCCCATTTTTAAGTGATTTTTACAACTCTCAAATGGATAGAATAAAAAAACAAAACAAATTCCACATTAAAAAGATCTGTCATAAACACACCTAGCAAAGGTTGCTATTGAAAATAAAGTATGAACGGACACACAGGTTCGCTAGCATCTTAAGGTGCACTCTGGTAAGTGCGAATAACTCCACTTTTCCCGGATATTACATGTACCGCAGCTAGTAAATAAATATAAAACCAGCGCACTAGTTTAGAATAGTCCAGCTGAAAAAGCGAAGCCTCTTATTGTTGGTACATTTTAAGTGTGTGCAAATATCAACTATAATGGGGGCACACAGGGGCGTCGTTGAAGTGGTAGATGGCGAGGAGGTTATCATGAAACAAACCCCGAGGTTCATAGAGGATAGGAAGTCCCCCGAAAGCTTTATAAATTGTTAAGTTCACCTAAATTTCTACTGGTTTTACAATAACAAATCTTACTAAATTTTAGAGGAGAGATGTTATCAATGCTCTCCACCTCTCACGATGTCAAAATCTCTTAGCTAGACCCTTGAGAACAGGGGTAGTATCGTAATATTAATTAAGTCAGTCGAAGATTTTCTGGTTTTATTGTAATTTTATCAGATAATCAAGCTTGGATGTATTATGAAGAAGAAAAATAATTGAAAGGAAAAGTGTTTAACACCAAACTCGGTTTGAGTGGAACTGAGCCTAAAATCAGTGTTTTGATCATTCGGATATATAGCCGGATTCTAGGGCATCTGGGTTAAATCGAACTTAATGGACATAAATTCCACCATCGTATGTCACCCCGCCGAAAGAAAAAAAAATCAGGGAATTAACTGAATTTAATGAGATTTTCAGTGTTGATATATTAATGAATAAAAGATATAATGCACAAGTTATTTTATTTAAAAACTTTTACATTTTTTTCATGTCAGTTACCTTTGAGCCACGTATCTTTGAGCATCTGTGTTACGCCTCAACTGACTTGAAAAAATGTAAAGGTTTTTAAATAAAATAACTTGTGCATTATATCTTTTATCCATCAATATATCAACACTGAACATTTCATTAAATTCGGTTAATTCCCTGATTTTTTGGTAGTTTTTTCTTTCGGCGGGGTGAAATTTAGGTCCGTTAAGTTCGATTTAACCGGCATCTGTCTCCTATGCAGCACCTCCCCCTATGGTACTGACAAGATGATATCAGAGGGAAACTCTCACGCTTGCGGCAAAAACTACTGAGAAAGATTGGGTTATTTTTCTGAAGGGATCCACGAATTTTTTTTCACTAGGCACGCATGAGCTTCGGTTCGTACATGTGCAAATGGCATGGTGGGGGTGTCAGTAAATATCACTCTATCCACACACATACGTGTCCCGAGCCACACATTAATTGGCCTTGTGTTGTATTTGTCCGTTCTGGTGTAAGGCGTTTCCAAGCTAGTCTCGCAGGTCCGTTACTACTGAATAGCGAGTTTGATCTTCGCTGGATGCTGGATGGTGTAACACCCACTGGTTAAAAACGAGACCGTCCAAATCGTCCAAGATGAAATACAAAAATGTAAATCCTGATTATCTGGTGTTGCTTACCCGCCGAATTCTTAAGAGTGTCGTCACCTCAGCTAAATAATGGATCATTCCGTTTTATCATAATTGAAAGAAAGGTAAAAAAAAAATTAAAAAAAGAGGATTTGCTACACAGATAAATATGATAAGAAACAAACAAACAAACAAAAAGAGAGTAGTGGAAAAATACTGAGGGAGGTGAGCGCGCGGAAATGATAACGCTAATCTGTTTCAATCGAACATAATGAAAGAAGGGAGAAGAAAAAGAGTGAGAAGTGAAAGAAAGTCAAGATTATTATACTTTTTACATATTGAAGTATTTAGCAATAGCTCTTAAGTAAACATATCAAAGGTTGTAATAATCAAATTATCATATTGTGGTATATCCACAGGTCCTGCTAGTTATTTATTCCATTATTACATGAAACAAATTAATGTTCTTTTTTTTTTTTAATTCAGCTTTTCGCTGAATATGCATATTTTTTCGCTCCATTAAAAGAAAAAAAAAACTCTTTTGTGCATTTCTTTTATTTTCTTTTAAATATATATTTTTTTATTTTTTTAAAATTTTTATCAAAGATTAAAAGTTTTTTGGTTGGATTAATAAAAGAAGGTGGTTTGAATATTCAAATTTAATAATCGAATAAAATTTAATATCTTAATTTTTTAGAAAATTATTTTAATTAAAAAAATATGTATTTTCCCGATGAAACAACATTTTTTTTTTTTTTAACTCTAGAAATTAAAATGATGATTTGACATTTTTTATTTGTTTATTTATAAAAGTCTACGACGGTAATGTTTTCTTCAACCACCGGCTTCACGTTTTAAAGTCATTAAAAACTTTAAAAAGAGAAAGAAAAAAGTAAAATGATCTTCTTTATTCGCTGAAATGGATAAGTATTTGACATTTGTTTTTATTTTGCAGGGAGACCCCCTCCCCCCTTTTTTTTAAATATCACTTTTGATTTTTTACTTTTTCAAATGTGTAAAACTACTTCTCTCCGCAACAGATTCTCTCTAAGAAAGTTTCAGAAAATAAAAAGTATTCATATCTCAAAAAAAGTTAAATTTAACAAAAAACAAACTCTGAGTCAATAGTCAAAGATAGATTCATTTAATTCGTTTCAGTATATATTTGTTTTTATGTTTTAACTCCAAGACATTGTTTTATTTATTATTTTTTTTACTCAGACATTGAAAAAAAAAAAAAAAAAAAAAAAAAAAGAAAAAAAAAGTAATACAAAAACTCCAAAATCTCCGAGACATAAAAAAAAAAAATTAAACTCTGATACATTAAAAATAAAGTTTAAATTCGTTTCAGTGCTTTTTAATTTAAAAAATTAGAATTAAAGAAAAAAGTGGCAACATTACTGTACTGATGTATCTATAATTGTTGCCCCTTCGTGCAATTCCGGTATCTTTGGAAATCTTTCACGGTTCTGGCAACAATCTTTTAAATGAATTTTAATGGAACATTTTATTTATTTATTTATTTATTCTACACACAATGATAACGCGTTATTTTTCCCGCCTTATACTTTTCGCCAAGAAAAAATCAGAACAGTCCATTTTACTCCCCGCCTATTGCACACACACACACATACACAAAAAGGGACAGTTGTATTTTGGATGTATTAAAACTGCAATGTAAGACAATACGTTGTTACTTCACACACAAAACTTTAAGAACTAAACACGTGGACTTGTATTAGGTCACGGGGAAATATGTACTGATTATTTGATTTTTTTCTTCTCTTTTTGTAGAGTAGAGCGAATTTAAATTATCAGGAAATTAATTGTTGATATCTCGCATATTTAAATCACACTCACTTTCAGTGACATAAATCAAATTATCTAACTGCTTTTCTATTAGTTTTTAACACACAGACAAAAGAAATTCTATCCATTTCGTCTTTCTAATTTTTTTTTGTTTTTAAAGAAAGTAAAAGGCATTCGTTTTTTTCTTTTCTTTTAAGATGATTTTTGTAGTTTCCTACATTTTAGTCGATAGCGTTTAACTTTAAATTTAAGTAGATTTTAAATAAATAGATTTTCTTTTTTTAATCTAATTATTCGTATTTGTAATAATTAAAATATCAAATTCTCTTTCTTCTCTTAATTGATTATCGTAGCTCTGTTAATTTTAAAGTTATTGTTGAAGGCCATACACAACAAAAACAAATGAATACTGATTAGTATTTATCTACTTTTTTTTTTATAGATATCGTTTTGTGTGTGTGTTTGTTAATTGATTAATTTCTATGGTTTCTCTCACGTATTTTCAAAGTTTAAAGAAAAATGGATTTTTTATCAAGGTAAGTTGAAAAGTTAACCCCCAGTTTTTATAATTTCATTCTTTATTTATTTTAGATTTTTTTAAATGTCATACACCTGTTTTAATGCTAAAACTTAGTTTGTTTTTTTAAAAACATCTTTCATAAGTATTTATGAGTACTCCAACGTAGGAAAAAAACAAGATGAGATTTAATTCTCTAGTTTTTGGTAAATGTTAAACTATAATGAATCACACTTTTGTTAAAGTTTTTTGGTCGGTCATATTTGAAAATATGGATAGAAAAAATCACTTATTAGTAATCCGTGAAATTTTTTCTATCCTTATTTTCAAATACGATCGTAATAAGTTATTACAAAAGACGAGTCAGTCAATTAGCCGGTTAAAAAATAAGCTAAAGCAAACCGCCCGTTAAAGAAAATTAAGAAACTTGAATTAAAAAATTTTTTTAAAAATCAGGCTCACTTGTAAAAAGAAAGTAAGTTTTATTTGTTCACTATTTAAATATATATATATATATATATATATATATATATATATATATATTATTTATTGTATTAAACAAACAAAAAAAGAAAAAAGTTGTCTGCTTCTCAAAAGTGACGGACCGGCTCGGTGATTGACTTTTAAAATCGAAAACTTTTATTTTTGAAAATTTTTGTCACAGTCTTACACATGCTCATTTATTTTTGTTTACGTATTTTATCTTCTATTAAATCAAATAATATTAGGGATGTTTTAAAGGACAGTTTCTATTTACATTGACTTCTTTTTGCATTATTTTTGGTGTGCTTGTATGCGGGGGTTTGATTTTTATTTTCTTAATTTTCAGTTTTTAAAAATTCATCATGTCTTTATTCATAAAGCTGCTCCTGATACGATGAATGTTGAATTAATTCATAAATTTATTCACTATTGAATCTTCTACAAACCCTGTCGGCGAAACTTAGAATAAGCTGACTGTATGTATTGTATCCCTTGAAAGGGATACAATCAGACCCCACCAAAAAGGGGCTACTTGTGTATAATACTAAACTAAATTGCATCTGATGTTGAGGTTCTGCTTCTGAAGGTCTAGGGATGTCCAATCTGCCGTGTCAAATTTACCCCCATCCCTCTATTTAACATAATGAAACTTGCATAAAGGTTAATATTATCTTCAACATTTCTGGACCATTCAAAAGAAGAAACATTAAAAAAAAAAAAAAAATCCTGATGATTAAAAAAAAAGAAATTCAGCTTAGGGAAATAATGAAAATTATGAACGAAAATAATGTTTACATTTTCGCACCATTAAATCAATTGAAATTTAACGTAGCCAAAAACAAGTTATGACTACCAGCTTTAAAAAAAAAAATATGAAAAATCAACTAACAGTCAAATTTTCACGACTTTCCAAAAATATATTAGGGGAAATATTTTTTTACTAGGTCTCGTCCTCTATTATTTTATTTATTTAATCTGAAAAAATGAACAAATAAAAAACGATTTTTAAATTTTTTCTATAAAGGTAATTCTGAATAATTATATCAGAAGATTTTTATAAGTTTCTATACGCCACGGGATCTTTTTAGTAAAAAAAAAACATGGATTTTGAATTCTGATAAAAAATGTCATAATATTGACATTTTTTTAGCAGAATTCAGAATCATTATATATACAGGTGGAGGAGAGTTTGTGTTTTTTATATATATATATATATATATATATACACACACTTTTGCTAGTATATAATTCATTGCAGTTAGCCCTGATGATCCGTTTTGTGAAACTTGAATAGGTTATGTCTATAAAATGCTACTATATCAGCTCTACTAATATATGAACACTCTTGTATTCTTTATAATCCCGACTTATTTGGTTAATTATTTTATCGATGGTTGAAGTTGCGACTAACTCGATAAGTCACCCACTTTTTATATATATACATATATATATATATATATATATATATATACACACACATATACACATGCACACAGACAGTTGCAATATGTAGGGCACCATTTACTGATTTTTTAATTTATTTTGTTTTGGCTCATTGGTTTTATGATATGTCATCTCTTGGTGAATTATGCCAAAGTCAGTTTAATAATTATGTTATACAATACAATACAAAAGTCAATAGAAAAAATCATTTTAAACATGTAAGCACTTTATATTTAGTTGCAATATCAATATTTAAAGAGAGCCAGTGTATTAATATAGTTCACAAATCATATTAAACATTATGATAATAATGATAATGAAAATTATTGTGTACAGTGCTCAGGTGCACCACAACTCATCAAAGTCTCATGTCTAATACACAGAATAATGTATTAGTGTGAGGAACATGAATAGCATACAGTAATAATATACATGTATGTGTACAGTGCTCAGGTGCACCACAACTCATCAAAGTCTCGTACACAGAATAATGTATTAGTGTGAGGAACATGAATAGCATACAGTAATAATATACATGTATGTGTACAGTGCTCGGGTGCACCACAACTCATCAAAGTCTCGTACACAGAATAATGTATTAGTGTCAGGAACATGAATAGCGTATATTAATAATGTACATGTATGTATACGTGCATGTGTGTGGAGGGGGGTATCAGGTATAGTGTTGGCAGATTACAGGAAGCATGGAGGCTTTGAAAGATGTAGTGTTTCGGCAACCTACAACGGATGCAGGCAGTTTATTCCATGCCTCGACAACTCTGAACGTTAAAAAATGTTTCCAAAAGTTATGTGAGCTATGCTGTTTTCTGACTTTGTAGGCATGTCCACGTGTGTTAGAAACATGGAGATCAAGAAGGTGCTCAAGGTTGCTGTTGTTAAGATGTTTAATGACCTTATGAGCATTTACCAGGTCAGTTTCCAGATGCCAGAGTTTCAATGAATCCATTACCCAGGGCAGCAAGATGTTAAACATTATCTCAAAGCAAATTTACTTAACCCATAGAATAATCATTTATTAAACTTAGCCGAGTTGTGGTACAAAGCTGGAAATATGGGGCGCCCAGTGAGAATCAAACTCACTAACAATGGTCTGTTAATCCAGTTTACACTAGGTAAATTTATTTGAATTCTGAGACTTGTCTCACCACTGGATGTAGTTTAGTTTCATACCTATGACACCCTTGGGGGAGGTTACCCCCTCTGTAGGGGCATGTAGTCAGCATATTTAGATTCAACAGTGTTTTTATTTTTTTAATGGTTATGCAGTCTTGTCTTATCTGTAACTAAGCTTAAAAGCCACCCTATTAGGTGGCAATAAAGCTAGCTCATGTGAGGGGCTCTTGATTAGGTGTTCGGCTCAACAATGTCACTTCATGCATTGCGTACATATTAAATTTTATTAAATTTGAACAATATTTTTCAAACAATTAAGTTTTCCGCAAAGTAAGCAAGTAAAGTCATTGGGGGCCTAATGTCGGTATCAGCCAATCAGCGAGGGAGTCTATCCCCTTTTCACTAGAGCTAGACCAAGGAGATTGTTTTTGCGTCTGAGGTGGAGCGCCGCACCTACTATCAGCTCCTTACTTTACCACACAGATCCCAGTTCTACTCATATGCTGAGTTGGCATGGGCCAGTATCAAACTAGGAAGCTTGTGGTTTCTATTGAGTTCAGTTAGTCTACTGTTGGTTTTAATAACAGCTGCTAAGTAGAACTCAAGCAGTGTCCAAGACAGCTGGTATAAATAGGAATCAAGAATGATCCATTCATGAATCTGGGTGATTTGGGTGATTCCACTCCCTGAGTTCCGATTGGCTGCTTGACTGCTTGATTTGAATGACATTGTGGAGTCTTATATATACTTTGTCATTTTGCAGTGGACCTTGTAGCATTTGAGTTACAATCGTTTGTTGCCTTGTCTTCCCAGTTCGACGGTAATTGGAACTTATTCTTCAGTTTCTAGCCGAACGCTCTGAAAACATTGATATAATTTGTTTTATTTGAATTTCACAATTAATTTTGATTATTCCTGATTGTTATCGTCCAAAAAAAAAATTGCAAACAATTGCAGTGACTAAAAATTGGTAATCCAAAATTTAAGAATTACGGTTTCAAATTCGTCTTAGAATGTTTTTAATTTACTCAGGGTGTCAGCCTGTTTCCAAAATGGTATGCTATGTTGGACTATGGCTTCTAAGAGTAAAGTTGAAAAAAATGTGACACACCGTCATTTGTATTTATCAGTAGAGATTACATATACATTTTTTTTTAAATGGCTTAAGATTCAGTTTAGCCAGTCAGTTTATTTTTCCTTTGGAGTTTGATAAAAATTGTGTTTAATAAAAAGTAACTTTCATTTCTTCCGGAAATCTTTCAGAAAATAAGAAGAAAAAATGAGGACATTAAACTGCATCTAATGGTGAAGTTCCAGTTCTGGAGCTCTGGGGAGTGTGGAGTACCCCTTCATCACCATTACTCCTAGGTCCACCCTGACCTGGAGTAGTAGTACCTGTTAGGGTCTCATCTTAAATAGAAAAAAAACAAGTTTTAAAAAATGTGTTTAAAAAATTGATGGTTTGTTTTGTTTTACGGCATGTCAACCTTGGTGGGTCATTTAATGCCGATAAAGTTGTGAAATAAATTCATTCTTAATGCATAATACAATTTTGTTTATCAACTCATGTTTTTCTATTTAACCCATAGATGGGACCCTAACAGGTACTACCACTCTGGGTCAGAGTGGACCAGGGAGCAATGGTGATGAAGGGGTGCTCCACATTCCCCAAACCTCTAAAACTGGAACCTCACCATCAGATAGAGTTCAACGTCATTCCCAGGACATGTAGACCCTCAGTCACCGCCTTCTAGCACCAATATGATAAAAAGGGGTTGGGGCTTGCCATAAGGGCAATAGGGTTGAGAAAATCATATAGGTGCTAGGGCTTAACGTAACCAGCCGATTGATCGGAGGGGGCCTCTTTGACTGCCTGTCTAGCCCAAGAAAGGGCCAAAGTGGAGTATTGCAAGTCATGGACTGCTCATCCACCTGGGTTCTATCCTTAAGCATCATGGGTCGCCACCCATGGCCAACAGGTGGCCCCATTGGGGAAGTCTTACCCCTCTGCAGAGGTGCAGTCGGTGCATTCTGACGCCCCAGCTGACAGGGTAGTAAAAAATTGAGTTAAAAGAAAAGGAATTTTCAATACCCATGAAGAATGTATAAAACAAAATGTCTTCGGCATAAGATAACCCAACAAGAGTTGTCATGCCGTAAAATCCAGCCAACCTCCAACAAAAATGAAGATTCAATTTACTATGTTTTTTTTTTTTTTTTTTTTTAATGCAAAACTGGACCCTGAAATTGTGTTCGTTTTTATGATAACGTGTGTTCACTATACAATAATGGCGGAAGGGAGATAGGTTATTTTCAGACAAAACAGAACAAACTATACAGGGGGGAAAAATAAGTTTTCCTACAAAAATAAATTTACTCAAGACAGGATTAGAATTCATTATTTGAAGGGTAAGAGAAAGAAAACTATCAACAGCCATACTCAAGACAGATGAGGTGATTTATTTTTGAAAAGATATTTCACAAATAGCTCATAAACCAACCACTTAAGTTACTATAAATGTATTGATTTGGCTTTAAATACTTTATGGCTTTGGACCTCTTTGTTTACAAAACCTGTTACTAACCATTGAACCACACCAAGATACCTTACACGCACGTTTCTTTGTTTCTCTGTCCACAACTTCTGTTTACATTAAAACAAACCGTATTGAAAACAAACAAGACAAGATGGTGAAAAAACTGAACTATACTTTTTTTTACTATTGCTATAAATTTCAATGATACTTCAATTGATTAGACACACATAGGAAGTGATTATTTTTCTTGATTATTGTTGTGAAAGTTTCCTTGTAGCAAAAAGTAATTTATTATCTATATCTATTCATATATAAAGGGCAATTGTGTGTATGTCCGACTGAAACTATGAAAATAAACAATTAACAACACATTGATGATCACCAGATCTTGCTTTTTGAGCAAAAATAATGATGATTTGATTTATATCTGTGAAGATAATTAAAAAAAATAATGATTTGAATTGTAATAAGTACAGTTGTCGGGGTGGCTTAATGTTGGTATCAGCCAGACAGCGAGGGAGTCTATCTCCTTTTCACCAGCGCTAGACCAAGGAGATTATTTTAGCGTCTGAGATGGAGTGCCTATCAGCTCCTCACTTTATCGCACAGATCCCTGTGCTACTCATACGCTGAGTTGGCGAGGGCTGGTATTGAACCAGGAACCTTGTGATTTCTAGCCGAATGTTCTACTGACTGAGCTAACACGGCCCTTTATTTGATATTTTAAATAGGAGACATTAATTTTTCTTTTTAGAGTGTCTCTGCACTTTTATTTTGATGCCCGACCACACAAAATTTTTTTTTATGTAGAAATTTTAATGGATCCATCTTGATTCAGTAATAATGAATCTGTGATACTGACTTTTTGCCCCTCCCTCCTTCTACCCAGGTGACGCCAGGTAGCTGCTTCTAGAACATATATAAAAGGTAGTTGGTGTGTATGTATGCATGTATGTCCGGAGGAAACTATGAAAATAAAAAAATTAACGACAAAGTAAATATGTATACTCATTCACTATCACCAGAGCTTGGTTTTTTGTGCAAAAATAACTATTTTATTTATATTCATGAAGATAATTAAAAATTGAAATTGAAATAGTAAGAGAAGGGAAAGTCATTGGTTGCGTTCGTGATTAAAACATAAACAAATCAATTATGGAAGATCAAAACAATCAATGGATCTGTGAGACTAACTTTTAATATTCCCTCTCTCTACCCAGGCAACTAGATGTTCCTAGTAATTTTCTATTGAAAATTCCAGAATTACCAAAACTAAGTAATTTATCCAACCTGTTTGCCATGTGTACTATGTGACACCAGGTCACAAGTATGAGACATCCAATGAGGATTGTCTGCCCTGATTCAAATCTCAGACAAGTTAGGCAGAGCATGCAGATACTACACTGATCCTAGGCAGAGAACTTGACACTTTAGTTCAAAACAAAGTGCACAGATACTACACTGATCTTAGGCATACATACATAACCTGATCTTATTGATTTTAACATGTCAACACATCTAGGGATATTTTATGTCTAGAGATTAGGGAATTGTATTCATTGTTCATATTTATATTTTTGTGTGTTGTTTTTTTAAGATTTCTTTTTTTCTTTTTTTTTTGCACACAGTCCTATTGAATATAAACATTTTTTTAAACAAATCTATTTGACCCATTGATAGTACGCTAATAGGTACTACCACCCCTGGTCAGAGTGAATCTGGGAGTAATGGCAATGAAGGGATTCTCCACACGAAAAAAGTTTTGATAAACTTGCCAAAACTTTTCTGCTTTAATTTTAACCATTTTTTTTTTTTTTAATTTAAAGAATCTTTAAAAATTAAACAAAATAATACTGGCCTGTTTACCAAAACTTTTCTCATTCCCCAATGATACCTGCATCGGAAAAACAAAGTCTAAAATAAGTTTGGCTTCGACTTACTCTTATCTTGCTTTTAAGCTAGACTAAAATATGTTTAGATTTTATCTTAAAAAAAAAAAAAAATGATCCAGTAGTTTCATTACCTTCTAACTCAAGAGAGAAAAAGATTTTAAAGAAATAAAAAATATCCATATATTAGATTACACCATATTTTTACATATTACTTTACTACTATTATTATAGATATTATCATTATTGCTATTACTTACAGTAAATTTCTTTGATTTCTCATATTCATAAGAATTTGTGTCAAGTCGCTCAATGTGCTACTGGTACTATGGATTGTCGTCAACTAAACCGATAACCCCACAGATTTTGTCTGTTGAGGAGAGTGGCTAGACACCCTGCAGAATGAAAAACAAGACCTGTAAAAGGCAGAGGAAGCTCTTTGCTCAATGACCATCTAGCACATTATTTCTAAAGTCCAACCCCCTCCCCATCGCATCAGGGCTGTGTAAACTTGGTAGTGTCAGAGCCATGCCATCAGGAACTTGTTCCTGGTAGGGCCATCCAAACTGGACAGGTCTGGCACTGAGTAGTATTGGGACTACAACCCAACCAAAGGGGCTCTGATGAAAATCCAAAGGGCATCTCCATTATTGTCAGGAATCAACGGCTTTTGGCGTATTTGTCACCGTGTCTGTGGAAAATCTGCGGCAAACAAGGCATCTCCTTCACCTGACCGGGATATGTATGCAGGGTTTGGGGACTGCTTGTGAATTTACTATTCCCTTGTTACTTTTTCCATGAATTTACCACAGGTGAATTTGTTGGGTGGAGCCGTCTCAACTGACCCAGGATGAATGCTGTCACAAATATTCATAACAATCTATATGTTAATACGCGTGTTCCTAAATCTTCTGTCCATTATCATCCTTCAACACCCCCTGGTTAAAAATGAGACCGTCCAAATCGTCCAAGATGCAATGCAAAAATGTAAATCCAGATTATCTGGTGTTGCTTAATCGCAGATTTCTTATTTGTCCCATTTTATTTCACCCAATTTAAAAAAAATGAAACATTTCAAATCATCTTGCATTATTTAAATGACCAACATAAAATTAAAATGAATTGGAAAAAAAAAAGAAGTTACTTGTTTGTTTTATTTGTAATATTGAAATTGTGAATTATGGAAGATATTTTGATCTTATGTCATCCCGGCCTCCTGCCTTAATTTACGCTATGTTTTAGCGAGCCAGCATTAGGCAAATTTCTAGCCCATCTCAGATATTTTCTGAGTCATATTTTTGTCACTTTTTTGTCGGCAAATTAATGTAGATATTTTAAATGCCTTGCCCCCCAGATTTTTATGGGCAAATCAATGTAAATATTTTACAAACCCCCTTTTAAGAAAGAGTGAAAGAGAGTTAAATTAAGATTATTATACTTCTTATATATTGGACTATTTTCAATAGCTCTTAAGTGTTGTATACCTCTTTCCTTACTTTCTTACTTCTATTATTCTGGTCTCTTCTAGCGTCTGGACTTCGTCTTGGGGACTTCGTGTCTGGTCTTCCATTGGGGATTTCTCTTTATCAGAAGCCCTGTGTCATTGGTAGTTTTTAGATAATACACAAGACTTCGATTTAACTTAGATCATATTTTATTCTGAAATCCCCACCAGACTACCTGCGCAGATTGAGTCGGCATCGTGCATAACACGACTTACCACCGTCGTGGCTTTGGCCGATCTAACTAAAAAAACTTTCTCTAATCTAAACCGGAAGAGGGTCTTCTCCACCGATTCTCATGGTATCCACCGGAAGGATCAGGATGAGGTCAAGCCTTGTCATTCAATCCTTCAAGGCTGCCGGCTGAACTTATAACAGCCATTTTGGTTTCTACACTACTGTACAAAATTATTAGGAATCTAATAATTATGTAACATTAAAGTAAACATATGAAATGTTGTAATAATTAAATTATCATACTGTAGCAGAGATGCTGATAGGTACGCGTCCTGCATCCCAGTGTTTTTCTTTTTTCACCATTCCAAGGTAACTGTAAATACATTTCAATAGTTTCTTAGAAATGAATTACACAGGATAGGTTACAAGGTAAGAGTTAGATGACTTTAGTTGGGACCCATAAATTTTCCCCAAGGACTCATTCAAAGCAAATATGTGTGTCCCAGGATGCACTAAATAAAAAAGCTATCAGCATCACTGCTGTGGCACAGGTCCTGCTAGTACTTATACATGTAACATGTTATCAGCAACTAAAATTGTTTCTATATTAACTAAGATAAGTGCTATCACTATTTTTACATGATAAAACAAGTTTTTAAAAAAATGGTACTATTACACATTACATTAATACACAATTACGTCTGTAGCCTAATGAATAGGATGCCCTATTGTCTGGGGCTGTAGAGTACATTGGTTGCTTCTCTGTAGAGGGTTAGATTCTCCCCCCCCCCCAAAAAAAAAAAAAAAATGGAACCACCTGTTGGCTGATGAAGCTTAAATATTAGAATACCCAACAAGATGAATAAAACAAAAACATTTTTGGCATAAAATAACCCAAGGGTATTTTTATGCTGTAAAATCAAACTGACCAACCTAAGGAAGAGGGAGAGTCCCTGTGGCGTAGTGGCTAATGTGCTGGACTTGATTCGGCATTACATGACCCAAAAAGGTTTGATACACCGTAAAACAACCAACTGACCATATCTAAGCAAATTCACATGAAGTTAAATTATTTATCAAAAAATGACTTGATTCGGCATTACATGACCCAAAAAGGGTTGATATGCCATAAAACAACCAACTATGAAAAGAGAAACCTTCTTGCCTGCAGTATCACTTGAATTAAGAGAGTTAGTTTGTTAGCTATGTACAACTCTCCTCCTTTATTTTAAGGTTTTTTAAACACCTAGTAACCTAAACGGTTTTATCCTCTCCCATGACAGCTTAGAAAAGTTACTCTAACCCCCCCACTCCCCCCCCATAATAACTCAATGGAGTTGATATGAAATAAGGTAGCTGAACGAGACATGTTATTACAGGTTCTTTTTTTTTTTTTTTTTTTTTTTCAATGAATCTGCACTTAAAAAAAAAACTTGACCTCAAAATCAAACTCTGTACCACTTGTGGTCAGTGAGTCTGATTTAAAAAAAAAAAAAAAAAAAAATAAATAAATAAATAAATAAATAAAAAACAAAAACAAAACAAAAAAACTTTAAAAACAAAAACAAATAAACAAAAATTTAATGTCATCTGAATCATGTGCGTGTGTTTACCTAACTCCTTGTGGCACAATAGTTAGTCATAGGAAATGGACTCGTTGACCAGAGTTCAAATCCTAGACAAGGCTTTTTGCATTTCACATAGCGCTAATACCCTTGGGAAAAGTATGAATCCATATATTCTCCCTCCAGCCATGGGTAAAATAGTAGGACGGACTGGGCTCTTTAACCTTGGATAGGTAACCAGTCTAGGAGAAAGAAAAACTCTGAATTTGAAAAAAACTGAGATCAGTCATTGATTGGGTTTGTGGCATTCCTTGTACACCAATTCTTTCCTATCGACTGCCAAAACGTGTGGATGGTCCAACAGAAGCCTTCACCACTATAAGCAAACCGCTGTGTAGGTTGTTCATTGGATGAACCCTCATGCGTCGAAATTGACAAGAGAGTCCATACCTAACCCCTTAGAGTTGGATACAACACAAGCAGAGTACAGCTGGTTTTGGAAGTGCTTTTAGTGTAATGGTTATCGTCATAGGAAATGGACATGTTGTGAGACTTATTATTCTACTCCCACTGCTACCCTCTCATTCTAGTTACTACTAGTACTAATATTACTACTACTACTACTACTACTGACCAGTACAACTATAAAAGCTTGCAGTCTCTTGTGTTCATTCATTCATTCTTTTGCTATGTTCTACGTATGGTAAAGCTAAACCTCTGCTCCTAGCGACCAGGGTTCAAATCCTGGATAAAGCTGCTTGTATTTTGCATAGTGCTAATACCCTTGGCAAAGGCATGCATCTAGCTATGGGTAAATAGTAGGGCAGACTGGGCTCTTTAACCTTGGTATATCAACGAGTCTAGGTGAAGGAAAACTCTGAATTCAAACCTGTTAAACTCTGCTTAAAAAATTGACCTTGTGTCACATCCTGCTCATGCAGGGGGGTTGGTAAATACATACAACTGGTTTGAATTCAGTTTTCCTTCTCCTACATTGGTTACCACAATGAGGTTAAAGAGAAGTGTGCTATATCAATATCATGGATAGAGCATGTATATCTCAGTTGAGAATCTCCTAGGTGAGAAACTGTCAGTAACCAACTTCCGTGGACTTTATGTCTAGGTTACCCTAACATATATATGTATGCATATATATATATATATATATATATATATATATATATATATATATATATACTAGCAGCAGCTACTCGGCGAAGCCCGGGGTAGAGGAGAAAAAAAACATGGTTTAATAATCGTTTGCAGATCTATTACTACTGAATAGCGAGTTCGATCCTCGCAGGATGACCCATAAAAATCACGTAAAAAAGATCTTAATTTAATCCGACCTGCTGGGAGGTCAGGGAATTTTCTTTTCGTCAGATTTGAAGAAATGACATCACATAATGATATAGTAAGAAATTTTAATTCAATGATTAACTATACTTTTTATATATATATATAATATATATATATAAATATATAAAAGTAAGTTTTTGGTATGTACGTGTCGACGTATAAGTTCAAAACGGGAGGTCACTCTGATTCGAAATCTTGTATACATATTAATATCCTTTTAACTAAGAAACACACCAAATTTGGTTATTGATTTTTACTGATTAAGGGATATAATTAATTAATTAAGGCAAAATCACCCAATTTGCGAAACTGTCCGTATACCAACTCCTGCTGAATATAAAATATTGTCACTTGCCTGACTTTTTATTACAGCGATTACCAGCATGAAATTAAATTTTAGTGAACAGATTTCGCAGTCTTAAGCCGTTCAGCTCGGAATTTATCGCCTATTTATAGTTCAATCTTAAAAATATCCATATGGTTGGAAAGAAGAGAAATTAATCTTTCTCAATATATAATTTGTATGAGTCTTTATCCATTGAATTATTTTTTATAGCGAGTTAGAAAAAAATTATTTTGCTTCAGACAGCAAAAGTATGTTTTAACGAAAAATCAAATCTTATTCATATCGCAATCTTTTTATTCCTGTCTTTAAAATATTAATTTAATTAGAAATAAAATAATCTATCTTACAAAGATTTATTTGGTAAGAAAGATGTGGTTTTATCGATTGAATTATTTTTTACAGCGAAGTAAATAACAATAATAAGCGAAAACATTTAATAATAACTCAACTTTGTTTTTAATCAGTATTTAATTTTTTCGTATATACAAAAAAGTTTTAGAAAAAAAGAAGCTTTTTACAAAAATAGGTAGTTAAATTATATAACTACTTATTTCGTAAATATGTAAACATATAGTTGTAATAACAATAACAAAATTTAAAAATAAAAATACGATGTAGTTGAATAAATTATATGAAGAAGTTTAACTTAACATTTCGTAAGAAACAGTGTTTGAAATGTTAAGTTAAGCTTTGTTTCTTTCGTAAACATAAAATAAAAATGATTCTAATGTACGTAACTTGAATAAGAAAATTTGTTATTTAATTTATCATAATTCTAATGATAAATAAATAGGCAGACTTTTAAAAAAATTAAGTCACCACTTCCTTTTTTTTCTCTTTCTTTTTTTTTTTACTAAAAACCGTCAAAACGGTCGGAAAATTAGGGTGACCCAGAAAAAACAGAACCCACAAATTTTGTAATAAAACTGTTAATTTTAACTAGGGGGTTTAGGGTTAGGATTAGTTTAATGGGAAAATAAATAAATGATTTGGGTTCTGTTTTTTCTGGGTCACCTGTATACAGGGTGACCCAGAAAAAACAGAACCCACAAATTTTGTAATAAAACTGTTAATTTTAACTAGGGGGTTTAGGGTTAGGGTTGGGGTTTAGGGTTAGTTTAAAGGGAAAATAAATGAATAATTTGGGTTCTGTTTTTTTGGGTCACCCTAATTTTCCGACTGTTTTTCAAGTTCAGCCCTTATCTCGAGATTTCTTTTAATCATTTATTAACATTTTTTTTAAACTTTAGAAGTTACTTTAATTCATTCATATTAGTGTCGTCTCGAATATAACATTTATTTCGACCGTTTATTCATTAGACGATTCACAGCGATTTTTTAAAAAATTTGAGAATAATTGTCTCTTATTATTTACAACCAATTTTCCCTGTGAAATCCCCCCCCCCCCATATTTAACACAATGAAACTTGCATAAAAATCAATATTATCTTGAAAAAAAAGTCTTCCATTCGAAAGAAGAAATATTAAACAAACTCCTGATGATTTTTTAAAAAATTTTCAGCTCATGGAAATAATGAAAATTATGATTGAAAAACGATGTTTTCATTTTTGCACCGTTAAATCAACTGAAATTTAACGTAACCAAAAACAACTTACGACAAGAGGTTTTTTAAAATGTACTATGAAAAATCAATTAATGGTCCGATTTTCACGAAAATATATTAGGGGAAATATTTTTTTTTACGAGGTCTACCCCCCTCCATCCCCTATTTTATTTCATGAGATATTAAAAAATGAACCGAAATTGGGTATACCTATCTCTTATTTTCTCCCACTCACTCTTTGGTGTTCCTATTTTTTTAGTCCGGTCATGGACCGGGTACTTTAGCTAGAATAATATATATATATATATATATATATATATATATATAGATAAAAGGGTATGAAACACACACAATGCTGTTAAAAGGAAAATATTTTATATCATTTTCATTTTAACAGCATTGTGTGTTTTCATACCCTTTTATCCATACATATACCGTCGGATTCATTTCCTTACTCTTAACTTATATATATATAATCACAGCAAATACAGTTACAATTTGTAAAGAAATGATGTCAGTATTTGTGATCCTTTATCAAAAGTAAAAAGAGTTAAGGCATTATCTATATTTGCTTATGTCATATTTCTGTGTAAATGTGTGTGTGTATATGAGCCGGCACTTTGAGAAGATAAGAACATTCAATGAAATTATCATATATATATATATATATATATATACATACTTAGTTACTCTTATATTTTGATAATAATCACATATTATAACCCTGAGCTTACGTTTTGTGATTGTCAAAAATAAAGCTTACTGATATTGAAGCCGCAGGTGTCCTCTGATGCGACTTCAAATTTGTCCGGATATCTGTTGAAAATTGTTGATAGACCTGTCCGGAAAGTATTCAGCTGTTTTGAACATCTCAAGAATCTGTTCCTATGGCCTTGAATTAACAGGGCAACCAAGAGGTTCTTAACTGCATGTCAGGGAGCAGACACTCTTCTGTGGGGGAATTATACTACAGTTGGTAGGGAGACCTGATTGTTTGAGCATGCACACTATACAACAGTCACATTCACAATGACTAGGCAAGTTGATATTTTTTTTTACTTCTTATGTAGGATTTTTTTTTTTTTTTTTTTTTTTTGAAAAACCTTGTATTGTTATATAACATGATATATCCCCATCATCGGGTATGTACATGAGAGAGTAGACTCGGGTGAGAGAGAGACAGATAGATAGAGTTGAAACTTACTTGTTCTTCATTTCGTCTTTACTTCTTCAGCTATATTCTTGCTATGGTCGTCATCTTGTCGCTGTCTCTAAGGGCTTCTTTTGGGCTAATTCTTTAGTCATGCAAATTAATCAACTCACAAGACTTTTATTTTCTTGATCAAGATTTATTTCTGCCCATGTTCTGCACAATGACTAGGCAAGTTGATTTTTTTTTTTACTTCTCATGTAGGATTTTTTTTTTTTTTTTGAAAAACCTTGTATTGTTATATAACATGATATATCCCATCATCGGGTATATTCATGAGAGAGTAGACTTGGGTGATAGAGAGACAGATAGATAGAGTTGAAACTTACTTGTTCTTCATTTCGTCTTTACTTCTTCGGCTATATTCTTGCTATGGTCGTCATCGCTGTCTCTAAGGGCTTCTTTTGGGCTAACTCTTTAGTCATGCAACTCACAAGACTTTTATTTTCTTGATCAAGATTTATTTCTGACCATGTTTTTCCGCGCGGGAGTTAACAACCCCAGCAGAGAGATAGGCATCCTCTCTGCTCAACGTCAGGTTGAAAACTGATTTCTAAAACTAGTCATGTGTTTCTCATGACGTGTTCTCTAGGGGTCAGATGGAGCATAAGTAACGCCCTTTTTAATTTCATATCTTAAAATGTATATTTTCTTTATAATTTTCTTTAATTAATTTGCTAAATCTTCATTATATCAATTTTGTTAATATATTATATTAATCCATTAACCAGTGGCAATACATTCATGTTCGAAAAAATAAAGGATAATCAAAAAGGCTTTAATTTTGTTCCACTTAAACAAAGGGCGTTACTTATGCCACACCCTGTATATATTACTTATGGGTAGATCAATAAATAAATAAATAATTTATAGAATTAATTCAGAGTGGTTCCTCTTTTTTAGGTTGGAGTTATAGGAAATAAACATAAATATTATACATAATCCTTAGGCCACCTGACACCTGCGTCATTGAATTGGCAGTTTCTTCAAGACTTAGGCATTTCCCTTGAATTTATTGCATGATCCAGGCATATTATCCAAACTCTTGAAAGTGACATTCTCACAGGATTTTTCTTTACCCTGAAACTATTGGAGAATATTCAACTTTCTTTACTTTTTCCTTTTCTTCCTTCAATGAATGTATTTGTTAAATAACACCTCACGTTTACATTATACTTACTGTCTTGATTTTTAAAAATATTATTTTTGTTTTAGTGTTTTATATTCTCTAGTCACCGTTTGGTCAGGCTACAACCCAATTCCTTTACACAAACGAGAAGGCAGAATAAACACATTGTATTATTGTGAAGTCATAGGCCAATGTTTTAAGTATTGGTTATTTACTAAGTAATAAAAGGTGATTACCTTATGGTAGATATGGCGCTCCACCTCAGACGCCAAAACAATCTCCTTGGTCTAATGCTATTGAAAAGGGGATAGACTCCCTTGCTGACTGGCTGATACTGACTTTAGGCCACCCCAACGACTTTACTTTTACTTTTTATCTTATCAGTGATGCTGATAGCTTTTTGATTTAGTGCATCCTGGGACACATGTATTTGAATTGAATGAGTCCCCGAGAAATTTGATGGGTCCCAAACCAAAGTTTCTTAATAAATTATTGGATTTTTATTTATGAACAATTAAAGCCGTCTAACCCTTACTTTGTACCCCAGAGAGTGTAATTCATTTCCAAGAAAATACTGAAATGTATTTACAGTTAGCTAGAAATACTGGGTGAAGAAAAAAATCACTGGGACGCATGGATATGATTTTTCTACATCCTTTTACATTTTTATGCATCAGTGACGCAGGACATGTACCTATTAGCATCTCTGATTGGTTACTTACTAAGTAATAAAAGGTGATTACCCTATTTAATTTTTAACTGTAATGAATGTTTGGTTAAGCTACTTCCCAATTCCTTTGCACAAGTGAGAAGACAGAATAAACACATTGTGTTATTATGAACTTAATGGCCAATGTTTTTAAGTATTGGTTATTTACTAAGTAATAAAAGGTGATTACCTTATTCAATTTTTAACTGTAATAAATTAACCATAATTACTTTATCCTATTAATAGCCAGATAATTGGTTGTTTTTAAAATCAATAAGATATAATTATCTAATCTATTGATTACTTTCCTAAACGGATAAAAATAATTCTACAAAACAATCAAGGTTTCATTAATTAGCATAAGTAAAAGTGAAGTCATCAGGATGGTCTAAAGTCGGTATCAGCTAGACAGCAAGGGAGTCTATTCCCTTTTCACTAGCGCTAGACCAAGGAGTTTGTATTTTGGTGTCTGAGGTGGAGCGCCACACCTACCATCAGCTCCTCACTTTACCACACAGGTCACTGTGCTACTCATGCACTGAGTTGGCGAGAGCCGGTATCGAACCAGGAACCTTGTGCTTCCCAGGTGGACGCTCTACCGACTAAGCTAAACCAGTCCTGTTTAATTAGCATAATACCAATAAAAAAATGACCGGATTATTCACATCTGGATCGGCACTTGTGATAAGAGTCGGAGTGAACAATCTCCACTTGTGGAAATCCCACAGTTTATTTAAAATTTCCCCATGAAAATTGTTATTATTTTGAAGAGTATAGAATAATTATATAACTACTTGCAGGACCTGTGGATATACCACAGTATGATAATTTAATTATTACAATGTTTGATATGTTTACTTAAGAGCTATTGCAATTAGTTCAATATGTAAAATGTATAATAATCTTCAGTTAACTCTCACTCTTTTTTTTTTTTTTTTCTTCTTTCATTCTTTTCATTATGTTCAATTGAAACATATTAGCGTTATCGCTTCCGTATGCTTAGAGCATCTTCCTAGGAACCACAAAATTCCAGGTTCAATATAGGCTCTCACCTCAGCGCATGAGGAGCACAGTTTAGATCTGTTTCTATGATGTTATGAGGCTTCATAAATACTCTGGCGTTCTGCAGTAGAATTGCAACAAGGTTAGATATGTATTGAGTTACAGCTGCTTGTTGTCTTGTCTTACCAATTCGATGGTAATTGGAACTTAGTTATGATTATTCTACATAAGATAGATTCATTAATCTTTGGTTGTCTTAGTATCTCATATTCTTTGATTAATTCCAATGGCATGTCAACCCATAAAGGGTTATTTTATGCCTAGTGGTTAGGGAATTGCATTCATTATATCAGGCTGGAACAAATGTAATGTCTGATTTTAGAGTATGTTGTTATATAAATTCACCAACACTTCCACATGAGTAGGATGTGACACAAGGTCAATATCTTAAGTAGAATTTAACCAGTCTGAATTCAGAGTTTTCCTTCTCCTAGACTAGTTGCCTAACCAAGGTTAAAGAGCCCAGCCTTCCCTACTATTTACCTATAGCTGGAGGGAGAATAGTTGGATGCATACCTTTTCCGAGAGGTATTAACACTATTTGAAATGCAAACAGCCTCATCCAGGATTTGTACTTGGGTCGTTAAGTCCATTTCCTACAACTATGACCATTACACCACGGACGCCTATAGTGTATATATTATATAGTTATTTACTAAGCTTAGCTTGGATGTGGAACAAGGCCAGAAGTATGGGGTGCTCAATGAGAATAGAACTCATTAACAATGGTCTGCGAATCTAACTTTCTAACCATTACAGGTGAGGTGCCTGAGTATATATTATATATGTAAAAAAACTTATGCCTATAGAAATATAATAATATATAATTATATAATAATAATTAGCAGGACCTGTGAATATACCATAGTATGATAATTTGATTATTACAACATTTGATATATTTACTTAAGAGCTATTGCTAAATAGTTCAATATATAAAAAGTGTAATAATCTTGATTTAACTCTCTCTGACTGATTTTTTTTTCTTTCTTTCCTTCCTTCTTTTCATCATTTTCGATTGAAACAAATTAGCATTATTGTTACTGCATGCTCACCCCCTCTCTCTCTCTTCCCTACTCTTTCTTTCTATCTTTCTTTCTTTTCATTATGTTCTATGCACTCACTCCCTATTTCTATCTTTCCCCAACTCTCTTTCTTTCTGTCTTGTTTTCTTATTATATTTTTTGTGTAGCATGTCCTTTTTCTTCTCTTTCTTTATAAAAAAATTGGATGGTTCATTATATTGCTGAGGTGATGACACTCATAAGAAATAAGAATTCGGCAGATAAGCAATACCAGATAATTGGGATTTACAATTTTATATTTCATCTTGGGCGATTTGGATGGTCTCATTTTTAGCCAAAGGTTGTTGCAAGTTATTATGGTCATTCTTTTAAGGAACACTAGTATTAATATATGGATTAACATAACATCCATTGCTTCCTAGAACCTTATTCTATAATAATAATAATAATAATGAAATTTATTGTGTACAGTGCTCAGGTGCACCACAACTCATCAAAGTCTCATGTCAAGTACACAGAATAATGTAGTGTGAGGAACATGAACAGTTTACAGTAGTAATATGCATGTATGTGTGCGCGTGTGTGCATATGTATGTGGAGAGTGGCATCAAGTATAGTGTCGGCAGACTACAGGAAGCATGGAGGCTTTGAAAGATTCAGTGCTTCGGCAGCCTACAACAGACGTGGGCAGTTTATTCCATGTCTCCGCAATTCTGAGCGTGAAAAAATGTTTCCGAAAGTCACGTGAGCAGTGCTGTTTTCTGACTTTGTAGGCATGCCCACGTGTATTGGAGAGATGGAGATCATAAAGGTACTCAAGGTTGCTGTTGTTGAGATGATTAATGACCTTATGAGCATTTACCAGGTCAGTTGCCAGACGCCGAAGTTTCAGCGAATCCATTCCCAGGGCTATGAGATGTTCAGAGTATGGTAGATGCCTGATGGAGAGTATTCGTTTGGTTGCACATCTTTGTACAGTTTCTAGGAGGTTAATATTCTGAGCAAGATAGGGGTTCCAGACCGGTGATGCAAACTCCAAGTGTGGCCGCACCATAGCTTTGTACAGCTTCAAATAGATAGCCGGTGAGCGGCTGACAAAGGTCTTCTATCTATCTGTCAACAAGCTTGTAAAATTATTCAGGTTTTGATGCTAAATATAAGTGTTAGTCAAAAAGTAATGCCATTTTTTTTAGGACAGGTATAATTACCAACACAAGAACATGTATCATACAACAAAATGAAGCTGGTCCTTTGTGGATCACATACCTACTTCTCCACATAGTCACCGTTTCTCTCAATAGCAGTGTTCCACCTTCGAATGAGAGCACGTATCCCTGTGCCCGTAAAATTCTGTTGAATGTTCTTTGAGCCACTTCTTCACTACATATTTCACTTCTCATCACTGGAATAATGTTTGCCTCACTTTGGCCCCATGAAAGCGGGTTTGAGAGGCAAACATTATTAAAAAAACAAAAAAAATATTTACTAATTTTTCATATCAGATTCAATAATTTTAATTTAACTTTTTACCTACTTTAAGCTGCTCACAGCGGTTATCCTACCACTGGCAGTGGCTCTCGCACATGCCACTTGAAGCACTCAAATTATGATAATAATAGGACTTTATTTGAATAGAATGAGTTATGAAGTGGATATTAAACTTAGAAATATCCCATCATACAGGGCCCTGTCGGCTGGGGCGTTAGAATGCACTGACTGCACCTCTGCAGAGGGGTAAGACTTCCCCAATGGGGCCACCTGTTGGCTGTGGGTGGCAACTTATGATGCTTAAGGATAGAACCCAGGTGGATGAGCAGTTCATGACTTGCAATATTCCACTTTGGCCCGATCTTGGGCTAGACGGGTTGGTCACGTCAAGCCCTAGCACCTATATGATTTTCCCAACCCTATTGCCCTTATTGGCAAGCCCCAACCCCTTTTTATCATATGAGTGCTAGAAGGCGGTGACTGAGGGTCTACATGTCCTGGGAATGACATTAAACTCTATCTGATGGTGAGGTTCCAGTTCTGGAGGTTTGGGGAATGTGGAGCACCCCTTCATCACCATTGCTCTCTGGTCCACTCTGACACAGAGTGGTAGTACCTGTTAGGGTCCCATCTATGGGTTAAATAGAAAAATGTATTTATAAAAAAATTGTATTATCCATTAAGAATTGATTTATTTCACAACTTTATCGGCATTGAATGACCCACTGAGGTTGATATGCCATAAAACAAAACCAAACCAAACCATCATACAGGTAAAAGATACCAAGAAAATTTAGTACAGACATGGGAGAAATTTAAAATTGATTAAATTTATTGTAGGATCTCTACATTACCACATTTTGTTTTGTTTATTCAAATTTGGAATTGTTATTTACAAGGTTTTAGTTTTGTTTTATGCAAGGCAAGAAGTATGGGGGTTTCCTGAGAGAATTGAACTACCAATGATATGCTAGTTTTATTGAATAAAAAAAAAAATTCTCTGTTGAGGGGGGTCCACAATCAAGTCCGCTGCAAACAGGTTAAGTTTGTCACTGTTCTTTTGTCTTTTCTCACTAGTTTCAACTAAAGTCTTACATCGTTTAGTCTCTGCTGGTAGACGCGCTGCTCTGATTCTGCCATTCTCCTTAGAATCCAGCTGCTTATGGAAGTAGCCTCCCAACATCCGGGCACCTGAACCGAACCTCGCGTCCGGCTCAACGCCCAAATCTCATTTTCTTGCATTTGGGAGGACGCGGGTTCGACTCCAGCAGGCAAGACAATGTATTGCTCTTTTTCTCTCTGACCACAGCAGTTGCTGTGCATTGCCATTTTATTCTCCATCACACTAGTATAATTCAATAACTTATACTATGCGAGCCGTGGAGGTGTGTGGTGTAATGGTTAGAGTCATAGGAAATGGACTCGTTGACCCAAGTTCAAATCGTGGACAAGGCTGTTTACATTTCTCATAGTGCTAATACCCTTGGAAAAGGTATGAATCCATACATTCTCCCTCCAGCTATGGGTAAATAGTAGGGCAGACTGGGCTCTTTAACCTTGGATAGGTAACTAGTCTAGGAGAAGGAAAATTCTGAATTCAAACCTGTTAAACTCCACTTAAGAAATTGACTTTGTGTCAGATCCTACCTGTGCGGAGGGGTTGGTATATATATATATATATATATATATATATATATATTTAAGGACGCGTAAAAGCATATGCATTTTGTAAAATAAATTGTTTTTTTTTTTTTTACAAAATGCATATGCTTTTACGCATCCTTATTAAATTCTGTACTGTAAATAAACTTTTCATATATATATATATATATATATATATATATATATACCATGTGAGCCATTTTTATTCAAATTTTGAGTTGGGTGAAAAAACATTATTTGAACTAATTTAAAATTACAGGATTTTTTTGTTTTGTTTTTCTTGGGTAGATTTCTTCTTTCTATTTTTTTCTTTTTTTTCATTACATTTTTGCAATTTTTTTTTTTTACTCGAGACAACACTGGGTAACTCTGCTAATTCATCATCAACATAAATTACATTTTATTAATATTTTAATATTTATCCATATTATTCTCTGAACTGAAAATTGGTCATTTTTCTTTTAAAAATAATAATTTTATGTATATGCATACTTACTGTAATGTATTAGTTATTTACTAAGCTTAGCTGTGGCACAAGACCAGAAGTATGGGGCGTCCAGTGAGAATCAAACCCACTAACAATGATCTGCTAAATTCAGCTTGCTAAACATTGTTTACTGTAATGTATTACATATATACCTAAACAATGCAGTAACATATTTGATCAATCTTTATAGTTACAAATAAACAACCAAGGGAGAGTACTCCCTAATTAGCATTTTATAGTTAAGTCCCTTAGATATAATATATATACAAACTAGCATGAAAAACATCCTCCGGGTGGTGTAAAAATTATTTTTTGGAAGATATTGCCTGAGAAGGGTAGGAGTTAAAAATTCAATGTGATAGGGTTTTCATCGTAACTAAGTAAAATCATCAAATTTATTAAAGGATTAAAAAATAAAACAATTTGAAACTTAGTTCTCCAGAATAAAATGTTGAGTGCATCTATTAATTATTAATCAAATAATTATTTTGAATATTTTGCACCTAAATTTTGCACAAAAACGTAGGTATTTATTTATTTGTAAACTTTTTCGTTAACCTCTTCTCTTGTTCCTGAAAAAAAAAGGGACAAGAGTAAAAAAAAAATAATAAAAAAAATTTTTTTAATCAATTTTTAAGTGTATATTATACAAGGTTGTTTTTTTTATTCTACATATTAATGATTTTTGGTATTGTGATGAATGTAGTGGTGTAGTTTTGGTTACAAATAGAGACCAAATCTCCAATATTAATAGATTGACCATTTTGGGTAGTGTGATGTAACAAGTGACGTAGTTTTGGTTACAGATAAATTGAGACCAAATCTTTATTATTGATAGATTAATGATTTTAGATAATGTGATGTAAGCAGTGATGTAGTTTCGGTTACAGACAAATAGAGACCGAATCTCTATTATCAATAGACATATGTTGCATTTTGTTAGAGGTAATTATTATATCTAAAATATTTCCTTTGATAATTATATAGATCTATATATGAAAATAAAATGGAAATTAATCCGACAGTATGAATAAGATATAATGAAAAAACAAAAGATGTTTACAACTAAAATAGGCTCATCAGAAGAGAAAGTGTGCAAACCGTTTCGGGGCCAAATATCTTGACGATTTTCCAGATCTATATATATATTAGTATAAATAAGAGGAGGGAAATTATTGTAATATTACTGGGATAGGTTATTTAAATAATAACTCGAATTATAACTTAGAATGAAAAAGAGTTTATTTGATAAGAGTTACAAGAAAGGTGAACAATAGTAGAATACAAATTAGTCTCACTAGGAAAGACGGGCCTCCAAGACTAACATTTTTAATGTAGATCAGCAATACTTGTTAAAAAAAAATGAGTGGACCCCTTGGCATTTCTTTTTTGGAGCGTCTCAGGCACCAAGCAATAAACCTAGCCTTGCCCCTTTAAATCGAGGGGGCAGGTGTTGCCTGGGAGGACGGCCGCCCTGGGATCATGTGATTTAGTTGCCGAGGTCAGCTAGGAAAGATGGGTCACCAAGACTAACATTGTCAATGTTTATATTGAAAATAGAACAGTCCATTCTATTCCAGAGGGGTATGATCTCTTCTCTACAATATGAATACAGTAACTGCAATTATTTTTTTAAATGTAGATCAGCAATACTTATTGGAATGGATTATACCAATTAAACTTAACTGACTATTTGGTGCCAGGAAGAATATTTAGTCATTTCTTATTCACCAGGTTCCAACATTAGAATTAGTGTATCTATTGATACACTAACACTGAATAAACAGAAAGGAAAAAGACAAACTCATATGAACAATATATTTAACATTTGATATGTACATATATAAAAACGTCAAAAAAATATTGCAATAATTTTCCTACTGTCCTGGTTCCAATATTAGCATTAGTCAGTGTATCTACTAGCAGGACCTGTGGATATACCACAGTATAATAATTCAATTATTACAACATTTGATATGTTTACTTAAGAGCTATTACAATTAGTTCAATATGTAAAAAATATAATAATCATTATTTAATTCTTTCTGACATTTTTTTTTCTTTCTTTCCTTCTTTTTATTATGTTTGATTGAAACTGGTTAGCATTACTGCCCCCCCCTCTCTCTATCTTTCACCTACTCTTTCTTTCTTTCTTTCTTTCTTTCTCATTATTTTTTTTCTGTGTAGCATGTCCTTTTATTCCCTTTCTATTTTTATAATAAAAATGGAATGGTCCATTATTTAGCTGAGGTGATGACACTTAAGAAATGATATGGCAAGCCCCAACCCTTTTTATCATATCTGCTGGAGGGTGGTGGCTGAGGGTCTTCTTGTTCTGGGTATGACGTTGAATTCTATCTGATGGTGAAGTTCCAATTCTGGAGCTCTGGGGAGTGTGTAGTACCCTTTCATCACTATTACTCGAGGTTCACTCTGACTTGGAGTGGTAGTACTTGTTAGGGTCCCATCTATGGGTTAAATAGAAACAAAAAGGGTTACAGAGACATGCAACCAAATGAATACCCTCCATCAGGCATCTACCATACTCTGAACGTCTCGCTGCCCTGGGAATGGATTCATTGAAACTTCGGCGTCTGGCAACTGACCTGGTAAATGCTCATAAGGTCATTAATTATCTTAACAACAGCAACCTTGAGCACCTTTTTGATCTCCATGTTTCTAACACACGTGGGCATGCCTACAAAGTCAGAAAACAGCACTGCTCACGTGACTTTCGGAAACACTTTTCCACGCTCAGAATTGTGGAGACATGGAATAAACTGCCCGCGTTTGTTGTAGGCTGCCGAAGCACTGAATCTTTCAAAGCCTCCATGCTTCCTGTAGTCCGCCGACACTATACCTGATGCCACTCTCCACATACATATGCACACACGCACACACATTCATGCATATTACTACTGTAAACTGTTCATGTTCCTGACACTAATACATTATTCTGTGTACTTGACATGAGACTTTGATGAGTTGTGGTGCACCTGAGCACTGTACACAATAAATTTCATTATTATTATTATTTCCTATAACTCCAACCTAAAAAAGGGGAACCACTCTGAATGAATTTTATAAATTATTTATTTATTGATCTACTAGGAAAAAAGAAGACGGGGTTGGGTTAGGGTTTAGGGTTAGTTTAATGGGAAAAAAATGGGTAGTTAATTAGCACATAAAATTCATTCAGAGTGGTTCCCCTTTTTTAGGTTGGAGTTATAGGAAATAACCACAAAAAGATTTTTAAAGAAAGAATACCCATCAAGAATGAACAAAACAAAACCTCTTCGGCATAAAATAACCCAATGGGTTGACATGCCGTAAAACCCAACCAACCAACCAACCTAATGTTCTGGCATGCAAAGGATGCAGAGTCTTGTTTTCAGGTAAAGGGTTAAAAATGGTCTGCAATCATGTGTAAGGTTTTTTTTAAATGTGTAATGCCAGTTGAAAGACATAATGTTATCATTGTTATTTATCTTCTACTTCGTCCGTTTAAAATATTCTAAAAATATATCTTCATTGAAAGAGTAACCTCCCTTTGCTAACAACTACTTTTTGTTGAAAACAAATCTAATATTTATAAAGATAACATAAATACAAAGAAACTGTTCATTTTATTATGTAAGCCAATCGGTAGACACCAGTTTAACTTTATCATATTAATGTACAACTGTTACTATCATTAGTTATATATAAGTACTTTTTTCTGGTTATTCATAAATAAAATTGAAATAAAGCTGTTTCTCTTATTAATTATTAAATTAAAAATTTTTTTTTTTTTTAATGAAATTGAATTTTTTTCTGGTTATTTATGAATACAACTAATCTTTTTTTATCATATTGAGGTAAAGCTGATACTATTATTAGTTATATACAAGTATTTAAAAAAAAATGAGAATAGGATTTTTTTTTTTCTTTAAAAATGAAAATTGGATTTTTTTGTTTCTGTTTATTTATAAATAATTAAATTTTTTTATCATATTGATGTAAAGCTGTTACTTACTTATATACAAATAATTTTTTTTTTTTATAAATAAAAATTGGATTTTTTTTTTTATTTTTTTTTTTTTTTTTAAATATTTAGAAATGCCATCTGCTATGGTTGCTTTGTTAGCCAAATTTTTGGCATATTTAAACTCGAGTCAACTCTCTTTCTTAATCCAAGAATTACTTTTGGCTTTTGTGGGTAGTATATATTGACCAACCCCTCCACACAAGCAGGATGTGATACAAGGTCAATTTCTTAAGTGGATTTAACAGGATTTTTTAATTCAGAGTTTTCCTTTTCCTAGATTGGTTGCCTAACCAAGATTAAAAAGCACAGTCTGCCCTACTATTTACCCAGAGCTGGAAGGAGAATAGTTGAATTCATACCTTTCCCATAGGTATTAGCACTATGTGAAATGCAAACAGCCTTGTCCAGGAGTTGAACTTGTCTTCCTGTATTCACTTCCAACGATGGTAGTCATTACACCATGGGTATCACCTTCTCTCCCTTAGGTCCAAGAATTATTTATTTTTTTTTTTTTTGTGGGTGGTACACTACCATTTTAGTAAAAACCAAATAAAAAAAATTATAACAAAATAAGATAACTTACCAGAAAATAGAGACAGAGATAACTGAATGTTTGAAAGTATTTATGTACCCTGCCTTTCTGCTATTGGCAGGATGTGACTCAAAGTCAGTTTTTAAGGTAGAGGCGGCACCAAAAATAGCTTTTTAGAGTGCTTCAGCCACCAAGAAATAAACCTGGTCCCA
Organism: Doryteuthis pealeii; assembly: GCA_023376005.1. NCBI lineage: Eukaryota > Metazoa > Mollusca > Cephalopoda > Myopsida > Loliginidae > Doryteuthis > Doryteuthis pealeii. The sequence continues at coordinate 65,696,324 of CM042154.1, forward strand.
CCCTATTTAGACATTTTTATTACCTCACCCATCCTGAATGCCAGAGGATAGGAAATTCTGTCATAAATGCTGAACTGGTTAGACTTATTTTTAGAATAGACTTGGTTGGTTTAGTGGCATATCAACCCTTGTGGGTTATTTAATGCCAAATCTTTTTTTTGTTTTTCCATATATATTCAGTGATGCCAATAGTTTTTTTTTTAATTTGGGACACATGGATTTGATTTGATCGAGTCCCCGGGAAATTATATGTACCAACTGAAGTTTCTTAATAAATTGTAGAGTTTTTATCTATGAACAATGAAAGCCATCTAACCCCTATCTTGTACCCATACAGTGTAATTCGTTTTCTAAGAAAATATTGAAATGTATTTACAGTTATTTGGAAATGGTGGGAGAAGAACAAAAAAACACTGGGATGAATGGATATGATTTTTCTGCATCTTTTAGATTTTTATGCATCAGTGATGCAGGACACATACTTATCAGCATCTCCGTATATTGATATTTACGAACCCCTCTGCATGAGTAGAATGTGACACAAGGTCAATTTCTTAGCGGATTTTAACAGGTTTGAATTAAGAGTTTTCGTTCTCCTAGTTTGGTTACCTAACCAGGATTAAGGATCCCAGTCTGCCCTACTGTTTACCCATAGCTGGAAGGAGAGTAGTTGGATGCATACCTTTCCCAAGGGTATTAACACTATATGTCCAGGAATTGAGCTTGGTTTGATGAGTTCATTTCCTATGATTAACTATTACATCACATGCCTCTTTTTCATATATGTTTTTTTTAATAAATAGTTTTCATTAACTTCATGCATATTGATAAAAAAGTAGAAATAATTTTCATTCACTTGATGTGTATAAATAAATACTGGTGGTTGACCATCAGTCACCGCCTTCTAGCACTTATATAATAAGAAGGTGTGTGCCATGAATTTATTTGAAGAATACGGTTGGGAAAATCCTAGTTGCTAGGGCTTTATATGGCTAGCTGATTGATTGGATGAGGCCTCTCCAACTTGCCCGTCTAGCCCAAGTAAGGACCGAGGTGAAATGTTGCTGGTCACATGACCACTTAGTACCTGTTTCACAGACCACTCAGTCACCTCCGGTATTATTGTTTGCCACCTTTGGCCAACAAGTGGCTCCCATGGGGAGGGGAATCTTACCCCTCTGCAGATGTGCAGTTGGTGTATTCTACAGCCCCTCCTGACAGGCCGGAAAAAAAACTCACTTAGAAGATGGAAACTAAGGATTAATAATCTAGTTTAGGAGAAAGTTTTTACAGTAACTCTAATCTTTTTATTAGAAATATGAGGGAAGTGTTCTGAAAGTAATGCCTCCTATTTATTTTCCATGGAAACTACAACAAATATCGGAAGCATATACATACATACATAACAACCCCTCTGCATGAGCAGGATTTGACACAGTCAATTTATTAAGCAGGTTTAAGCCCTAGTGACTATATGATTGTCCTGACCGTATTCTTCAAATTGCTCTTATAGCATTCACCCAACGCTTTTTATCATATAGGTAGGTGCTAGAATGCAGTGCCTGAGGGTCAACTGCAAGTATTTATTTATACTTGTGAAGTGAATGAAAATTATTTCTACCAATTTATTAATATGCATCCAGTGAATTAAAATCATTTCTACCAATTCATTAATACGCATCCAGTGAATTAAAATTATTTCTACCAATTCATTAATGCGTATCCAGTGAATTAAAATTATTTCTACCAATTCATTAATACGCATCCAGTGAATTAAAATTATTTCTACTAATTCATTAATACACATCAAGTGAATTAAAATTATTTCTACCAATTCATCAATACACATCCAGTGAATTAAAATTATTTCTTAAACAAATTATATGAAAAAACAAGAAACAAGATTGAACACCCAACTTACAGAAAACCCGGGATAGATTTTCATTTCCTGGTGGTGAGGAATGGTTTCCATATGTTGTTGATATCTATGTTCTATTTGACATTCCTTGAGGGTAACCAAGTGTAACTGACACTTAGTTGGGGGGGTGGAGACTATAGGGTAGAGTACAACTGAAATATTGTAAAAACAAAAAAAAAACCAAAAAAACAGATGAAGAAATTGATCTAAAAGAATCATTGTATTATAAATGTTCTATATTACCACCAACACCAACGCCATCATTTTGTCCCAGAACTTCAAAGAATCACAACTTGGTTACTGCCAATAATTAGCTGCTTTGTTTTGGTTTGGACTTTTTTCTCTCCCTTTCAAAAAAAAAAAAAAAAAAAAAAAAAAAAGAAGAAATCTCCTTCTTTTCTTTCTGGATTATTGTACACTTTAAAAAAAGGCTGGAATGAATCGGACAAAATATTTTTGGACCAATGAATAACATAAAGAATGAGTTTTAAAACAACTTTTGGAATTGGTGCTTTTTAGAAAGAAAATACTTTCTATCTCACAGGGGAGTTCCCATGGGGGTAGTGACTAACATACTGGACTGTGGCATCATTATAAACGAGTTCAAATTCCAGTCGTGCTATTATATTTAATTTTGGACTAATACCCTTTGAAAAGGTATGAACCTGCTCATCTCCCCAGCTATGGGTTAATAGTACCACTATTGTTATTCTACAAGGATGTCTTTGGCATTAAATAACCCATGACAGTTGATATGCCATTAAACAGAGAAACCTCTACCTTTCATGGTTCCAGGTCACCCTTAGGTAAGTTATAGTATTATTAGTTTTCTTTTAGTATGAGGGTCGTTCAAAAAGTTCTTAGCCTCACCAGAAAGAAGATCCACTTCTTATAAAACTAGAAAAACTCCTTCAGATTTCTGTCTTAATTTCTGTGCAGATGAGGCCCAAACTAAGGTTAGAGGTGTGCAGCAAATCTAAAAATGTATAAAACGAGCCGAAGGAGTCGTAAAGTATCCGGGTTAAGCTTAAAATTTTTTGAATGACCAAATAGTCACTTTGAATATTTTAGAAAGAATTCTTGGGTATGTTGTTTGAAATGGACATGAGGATCTTTTTGATTTATTTAAAAAGGAAAAAAAAAAAGGGTTAAACAAACTTAAGAAATGATGTGCTATATAGTTCCAGGTCATTTCCTTCTTGGTTGAGCTGAGAACTTTTCAGTCCCGGATGTAATTTTTATCATCCCTGGCATGGCGTTAATGTCGAGCCCTGCCCCCAACCTTTATCTATAAAATTAATCAGAGCAAACTGGGCTCTTTAAGTTGGTATGGCAATGAATCTCGGAGAAAGAAAACTCTGAATTCAAACCAGTTAAACTTCTGCTTGAAATTTGACCTTTTGTCTCATATTTGAAAATTATTTTAACCTTTTAAAACTTAAATTTTAAAAATATATACTTTCAAATATATTAAATATATTAAATATATTAATTTGACCTTTTGTCTCATGCTATTCTTGGTGAGGGGCTGGGTAAATACATACTTAGTTGCCTCTTCGTATTTCAGCTAGTGTATTATGGAGGCACTTGGTGTGTAATGGTTATCCTCATATGAAATGGACTCTGTGACCCAGTTCAAATTCTGGATGAGGCTGTTTGCATTTCACATAGCGCTAATAACGTTTGTGAATGGTATGAATCTAACTATTCTGGGCTCTTTAACCTTGGTATGGCAATTTATCTAGGAGAGGAAAACTCTGAATTCAAACCTGTTAAACTACACTTGAATATTAGCCTTATGTCACATACTGCTTGTGTGAAGGGGTTGGTAAATAGTTTCTCAGCAAGTTTTTACTGCTAGTTTAAACCTTGAGCACCATTTTGATCTCCATCTTTCCAACACACGTGGGCATGCCTACAAAGTCAGAAAACAGCACTGCTCACGTGACTTTCAGAAACATTTTTTCACGCTCAGAATTGCGGAGACATGGAATAAACTGCTCGCGTCTGTTGTAGGCTGCCGAAGCACTGAGTCTTTCAAAGCCTCCATGCTTCCTGTAGTCCGCCGACACTATACCTGATGCCACTCTCCACATACATATGCACACACGTGCACACATACATGCATATTACTACTGTAAACTGTTCATGTTCCTGACACTAATACATTATTCTGTGTACTTGACATGAGAAATCATTTTTTTGCACATGAAATATATTTTTCTCTCCATCCACTCATCAAAGCTATATCTATGTCCCCAATGATATCCACACATTGTGTTAAGTAAAACGCCCTTAATGGTTCCCGTTGACTTTTAAAAAGAATGATAAAAATATGTTATGGTGATAGGTAGGGCTGTTTGATGTCAATATTCAATAAAAGTATTCAAACATTTAAAGACCATAAATAAATCAAGCAAAGATGGTAGAGAAGACAAAACTCTTGATTAAACAAACAAAATTGTATTAACAGAAATTTACAAGAAGGTAGCATTGAATACTGGGCGAGGTTCCGTCCCAAAGTTCTTTTTTTAAAGTTCAAATGTAAAATGTAATAAAATATTTTACAATTCACACAATAAGAAGTAACGTTAAATGTTTGTATGTCCAAATAATCATCAGTCAGGCTGTATTTGTACTGATATTAAGATTGTCTGTTAAAGCGATGATTATTTAAAGTGAGAAAGATAGATAGATAGTTCGTACCTTATGCGTTAAAATTTCTTATAACAAGTGACAAGGATTCTCTTTGGCAGGCAAAATTTCTGGATTTTATAGCAAATCAGGTGGATCAGCGAGGCTTCTTTCGATGACTTTTCTTTTTAAGCGGGAACGCCTCTGATTGGTTGAATTTTACGAATTTTATTTTGAATTTTATTTATTTCTAGGTTGCGTGATCCATATGCGCAAATCTCTTATTTTTGTCATTCGACTTCCGTCTGTTGAAACGGCAACTTCCGACTCACCACAATGTTAAGTCATAGTAGCATTTATTCTTGTTGTAGGTGACTCACCTATGACCAGAACAATGAACTTACCCAAAGGGTATATTTAGCAGAGCAAAGCGAATCAAGTGAGAAATAGCAAATGCATGTCTTCATGTACGCTGTAATAAGAAAACCCTCCTCATTTTGTACATTGATATATGTTGAATACATCAGCACTGTACACAATAAATTTCATTATTATTATTATTATTTACTTTTATCTCCATGTTGAGTATTTATTTATTGACCCTTAAACAGGTTATAACAATTCTTCTAATAAAATACTTACCATCCGATCTTAATATAGATGTAAAAATACATTGAAGCCTGAAGAAACAAATTTACAAGCTTCACGTATAAATGATTGATTTTTTTAATGGTATGTCAATCTGTCTAGGGTTATTTTATGCCTAGAGGTTAAGGAATTGCATTCATTGTATGTTCATATTTACATTCTTTGTGTAGTTGTTTCTTAATTTTTTTTTTCTTATTCACTCAATCCTTTTGAATACAAATAATTTTTGAACAGATCTATTTATCCTTAGATGGAACCCTAACAGGTATTACCACTCCAGGTAATAGTGGACCTGGGAGTAATGGCAGTGAAGCATTACTTTACATTCCCCAGAGCTCCAGAACTGGAGCCTCATCACCAGATGCATGATGTGTGATATTCTTAAGTTCCCAATGACATGGCTCTGACACTACCAGGTTTACACTGCCCTGATGAAGAGAGGTTGGACTTTAGAAATAATGTACTAGATAGCTGTTGAGCTATGGCGGAGAACAAGAAAGGAAAAAGAGCAAGACATTGTCTAACCTGCCGGGATCGAACCCGCGTCCGCCCGCATGCAAAAACAAATGCGATTTAGGCACTGGACGGACGCAAGGTTCGACTGATGTGCCCGGATGTTTTGGTAATGTGCCCATAAGTAACCAAAGTGAGTGGAGCATGGGGTGACGTGAAGAGAAGCTTTCGGCTTATGTGAGACGGCAGTCAGAAAATATTATTTTGACGACGGCGACGGATTTTCAGCTGCTGGTCGAAGACTGTGTTGACCAAAAGAAAGTTTGGCCTGCGAGAAGATAGTGAACTCGCTTCTTTTTGGTTCCCCCCTCAGCAGGAACTTGTTGAAGCAAATATCTATTTTCCCCCTCTATTTTTGCCCCCTTCTATACGAGCAAAGAGGATCCTATGCCCTTTTCCAATTACCAGGTTGAGTCGAAAGATTTTTCGGAGTTTCACTGATGATTTTTGGTAACTTGTATCTTCAAATTCAAACCTGGTAAACCCTGCTTAAGAAATTGACTTTGTGTCGTATCTTGCTTGTGTGGAGGTGTTGGTAAATATATATATGAGGAGTAAAGGATTGGGTAAATCCAACAAAATGTGGTTGAAAATAGAGGAAAAACACAGATAAAACAACACACCAAATAAATTCAAATGATATTTTGAGAAGTTTTTTCGAATTTATTTAAAATTGGTTCCACAGTCTACTTTTATGCTGAAAAGGTAATTTTTGGGGCGGGCAGAAGATGAGGGCAGCATACATAGTGATAAGATGAGAGGCAAGAAGAAAAGAAACAGAGGAGGGCTGGATGTGTGAATGAGAGGTGAAGGAAAAAGGGTAATGGGTTTATTTTAAAATGTACCATACCCCACAAATAAACCCATTACCCCTTTCCCCTCACCTCCTTCTTCTAAATTACAATGAACTAATCATCAGTGGCTTACTGTATGATTGCAGTGATGGGAGAGCCACTGGGAGTAGTTTAAAGTAGGCAAAAAGTTAGGTTATTTCCTATAACTCCAACCTAAAAAAGGGGAACCACTCTGAATGAATTTTATCTGTTAATTAATCTACCCATTATTTTCCCATTAAACTAACCCTAAACTCTAACCCTAACCCTGTCTAGTAGATAAATAAATAAATAATTTATCAGTCAATCAGAGTGGTTCCCCTTTTTTAGGTTGGAGTTATAGGAAATAACCAAAAGTTCAATATCTTGTGGTTATTTCCTACAAGTCTAACATGATCAAAGGGGAACCACTCTTGACTGATAAATTATTTATTTTCCCATTAAACTAACCCTAAACCCTAACCCTAACCCGTCTTCTTTTTTTTAGTAGATCAATAAATAAATAAATAATTTATCAATCAAAAGTGGTTCCCCTTTGATCATGTTAGACATATAGGAAATAACCATGCAAACTATTAAATTATCCACCTCCACATATGGACTCCTATGCCTTTTATTCACCTACCAAATTTTACATATTTTTTATAACTAAGTAAAACAACTTTTGTAACTGGGAATTTATGTCAAACAGTTATATAAATCAGTAGAAAAATTTGTTTCAAGACATGAATAAATAGGGAGGGGGAATCTGCCTGGATAACGTGCTAGTTTAAAGATATCTTTCTTTTATGCATAAAATATACTTATCTTTCCCTCCACTCATCAAAGCTATATTCATTTCCTAATAACATCGAAACATTGGGGGAAAAAAGAGGCTTCAATGGTGTCGAAGAAGACGTGCTTATCTTGTCAGTGTAAGAGTTACCTCCCTTGTGTTACTTTAGGTTCTGAAGAATGGTATGAAGTTTTAACTATATCTGTAGATTTATTGCAATTATTATTAAAATATTAGTCTACAAAATAAAAACATCCACAAGCTCTCTGCCAACAAAGAAGACTGTTTAAGAATACTAATTTGAGACATTAAATGACCCAATAGATGTTGATATGCCGTAAAACCAAGGTGATCCTTATTTGGATTGCCATGCATAAAACCCTACAACAACAAAATTTGAAAAGATTCTTAAACAATAACAGATACTGATAGGCGCGTGTCCTGCATCCCTGATGCATAAAAATCTAAAAAGACGCAGAAAAATCATATCCATGCGTCCCACTGTTTTTTTCTCCCCCCCCCCATTTCTGGCTAACTGTAAATACATCTCAATATTTTCTTTGAAACGAATTACACTGTATAGGGTACAAGGTAGGAGTTAGACAGCTTGAGTTGTTGATAGATAAAAACTCTACAATTTATTAAGAAACTTTGGTTATTTCCTATAACTCCAACATAAAAAAGGGGAACCACTCTGATTGACTGATAAATTATTTATTTATTTTCCTATTAAACTAACCCCTAACCCTAACCCCATCCTCTTTTTTCCTAGTAGATCAATAAATAAATAAATAATTTATCAGTGAATCCGAGTGGTTCCCCTTTTTTATGTTGGAGTTATAGGAAATAACTGAAACTTTAGTTGGGACCCATCAAATTTCCCGGGGACTCATTCAAATCAAATCCATGTGTACCAGGATGCACTAAATTAAAAAGCTATCAGTATCACTGTAATAATTAAAATTCTCATTTACTAATGAAATGTTGTTAAAACTGTTAATCCTAACTTTGATAAACCTGTCGGTCTTGAAATGTAAACAGTTTTTAAATACCTGCCTCACCCCCCCCCATGATGGCCTAAAGCCAAAACAAACCAGGTTGGGATTAATAAAATTTTATTAATAGACTGTTGTGTCTCAGTTTTTTCATTTACCTCCACACCCACACATGCTATTAACTTAAATATCCCTATTTTTAGCAACAAGTCTTTAAAAATGTAATTGAAAAGATTTAGGTATATATATATCCTTGACCCTGTTAACTTATATTAATTTCAATATTTCCTCATGTAATGTTCTGTGTCGGAGGGAGATCGTAGGTATATACTGCTGATGAGACTTAATAAAGTTGAAACAGCTGTATGGTGTTCCACGTCGCATGCGTTATTCGCCGAGTTTGCTTGTCATGATTATTTTTAATAATTATCTAATTTTATACGATATGCTTTGTAATTGCCTTCAAAAATATAAATAATAATATACTTTACTTAACAATGGTTTAAAAGCAAATTATCAAATTGTATTATATATATATATATATATACACACACACACACACACATACATACAGTGATGCTGATAGCTTTTTGATTTAGTGCATCCTGGGACACACACATTTGCTTTGAATGAGTCCCTGGGAAAATTTATGGGTCCAAACTAAAATTTCTTAAATAATGGTTTTCATTTATGAACTGGTGAAACAACTCATGCCGGCTAAATCCTATCCTGTGTAATTCGTTTCTAAGAAACTATTGAAATGTATTTACAGTTAGCTTGAAATGATGATGGAAGAAGAAAGAAAGACACTAGGATGCATGGATATGATTTTACTGCGTCCTTTTAGATTTTTGTGCATCAGGTATGCGTCCTGCATCCCTATCAGCATCTCTTTATATGTATATATATATATATATGTGTGTGTGTGTGTGTGTGTGTGTATATCTAAGTTAAGGTAGCGTGGTCATGGAGTCGGTGGCTCTTGGTTACTAACAGTTTCTCACCTATATGATCTATTGACTCCATATACATGCTCTATCCACACACACACACAAGTTAATTATACACACACACACACACACACACACACACAGAAGTTAATTTATATATATATATATTATATATATATATATATATATATATATATATGCTTGACTAGCTACTATTTACTATGCTCCCATCTGAAGATTTTATTAAACACATGAAGCTTAAGTATTGGAAATATAGTATCCATAATCTTATAATTTCAGGTTTTATACCTGCTCTGCTATTATAGCATTGAGCACTCTTTGTAAGTTTTTGCATACAAAGAGTGCTAAGAGTCCTATATGCAAAAACTTTTCTTATTTGCAGCCCTTCATTATATATATATATATATATATATATATATATATAATGAAGGGCTGCAAGTAAGAAAAGTTTTTGCATACAGAGAGTATGCAAATGGTGAGGTGGGGAAGAAAAAAGAAAAACACTGGGATGCATGGATAAAATTTTACTGCATCCTTTTAGATTTATGTGGATGCAGGACGTGTACCTACCTATATATATATATATATATATATATATATATATATATGCATCCCAGTATTTTTCTTTTTTCTTCCCCACTCCACCATTTTAATCTAACTAAATACATTTCAATAGTTTCTTAGAAATGAATTACACAGGATAGTTTACAAGGTAGGAGTTAGGTTTTCCCAGAACATAAATAAAAACCCTACAATCTATTAAGAAACTTTAGTTGGGACCCATAAATTTACCCAGGTACTCATTCAAAACAAATATGTGCATCCCAGGATACACTAAATGATAAAAAGCTATCAGCATCACTATATATATATAATCTCCACTTATCCAAGTCAAGTTATCCTCAAGGCTCCTGGTTTTTCTTTTATGCTATTTTTGGCTGCATTATGTAAACCCTTCATAATCTTTAATCTATCATAATTGTTTTAATCCATAAACTTTTGTTTATGCTGGAAAATAATCTTTGTAAATATCTAAATGGAAATAACAATTGCAATTTGTTATATAAATTGTCAATCTTTTAAATTTGTCTATTTTCGGAATGGCTTACTCAACATTTCAAATACTGGCTTTTACCTGGGATCAGATAAACAAGAAACAGCCAGTGACATAATCTATATATTAATACTCGTGTTCCTTAATTCTACGACCATTATCATCTTGCAACACCTGATTAAAAATAAAACATAATTCCTATCTAATACAAATAATTTGCACACACTTACATGGTTTCAAGTATTCCTATCTAATCTATATATTATTACTGGGGTTATTTCCTATAAGTCTAACATAAACAAAGGGGAACCACTCTTGACTGATGAATTATTTATTTATTTTCCCATTAAACTAACCCTAACCCTAACTTCTTTTTTCCTAGTAGATCATGCTTACATATTAGTCTGCGGAAAAAAATGAAGAAACAAACACTGGATGTTACAATGGATGGAAATTTATTAGTCGTAGTGTCGATGTTCAAACGTTTTGGTTTATAAAGAAACCTTCTTCAGGACAATGAAATTAGTCAAAGAGAGAATAAAGATTTATGTAGTTAAAAAGATGATGAATGTTTTGAATGCGTTGAGTTTGGAAAATGTGTAGAAAAGGTTTGTAACCGTTCGTTGATTAGCATTTATAATTGAATGTTAATGACTGTGACTGGTACATGCAAATTCTGTGTGGGTTTGTTAAACAACACCTTTTTATTCTAATAGCTACTGTAATTATTTGTGTATAGCACACACTCCTATTTTTTTTTATTATGAAATTCTGGGGAAAAAAAATTCTCATATAATTTCACTGAATCTTTAGAATTTGTAGCAGCTGAACTTGACCTAAATTTAGCATTTTAACCTTTTTTTTTTTTTTTGGTATGTACTGACTAAAAATAAGAATTTATATAGTTTAGATCATATCTTAAAGCATAAAATTTACATAGGATTTACAGCAAACACACAGAAATATGTAAGTTCCTGGTAGGGCCCAGTGGTATTCGGGCCACAACCCGGCCAAAGGGGTTCTCCATCATCATCATCATCATCATCAGGAATCTACAGCTTTTGGCGTACTTGTCACTGCGTCTGTGAAAAATCTGTGAAAACAAGGGCATCTCCTTCCCCTGACTAGGATATGCATGTGGGGTTTGGGGACCACTTGTGAATTTCCTATTCTCTTGTTAGCTTTCCATGAATTCACATCAAGCCCTAGCACCTATATGATTGTCCCGACTCTATTGCCCATATGGCAAGCCCCAACCCTTTTTATCATTTGGGTGCTAGAAGGCAGTGGCTGAGGGTCTTCATGTCCTGGGTATGATATTAAACTAACTGATGGTGAGGTTACAGTTCTGGAGGTCTGGGGAATGTGGAGCACACCTTCATCACCATTGCTCCCAGGTCCACTCTGATCCGGAGAGGTAGTACCTGTTAGGGTTCCATCTATGGGTTAAATAGTAAAATGTGTTTATAAAAGAAATGAGTATCCATTAAGAATGAATTTATTTCAAAACTTTGTCAGCATTAAACTGAGGTTGATATGCTGTAAAACAAAACAAAACAAAACTATGTAAGGCTTAGTGGTGCCAAATATAGCTCAGCTTCATCAGCATTCCTTTCTATGAACACCTCAGGTGTTGACCTTTGACCCAACAACCTTTTAGTTCACTGAGATAGGTACTGCCAGGTTGATAATCTCCTTGATTCTAAGACAGATAATTATCAACTTCCAGCCCAGATGACCGGTGTGTGTGTGTGTGGGGGGGTTACCTGTGGTTTGTTTGTTTGTTTGTTTGTTTTATTTTATGTCATATCAACCTCGGAAAGATTTGTAGCGATAGTTTGGTAGAAAATTTTAAAACTCAATTTTTTTTTTGTTTATAAACAATTTTTTTTTATTCAACCCATAGATTGGACCCTAACAGGTACTACCACTCCAGGTTAGAGTGGACCTGGGAGCAATTGTGATGAAGAGGTGCTCCACATTCCCCCAAGCTCCAGAACTGGAACCTCATCATCAGATAATTTAACATCATACCAAGGACATCAAGGCCCTCAGCCGCCACCTTCTAGCACATATATGATAAAAAGGGTTGGGACTTGCCATAAGAGCAATAGGATTGGGACAATCATATAGGTGCTAGGGCTTGATGTGACCAGCCGATTGATTGGAGGGGCCTCTCTGACCGCCCATCTAGCCTAAGAAAGAGTCAAAGTGGAGTATGGCATGTCATGGACTGCCCATCCACCAGGATTCCGTCCTTAAGCATCATGGGTTGCCCGTCCCGACCAACAGGTGTACCCATTGGGTCGAGGATCTTACCCTTCTGCAGAGGTGCAGTCGGTGTATTCTAAAGCCCCAACCGACAGGGCTGGTTACTTGTGGTAGGTAAATCAAGAAACGGTATGGTAGTACGAATATTGTTCTGCACTTAACTTTCAAGTTGGGAACTTGATCTGGCACCGCTTAGCATTTCTGTGAAGAGCTCCAAAGAAAGAAATAGAATAGGAGAAAGACAGAGAGAGGGGCGAGAAAGCGAAAATAATTATGCTAATATGTTTCAGCCAATGAGGAAAAGAAGGAAAGAAAGAGAGAGGGAGAGAGGGGGATAGATAGATAGATAGATATAAACAAACTGTGATAGATGGATAAATAAATATGAACATCTAACTAGAATAAATGAAAATATATCCATCTACATCATATTTATTCAAATATCAACCAGTGAAGAACAACTACCTTGGCCAGTAGGCATCCCTACTTAAATGTGAAGTTGTATACAGTTGTATTGGAGGTGTAATGGTTATCATTGTACAAATTGGATTTGACTACCTGAGTTCAAATCCTGAATGAGGCTTTATGCATTTCACATAGCATTAATACCTTTGGGAGTGGATTTTCCGTGGCGTAGTGGTTAACATGCTGGACTGTGGCATCATAGTCAGCAAGTCTGAATTCCAGTTTTGCTATTACATTCAAATTCAGACTAATACCGTTGGGAAAGGTATGAACCTGCTCATCTCCCCAGCTATGGGTTAATAATACTGCTACCGTTCTTCTATAAGGATGGCTGTGGCATTAAATAACCCATGAAGGTTAATATGCTATTAAACAAAGAAACCTCTACCTATCATGCTTCCAGGTTACCCTTAGGTAAGTTATAGCATTATTAGTTTTCCCTTAGTATGATGGGTTAATAGTACCGCTACAGTACATTCACATTTAGACTAATACCCTTGGGAAAGGTATGATCCTTTGCGTCACTCCAGCTATGGGTTAAATAGTAGTACCACTACTGTTCTTCTAAAAAAAAGAAAAAAATGGCTTTAGCATTAAATAACCCATGAAGGTTGATATGCCATTAAATAAAGAAGCCAAACCAGACCATTGGGAAAGGTATGAATTGAATTATTCTTTCTTCGGCTACAGGTAAATAGTAGGACAGACTGGGATCTTTTGGCCTTGGTATGGTAACTGGTGAAGGAGAGGAGAGCTCTAAATTCAAAGTAAACCTGGAGAGGGATGGGTTCTGTCAGGCTATTCCTGCCCAAGACATACTATTTGAGTAGTAATCATATGACTAGCTACAAGTAAATAGTAGGGCAGACTGGGAACTTTTAACCTTGGTATGGCAACTGATCAAAGAGAAGAGAGCTCTAAATTCAAAGTAAACCTGGAGAGGGATGGGTTCTGTCAGGCTATTCCTGCCCAATACATACTATTTGAGTAGTAATCATATGACCAGCTACAAGTAAATAGTAGGGCAGACTGGGAAGTTTTAACCTTGGTATGGCAACTGGTCAAGGAGAAGGAGAGCTGTGAATTTAAAAGTAAACCTGGAGAGGGATGGGTTCTGTCAGGCTATTCCTGCCCAATACATACTATTTGAGTAGTAATCCACAACCAAAACAGGTTACGGAATAAGTATTCATTTTTATTCTTATAAGTTTGCATACATATAAGTGTTATTATCATTGTGTGAATATTCTTTTCATCTATTAGGTGTTTTTTTTTATTTATTTATTTTTTTTACCCTTTCTCCATCTTGTACCTACAAACCCATTATGACACATCCCTAACAAATGTACAATTGCTGCTTTCTCCTGACTGATGAGTCATATATATATATATATATATATATATATATATATATATATATATATATATACACGCACATGTAAATGTTTAAAGCACCTATATCCTGTTTTTTTGTCTTTTTTAGAATTAACTTTGAGGAAATTCACAGACAAAAAAAATTGAAGTAGACTCAAGATATTTTTATAGTTGACGCCTTAATTTTTACTCCAAAGTTAATCTTGTTCTTTTGTCGCCTCCTTTTTTTTCAACTTGTTGTTTTGAAGCTGATGTTGACTTTTATCATCAGTGATGTTGGTCACTCTTTTCAGGTACCAGCCGTGCATCCCCACAATACCCTTCTCCTCCTCCTCCCCTGTTGGACCACCACCAACCCATCACCTGGAATCATGGACTTTTACGAAATACCCATTATGATGGACACTTCTCATGGTTTGTTATTTTATTTATTTCATATAGCATGATATTTTTATATGTTTATGATATATTTGATAATTTATGATATATTTGATAATTTATGATATATTTGATAATTTATGATTTATTTATGATATATTTGATAATTTATGATTTATTTATGATATATTTATAATAATTTATGATATGATATATTTATGATAATTTATGATATATTATGATATATTTATGATAATTTATGATATATTTATCATATATTTATGATATCATGAATACATCATAAATGATGTATTCATGATATTTTTATTTATGGTTATCATTGATTTATTCATGATATATTCATAATATATTTTGATATATTTATTTGTGATATATTTATCATTGATTTATCATGAAATATTCATTGAATATATCATTTGTCATGATATATTTATTTGTTTATATTCATCCTTTATTTATCATGATATATTCATTGAATATATCATTTATCATGATATATTCATTGATTTATCATGATATATTCATGATATATCTACGATATATTTATTCATTTATATTTATCATTGATTTATCATGATAAGTGAGGTCACGTGGTTTAAACCTCAGCCAATCAACAGCCCAAATGCAGGGTTGGTTGAATACTTAATCAGTGATACCAAGAGACATCCATTTATAATACGGAGGAGGAGCACCAAAGAACAACCAAAGGATTCTTTACCCATAGATCTAAACTACGCTCTTCTTAACACAAATGATTTTCTGCTGGACTAGCGTTCTTGCTTGAAGCCTAAAGGATGGCCATTAAAACCGTAACACATGGTTTGTTATTTCATTTCATTTCATTTTATTTATTTATTTTTTCCTTAATACAACTTGACTCACCTGTGAACTCTTTTTCTAAGAAATTCAATTTTTTTCCAGTTAATTCTTGGAAATGTTGGAGTAAAAACAAAATATAAATAAACATAAAGTATTACCTTGACTTACAGGTGTCGCAACTTATAAATTATTTTTTGAGCTGTTACTTGTTGGATTTTCTTTTTGTTTTGTGTTGAGAGCTAAAATTTAAGATACGAGTGAGCTTCAGATACGCTTATGTTAAAAAGTTCACTAAAAACATTTAAGTTTCCAAATTCATTACAGCAAAGAAAAAAAAGTTATTTATAAAAAAAAATAAACAGTAAAACGTATTACAGCACATAATTCATTACATTATATTTCATTATGTTTTTAAACAATACAGTGCTATTTTAAAAAACATAACAAAAAATTTAGGGTGTTTTGGGGGTGGTGGTGGGGAAGGAACAGATCACTGGCATTTCAGTTAATTTCTTTTTCTTTTATTTTCTTTTATTTTTTTTGCATTTTATCCCATCAAATACAAATAATTTTTAGACACATCCATTTGACCCATAGATAGGACCCTAACATGTACTACCACTCCAGTTAAGAGCTGCTCAGGGAGTAATGGCATTTCAGTTAATTCCTTTTTTTTTGTTTCATGTTTTTTTTTGTTTTTTTGCACATGGTCCTATCAAATGCAAATAATTTTTAGACACATGTTACTATCACTCCAGTTCAGAGTTGCTCAAGGAGTAATGACAATGTAGGGTTAACTACACACTTCCTAGATCTCCAGAACTGGATCCGCCCCATTCGATGCAGTTTAGTGTCATAACCAGGAACCCACCCCTTTTTGCGGTGGGGGGGGGTGACGTGTGTGGCTTGGACTCAGCTTTCTGCCTCAGATACAGTCAACATATTCTAATCCCTACCAACAAACACAAACCTGTAGTCTTCTGTGTCTGATGGATGCTATTATACATAACTAGCAGAACCTGTGGGTATACCACAGTATGATAATTTAATTATTTGAACATTTGATATGTTTACTTAAGAGCTATTACAATTGTTCAATGTGTAAAAAGTATAATAATCTTGATTTTTTTTCTTTCTTTCTTTCTTTTCTTCTTTTCATTATGTTCAATTGAAACAGATTAGTGTTATCGCTTCCGCGTGTTCACCTCCTCTCAAAAGGAAGTTGGTCCTCTGTGGATCGCATCCCTACTTCTCCACATAGACACCATTTCTTTCAATAGCAATGTTCCACCTTTGAATGAGAGCATGTATCCCTGCCCCGTAAAATTCTATTGACTGTTCTTTGAGCCACTTCTTCACTACAGATTTCATTTTCTTGACACTGGAATAATGTTTGCCTCTCAAACCCTCTTTCATGACACTGAAGAGATGATAGTCTAAAGGTGCTAAATCTAGTGAGTATGGAGGATGTGGTCAAGTTGTACACCTGAATGAGGCGATTTTCTCCCTTGTTCTGATGCTTGTGTGTAGTCGAGCATAGTCATTTAGAAGGAGAACATTGTCGATTGGCAAGTTGAGTCTTACTTGTTGGATTCTTGCTCTGAGCCTTGTTAGGGTCTCAATGTAGGCCTTAGTTTTATAAAACTTGTCCTGATGCTTGTGTATGGTCGAGCATTCTCATACAGAAAGAGGACATTGTCGATTGGCAAGTTGAGTCTTACTTGTTGGATTCTTGCTCTGAGCCTTGTTAGGGTCTCAATGTAGGCTTTAGTTTTATAATTAAAAAAACTTCACATGTGTTGAAATAATTTTGTGTTCTAAGGTGTGCTGTAATTAGCATTACAAGCATTTAGCTGATAAATGCGAACATTTTCAAATTTGCGACCTTAATCAGTAAAATTTGCAATTTCTTGAGTATTTCTGAACCAATCTTAGAAATATTCATATGGTTGGAAAGAAAAGAAAATAATCTTTCTGAATATATAAAAGTTAAAATGATATTTTGCTTTGAAAAAACGAAAACATAAAATATGACAGTTTTTTTTTCAGACCAATTTTTACACACTACTTTGTTTTTCAAAATCATAGTGGCTAATCTTTATCAATATTCTTGAAATTTTACACTCAATTATAAGACACCTGGAAGTACAAACAGGACCTTTTTTTCTTTTTTTTCTAGGCCACATGGAAGTGAAAATACAATAGAGCAAATATGAAGGCAATTTCTTTAAAAAATGTAAGAGAAGCAAAAAAACAAAAAAAAACAAAAAAAAAAACACCACTATACCAGTAATAGAAGACAGACTCAGGATTATTTCCATATATAATGTGAGAATTAAAAACGATTGTATACCGTCAGGGATTTTGCTCAAAGTTTTAATTTTGAAAAGAAAACCGTCAAATTTACTTGATTTTCATATGTAAACAATCTTTCGTTATTTTGACCATATCAGCTTAAAAAGGTAATTACTAGCGTATTTTGGACCCAATTTAAAAAATATTTATATGGTTGAAAAGAAAATGAAATAATCTTTCTGAATATATAATTTTTATGTGTTTTTTATCCATTGAATTATCTTTTACAGCGAATTAAATGGTATTTTGTGTTAAATCGGCCAAAAATGATTGATAGAAATTTTGTTCCACAGTCGAATTTTCTGTGTTATTTCTTTCGTAAAATCAAAGTGGTTAATCTTTATTAATATTCTTGAAATTTTACAAATAAATAGGGGATACTTTTAACTACAAGCAGAAATTTCTTTTTTTCTTTTCTGACCTTTGGGAGTGAAACTATAATAGACCAAAGTTAAAAGCGATTTTTTTCAAAAAATTTAAGATAAGCAAAAAAAAAGCACCATGTGTCGAATACTAGACAGTCTTAGGATTATTTCCATATAAAATATGTGAAATAAAAACGATTGTATACCGTCAGGGATTTGCTTTGAAACTTTGGATTTTGAAAAAAAACCTCAAATTTAGTTGTCTCTTCTGTAACATAAACAACTTTCAACTAGGTGTCGTTGATCCAGACCGTAAAGTTTAAATATTGATTCATCGCTTATTTCTAGTCCAATTTTTTAAATATTTATATTGTTGGAAATGATATAAAATAATCTTTCTAAATATGTAAATTTTATGTGTTTTTAACAATTTAATTATTTTTTACATCAGTTTCAATTTTGGAAAAACAAAAAACAACTTAAAATTATGAGAAATGAAAATAAAACACAGCACATGCGGACCGCGGACCAGGTTTGTGTAAAAACATTTGTAAATAGGTAATCTATTTCTTTTATGCAATTCAACATAAGCATTTAGAAATATATTTTTAAGTTCAAAGTGATGTTATATATTTAAATTAATATTATATATGTGTATACATGCAGTATAAAAATGAAAAAGTTGAATAATCTTGTGTTAAACTTGAAAAAAACCCACAAAAATCTTGATATCCCTACTTTTTATTCCCAAAATATTGGGTTCTAGCATGGAGATACATAAAATTTAAATCCAGAATCAAAAAGAACATACAATTTTACATAAGAATGCAAAGTTTTATCAAAATTGTTTCAAAAATAAAGAAATGGTGAAGAAATGACTGAATTTCTTGTTTTGAATTGGTCTGTGGTTTGACATGTTTTTTTAACAAAATAATGTCCAGTTTTGTACCCCCAATTTCAGGGCTTTAAATTCTCATAACTTTTGAACCACTGGGGATATTTGGATAATTCAAACAGTTCTGAACTCCATTTACAAAGCTCTATATAACTAATAATAACCTCAAATAAAAAAAAATCAACTGGGAATGCTATTATAATCCATCACTTAAACTTATAGACTCAGCAAGGTCACATGGTTTCAACCCTGGCCAATCAACAGCCTGAATACGTGGTT
>CM042154.1:65720886-65770886 GCA_023376005.1 Doryteuthis pealeii
CCTGAACTTTCAGAACCCCGTATGTAAAATTTTCGTTTTTAATTTTTTTTTGTTTTTTCAACGGATTATTATCGATTGCACACCAATCTATACGATTGAAAAAAAAAAATTTCAAAAGTTATTTATTTTTCGAGTTTTCAGGGGTGCTCAGTTCCACGTATAAGTTTATCATAAACTGATCCCCCATATCGGAACCGCAGAAAAATTTTTTTTTTTCTTCAATGGATTATTTACGATTACACACCAATGTATCAGATTTAAAAAAAAAAAATTCTAAAAAGTTATATTTTTTTTTTTTTTTTTGGGTCACCTTAATTTGGACACCTTAGTGCAAATTCAGCCCAACTGCAATGGTAGAGAAGTTCCGATATGGGGGATCGATTTACTATAAACTTATACGTGGAACTGAGCACCCCTGAAAACTCAAAATAAATAACTTTTGAAATTTTTTTTTTCAATCGTATAGATTGGTGTGCAATCGATAATAATCTGTTGAAAAAAAAAAAAAAATTAAAAATTAAAAACGAAAATTTTACATATGGGGTTCTGAAATTTCAGGTCTGCCATTATTTCAATTTGTCATTTTTTCTACTAACCTTAACTTTTAACTTAACTAATCGAGGCATTTTAGAATTTAATAAAGATAGACAGCTCATTTAACTGTCGCATATGGGTCAGAAATCTCTCTCTCTCTCTCTCTCTCTGATATATATATATATATAGTGTGTGTGTGTGTATTTGGGTAGCATTCTTTCATTTATACATGTGGAATTAAACAAAAGGCAGGTCTCCTTTTTAACGATTTTATTGGCAATCTTTTCAAGCTTTTTGGTTAACTTTTTAATATTTGGATGGAATTCATGGATTAGTCCACTGAAGTTCATATCCCGAGTACTTTTGGCACTGGAAGTAGGAGAATTATAACTATAACACTTTTCACATCAATTCTCCTCATTCCAGCCTCCACATCCATTAATATACTTTGAAAAAAAAAAAAACTGGAACACATCACCCCTGATGATGGCACTTCGAAGTGTCGAAAGTACTCAGGATATGAACTTCAGTGGACTAATCAACAAATTCCATCCAAATATTAAAAAGTTGGACAGAAAGCTTGAAAAGATCACCAATAAAATTGTTAAACAGGAGACCTGCCTTTTGTTTAATTCCACATATATAAATATATATATATATATATATATATATATATATATATATATATATTCTGTATGTACAATGACCGAGTGCATGTCCTTTTATAAAGGAAAATTGGTGAAGACCAGCAAAGACCAAAATTTAATAAAATCCACACCTTATTTTTGACAGAGGAGAGGGTTAAACTATTTACCCCTCATTTTCCATAAGAAAAGCTAAATAAAAATATAATTATAGTATAAATCATGATATATATAAAAAAATTAATTTAAAAAAAATTATTAAAATTTAAAAAAAAAGGATAAAATAAATGAAAAAATACAAACAAAAATAATAATAAAAAACAACAACCTAAGAACAAGAATATATAAAGAATAAAAGATAATAAAACAAATATATAGAAAAATAATTATCTATATATTAATACTTGTGTTCCTTAATTGTACGACTGTTATTATCTTACAATTGATTAAAAACAAGACTGCCCAAATCGTCCAAGAGGAAATGCAAAAATGTAAATCCTGATTATCTGGTGTTATCCACCAAATTCTTATTAGTGTCATCACCTCAGCTGAATAATGGATCATTTCGGTTTTATTATAAAGAAAGAAAGGGGGGGGAAAGGACATGCTAAACAGAAAAAATATAAGAAAGAAAGAGTAGGGAGAAAATAGAGAGAGAGGGTGAGCATGCGGAAGTGATAACACTAATCTGTTTCAATTTGAACATAATGAAAAGAAGGAAAGAAAGAAGAAAAAAGAGTGATAGAGAGTTAAATCAAGATTATCATACTTTTTACATATTGAACTATTCTGCAATAGCTCTTAAGTAAAAATATCAAACATTGTAATAATTAAATTATCATACTGTGGTATATCCACAGACCCTGCTAGTTATTAAATAATCTATATATAAATATAGATAAGAGATTTATTTTTATCTTTTTAAATACTGTGTAATATCGGAAAGTTCTAGAATTTTTTCCTTTCCTTTTAGAAGTCCGTCGCGGATGACGTCACTCCATGTTATCAATAGTTGTGGACCCAAGTCCGAGTTTTATTCTTTACTACAACTGTTGAAGGAGTAAAGAATAAAACCTCGTTCAAACTTGGACTTGCATTTCTTGTTTTCCTGGAAAACCTGTCTCAGCTGCCTTACCAATTAACCCACAAAAAAATCATTAAGCTACAGAAACTCAGATCTAATCATTATTGCTTGTGTTCTTTATTTTTCCCCAATGCTAAATGTGTTGCTATCTTGTTTAAATATTACTAGCAAATATATGCACCCTCCGAGTGCAAGTATTTAAGTTTTAATGTAATAAAATATTATTAATTTACAAAGGGTAATGCAACTAAATAAAAATGCAGACATAAACATTTTAAACAGAGGGGTGTATAATCAGAAAATAGAACAACTGAAACTTACACTTCCATCACTCCTGTATTTCATTGCTAAATTTTCCTAATTTAACTATTCAGTTAAAATAGGAAGTAAAGAATAAAATTACAGTTATTTCTTCTTGTTAATGTTATTCTTTTAAGATTTATCTCTGAGATTTTTGCACATATTCATTAAAATAAAATCGGACAATTAGAAATCAATAATACCAAGCACATATTTATCAAAATCAAATTTTTAATATCAATATGCAAATTAGCCTTCCCGTTCACACTGTAAAATGCTATTTTGTTGTATATATAAAAATACAATTGCATGTTATTGGTATGTAGCTCCGACCAATGCCAGGGGTCCAGTGGCTTCGGCCCTGGATCTTTACAAGTTAATAGCGTTGATCCCAGGGGCTATCCCCCCAGACAATACCTGCCCCCTTGATTTAAAGGGGCAGGGCTGGGTTTATTGCCCAGTGCCTGAGGCACCCCCCTTAAGGAGGAATGCCGATGGGATCAACGCAATTTTTGTGCTTACCACCCATGACCTTCGGCTTATGGGTGGACCCACGTTAAAACGAGTCCTTGTGTCCAGCGCTCATAAGTGGGATGAGAGGCAAATACCTGAAGATATGGTCAACAGTATTAATAATGTAAAAGAATTTTTATTAATGATTGAGGTTTAAATAAAAATAAAATCATGGAGAATGTGACGTAAATAACTAAGGGAACTGTGGCTTGAGTGGTGATATAGTTTCGCTTACAGACAGAAAAACACACAATCTCTATTATAATAAGATGTATAATAGCATTCAGATTATAGATTTGTGACTGGGTCTTAGTACTGTTGCCCATCCACCCTGTTAGTGAGGCTTAGAATATGCTGACTGTATCTCCTGCCAACAGGTAAGACTACTCCCAAAATAAGGGGCCTCCTGGGTATGACACTAAACTTCGACTGATAGTAAGGCTCCTGTTGTGGAGATCTGGGGAGTATACCACTTCATTTCCATTACCCCCAGGTCGACTGACCAGGTGTGGTAGTACCTGTTAAAGTCCTATTTATGGTCCAAATAGATGTTTAAAAATCATATGTAATTGATAGGAATACTTGATGCCATATAACTGTTCAAATTATTTGTATTAAGATTAGTCAATTGAAGTTATAAGTGTTTAAGGATTATTATTTGTTACTTGAAACCAAGCAAATGACTATTATTAAATAGGAATAATTACTTGAAAATATATACCATATTTGACGGCATATAAGACGCACCCTCATTTCAGCAGGTCAGATTCAGGAAAAAATGTTTTTAGTGTATTTAAGCATATATTGTTGAAAACCATCTAGCTGTGCATTACACAAGCAGAAACATAGCTGTATAAAAGTACAATTTGGCAGTACAGGCAAGCAATAAGCATACACAAGACATATCAATAGAAGGAAATAATAATCTTATTATAATGGAGATTATGTGTTTGTTTGTCTGTAACCGAAACTATATCACTAATCAAGTCACTATCCATTTAGTTATTATACATCACATTCTCCATGAATCATTTTTATTTAAGCCTCAATTATTAATAAAATTGTTTTACATTATTAATAGTTGACCATATCTACGTACTAATAACATGCAATTGTCTTTATATGTACAACAAAAAGTGGTTTACTGTGTGAACGGGAAGGCTAATTTGTATATTGATATTTAAAATTTGATTTTAATAAATATGTGCTTGGTATTGTAGATTTCTAATTATTTGATTTTATCTTAATGAATATGAGCAAAAATCTCGGAGATAAATCTTAAAAGAAATCAATTAACAAAAAGAAATAACTGTAATTTTATTCTTTACTTTCTTATTTAACTAAATAGTTAAATTAGAAAAGTTTAGCAAGGAAAGACGGAGGGGGGGGGAGATGGAAGAGGAAGCTACAGCTGTTTTATTTTTCGATTATACCCCTCTCTGTTCCAAATCATTTTATCTGCATTCTTATTTAGTTTATTTAGACTTTCTAATTTAATATGATATTTTATGACATTAATACTTGCACCCGGAGGGTGCATATATTAGCTAGTAATAATAATAATAATAAAAAGGCCTACAGGAGGTCTCAAACTTCACCTACGATGTATAAGACGCAGGGCAATTTTTTGAGCCAAAATCTTTGAAAAAAAGTGTGTATTATATGCCGTCAAATATGGTAATTATTAGTATTAGATTGAAATACTTGAAACCATATAACTGTGTACAATCTATGTATTCAATAGGAATGCTTGATATATAATTGTAACTTATTTGTATTAAGATTAGTTACTTGGTGCTATAATTGTTTACTAAAGATTATTGTTATTATTACTTGAAACCATGTAACTGTGTACAAGCAAATGACTGTTATTGAATAGAAATAATTACTTGAAATCAAAATTATCAGATTGGAATACTTAATATAACTGTATGAAAATTATTTGTATTAGAAAGGTTTGGTTTAGTTTTGTTTTACAGCATATCAACCTCAGTGTGTCTTTTAATGCTAATAAAGTTTTGAAATAAATCAATTCTTAATGGATAATACAATTTTTTTATAAATAGATTGTTTTACGGCATATCAACCTCAGTGGGTCATTTAATGCCGACAAAGTTGTGAAATAAATTCATTCTTAATACATAATGCAATTTTGTTTATCAACTCATGTTTTTCTATTTAACCCATAGATGGGACCCTAACAGGTACTACCACTAGTTACTCTGGGCCACAGTGGACCAGGGAGCAATGGTGATGAAGGGCTGCTCCACATTCCTCAAACCTCCAAAACTGCAACCTCACCATCAGATAGAGTTTAACGTCATTCCCAGGACATGTAGACCCTCAGTCACCGCCTTCTAGCACCCATATGATAAAAAGGGGTTGGGGCTTGCCATAAGGGCAATAGGGTTGAGAAAATCATATAGGTGGTAGGGCTTGACGTGACCAGCCGATTGATCGGAGGGGGCCTCTCCAATCGACCCTCTAGCCCAAGATAGGGCCAAAGTGGAGTATTGCATGTCATGAACTGCTCATCCACCTGGGCTCTATCCTTAAGCATCACAGGTCACCATCCACGGCCAATAGGTAGCCCCATTGGGGGAGTCTTACCCTCTGCAGAGGTGCAGTCGATGCCTTCTAACGCCCCAGCCGACAGGGCAGTGTATTAGAAAGGAATAGTTGATATCATATAACTGTGTGCAAAACACTCTTTTAGAAACATAACAAAAAATGTAAATATGAATATACAATGAACGTAATTCCCTAAACTCTAGGCATAAAATAACCCAAGATGAGTTGACATGCTATTAAAATCAATCAATCAATCAATGAACAGTTGCCTTTGAGGCAGATCTCCTCTCTTCATGCCATTAATGTTGTCCCAGGGAAGGGCAAGAGGGTGATACAATTTGGATGATTGGATTTTACGGCATGTCAACCCTTGTTGGGTTATATAATGCCAAAGACATTTTTGTTTTATTCATTCTTGTTGGGTTTTCAATTATTTTGTAAACACATTTTTTAAAAATTTTATTTAACCTTTGGGACCCTAACAGGTACTATCACTCTGGGTCAGAGTGGAGCTGGGAGTAATGTCAATGAAGGGGTACTCCACACTCCCTAGAGCTCCAGTATTGGAACTTCACCACTACATACAGTTTAATGTCATACCCAGCCACTACCTACTAGCATATATATGATAAAATGGATTGGGGGGGGGTTGTCGTGAGGCAATAGGGTCGAGACATATAGGTGCTAGGGTTTGACCTGACCAGCTGATTGATCTGAGAGTACCACTCCAACCACCTGTCTAGCCTAAGTAAGGGTCAAAGTGGAGTGTTGCATGTCATTTAATGCTCAGCCACCAGGATTCTGTCCTTAAGCATCATGGGTTGCCACTCACGGCCAACAGGTAGCCCCATTGAGAGGAGGATCTTACCCTTCTACAGAGGTGCAGTCTGCATTTTCTACTGCCCCACTGACAGGGCTATACAATTTGGGGTGTGTAAAGTTTTTAAGTGCCATCCTTGGCCAGTTGAAAAGGGCTTAAAGAAAGTCCTATGTTATGGAATTCTTTGGTAAGCGTATAAGTCCTATCCTGCGTATTGGTAAAGGTCCAGTGATTTAGTCTTATGTCCGTCATCGAAGAATGTTGCAGTAATTATGACTAGTAAGGTTGGTTTAAGTATTGTATCAACCTCAGAGTACTGCCAGTGATTGGCCTAGTCTATAAGTAGGAACGGGGATCCATCACTCACCTTATATATAAAATTCTCAACAGGGTGCATATCGCATTTGTGCATCCAAACCTCCTGCTGTAAAAAACGCTAAGCGGTGCCTGCTGAAAAATGGAGGCCAGGATGCACAAATGCGAGATGCACCAAATTTGGTATCAGATTGACTTCAGGAATTGCTACAACAACCTTGGACACAATGTCAGACTGTATTACTTGGATTGTTCGAACTATTGTCCTCATCTTTATTGTTACCTACACAACGCTTTGGCCAATGATTGTCACTTAGAACATGTTTTATTGTGTATGCAGTCTGGCAAATAACAATTTTGGTGTAAAGCAGACCTCAAATCACAGGTGCGGCCCTCAGTAAACATAGGTGCAACCCACATGCAGACTGCACTCTCATACAGCTCTTTTACAGTACCCCAGTTTTTAAAAAGGTTTTTTTTTTTTTTTTAATTCCTGGGCGAAAACAGTCATTTATTTTCATTAGGGCAATGTGTTGTTAAGAAACAGTCTGTTATCAATGTATTGTCTATCACCTCTTCCTTTGAGTTGCAGAAAGAGTAGGCTAACTCTGTCAATGAAAGGGAGTGAGTCTTTCCTCTTGCCTTCTCCTGCTTTCAATCAACATATTTAGGTTCTTGGTCAAGAGCGATAGTAACAGAATACTTAACAGTTTAACACCTGTACCTGGTCATGGTTAATTCTTAATGTCCTATACTGCCTCATTCTGCCTGGACAGAAGTCACATTCATTTTTCTAATCTGCCCCAAATGATAGCATTTGTTTAAATGTAATATTAAATATATTTAGTGGTCTTTGATTTAAGTGAAATAACAGGTAACTTTAGATGCAAAGGCCAATTTTAGCCATTTATTGATAAATCCTTATAGGAATGGGGCTCTGGACTTAGAAAATTCTTAACGGATGTTAAGAGTTAAAGGAATGAGAACAGCCTATCCCTGTGGATTGAATAAAGGGTTCGAAGTTCCGTGAAGGCTCCTGACAACATGAAAGCTCCTGAGTTCAACAAGAAACACCTGAAGAAGGCCGTAGTGCACATCAGCCGAAACATTGTGTAGATAACAATAAAGATGAGGACAATAGTACAAATAATCCAAATGATCAAGCCTTATCTAAAAAATAACAAGAAACACCTGAAGAAGGCTGGAGTGCACATCAGCTGAAACGTTGTGTAGATAACAATAAAGATGAGGACAATAGTTTGAATAATCCAAATGATACAAATTATCAAGCCTCATCTAAAAAATTAAGAGAAATAGTGTAGATAACAATAAAGATGAGGACAATAGTTTGAATAATCCAAATGATCCAAATAATCAAGCCTTATCTCAAAAATTAAGAGAAATAGCAAAAGAAACAAATGGCAACTGGTCCAACATCATTGCCAAATTGTTTTCTGTAACACAAATTATCATCATCATCATCAGGTCGCGCTGACAGCACGGATATCCATGACTCTCTCACCAACCATCCCTATCGAGTATAAAGTCTCACCATCTGCACAGCATCCAGAATCTGCACAGAGCTGATTAATGTTTTCTTTTCTGGTTGGTTTACACTGGTGTGTCCATGTGTAGATGTCTACAGGAGAATGTCACTTATGATGGAAATATAATATCAGGTTGCTTTAGGGACTCATGTTCCTGGTTTTGGATTCAGTTTTTTCCTTCTAAACCGGTTACCCTACCTCCGATGCTAATGGATCTCGGTCAGTCCTAGGTTTTAATGTTTACATACACTTCAATAATAATTGATAAGGCTTCATCTAATAATAGATTCAAGATAATGAAAAGTTCTGCACAGGTCAGTCTGGTGTATTGATTTTGAAGAAATTTCTCCTCCTATCCCACCATGGCATTTTGGTCAGTTGGTACTTTGGTTGCTGGACTGGTCAAGATTTTTGATATGTCCACTTTCTTGGCACTTTTGGCAAAGATCCAACTTATATGGGATTGACCGAACAGCATTGTAGATCTATATCCATATCCTATTTTTTCTTTGTAATTATATGCCTATTTGTAGTCACTTGTGGTGTGATGGTTATTGTCATGGAAAATGGACACAGCGAACCGAGTTCAAATCCTAGACGAGGCTGTTCCCATTTTACATTGTGCTATAAGAAGTTCAAAGAGTATAAACTCTGGTTCTTATAAAGCATTGGGTTACTTAAAATAGAGATACCCAACGCAGAACATTTCCGTAGGATAACAACAAACATGTTAATTAAGGATGTACAAAATTTAATTTATACAGATGGGGGAACTAAGTTCCCCAGGCTATACAAAAGTCACAATTGTCCAAGTACATGAAGATGTGGCTGGAAAGACAAAAGTGGAAACCACTTACTGTTTCTGGGGTCTGGACTGAAAAGTATGCACTATGTGTGATGCTGAAGAGAAGTGATGAGCACCTCTGTCCTTGTCAAGCCAGCTTTGTAAAAGAGGCTGATATTTTGGGGTTACCATGTCACATGACCAAAAAGGGACTCCTGACGTGGAAGAGTTCCTCGAACCCTGTGACAAGGGAGACTACTCCATTTAGTCCCCTACAGCGCTAATACACTTGAGAAAGGTATGAAGAAGGGAAGAGGGGGGAGAAGGAGCTCTGAGTACTTTTGATTAAGAAGAGTCCATTTGGTGTGAATTCAATACACCCCCTCATACAGCCATGGGTAAATAGTAGGGCAAACTGGGCTCTTTAACCTTGGTATGGCAACTGGGCTAGGAGAAGGAAAACTCTGAATTCAAACTGGTTAAATTCTGCTTAAAAATTGACCTTGTGTTGCATCCTGCTCATGCGGACTGTTTGGTTAAATCCATATATGCCTATTTACCTAAATACCTATCATTTGAGTATGTCACACATTCAGTTGCTGCTTTTCTAAAATTAAATGATTTAACAAAGTCTGAGAGAGAGAGAGAGAGAGAGAGTGTGTGTAACATATACACACATACCAAAGTAAAGAAAAAAAAAGATTAGGGATAGTGTGGAAGATAGGTGATTTAAATTATTAGGATGAATGAAAAAGGAATGATTAAAAATCATTGTTTTTATATCATTCTCCCTGTGTGGCAAAAAAAAAGATTGGTACAATTATATTAACTAGCAAAAATATGCACCCTCCGGGTGCAAGTATTTAAGTTTTAATGTAATAAAATATCGTATTAAATTAGAAAGGCTAATGAAATTAAATAAGACTGCAGATAAAAAGATTTGAAACAGAGATATTATAATAAAAAAATAGAACAACTGAAACTTACTCTTCCATCACTCTCGTCTTTCATTGTTATTTTTTTAAATTTAAGTATTTAGTTAAAAGAGGAAGTAAAGAATAAAATGACAGTTATTTTTTCTTGTTAATGGATTTCATTTAAGATTCATTGAAGAGATTTTTGCTTATATTCATTAAAATAAATCCAAACAAATAGAAATCAATAATACTTAGCACATATTTATTAAAATCACATTTTTAATATCAATATGCAAATTAGCCTTCCCGTACACACTGTAAATCGCTATTTTGTTGTATATATAAATATAATTGCATGTTGTTAGTATGTAGATATGTTCAACAGTATTGATAATGTAAAACAATTTTATTAATAATTGAGGTTTAAATAAAAATAAAATCATGGTCAATGTGACGTCAATAACTAAGGGAATTGTGACTTGAGTAGTGATATAGTTTCGGTTACAGACAGACAAACACACAATCTCCATTATAATAAGATATATATAGATGCTGACCTGTGTAGTAAAATTTTCTGTGTGTAAGTATAGGAGGAACATTTCACTTAGTTTAGTCTATTTATCTCCCCTTAACAGCATAATTATGACCTCTCTCTCTCTCTTTCTCTCATTCACACGTATATTTTTAGGATTTTCTTTTCTCTCTCACTCCTGTATATTATGGATTACTTTATTATTTAGTGTGTTGTTAGTTTTTATCATTTCTATGAGATTATACGGTCGATGATAGGCTAGTATGCTTGGTTTTTAAAAAATGAGTTCTGAGTAGTTTTGACTAAGAAGAAGAGAGCCCCTTTGGTTTGAATTCAGTTTTCCTTCTCCTAGACTGGTTGCGGTTATTTCCTATAAGTCTAACATAAACAAAGGGGAACCACTCTTGACTGATAAATTATTTATTTATTTTCCCATTAAACTAACCCTAAACCCTAACCCTAACTTCTTTTTTCCTAGTAGATCAATCAATAAATAAATAAATAATTTATCAGTCAAGAGTGGTTCCCCTTTATTTATGTTAGACTTATAGGAAATAACCCTGGTTGCCATACCAAGCTTAAAGAGCCTAGTCTGCTCTACTATCTAACCATAGCTTGAGGGAGAATAATTGGACTTTTACCTTTCCAATGGGTATAGTGCTATGGGAAATGCGGACCATATGACCTTTAGGCACCCCTTTTGTGAAATCGATTCATAAGGACATTTTTTTCCATTTACACCGTCAAAATTCAGTTGTTGGTTAGGGGTTAGTTTTATAATTAAAAAAAAAAACTCGAAAAATCATCTGTTTAACACCCGGATTTTGACAGTGTAAATGGAAAAATGTCCTTATGAATCGATTTCGCAAAAGGGGTGCCTAAAGGTCATATGGTCCGGAAATGCAAACAATGAAGGGAAAAGTTTTGGACTAATGCCCTTGAAAAAGGTATGATCCCCTCCCCTTAGCCCACCAGCTACGAGATAAATAATGCGCTGAGTTGGTAAGGACGGGAAAGTGGAACCTTGTGATTCCTAAGTGAATGCTCTAACAGTTGAGCTAAACCAGCCCTATACCATATGGGCAATTCCATGTCATATCATCCAGAAAAAGGTAAAATTGTCACCCACCCCCTTCAAGTTTTCACAAATTTTGTACAGGTGTGGACTATGTTTGATTTTTTCATAGCAAGATCAATATCTCAATGTGGCACTGCATCTATGACAACAATTTCTTTTTATTATTATTTCTCATATATTGAACAGTATTTGAACCAAAAAGATAGTTTCGTTTTTGCTCAGAACCGAAGCTACTACATCAGTTAGAATTTTGCAAATGAGAAATCATTAATAACTTAAAATTAGTTAACTCTAATACTTTTTGATAGAATTTTTGAATTCCTTGGGCAAAAATGCTTTTATAAACCAATTTTTAGGAATAGGGAAGCTCTAGAACTCATTTTACAGACAAAAATAGATTACAAAAAGTCACCTCAAATTTGGAGAGCTAAACATTGACATAACTCTGCCAATTTTTGACATTGGAAGATCAAATTTCGGGGATTGGCTAACTTTAACATATTCCACAACTGGACAAAATTTAGAAAAAATTGCTGCGGGTGAGTGACATGGCCTGGATGATTTGACACAGAATTACCCATACGGTAACTAAATTTGGTTGGTGCTGATGTATATTTTGGGATTGGTTGTTCCTGAAAATTAATTGTTAATCAGTGATGCTGATAGCTTTTTGATTTGGTGCATCATGGGACGCACATATTTGCTTTGAATGAGTCCCCAGGAACTTTGATGGGCCCCAACTAAAGTTTCTTGATAAATTGTAGGGTTTTTATTTATAATCTGGGGAAACAATTAAAGCCATCTAACTCTTACCTTGTAACCTATCCTGTATAATTTATTTCTAAGAAACTATTGAAATATATTTACATTTAGCTTGAAATGGTGAGGGAAGAAAAAAGAAAAACACTGGGATGCATGGATATGATTTTACTGCATCCTTTTAGTATGCATCTCTAGTTAATTTTCAGTTTGTACAATCTCTCAATTCAAACCTGTTAAATTCTGCTTAAAAATTGACATTGCGTCACATCCTGCTTGTGCGGAGAGATTGGGTAAATACATATATGCCTAATATACCTAAATAACTATTATTTGAGTATGTCATGTGTAATAGTTGCCATCATTGGAAATGGACTCATTGAGACAGAGTTCAAATCTTGGCCACAGCTGTTTGCATTTCACATAGCGTAAATACTCATGGGAAAGGTACAAATCCAACTATTCTCCCTCCAGCTATGGGTAAACAGTAGGGCAGCTGGTGTTTATTTACAAATCTATTGAGGCAAAAATAGGCATCACTCATTATGAGTTTGTCTAAAAAAAAAAAAAAAAAATCCCTCTTCTGTTCGGATCGAAGTGCATACTCCAGATGCTGTCGATAATCAGGTGGCTACAGTTTTTTAATCAGTTGGATCTCGTAGGGTGCATATCAAGGGTATTTGCCTGCTCATCCCACTTATGAGGGCTGGACACAAGGTCTCGTTTTTACGTGGGCACATAAAAATTGCAAAGATCTTGGGGGCATGGCCCCCTTGGATCGATGCTATTAATTGTACTTTACCGGTCCAGAGGCCGAAGCACACTGGACCCCCAACCGAGGCCGGGTATAGAAGGTAAGTCTCAAAGCATAGAATCTGGAACAGATACTACACTTTGATCCTTCCTTAAGGTCAAACTTTAAATTCCTCCGTATCAATATCCAGGAAATTCTAAACTCAGCTGATTGACCATGACTGAGTGGACACAATTGAATCTTCAATAACTCTCTCTACTCTACAACTTCCACTTCGGCAATGACTGTTTTGTGGAAAGTCTGTCACTGTGCTATGAGTCCTGTGAGTCCCAAAATTAAAAAAAAATTACAATTATAATTAGATTATAATTAATCATTATCATAATTTTATTATAATTATAAAAAGTAAGTAAAGTCGTCGGGGCGGCCTAATGTCGGTATCAGCCATGCAGCGAGGGAGTCTATCCCCTTTTCACTAGCGCCAGACCAAGGAGATTGTTTTTTTTGCGTCTGAGGTAGAGCGCCATATCTATCATCAGCTCCTTACTCTACTGCACAGATCCCTGTGCTACTCATACGCTGAGTTGGCGAGGACCGGGATCGAACTAGGAACCTTGTGGTTTCTAGCCAAACGCTCTACCGACTGAGCTAATCGTATAATTCTATACTATATGCATATAATGATATGTATGATATTATATGTGAAATATATATGTATATAATTTTAATTACTATATGGTATAATTTTACAAACTTACGTAAAATTTACAAAATTTACAATATATAATTTTTGAAATTTTATGATATAATTTAATATGGTATAATTATATACTATATGTATATAATGATATGAATATAGTGATATACTATAAAGTTTAAAAGATGCCCTTTTGATTTTCACCGGAACCCCTTTAGCCAGCCGGGTTGTGGCTGTTAATACCACTGGATAACAGTGGTACATATATATACTTATGTATAATTTGTATATATAAAAAATATATAATTATAATATATATATATAATATAATATAATTATAATATATATATTCATATTTTATTATATATATATATATATATATATATATATATATAATGGACTCTCCCGTTGATTTTCGACGTATGAGGGTTCATACACACAATGAACTCCCACACAGGGATTTGTTTATAGTGGTGAAGGCTTGTGTTGGACCATCCACATATTTTTGCACAGTCAATAGGAAAGAATTGGTGCATCAAGGGTTGCCACAAACCCAATCAACGACCGACCTCAGGAATTTTGAATTCAGAGATATCCCTCTCCTAGACTGGTTACCTACCCAAGGCTGAAGGGCCCAGTCTTCCCTACTATTTAACCCATAGCTGGAGGGAGAATATATGGATTCATACCTTTCTATATATATATATATATATATATATATATATATATTATTATTTTATTATATATAATTGTATATACTTATTTAATATAATATGTTAATACCACTGGATAACAGACCAATTAGCCGTTATCATGTTGATACTTGAAGGGTTGACATGCCATAAAATCTAACCAACATGATATCAATTTTTTTTTAATATGCTGTACATATTAAAAAAAAAAAAAAAAACTTCTGAACATTTATTAAAATAGATTTAAAAATAAAATAAATTCTTAATCTATATCATTTAAAAACATTTTTTTTAACTTACAGTTTTTGTCTAATTTTTTTTCTTTAAATTTAAGGATTTTAGATTATACATTAATCAACACTTTTATTTCTGCTTTAAAAAAAAAATTGATTGTAGTGGTATTTTAAAGTTATATATATATTTATTGATATGCCCTACTTGTAGGGTTGAATTACTTGAATTGTTTTTCCTGTAATCAATCTTTTGCTATTGTATATCAACCAAAGCAAATTGGTGCTTATTGAATATATTACACTTGTGTATTTAGTACTGGTATCATAGCAGGAGTTTACATAACAAAATATTTACTTCGATCACAAAAATGCCACAGAGGAAAATACATTATGGAATTTTTAAATCATCTTTTTTTTTTTGGATTATTTGGATTATTCAAACTATTGTCCTCATCTTTATTGTTATCTACACAATGTTTCAGCTGACATGCCCTCCTGCCTTCTTCAGGTGTTTCTTTGAACTCTAGAACCTTCTTGTCGAACCCGGGAGCCTTCATGGATTGAATAAAGGGTTTGGTACTGTGAAGGCTCCTGATTATGACATGAAGGCACCTGGGGATAGACTCCCTTGCTGTCTGGCTGATACCGACATTAGGCCGGCCGATGACTTTACTTTTTACTTACGTATATTCATCATATAATAAGATTACAATAATTATTGAATTTCAATTAAATTTTCAGTGTATTTTGTGACAAATTATGTAGGAATAATTTGGAACTCTTATCAATTGCCTCTTTACTTAGTTTTATGAAATCTTATTATAATGGATATTCAGTGTCTGTCTGTAACCAAAACTATGTCACTGCTTACATCACAATACCGTCAAGAAATGCATGACTTTATCAATGAGTGTCTAATTTATAGTCAAAATCATTTATATACATACAATCTTATTTATTAACAGTCTCTCTATGAAAATCTGAGTTAGATTTACCTCAAAACAGCTCATGTTATTAGTGCATTTAAATTCCTGCATTGTGTCTTATATATCACTAAGAAATAAAGCTTTACATCATATATCGTGTAGTTAATTTGCATACTGGTTTTCACAAAACCGGGTTTGATAAATGATTACTTAGTTTTATTGATCTCTAATATTATTGTTTTATTCTCCAACGTATTAAAATCAATCCTATGATTAATTTTATATAGAAACCAATTAAAATATAATTAAAATAAGTGTAATTTTTATGTGTTATTATTTCATTTCTTTAGTCTTTCTAATTTAATATATTTCATTAAATTAAAACTTAAATACTTACACCTGGTGGGTGCATATTCTTGCTAGTCTCTATAAAATATCCTTTGGATGCTAAAAAGATTTTCTTTTCTGTAAAGATACATCCTTTTCCCTTAATCCTAACTGTTATACCGGCCGTTCCTACAGTGGAGAATATACACCGGTTCTGACTATAAATAGTGAGACACCGAGTGAAAAGGTTGTACTGTTACCGTTTAGCGGCAAGCTAGCCGTTCTTGTACCTTATTGTAAATACACTTGTCTCATTTTACCCTACCCCGACTTGACTTCTTTTTTACTGTAGAACTAACATCACAACACTAACTAATAACAAAAATAATGATATTGTCACAAATTACTTTAATTATTGGCATGTTTTCACTGTTTCCTGTGACATGTTTGAGCTCTCAAACTCTTTAATGGTTTTCAAGGGCCACATGTAGCTCACTGTTTACTGTGACACGTTTGAGGGCCACGTGTAGCTCACTGTTTACTGTGACACGTTTGAGGGCCACGTGTAGCTCACTGTTTACCGTGACACGTTTGAGGGCCACGTGTAGCTCACTGTTTACCGTGACACGTTTGAGGGCCACGTGTAGCTCACTGTTTACCGTGACACGTTTGAGGGCCACGTGTAGCTCACTGTTTACCGTGACATGTTTGAGGGCCACGTGTAGCTCACTGTTTACCGTGACACGTTTGAAGGCCACGTGTAGCTCACTGTTTACCGTGACACGTTTGAGGGCCATATGTGGTTCTAATTTGACTTGGACAGTGAAAGGGTTAACCAAAGAGATTTTGTTATACATTGCATCCTAGGTATTCTTTATCTAATACTAGCGGTACACATAAAATTTTCACAAAACCAAACAAAAATCAAGAGGAGCTATTTAAGCCAGAAACGATGATTTGCAATTTCATTACATATAAATCCTACTGTTGTTTTTCATAATAGATAATACTAAAATAAAAGTGACAAAAACATGACTTTTAAAAAAAAGAAGGTTGGGCTGGAAATTCGCATAACGCTGTCTTTCTAAAACGGGAGGCTTGGACAACATAAGATGAAAATTACCAAAATATCTTCTGTAATTCACAATTTCAATATTACAAATAAAGCAAGCGTAAATTTTTTTATTTTTCATTTTTTATTTTTTTTACATTAATTTTAATTTTACATTGGGCATTTAAATGATGCAAGACCATTTGGAATGTTTCATTTTTAAAATTAGGTGAAATAAAATAAAATTAAGAAACACCAGTTAATCTTTATTCACATTTTTGCATTGCATCTTAGACGATTTGGATGGTCTCATTTTTAATCAGAGGGTGTTGCAGGATGATAACGGACAAAAGATTTAGGAACAACCGTATTAATATATAGATATATATTGATGGAGGCATCTGGTGTAATGGTTATCATCTTGGGAAATGAACACTGTGAACAGAGTTCAAATCCTGAACAAAGCTGTTTGCTATTTCTCTGAATGTTTGAGATGAGGCTTGAAGATTAGTATTATCTGCGTTATTCGGACTATTGTCCCCATCTTCATTGTTATTTGTACAACGTTTCGGCTGATATACCTTCCGGCCTTCTTCAGGTATTTCTTGTCGGACTTGGGAACCTTCTCGGACTCGGGAACTTTCTTGTCGTATTCGGGAGCCATCACGGAACTTTGAACCTAACCCTTTATTTATTCCACGGGGGTATCCTGTTCTCATTCCACTAACCATAGCTGGGGTAGGAGTTGTGTTGATTAATTATTTTTCTAACTGCTTTCACTCAGATAAATACACTGACAGCACGGTATAATTCCTCCAATGGGGTCACCTGTTGGCTGTGGGTAGTGACCTGTGATGCATGAAGACAAAAACTCCACTTTGGTCTTTACTTAGGATTGATGAGTGGTCAGAGAGGCCCACTCCGATCAGTCAGCTGCTCATGTCAAGCCCTAGCACCTATAGGATTGTCCCAATCCTAACGCCCTTATGGCAAACCCTTCAACCCTTTTTATCATATGTGCTAGAATGTGGTGGCTAAGACTCTTAATGTCCTGGGTATGACGTTAAACTGCATCCAATGGTTAATTTCCAATTTTGGAGCTCTGAGAAGTGTGAAGTACCCCTTCATCGCCATTACTTCCAGGTTCACTCTGACCTGCAGTGGTAGTATTACCTGTTAGGGTCTCATCTATAGGTTAAATAGAGAAAAATGAGTTTAAAAAAATTGTTTTAATAAAATTCTGAATATCCATCAAGAATTAATAAAAACAAAACGTCTTCGGCATAAAATAAATTAACAAGGGTTGACATGCCGTAAAATTCAAACAACTAACAGTAACTTTGGAATGATCAACGTAATGGAGTTCGCTTTAATGTATACATATACAAAGGACAGTTGTTTTGTATGTATGTATGTATTTCCGGAAGAAACTACGAAAATAAAATGACGACAAAGTAAATATATGTACATGTTAAATATCACTGGTTCTTGCTGTTGGAGTTTTTGGGGATATAAGGTGTATGGGTATATGCTAGTTCCTGGCGTATATTTATAGACTAGGCGAGATGATGTGGTCTGTTCCTTAGCCAATTGCTGGCCATACTGCGTGGCTGATATATTACTTAAGCGCTGATTTTTTTCTCAGTCTACTGGCAACCTTCTACGAGGGAACCTAGGATTCTCTACCTGAGAGGATTACCAAAGGATTCAAATTGGAGGACTCTCTCTAGAATCAACTGGCCAATTATGGCCCTTAAAAACTTAACACTTGCCTTTGGTGCAAAAAATATGAAGATTTGATTTATATTAAAAAATATTTAAAAATCAAAACTTACATAGAAATAGTATTGAAATTCTACTTAAAATGTCCATCTCGAATGTAAATCTCAAAAGTAAACAAATCAATACTCCAGGTTTTTTTTTCCCCCCCTTTCTACCGAGTTGACGCTGGGTAGCCACTTCTAGTAGATAAATAAAAAATTTAAGAAAAAAAAAAAATAAAAAAAGAAGCAAATATTAACAATATTGAAGATTGCCAATTTCCCAGAAAAGAAACTCCAAATTCAGCTTGAACTCTTAGTTTAATCAATATCACAACACCCCCCGCCCTCGTATGGAAACACCAAAATTTATTTGTCTCATACCCCACCTGTATGGACTGGGCACAAGGCCTCGTTTTAACGTGGGCCCACCCACATGCCGAAGCTAATGGGTGGGAGAGAACAAAAATTGCGTCGATCCCTTCGGCATTCCCCCTCGAGGGGGGCGCCTCAGACGCTGGGCAATAAACCCAGCCCTGCCCCTTTAAGTCAAGGGGGCAGGTATTGCCTTGGGGGATAGCCCCCTGGGATCGATGCTATTAATTCAAGCACACCGATCCAGTGGCCGAAGCGCACTGGACCCCTGTCCCGAAGGACGGGTAGATGGAAACACTAACATAAGAGATTGTATTTTTGTTAACTGAAAAATGTTGAGATATGTAAATAATTCAAGGCTGAAATCGGTCAACATTTTGTTGTGTCATAAACTGTCGTTTATGACACAGCTGATGGATTAAAATGGCTAAGAGATAAATCTGTTCAATGATTTAAAGCAGAGAGAGAGAGAGAGAGAGAGAGGGAGAGACAGAGGGAGTGGGTTTTATTTATTGACTAGAAGTGGCTACCCAGCATCTCCTGGGTAGAGGGGGGGACCCCCCCAAAAAAAAAAAAAAAAAAAAAAACCCCAAAAAACATGGTGTAATGGTGAGCAAGTTAGTCTTGCAGATTCAATATTATTATATTGTTGTAATGGAATATTCTACACTCTCTGTCACCCATGTGGTCTAACTATATATATATATATATAGTGAGCACATTATTATGCTGGGCTGGCTTCGAGGATTAGTAGTGTGCCTCACTATTCCATGTCTGTCTTATTGTATCTCTCTGCAATAAAACCCTCTATCTTAAATCTACGAACGTGTTGACTGGTCCTTCCACTTGACTACAACCTTGTCTGATTGTATCACTTTTAAGGACACAACATATATTTTAATTTTTAGATATCTTTGTAAATATAAATCAAATCTTTGTCATTTTTACACAAAAAGCAAGAATTGGTGATATTTAATATGTGTATATATATTTACTTTGTCGTTAATTGTTTTATTTTTGTAGTTTCATCCAGACATACATACATGCACGCAACTACCCTTTATATACATATAGAAGATAGATAGTTTATTTTCTTTTTATTTGCTGTATGTATAAATGTACACCCACCTAAAGTCCAGCGCCTTCTCACTGTGGCAGGGTGGTGACAACGTGTCAGAGCTAGGTCGTCCAAAACTCAAGTTCTTGGTAGGACCTCCCAAGGTGGATTGGTCTGTCACCCAGTGGTGTTAGTGGCCACAACCTGGCTAAAGAGGCTCTGGTGAAAATCCAAAGGGCATCTCCATTATTGTCAGTAATCAACAGCTTTTGGTGTACTTGTCACTGTGTCTGTAGAAAATTTGCAGCAAACAAGGGGGTCATTCCATGTCAAAACACCAGCAAAAAGTTGAAATCTGCACCCACCAACACCGAATTACTTGAAATTTGGCACAAATGTTCCCCTTCATGAGTTAGGAAAGTGTGCCAAATTATTTTGTCTTAAACTTTACCATTCCAATTTTAGAGGGGGGGGGTATAATTTTCCTATTTTGCCTCAAAATTAAGGCCGTGCGGTGTCACAGAATCTCAGTGTTTTTTAAAAATTTAAAAAAATTAAAAAAATTTATTAAAAAATCAAAATCTAAAAAAACTTTTTAAAATTTATTAAAAAATCAAAATCTAAAAAAACTTTCTTAAATTTATTAAAAAATCAAAATCTAAAAAACTTTTTAAAATTTATTAAAAAATCAAATCTAAAAAAAACATTTTTTAAATTTATAAAAAATCAAAATCTAAAAAAACATTTTAAAATAATGTTTTTTTAGATTTTGATTTTTTAATAAATTTAAAAAAGTTTTTTTAGATTTTGATTTTTAATAAATTTAAAAAAGTTTTTTAGATTTTGATTTTTTAATAAATTTAAATTTAAAAAAATGTTTTAATCTTTTTTAATAGATTTAAAAAAATGTTTTTTTTTTTTTTTTTTTTTTTAGATTTTTGATTTTTGACATCTAAAAAAATGTTTGGTTTTCTAGTTTCTTGTTTGTTTTCTTGTTGTTTTTTATAGATTTTTTT
This sequence comes from Doryteuthis pealeii, assembly GCA_023376005.1. Taxonomy (NCBI): domain Eukaryota; kingdom Metazoa; phylum Mollusca; class Cephalopoda; order Myopsida; family Loliginidae; genus Doryteuthis; species Doryteuthis pealeii. Next base: position 65,742,173 of record CM042154.1, read on the forward strand.
TATTTAAAATGTAAAAAATAAAATTTTTTTTAAAGATATTTTTTATTCTTAAGATTTTTATTTTAAGGTTGATGTAAGAAAAGATAAAAAAAAAAGAGATGCCAAAAGTGGCATAATAAACTGTTAAAATCCTAGTTGCCATTGTAGGGGTTCTGTTGTTCACAGAATCCAGTTGGTTAATCCTAGTCTGTAGGTTCCTTATCATAGGTATAAGTCCAAGGGGTGCAATTGTTCTGTTGTTCACAGAATCCCATCATGGTGTAATGATCAGCAAGTTAGCCTCCCAGATTCATTGTTACTGCATAGTGAGTTTGATCCCAACTGGATGCCCAATATTTGTGTTAAAATCCTAGTTCCCATTGTAGAGGTTCAGTTGTTCTGTTGTTCACAGGATTCAGTTGGTTAATCCTGGTCTGTAGGTTCCTTGTCATAGGTAGAAGTTCAAGTCTGTAGTGAGTTGGTAATCCAAAAGATAGGTCTTGCTGGCAGAAAGATCAACCAGTAATTGATTTGAGGACAGTTGCAAACGATCTTAAATGCTTTCTGTCCTCATCTATCATTGGCCAATTTTTACCAGAAGTGCCTGCTGATGTTGGGAAAGTTCATAAATAGAAGTGATGATTTTGTGAGTGTGATTTTGTGTACATCTTATACCTAGGTAAGTCCAACACAAACAAATAATAATCATTCGTTCATTATGTGCCTTCTACTTTAGCAGACGGATGGATGCCAACAACAAAAACAACAACAAATCCAAAAGATAGGTCTTGCTGGCAGAAAGTTCAGCCAGTAATTCATTTGAGGACAGTTACAAACAATCTTAAATGCTTTCTGTCCTTGTCTCTCATTGGCCAATTTTTACCAGAAAGTTAATAAATAGAAGTGATAATTTTGTGTACATCTTATACCTAGGTAAGTCCAACACAAACAAATAATAATCATTCATTCATTATGTGCCCTCTACTTTAGGCCTTGTGCCAGACTAAGCTAAACTTAATAAATTCTACATTCTGATTTCACTTGAGTTCAATTTCTTTTGTATTATTTGGATTTTTCAGACTGTTGTCCTTATCTTTATTGTTATATACTGTGCTCTCCGACCTTCAAGTGTTTCTTGTCGAACTCTGGAGAATTCATATCGTAATTGGGAGCTTTCATGGAACTTCGAACTAAACCCTTTATTCAATCTACTGGGGTAGACTGTTCTCATTCTGTTAACCAAGACCGAGTACAAGTGTTAAGCTCTGTTAAGTATTTTATGTTATTATTGCTCTTGGCCAGGATTGAACCTGCAACCTACTGATGATTGTCATTTAGAATTGTATTAACTCAACCCTTATATCTGTTACACCATGTGTCCAACTGTGTATATAAAAATAAAGATGAGGACAACAGTCCAAATAATACAAATTATCAAGCCTCGTCTCTAAAATTCAGACAAATAGTTTAATTTCTGTTAATTTTAGTTTTTTATGCAGGCAATGCCGTCACTATATTCTAAGCCCCACTGACTGGGTGAGATGATATCTGGATTCCAATCAGTAACCATGAAAACCGGATGAAGTTTTCATGCTTAGTTGGTTTATTACAAACCACTTGTTATAGTTTCTGACTTGGAGACACATAACTTGAATTCACCGAACGGTATCCATTTCTAATTCAAATATTTCTCATATTTACAGATTTATACTGATTTCATCACCTTGTCAGCTGGGCTTAGAATGTCAGTGACATATCCTAAACAAATATGCAAGGGTAAATAATAACAATCTTATTATGAGGCATGATAAGATTCTGGTCACCATTTTAGGCGTTTAGTTCTTCTGTTGCTAAATCCATCTGTGTTGAGTTTGGATTCAGTTGGTTAATCCGTGTAACCCTAGTCTGTAGTGTTTCTTGAAATTCTAGGTAAAAAAGAGTATAGTATCAGTAGTTCTCCTTGTAATCCTTGTCTGTAGGTCTTGCTCACAGAAAGTTTGTTTAGCAATTGATTTGAGGACAGCTGCCCACAATCTTAAATGCATTCTGTATATGTTTCTCATTGGCCAATTTTTACTGAAAGTACCTGTTGCTTATGTTGAGAAAGTTCATAAACAGGAGTGTCAATTTGGTGAACATATTATACCCCAAGGATAAAGTGCTCCTTGTGTGGTGTAATGGTTAGCAAGTTAGATTTGCAAACCATTGTTAGCGAATTTGATTCTCATTGGGAACCACATACTTCTGGCCTTGTGCTGCATCTAAGCTAAGCTTAGTAAATAGATATATTGGATCTTTTCTGTCCACTAAGGACGATGGCGTAGTGTCCAAAATAAAAAATAAATTTTTTTATCTGCACAAGTGACTCTGCAGGCCAATTCTTGAATGACAGTCTTTGGTGCACAGAATGCACACAAACTGTGATGCTTTCCAGGGCTGCTGGCTTTTCTCTCTCTTTCTGGCTCTCTTTTCTGTTGAGGCTACTCTCCTCTCTGCCTCACCCCCACTCCGGATATATAGATATACCCTGAGGATAATCTAACTAGTCAAATGAATTCTTGCCTGGTTACAGGAAAACTCTTCTCCAACCAGTACATTACACTTTGCGCCAAGAAGTTTAGGACCTTGCATGAGGTCACAATTCATGTCAAAACCATCCGCAAGTGGTGTTGGTAGTTTGCAAAGACAACGAAGTTCAATATTTCCTCAAATATATGGCGGTAAACTGGTATGACATGGGCATACACAAACTGCAGCACTGTCCTCAAAGTGGTATCGACTGAAATAGCGATTATATAGAAACGATACAATTATTATCAGGGCTTTCTGCTGAGGGTTGATTCTTCTTTATTTCTTTGGCTGGTCATTTCTTGTTTAAATAACTTAATCAACAAAATTTGGTTGTTTTTCTTACAAAGCTTTATTAAACAACCCAGTCCATATTCTGCAGTGGCGGAGACAGACTCTCAGAGTGAGCGATCTATAGGTTCGCTCACTCTGAATTTGTCGTTGCATCTGCTAAACTAATTCTCACACGTCTAATCGCTCTCTACTGGAAGGTCAAGTGGAATGTCACCGTTGTCATCAGCCATGGTAACTTTCCATTGACCCCCGTTATTCTGAATCTAATGGACCCTGATTCAAATATTCTTACTACAGGTACATACATAATTCAAAAGCTGTCTATGAATTATGTAACACTCAGAATATCAACAGAAAAAAATTGCCTAATAGTGCCAACCAACTTGATATTTTATTTTTTATTTACTTGGTTATTTATTTGGTTATTTATTTATTTGGTTATTTAAGGTGTGGCGTTTGGATTTTGTTATGGCTTTTAAAAAAATTGGGGAAATAAGCAATTCTTATTTATATATTTTCATTAAAGAATTTGACTTTGGTAAATAAATAAACTCTACGACCCTTGAACTCGTTTGGTTCCCTTTGGAACAGCGGTCCATGATGATATTGGTGCTTATAATATATATGGAGAGTTAAGGATTCAGATTAGCATCTTTTTTATTTTTTATGCTTAAACATATGGTCTTCTGTAGTAAAACGGTTGAGTTACCTGAAAATTATTTTGTAAGGGATTATTTGAAAATCAACGATGGTAATCACTTTCCCAACTGCAAAAGTCCACTGACTAAGTCTTTCTGCCTGCAACAATATTACAGCAGTCTTCGATCAATCCGCCAAAGTTTACTGGTTTCTTGTCCGATGCACGTCTGTGTTCTCGTTCGCAGGATCAAACACAACTGCCCCTCGGTGTGGGAAGGCAGGCCTTAAATAATAAACTACCCTGACCAAGATCCCACATCTGGGCCAATCACGCCCAATGCTGCCGATCGTAATGTAGAAATTTGCATACACACCACGACTCACGATCAGGAGGTTGCGAGTTCAATCTCTGTAGTCACACTGCTACACTCCCCCCTGATCTCTTCATTTTGCACGCCAGACATGTTTGTGATCGGTTTGAGCTCCCATGTAAGTAATTTCTCTTGCTACATTACCTTCAATGAATAATTACCTTGAACTTTTTTTAGTAGTGTAGCCCAACTGATGATGATCGTTGTCTCATGTGGCCTGCTTCATGTTGCCCATGTCTTGTCTAGTTGGATAAATGTAACAATAAAAAAATCTCACAAAAAGTTGGAGGTGGGTTTACAAGAGACCCCTAAATGTCTAGCTACACCTTTAGAATCTGTACAGGCAAATTTATATGGTATGTATATATACCTATATATATATATATACACATATATATATATACACATATATTATGGACTATGTATATTTAGAAATCAATTAAGTATATTTAAGTATATTTAGAAATCTTTTATGGTATGTATATATATATACACATATATATGGTATGTATATATACACACATATATATATATTACACATATATTATGGACTATGTATATTTAGAAATCAATTAAGTATATTTAAGTATATTTAGAAATCTTTTATGGTATGTGTATATATACACATATATATGGTATATGGTATGTATATATACACACATATATATATATATATATATATACACATATATTATGGACTCTCTCGTCGATTTTCGACGCATGAGGGTTCACACACACAATGAACACCCACACAGTGATTTGTTTATAATGGTGAAGGCTTGTGTTGGACCATCCACACTTTTTGGCACAGTCGATAGGAAAGAATTGGTGCATCAAGGGTTGCCACAAACCCAACCAACGACCGACCTCAGGAATTTTGAATTCAGAGTTATCCCTCTCCTAGACTGGTTACCTACCCAAGGCTGAAGGGCCCAGTCTGCCCTACTATTTAACCCATAGCTGGAGAGTACACACATACACACACGTATCTATAGGGAGAGAGAGAGGGGGGGAAAGTATATATTCCACACACACACACATTATACAGTGTGGGTCAGAATTAACTTTTTGCCTACTTCCTCCACAGCTGCACCAAATTTAGTTGGAGGGTCGTGGTGTAATGGTTAGAGTCGTAGGAAATGGACTTGTTGACCCAAGTTCAAATCTTGGACGAAGCTACTGTGCACATAGCGCTAATACCCTTGGTAAAGGTAGAAATCCAACTACTCTCCCTCCAGCTATGGGTAAATAGTAGGGCAGACTGGGCTCTTTAACCTTGGTTAGGCAACAAGTCTAGGAGAAGGAAAACTCTGAATTCAAACCTGTTAAACCTCGCTTGGGGTGGTCACTATTAGAATAGGCTCAATACTAATTAGTGATCTATTTCACTAATTTTTAATAATTTAATTTTTTTGGTATTTTTACCTGTATGATGGGATATTTAAAATTTCATTATCTATTCACCTCAACTCATTCTATTCAAATAAAATCCAATTATTATTGTAATCCGAGTCCTTCTGCTCAATTATAATGAACTAACAATCAGTTGTTGTACCAGCGGTTTACAGTAGGATCGCAGTGGTGGGGGAGCCATTGTGAGCGGCTTAAAGTGGGCAAAGAGTTAATATGTATGTTGATATTTATTAATTAAAAAAAATCTTTAACAACTAAATGGTGTTTAGTATTGTGTAATATTGTTGATACCCTAATACTTCTGCTTCCCCCTGTATATGAGATGCTACCCATAATTTTGGGGGTAATGACCATGAAAAACAACTTCTGTTAATGCCTAGTTTCTATTGCCCCCTTCAAATTAGTCCCCTTACCTGCTGCTTGCATACTAAACAAAGTGTAGTAGCAGACATTTGTACTACATTGTTTTTTTGCACTGTTCAAATTACCCCAAGTTTCGACTAGCACCACACACACACACACACACATAGTGATGCTGATAGCTTTTTGATTTAGTGTGTCCTAGGATTCATATATTTGCTTTGAATGTTCTCCATGAAAATTTATGGTTCCCAATAAAGTTTCTTAATAGATTGTAGGGTTTTTATTTATGATCTGGATAAAAAAACTAAAGCCATCTAACTCCTACCTTGTAACTTATCCTAAGAAACTATTGGAATCTATTTACAGTTAGAGAAGAAAAAAGAAAAACACTGGGACTCCTGGATGCTATTTTACTGTGCTTTTTAGATTTTTGTGTCAGGGATACAGGATCTCTGCACATGTATTTACCCAATCCATCTGCATGAATGTTCTGATGATCTTAAATTATCTGTTGGTGAAGTTCCAATTCTGGAGCTCTAGTGAATTTGGAGTACCCTTTCATCAGTATTACTCCCAGTTCCACCCTGATCCAGAGAGGTAGTACCTGTTAGGGTCCCATCTACAGGTTAGATAGAAAAAATATTGAATTTAAAAAAAAAATTGAATATCCATCATGAATGAATAAAACAAACATATTTGGCATGAAATGACCCAATAAGTGTTGACATGCCATAAAACACAACCAACTAACCAACCAACCCTTTGCACGAATAGGATGTGACACAAGGTCAATTTTTAAGCAGAATCTAACCAGTTTAAATTCAGAGTTTTCCCTCTCCTAGACTTGTTGTTATACCAACATTAAAGAGCCCAGTCTGCCCTAATATTTACCTATAGCTTGATGCAGAATAATTCGATACAGTGATGCTGATAGCTTTTTGATTTAGTGCGTCCTGGGACGCACATATTTGCATTGAATGAATCCCGGGGAAAATTTATGGGTCCCAACTAAAGTTTCTTAATAGATTGTAGGGTTTTTATTTATGACCTGGATAAACAACTAAAGCCATCTAACTCCTACCTTGTAACCTATCCTGTGTAATTCATTTCTAAGAAACTATTGAAATATATTTACAGTTGACTTGAAATGGTGAAGGAAGAAAAAAGAAAAACACTGGGATGCATGAATGTGATTTTACTGCATCCTTTTTAGATTTTTATGAGTTAGGGATGCAGGACGTGTACCTATCAGCATCTCTGCATATCTTTCCCAAGGCTATTAGTGCTATGTGAAATACAAGCAGCCTCATCCAGAATTTGAACTCTGGTTGCTGCGTCCATTACTTCGATGATGACCACTTCACCATGCATGAGTGCCTCAATGATGAAAAGCTGATTGATATAGGTTTTTGCTGGTTGGTCATAACTGGTATGTCCATGTGTTGTAGTTCATAGGAGAACATCACATGAATTCATCCTTAGTGTCCTGCATGTCTTAATTGTCTTACTTGGATAGTTTGTGAGATGGGAGGTAAGTGGCCATACAGCTGCTGTTTTGTAGGGTGCAGCATTCTTGTTTAGTTTCCAAAGTTTTCCCTCTCCTAGACTGGTTGCCCTACCAAGGTTGAAGAGCTCAATCTATCCTACTGTTTACCCATAGCTGGAGGGAGAATAGTTGGATTAATACCTTTTCCAAGGGTATTAGCCTATGTGAAATGCAAACAGCCTCATGCAGGATTTAAACATGGGGTCACCAAATCCATTTCCTATGACTATAACCATTACGCCACAATCCCTCTTATAGTAACCTATACATCCATGCAAAGGATTTGAACTCATCTCATTATGTCCATTTCCTATGACTATAGCCATTACGCCACAATCCTCTTATAGTAACCTATACATCCATGCAAAGGATTTGAACTCATCTCATTATGTCCATTTCCTATGACTATAGCCATTACGCCACAATCCCCTCTTATAGTAACCTATACATCCATGCAAAGGATTTGAACTCATCTCATTATGTCCATTTCCTATGACTATAACCATTACGCCACAATCCCCTCTTATAGTAACCTATACATCAATGCAAAGGATTTAAACTCATCTCATTATGTCCATTTCTTACGACTACAACCATTACGCCACATGCCTCCATTGTTGTTATATACGGATACCTGAATATATAGATATATATCTATATCAAACATAGATGTGTGTGTGTGTGTGTGTGTGTGTGTGTGTGTGTGTGTATATGGTGATTGCCACTTCTTCCCAGAATAAGACCATTTCTACAAGTAGTTCAGTTGTGAGCACACAGATGGCCCACGGATCCAACTTGTTTTTTATGTACCCTGTCACACATACGAAGCCCTCAACAGACAGGCCCTGCCACACAGGTCAGACTTAAATGTAGGAGATGTTTCCATGATGTCCGTCATGTGTCGCTTCAGGATAGTGCTCGAGCCGCCTTACCTCAAACTTTTTACAGCTACCATCGGCCTGTCCTTCCAAGAGGATGTGTACCCAGCCCAACCCCTTCTGTCAATTGGTCCTTATCGCTGAAACTGACTTCTGCAAGGGCATTGATGTCGACCCCATATCAAGATCCTCCCCTGTCATGACACCAGTTCGTCGTTTGGGGTTTCCTGATCTCTCAAGATCGAGAAGTGTCCAGACATTCCAGGTGGCTATTCTTGGCGTTGTTTTTTGTTGTAATATTTTCTTGTTTTTGCCCAGCTAATGTGTACATCCGTCGAACTGCAAGTCTCTGGCCAGCTTGATAGGTGAACCGGCATTTGTTTAGGTCACCTTTTCTAGACACTTCACAAATGGCTGGGTGAACAGTGTTACCCAAGGGGCTGCTCAGTCACCCACAACCTCGCTGAGGCACGTTGCTGTTCAATCAGAAAACTCTGAATTCAAACCTGTTGAGCTCCGCTTAAGAAATTGACCTTGTGTCGTATCGTGCTCGTGCAGAGGGGTTGGTAAATACACACACACACACAAGATTCTGTGATGATAGTGATGCTTCTATTTAAAGTTTCTAATTAGCCTTTCATTGTTATCTCCCTTATATTAGGAATTTGGATAATTAAAATATGGATGGTTGGTTGGATTTTATGGCATGTCAACCCTTGTTGAGTTATTTTCTGCCAATTCTTGATGGTTATTCCAATTTTTTTTTATATAAACTCAATAATTTTAAAAACAATTTTAAAAAATTCATTTTATCTATCTAACCCATAGATGGGCCCTAGCAGGTACTACCATTCCAGGTCAGAGTGGGCCTAGAAGTAATGGTGATGAAAGGGTATTCCACACTCCCCAGAGCTCCAAAATTTGGAACTTTACCATTAGATGCAGTTTAACGTCATACCCAGGACACATTAAAATCTGATGTTAAGCAAGAAAACTGACCTTACAAAATTATCATTCATTTGAAAATTGGACAGGAAATTGCTTTATTTTGTAAGTTAGAGTATTTTGAGTGTATTGCTCTTATAAGATGTATGCTGGTACACAGAACTGGATTTAGTTGTTGGGGACCCCTCAAGTTTCTTCAACATAGAAATCAAATTGGGTACATGAGATATAAAAAAAAGTTAAATGTAAATCATATTATATAACTAGACAAAACGTGATCCGTTGGGTCACCCATTTAGCTCTGGTAGATAATTGAGATTAGGGAAAAGTGAGTTAGCAAAGCCAATAAAATTATTAAAAAAAAAAAAATACGTCCGGACGAAACATTAAAATCATTTTGTAAGCTTTCTAAGAAAGGGAATGTTTGACCTAATTTAAGCTACAAGCTGCTGGTTGTGAAAATTAAAATAGAAAGATTTCAAATTCTCCCGGCTCTCTCTCTCCTCTCCAGAGAAACTAACATTATATAATGAGGAGGTAATCAAGAGATACATAGAGGGGAATAAGTGATATACAGAAAGTAAAGTAAGAGAAGTCATTTTTTTTACTTAATTGCAAATTACAACTAATTAGAACCAATTAAAAACGGAATTTTTTTCAAACATAATTCAATCCTTATTCCTTACTTTTAAGTAATAATTTTAGTATAATTTTCATGTCATTAAACTAAACAGTAAAAAAGTGTTTAGGAAACAAAAGTTGATTAACTCGGTTCTATTAGTATAATAGATAGATATTATATAATGATCATTTCAGAAAATAACTGTTAGGAATTTATTGATTCTCCCACCTATGCTATCATCATCAGCATCATCAGCATCATCATCAGGTTGTGCTGACAGCACAGATACCTATGAGTCTCTCTCACCACCAGTCCCTATTGGTTATTGTCCCAGGCAGATCTTCTGCACGGCATCCAGAATATGCACAGAACTGATTGATGTAGGTTTTTGCTGATTGGCCAACACTGGTATTATGATCTTTTTCTGCTGGGCCTCATATAATTTCCCAGGTTAAAAGGTAGGCAAATGAATTCGATGAAGAAGACAACAATTGAAGACAAAAAAAAAAAACATATATTCAAAAAGGTACAAATGGCAAACTTAATGGCGTTTGCTGCCAGACTTATCTACTGAATTCTTTTAAGTTTTGGGAGTGACCGGATTTAAACGTCTCACTGCTATCGGATCAACAAGTGACTTAGTCATGGAATTCAATTTAGGCTTATGAATTTAAATTGGCCCCCCCCCCCTAATTGCGACTTTGTGTCATGTCCTACCTGTAGGTTAAATTTTTTTTTTCTACTTTAGAAAAATTTTCAACTACTGAATAGTGAGTTCTGTCCTCACCGGATGCCCCATACTTGCGCCCTTGTGTCACATCCTACCCATGGCGAATGGGGTGGGTAAAAAATACCTACTTAGTATGATTTATTCATCTATTATTATTATTAGTAGTATTTATTATTATTATTATTATTATTATTATTATTATTATTGACATTGCCGCTGGAGTCCTACAAGGAGATACATTAGTGCCATATATATTTATAGTATGCCTAGACTATGTACTCTGAACATCATTAGATACCATAAAAGAAAAAGGTTTTGCACTAAAAAAGGCAAGAAGCAGGTAATATCCCGCACAGACTGTCACAGATGCAGACTATGCTGATGACCTTGTACTTCTTACAGATACACCGGCACAGGCCGAGTCACTACTGCATAGCCTGGAGAAGGCAGCAAAGAATATCGGCATCTATGTGAACTCCAATAAAACTGAGTTCATATGTTTCAAAAAGAAAGGAAACATCTCAACACTCAATGGTAAACCTCTAAAGCCAGTAGAATAATTCACATACCTAGGTAGTAATATCTCATCCACAGAAAGCGATGTTAATACACAAATAGGAAAGGCATGGTCAGCCACAAACAAATCATCAGTCATATGGAAATCCGATCTCACTGACAAGTTAAAGCGACAATTTTTCCAGTCTGTGGTTATATCAGTAATGCTGTATGGCTGCACCACTTGGACCCTAACGAGGTGCCTTGAAAATAAGCTAGATGTGACCTGCACAAGAATGCTGTGTGCGGTCTTGAACAAATCGTGGAAACAGCACCCCACAAAAAAACAGCTGTACGACCACCTGCCCCCTATCTCACAAACCATCCGAGTGAGATGGACAAGGCATGCTGGACACTGCTGGAGAAGTAAGGACAAGCTCATAAGCAACATTCTCCTGTGGAAGCCAACACATGGACATGCTAATGTGGGTCGCCCACCAAGGACCTACATTGACCAACTATGCGAGGATGCTGGATGCTGCGCAGAGGACCTCTCTGGGACAATGAATGATAGGGAAGGTTGGCAAGAGATTGTCATGGATAGCCATGCTAATTGCGTGACATGGATGATGATGATGATGATGATTATTATTATTAGTAGTATTATTATTATTATTATTAGTAGTAGTATTTATTATTATTATTATTATTAGTAGTATTTATTATTATTATTATTAGTAGTAGTATTTATTATTGTTATTATTATTAGTAGTAGTATTCATTATTGTTATTATTATTAGTAGTAGTATTTATTATTGTTATTAGTAGTATTTATTATTAGTAGTATTAGTTGTAGTAGTAATTTATCAATTATTATTCATTTATTAAATGAAGTTAAAAAGTTAATTTAAATTTGATAAATTGTTTTGAGCAAGTTTTTTCTTTTCCTGGTGTTATTGCAAATCGTTAGAATAGCTTGAAAGAAAAAAAACTCTAATTTTGTGGTTTTCAGTCCTGTGCTTTTACCTTTGGTTGTTATACTACAGCAGTTACAGTGTTACACATGCAGTTGTACTACTGCTGTACACTGTTGCTACTGAGACGGAGTAGCAGTAGCAGTGGGTGTGTTCCCCTCGACCAACCAAATGCTGTTTTTGGACGAATAAAGGCTAATACCGTGTGCTCGTCTGTTTAGTACCTCCACAGCCGCCACACCTGATAGACGGCCGTACCGAAACAAGAAATCGCGGTGTAGTGGTTGGTACCTTGTCTGCCGGGACTAGCCGGTGGTGGTGAGGAGGTGGAGGAGGCGAGGGAGGATTTGGGTTGTGATGGGCTAAAAAAAAAAAAATTACTAAAAAGCAAAAAACAACAAAAGCTCTCCCCAAATATACGCCGCTTGCTTGCTAGTTTTTTTTTTTTTTAGGCAAGAAATCCCTCTTTTTTCACGTCACCAATTGGATCGGAACGTACCCTCGCTTTTTCCAAGTATAGTACTGTTTGTTTATGTTTATTGTTACAGTTAAAAACAAGTAGTATCAGTATACTTAACTAATTTTTCACTATATTCTCTTGCATATAATTATAGTATTGTACCCTAACTTTTAAATATATTATATACATATATATTTTATTTAACTGTAAATTGCTTCTGCTGTTATTTCTACTACTGTAATACAACTACAATCGCCACAACTGCTTTTGTTCCTGCTGCTCTGGCCACTGCTTATGTAACCCCCATCCATCCATCCAACCAAGGAGACGACCACTATAGTGACCACTCGGAAAAATCTGTGGTATATTGGTATTTACAAAAACAAGTTGGAATTGTGGGGTACTGCTAATAACTTATACAAGCAACATCAGGGAGTGACTTAAAAGAAAAAAAAAGCTTGTAGTCTTATCATCGGGCCCTACCCTAGTGCAAGAGAATTCGGGTTGATTCCTCACTGAAGGGTAGAAATTTCGGATAACAAATATACACTCACTTTAACAGCATGGCCTGGCATACTTGGTCCGAAAATGACACCCATCACGCCCAAGGCATTCACCAACATTACTGTGATAATACACAATACCAAAAACAGCAGTACTATCACCACCAAGAACAACACTATCACCGGCATCATTTCTCGCATCCCAGCCGGCCACCCTTAAAAGGGACCCTGGTTCTGTTCCCACCTTCCTGGGACACTTTATCGGAATTTTGGAAAGAACTTGCTGCACTTGGTCCAAAACTACCTTGCAGGAAACGTCTAGTTCTTTATTTTGTATTCAGAGGAACCAGTTTGAGAGTCTGTTTGGGAGATGGTAAGTTTTTTTATTTATTTATTTTTTAAAATTCTCTTTTTATGTTATTAACTCTTTCTTTCTCTTTCCCTCCATCCAAATCTATCAATAATGGACTGTTGCTTTGTATAAGAACGAGTACCAAACAGTAAAGCACTCCAGAAAATGATTCTTTAAAAGTGTTGAGTATTGAATAGAGAAAATCATTATCCCCCTTCTCTCTGTCTGTCTCTCTCTCTCTCTCTGTATGTGTTTATATGTTGAATGTTTGCCTCTATTACTTAATTAAAACAGAACATGTAAACTCAAACGGAGTGAGCAGACGGAACTTAGGCAACACTAACCAACTTTAATTTTGAATTCGTAAATGTTATTGTCTTTTTGTCTTTCTTTTTTTTTCTTAAATAACTACCCAGTCACCCACCACTGTAACTTAATTCACCACAAAATAAATAAGTTCTTTTAAGAGGAGAAAGTTGGCAGAATACGACATTTGTCCTCTTTCTCACTGTAAATTCAATTGTATTTAAGATTTGCGCTTGGTAATATGTTTTAAGTCTTCTTTGGTGTAAATCTAGATCAATCAATAATATACTTTCTTTTTTTCATATATTGATCATTCAAGGAAACTTTTATTTATTTATTTTTTTACAATTGCCACGATTACAAGCATTTTGCACTTTAAATTCTCTCTAGGTGCCCCACCAATATATTTAATTTAAAATAGATTTAACTGAAATTAATTGGTATTAATTAAATACTAATTAATTTCAATTAAATCTATTTTAGTAATGATAATGATGATAATATCTATCTATCTGTATGTATATATCTATATTTATTTATCTATCCATCTATCTATCCATATATATATGATATCATATATATATATGGATATATAGATGGATAGATAAATAAAACACCTTTACTTTCTATATCTACACCTTTCTTTACACAATACAAAAAAATACATGGATTAATTGACCTTTTGCTAAATTTAACTTGTGCAATAAATTGGTCAATTTTATTTATTTTCTTATTGTTTTCGTTTAAGGCGACCTTCATAAAATTATTTCGACTTCGACTGTAAATTTTGACCTCATCCTAAAAACAGTGAAGAAGAAAAAACATTTTAATTTAAAACTATCAATCAATATGTCCTGTCTTACTCGGGCAATTTTGGAAGTTAACAGAAAAAGAAGATACCTTGTCTGTATCTGAATTCATCAATTTTTATCGTTTCTGTCTCATCTAACCTTATTTTATTTATAAATAATAATGCATTGATTTTTTTTTCTTTTTCTGGTGTCTGTTGGTTGCTCCTCCTACGCAACATTAGGTCTTTCACCCTCATAATATATTTGTCATTAAGGACTTTTACCCTCGTGTTGCAATATTTACACTACATGTAGTGGACGATGTGTGTTACCTACACGGCTAGAGAAAGAAATTGACATGTGTCATCGTTGTCTACCCACCCATCGCCCGCCACTTTTACAGTCCCTATCGATTTGTCACTTGAATTCATTATCGTTGTTTAGGATTAATATATATATATATATATATATATATATATAAGAACAAACACGTCTTTTAAGAGTTTTTGGGGCTGTTCTTTTTGACATTGTAGCTGCAAGTAAATAAGGAATCTTCATCAAGGACAAATAAAATAAAAATAAAATAAAATAAAATGAAATAGAATAAAAAAAAAAGATAAATAAAAAATAATGAATAAATAAATGAAATAAATAAAATGAATAAAAAATAAATTAAGTATATATATAAAAATAACCGCTTATTCGACAACCTAACAAGGCTTATAACACTTATTTTAATTTTTGTAATAATGTAGTACATTTTGTTTTATTTATTTATTATTTTTTGTTCTTTATTTGATTATTATATTATAATCAAATAGAGAAGAAGAAAAAATGGTTAAAAATACTAATCACATCGTACCATTAGAGAATTCTCATTATTTATGGGGGATAAAAATGAAGTATGTTTTGTCACGTGATTGTGTTGTCGTTATTAGTTCTGTTCAGATGCTGGCTTTAAAAAAACATATTTATTGCCATATCTTCCGTCAAACTAGCCATTTTAAAAACTGATTTCAATTGTTTATATAACCCGGGCGGGATGGGGATATACAAGTGGTCATTTATCTTTCAAAGATGTGTGTGTGTGCAACAAAATAAAACAATCATTTATATTTATTTTTGTTTTTATTTATATGTGTATAACTGTAATGTGACAAATGATGATAGAAACGAAATGTGCTTTCGATTTTAATTGAAAAATAAATAAATAAAATAATCAACAATTTGTGATGATGGATTGGACACTTGTGAATTCATGAAATAGCTGTGCTTCTTGCTTTAGTAATGTGCAATTTAAAAAAATGTTTACTACTCTGTTATAAGACTTTAGTGTAGTAGATTATATAATTTTCGTTGCAAATTTTGACCCACTACTCAAGTTTATTCATCAGGTTTTTAAGATTTTGTGATGGTATGTTGTAAAAAAAAATACGCATTGGAGGTGTTTTTTTTTAAAACGTCAATTGCATTGATTTGAGTAGAAAATACCAGAAAAGTATTACTAAAGTATATTGTTTTTATAGAGAGAGAATAGAGAATAGAAATAAATGGATAATAATATAAATAAAAGCTTTCACTGGCTTTAGTCGTTATTATATATAGGCTATATATAATATAGCAATTGAAACAGAAAGAGGAAGCATCACTTTATACAAAAAATCGATCTAGTTATTTCTACTAAAAACGTTTTTCATTTTTGGCACGTGTCTAAGTCACTCGAGGAAGTTAGGGCTAAAAATGCTAAATTTGTCTTTTTTTATATATATATAAATTATATATAGATATCAGTTAAAAAAAAGGAAGAAATGAAACTGCACAATTTACCAACTTAAATCGGGTATTCTTTAAAAATGTCTGGACGAATTTGCATTTATTTTATTTAAAGATTTTTTTATAGCTACCTAAAAATCAAAATGACTTGTTACACTGTCATTTAGAGACAATTATTTATTTGACCTGTCTGGCTCACACAACATACTGACCGATATTAATAAATTAAATGAGTATTTCAGTTAAATTTAAAACTAATTGTAATGTTGTTTTTTTTTTTTTTTGTTTTGCTTTTCTAAATAAATAATTGCATAGTACATTTTTTTCGTTGTTTATTTGAAAATTTATTAATAAATAAGTTAATTGTTGACACTGTTTTCAAATTTTGTAAACATCGAATTAAATTATTTTGACAGTAGTGAAATAGGAAAAAGAAAGAAAGAAAAAAAAAAAGAAATGGCAAAATGTAAATAATTTAAAAAATTAAAATTCCTTATTCATGGGAAAAATATAGTGACATTTAGAAAGGACATTTGAAATTCAAAAAATAAATTGCTTCCCCGGACGATTTAATTTTGATTTAATTTCCTTTTTTAAGCGTTTTTTTTTTTCTAGAGAAATGTTTTTTTGTTTTTTTCTC
Organism: Doryteuthis pealeii; assembly: GCA_023376005.1. Lineage (NCBI taxonomy): Eukaryota > Metazoa > Mollusca > Cephalopoda > Myopsida > Loliginidae > Doryteuthis > Doryteuthis pealeii. The sequence goes on from CM042154.1 coordinate 65,758,815, forward strand.
CATAAATTTATAATTTTTTTAATATTAAAATCGTGTTGTTTGTTTAAGATGTTTTTAAAGAAAAACAAGTAAATAAAAATATGTAATGAATGTTAAATTATTGAAATATCACATGTCATTCATTTTTTTCTTGTCTGGTTTTAAGCTAAATTAATGTTTTAATATTTTTCTTTGTTATTATTGTGTAATGTTTCTCGGTTCATTCATAAATTCAGAAGAAATTCAGATGTTTTTTTTTATCGTCTGCTAATTTTCATCTTATTTAATTGACAATTTATTGTTATGGCTCTGTAACTAGAAAGACAAAACTGTGTCAATTAGTTTACGTTATTTTACTTTACTTAGTAAATAACGCCTAGTAGTAATTAATATAATTTACAATCTAAATCAAGTAAACTAAGGTATTAATAATTAATTAAGTTTATATAACAGACATTTTTACTGTTAGTTCATCATTACATTCACACATAACAAGGAGGGGATAAGTATAAAGACTAAATACTGACATTGACACTGTAAAAGGTCAATTTCTTTTTCTTCTTTTTTTATTAAATAATGTGCTTTGTTGTGGGAAGCCAACTTATTTTTCTAAATTAGAGACAAAACGATTGTTTGATTCCCGACAGTCTTCTTATGTAATCTTGTTTCTTTTCTTTTTTTTTTTTTTACTGATAGAAAAAAAAAAATTATAAAACAACTTTGTTGTCAGTTATTTTTTTTAAACAGTAATTTTATTTTTATTAACCTTTATTCAAGTTTCATTCTGTTAAATATGTGGGGGGAGGGGTTTCACAGGGCAAATTGGAGGTACCTAGTGTAATAAATGTGGATACAGTCCGTAACACCATATTAGAATAACTGATCATCAGAATGTACATTTTGGCCATCAACAGAATTTTGATAAAGATACCGACACGAATTATGTTAACATAGGATATAGAATGGTTAGTAATAAATGTGCTTATTTTAAAATAGTTTTTAGCACATTATTTGCACTCTATGCGAGTTTTTTTTTTTTTTTATACTAGTTTTTACTGAAATTTAAGTGACAATAAGACTTCTAGGATCGCCAGCTCATTTTAACATTGCTGTGGTCTGGATGGTTTCGATTCTTCCTCTAATCTTCATCCAGTTCCCCCAGTCTTTTCCCCCATTCATTTGGGGACCGTTCCAAGGGCACCAAATATACTTGTTATTATTTTCACTCCGTTTGAGTTTTTCACATCAACATTAACTGATGGTATTTCACTGGAGGCTGAGTGACAACAAGTCTCCTCAGGTCTCCAAGACTCATTATTATTATTATTATTATTATTATTATTATTATTATTATTATTATTATTAGTGTATTTACTAGTAGGTTTAGTTCAGTCGGTGGAGCACTTGCCTCAGCGTATGAGTAGATCAGGGACCTGTGAGGAGCTGTTGGTAGGTATGTCGCTCCACCTCAGACACAAAAACAATCTCCTTGGTTTAGCGCTATTGAAAAGTGGATAGACTCCCTCGCTGTCTGACTGATACCGACTTTAGGCCACTCCATCGACTTTATTTACTACTACTACTTATTATTATTATTAGTATTAGTATTAGTAGTAGTAGTAGTATTTACACTATTCGATTTTTCACACTTGTAGTAACTGGCGGTCTCCTTTAAAGTCCGAACTGACATTATTCTTATCTGACTCTTTGCGAGTTTTTATTATTTCATTCCTCGTTAGTTTTTCACTAAAGTCCGAGTGACAACAAATCTCTTCAGGTCTCCATGATTCTCCTAAGTATTCTAGCTGATCTTAGACAAAAACAAAAACAAAAAAAGCCCCCCCCCCAAAAAAAAAAAGCCCCCCCCAAAAAAAAACAAAAAACAAAAAAAAAACAAACAAAAAACAAAAAAAAAAAAAAAAAAACAAACAAAAAAAACAAAAAAAAAACAAAAAAAACCCCAGTCCTGTAATCTGGATGGTCTCGATTCTTCCTCTGATCTTCCGTTTTCCCAATCTCTTCTTTTCTATACTTTTTTTTTGCGGGGACCGTTCCAAGGGCACCAACAACATGCTATAATTACTATATAAAGTACTTTATTATACTATATTTTAAAGACCATATTATATTATTATTATATTAGTACAGTACATAGGTTTTAAATGGTGTTTTGTTTTAAAGGTGATTTCCACACTGGTGTCAAAGTTGACCAAATCTGATTAACTACGCTTACACTTTATTAAAACTGTTGATGAGTAATGAACGATTAATGAATGGTAGTTTTATACGTTGGTATTGTAACTACTTAACTGTTATTGTATTAACATTATGATATTATCAATACGTTTCATTAACAATTGCATCAGTTTTTTTATGATTACATAATTAAATAAAAAGATATTCGTAGATACAAATTTTATCAAATAAAATAACGTTAAGACAATGATTTTGTTTTGTTTCTTTCTTTGATGGCATATCAACCATTGTGGGTTATTTAATGCCAAAGCCATCTTTGTAGAAAAACAGTAGTGATACTATTTAGTCAGCAGGGGCTTTAGAATACACCGACTGCACCTCTGCAGAAGGGTAAGACACTTCCCCAATGGGGCCAGCTGTTGGCCATGGGTGGTCACCCGTGATGCCTAAGGATAGGAACCCTGGTAGCTGAGCAGTCCATGACATGCAACACTCCACTTTGGCCCTTACTTAGGCTAGTCTGGCAGTTGGAGAGGCCCCCTCTGATCAATCGGTTGGTTATGTCAAGTCCTAGCACCTACATGATTGTCCCAACCCTATTGCCCTTATGGCAAGCCCCAACCCTTTTTATCATATGGGTGTTAGGTGGTAGCTGAGTGTCTTCATGTCCTGGGTACGATGTTAAACTCTAACTAATGGTGAGGTTCCAGTTCTGGAGGTCTGGGGAATGTGGAGCACCCCTTTATTACCATTGCTCCCAGGTCTACTCTGACTCGGAGTGGTAGTGCCTGTTAGGGTTCCATCTATGGGTTAAATATAAGAATGTGTTTAAAACTAATTGAATACTCATCAAGAATGAATAAAACAAAAACATCTTCAGCATAAAATGACCCAACAAGGGTTGACATGCCGTAAAACCCAACCAACCAACTATTTAATCCATAGCTGGAGGGATAAGGGGGTTTCATACCTTTCCCAAGGGTATTAGTCCAAAAGTGAATGTAATAGCGTAACTGGTGTTCAAACTTGCTTACAATAACATCACAGTCCAGCATGTAGCCACTGTTATGAGACCCCACCCTCAACATGAATTATAAATATAATCAGTATATGCTGAATAACTGTTTCTCTGTCCCATTTTGTTTAATGGCATATCAACCATTGTGGGTTATTCAATGCCAATGTCATCTTTGTAGAATAACAGTAGTGATACTATTTACCCAATAGCTGGGAGCAGAGATGCTGATACGTCACAAAAATCTAAAAGGACGCAGTAAAATCAAATCCATGCAGTCCCAGTGTTTTTCTTTTTTCTTCCCCCACCATTTCATGCTAACTGTAAATACATTTCATTAGTTTCTTAGGTTACAAGGTAGGAGTTAGCCGGTTTTAGTTGTTTTTTATCTTAAATAAAAGCCCTACAATCTATTAAGAAACTTTAGTTGGGACCCATGGGGACTCATTCAAAGGAAATATGTGCGTCCCAGGATGTACTAAATCAAAAAGCTATCAGCATCACTGGCTGGGGGGTTCCATACCTTTCTCAAGGGTATTAGTCTGAAATTGAACATGATAGTGTGTCTTCAGTTCAAACTTGCTTACTATGATGTTACAGTCCAGCATGTTAACCACTCCCCCATGAAGACAATGATACCAACAAATATTGTTAATGATACAATTTTCATGTAGATTTTGGTTCGACTGGTTGATTGATTTAAACGTAGTGTCAATCTGTCTAGGGTTATTTTATGCCTAGAGGTTAGGGAATCATGTTCATTGTATGTTCCTATTTACATTTTTTGTTTTTTTTTTTTTTTTTTTTTTTTTTTTTTTGCACACTCTCCTATGAAATAATTTTTAAACAGATCTATTTGACAGGGCCCTAACAGGTACTATGACACTTGGTCAGAGTGAACCTGGGAGTAATGGCAATGAAGGGGTACTTCCCACACTCCAACTTTCCAGAACTGGAGCCTCACCATAAGATGCAGTTTAGAGTCATACTCAAGGCACATCTCTTTGAGAGGAGTCTTACCCCTCTGCATGGGTAACAGTCAACATATTCTAAGCCCGACCAACAGGACTTGTAAATTTTGCTCTTCCACCACTGCGATCCTACCCCAAGCCGCTGTGAATGGCTCTCACACACATCACATCTTTACACTGAAAAATCCATACATGAATGCCCCTGCCATATTTATTTGAATAGAATGAGTTCTGAAGTGAATAGATAGTGAACTTTAAAATATCCCATCATACAGGTAAAAAATTCCCAGAAAAATTTTGTACAGCAATGGAGGAAATTTGGTAGGCAAAGAGTTAAATCAGGGATTTTCAACCTCTTCTTCTTTTTTTTTTTTTTTTTTTTTTTTTTTCCCCCATGAATCTGCTAGAGACCATGGTAATAAGATAACCTGTTTGTATTTACCAACCCCTCCATACGAGCAGGATGTGACGCAAGGTCAATTTTTTAAAGCTAAATTCAACAGGTTTAAATTCAGAGTTTTCTTTATACTAGACCGGCTAAAGGTTAAAGAGCCCAGTCTGCCCAGCTATTTAGCTATATCTGGAGGGGGGAAAGTCGGATGTGTACCTTTCTCAATGGTATTAGCACTATGTGAAATGCAACAAACCTCTTCCAGGATTTGAACACATGTGACTGTGTTCATTTTCTATGACAATAACCATTACACCACAGGCGCCTCCAACAAGAATCCGTAGAGAGAGAATCTGTTAAGATTTTTTTACACCACACACCGCAATGAGAACTTTGCTTATAAGTTCATGTTTACTTTTCCAGCAGGAGAAGTAAAGTGCCCGTCAAGTTGGAGTGTGGGAAGTACCCCTTCATTGCCATTACTCCCAGGTTCACTCTGACCAAGTGTGATAGTACCTGTTAAGGCCCTGTCAAATAGATCTGTTTAAAAATTATATTTCATAGGAGAGTGTGCAAAAAAAAAAAAAAAAAAAAAACTCTTAAGAAACAACAAAGAATGTAAATATGAACATAGAATGAACATGATTCCCTAACCTCTAGGCATAAAATAACCCTAGACAGATTGACACTACGTTTAAATCAATCAACCAATCGAACCAAAATCTACATGAAAATTGTATCATTAACAATATTTGTTGGTATCATTGTCTTCATGGGGGAGTGGTTAACATGCTGGACTGTAACATCATAGTAAGCAAGTTTGACTGGGCACTGCTGGAGAAGTAAAGTGCCCGGCTTGTTTTGTCTTACTTGGATGGTTTCTGAGATGGGACGTAAGTGGCTGTTGTTTTGTGAGGTGCTGCTTCCAGGGTTTTTGAACTCCAGTTGCCTATTACATTCACTTATCTATTTAACCCATAGATGATACCCTAACAGGTACTACCACTCCTGGTCAAGCTGGGCCTGGGCATACTTTTTTTTTGCACACTCTCCTATGAAATATAATTTTTAAACAGATCTATTTGACAGGGCCCTAACAGGTGGTCAGAGTGAACCTGGGAGTAATGGCAATGAAGGGGTACTTCCCACACTCCAACTTGACTCAAGCTGGGCCTGGGAGTAATGGCAATGAAGGCATACTCCATACTCTCCAGGGCTTCCAAGATTTGTTCAAAACAGCATGCAGCATCCTTGTGTAGTTCCCATCTTTTTTCTCCAAGCATTTCTTTAAGATTCTCTAAGATTTTTGAATTCCGCCATTGTACAATGGCTACTGGCTGAATTACTGCCAGTTTTAGCCTCATTAGACAAAGTTGCAGAAATTGCCAACAAGAGATTATTGATTGACCTTTTGGTTCTTCTTCACTGTGTTTTTTAAGTTCTAAAATGAAAGAGTGGGAGTTCCTCTAGCATAGTGGCTAACGTGCTCGACTGCGACATCGTAGTAAGCAAGTTCAAACTCCAGTCGTAGCTATGGGTTAAAGGGCCGGTTTAGCTCAATCGGTAGAGTGCCCGCCTAGGAATTGCAAGGTTCCTGGTTTGATACCCTCATCTTTATTGTTATCTACATTACATTTCAGCCTATGTGCCCTCCTGCCTTCTCCAGGTATTTCTTGTCGGACTTGGGAACCTTCTCTTTGAACTTGGGAACCTTCATGTTGTAATCTGGAGCCTTCACAGAACTTCAAACCTAATCCTTTATTCAATCCATGGTGGTAGACTGTTCTTATTCTTTTGATCTCAACAAAGTCTACAGAGATGAATTGTCCTTCGCTTCTTCCTAATGGTTATAAGCCCTGTCAGCTGGGGCTTTAGAATACACAGACTGCACCTCTGCAGAGGGGTAAGACCCTCCCCCAATGGCGGTCGGAGAGGCCCCTTCTGATCAATTGGTTGGTCACGTCAAGCCCTAGCACTTATATGATTGTCTCAACATATTGCCCTTATGGCAAGCCCCAACTCTTTTTATAATATGGGTGCTAGAAGGCAGTGGCTAAGGTCTTCATCTCCTGGGTATGACGTTAAACTCTAACAGACGGTATGGTTCCAGTTCTAGAAGTCTGAGGAATGTGGAGCACCCCTTCATCACCATTGCTCCCAGTTCCACTCTGACCTGGAGTGGTAGTACCTGTTAGGGTCCTATCTTTGGGTTAAATAGAAAATTTTTTTACAAAAAAAAAATGAGTTTAAAAAATTTTCTTCCAAACTATTGCTACAAATTTTTCAAAATTTTGCCGGCATTAAATGACACACCATGGTTGATAACCCATAAAACAAAACGAGACAATCAAACCAATGGTTATGCAGTAACAGTGATGCTGATAGCTTTTTGATTTAGTGCATCCTGCTTTGAATGAGTCCCCACTAAAAGTTTCTTAATAGATTGTAGGGTTTTTATTCATGATCTGGTTGAGAATATAGGAAAAGTGTGGATATAACAACACAGACAGCATAAATTCAATTGATATTTCGCCTCATTTTGGATGAAGCTTCTTCAGAGCTTTATTGACATAAGTACTTGTACGTTCTGCTTTTATAGTGAAAAGGTGAATGGGTGGGGTTGGTGTGTAGGGATTTTTCTATGAGGTCAGTCGGTTCACGTAGAAGAGAAATTTGATATTGGAGTGTGGGTCAAATGTGTTGATGTGGGTCAAATTTGATATTGGAGTGTCGGTCAAATGCACTGGGGAAACAACTAAAGCCATCTAACTCCTAACTTGTAAGCTGTCCTGTGTAATTCATTTCTAAGAAACTATTGAAATGAATTTACTGTTAGCTTGAAATGGTGAGGGAAGAAAAAATAAAAACACTGGGATGCAAGGATATGATTTTACTGTGTAAGAGTATGTAAGAGACCCGATTGTCAAGTAAGCGTTCTAGGTTGATTAGAACAAGATCAATTTCATGTCTTGTTTTGTAAACTTGTGTGACAAGCATTCAAACTCAAGAGCCTTCATATTGTAATCGGAATCCTTCACAGAACTTTGAACCTAACTGTTTATTCAATCCACAGGAGCACCCCTTCATCACCATTGCTCCCAGGTCCACTCTGACCAGGTGTGGTAGTACCTGTTAGGGTCCCATCTATGGGTTAAATAGTTAAATGTGTTTATAAATAAGAAAAAAAATTGAGTATCCATTAAGAATGAATTTATTTCAAAACTTTGTCGGCATTAAATGACCTAGCGAGGTTCGAAAGACCGGAAACTAGAATTTGATATCCTAGACGGGTTGATATGCCTTTAAAACCAACCAATCAATCAATGTTTTTTTTTTTTAAAATTTCATAGCTTTCCCATTCATTCAATCACTCATGTTCTTTCCTTCTCTCTACTGTTACGATTTTTGTGGCCATCCTTAGGCTTCAAGCCAGAGCACTCTCCAGCGGAGATCCCTTGTGTTCCTGGGACCACAACCAAACAAAACAAACTAATGGTTATGCCGTACAACATCAAATTGAAGAGTTGTGCTACAAATGTATTTATAAAAAAAATTGTATTATCCATTAAGAATTGATTTATTTCAAAAATTTATCGGCATTAAATGACCCACTGAGGTTGATATGCCGTAAAACAAACCAAACCAAAACTTTGTCGGCATTAAATGACCTACCGAGGTTGATATGCCACAAAACAAACCGAACAAAACCAAACAAAACAAACTAATGGTTATGCCGTACGACATCAAATTGAAGAGTTGTGCTACAAATGTATTTATAAAAAAATTGTATTATCCGTTAAGAATTGATTTATTTCAAAACTTTATCGGCATTAAATGACCCACTGAGGTTGATATGCTGTAAAACAAAACAAACCAAACCAAAACTTTGTCGGCATTAAATGACCTACCGAGGTTGATATGCCACAAAACAAACCGAACAAAACCAAACAAAACAAACTAATGGTTATGCCGTACGACATCAAATTGAAAGAGTTGTGCTACATCAACTAGGTTGATGATAACAAGATCAATATAAAGTCTTATTTTGTGAAATTGCGTGACGAGTGTTGTGCATGCGGCATTTCTACTCACAGAGCCTGTAATTTTGATTATTGGTTTCTTCACTCTCCTATTCTCTTGCTCGGATATCATCAGCCATTGTTGCAACCGCAATCTGAGTGGGAGTTTCCTCAGAAGTTGTAAACACGTAAAAATTCGTTGGGGGTGAGTGGAATGTTCCTTTTGACTATTGATTAAATCTTATAAAAATATTTTTTTTTTTTTTTTTTTTTTTTTTTACTTATATAAGTAAAAAAAAAAAAAAAAAAAAAAAGCGCGTGATGTAATGTTTAAAGTCTTGGGAGGGAAATGGACTCGTCGCCCCGAGTTCAAATCCTGGCTGTGGTAATTGCATTTCACTTAGCGCTAATACCCTTGGGAAAGGTATGAATCCTACTCTCCCGCCAGCTATGGATAAATAGTAGGGTAGACTAGGCTCTTTAACCTTGCTTAGGCAACCGGTCTAGGAGAAGGAAAACTCTGAATTCAAATCTGTTGCTTAAGAAATTGACCTTGTGTCACACCCTGCTCGTGTGGAGGGGTTGGTAAATATATATAAGTAAAAAACATCCATTACCTTTTGATCAACAAAAAATCTTTTTCTTCTTCTTTTTTTCTTCTTCTTTTTATCCTATTGTCCTAGAGAAGGTTTTATATAAACTGAAACATTTAAACATCGGTAATAACTTCCATCCAGTGTAACATCCGATGTTTGTCTACATTTCTCCACATACTGTCGGATTGATTTCCTCATTTTATTGGTGGAGTGGCATATTGTTGGTATCGGCCAGACAGCGAGGGAGTCTATCCCCTTTTCGCTAGTGCTAGACCAGGAAGATTGTTTTTGCTGAGGTGGAGCGCTGCACCTACTCTCAGCTCCCCACTTTACCACACAGATCAAATTACTTGATCTGTGCTACTCATGCGCTGAGTTAACTGAGACCGGTATTGAAACAGGAACCTTGCAATTCCTAAGTGAGTGCTTGACCGACTGAGCTAAACTGACCCCTTCTCTTCGTATATGGAAGTCAATTTTTGTTTAATGCATCTGATATTTTCTGGCTTTGCCCCCCCCCTCCTCTAAATCTCAACCCATGTAGGATTTCCCAGTACCTGAGATTATGAAGTAGGGCAGATGGGGCTCTCTAGCCTTGGTAGGGCAACCAGTCTAGGAGAAGAACAACTGGTCTCCCCCCCCCAAATCTATGATATGTGCCCCCCTCCTCAGTCTATGATACAGGGTGCCCTCACTCTACTTCATGGCAATTTTTTTATAAAGTAATAGCAATATCTCATCACTTTAAAGCTTTATGGAGCATTTCAACAGATGTCTTAAGTTAGCTTTGAAAGCGAATTAGATCATATCCACTGGTTGGAAAACCCTCTCTTTAGACACATGGCCTAGTGGATAAAGGAGTTAGGTTAAGACAGTTTTAAGTGACAGCTATCTCTAGATTGCAGGTTCAATCCTGGTCAGGGCAGCAGCAGTAACATAGAATAATAATTAACACAGCTTAACGCCTCTACCCCAGCTATGGTTAGCGGAATGAGAACAGGATACCCTTGTGGAATGAATAAAGGGTTAGGTTCAAAGTTCCATGATGGCTCCTGATTACGACAGGAAGGTTCTCGAGTTTGAAAAGAAGGTTCCCGAGTCCGACAAGAAATACCTGAAGAAGGCTGGAGGGCACATCAGCTGAAACGTTGTACAGATAACAATGAAGATGAGGACAATAGTCCGAATAATACAAATAATACTAACCTTCTCCTTGTCCTGCTCAGATTGTGAACAGCTGTTAAGTTGGACCTGTACTTTTCATCTACTGAACTAGTTTATGCCAATGACCGTTATGTCTTCTTGGACAAACTTTTAGAATTAACCTTTTTTGTGAACTATTTTCAGATAAGAATAAACAGATCTAGAAACCTTATTTTCATGCCACAAAAGCTTGTTTAATTGCAAACACACGTTTGAACATGACTTAGCAATAAAATACACCATGCAGCTACTGTCTTATCAGAGGTGGTACAAATTTGAAAAGTTAAAAATTCTTTTTTTTTTTTTTTTTTTTTTTTTTTTTTCTATCCATGAATTAAAAACCTCTTCATTAATGGAATACATCTTTTAATTGTTTTTTTAAAAAAGTTTTTGTTATGAAAATAACAACACAAAACAGTTTGCTACAAACAAAAACACATAAAAAGCTCTATTGGCAGTTGTTGGAGATCTGTGGAATACCTCTTCATTGCCATTACACCCAAGTTCACTCTGACCCGGAGTGGTAATAACTGTTAGTGTCCCATCTAAGTGTCAATGTGTCATCTATGTTTAAAAATGATTAATATCTTTTTTATTTATTTTATTTATTATTCATATTTTATTAGACCATCCGCAAAAGAAAATGCCTCTTAAGAAACAACTACACAAAAAATGTAAATATGAATGCCATTCTCTAACCTCTAGGCATAAAATAACCCCATGTTGCTTGGCATGCTGTTAAAATCAATCTATTGGAAATTCTGTAAAGACCATTAGTTCCAGTTGAAGAGTCAAATTTTCTAAATGGTTGTCTGTTTTTAATTATTGATATATCTGCACATATTTTCTTCATTCAGAGTTACTCCACTCTTCTTATATTGGAGGTAATATTAGCACTCTTTCCAACTGATTGTCTGTCTGCTGAGTGTTAAGTCCTTATTTCTCATATATATATATATATATATATATATATATATATATATATATATATAGATGCTGATAGGTACGTGTCCAGCGTCACTGACGCATAAAAATCTAAAAGGATGCAGAAAAATCATATCCATACATCCCAGTGTTTTTGTTTTCTTCCCCCACCATTTCTAGCTAACTGTAAATGCATTTCAATATTTTCTTGGAAATTAATTACACTATATGGGGTAATATATTAATTACACTATACGGGGTAGGGGTTAAATGACTTTAGTTGTTCATAGATAAAAACTCTACAATTTATTAAGAAATTTTAGTTGGGACCCATCAAATTTCCCGAGGACTTATTCAAATCAAATCTGTGTGTCCCAGGACACACTAGATTAAAAATCTATCAGCATCACTGTGTGTGTATATATATATATATATATATATATATATAATCTGCACATTTTCTTCCTCCATTTAGAGGTAATATTAGCACTCTTTCTAACTGATTGTCTGAGTGCTATTTCCCCCTCCACTCTCACTCAATGATGTGATTTTGGTTTTGGTCTTTTTCCTTGATACATAAGTTTGTATAAGGTAAAAACCATCCTGTTTTTAAGTTATAAGCATTTTCATTAGACCCATGTGTATTTTCGCAACGTGTATTCATTTCCCTAACTCAGCACACATCTATAATGTGCTGTTTTTGTTAGGTTATAGTTACACACACACATAAATAAGGATTTTAATAACATTGTTAAATTGTTGCAAGTTCAACCAACAC
>CM042154.1:65783386-65865886 GCA_023376005.1 Doryteuthis pealeii
TGGGATTGGTATACTAAATTTAGATTCTAGTTTTAGTCATTAATCTTATTTTTCACTCTGGCAACGTATAAATCAAAACTTTCTTATTTTTTGCTCCAATACCAATGTCTTTTTATCCTAGTTTTGTTACTAGCATGCCAATCACACATCTTTATGTATGTATATATCTATTATTATACTAAAGCTGAGTGTTTAGTTTAATGACACAAAAGTTATACTAAATTATTCCTTACTTTTAGGATTCAGTTATGTCGGGGGAAAAAAATTCCATTTTAATTGGTTCTAATTAATCGTAATTTGCAATTAAGTCAAAAAACTGACCCATCCCTTACTTTACATTCTGCCTATCACTTTTCCCCTCTCTATATATCTCTTGATTACTTCCTAGCTATATATGTTAGTTTCTCTGGGAGAGGAGAGAGAGTGATGGGAGGATTTGAAATGTATTTGTATGTTAAATTTCACAAGCAGCAACTCCTAGCTTAAATTAGGTTAAACCTTCCTTTTCTTAGTAATCTTAGAAAATGATTTTAATGTTTTGTCTGGCCGTATTTATTTAAAAAAACTATCTACCCAGAGCTCAATGGGTAACCCAACGCATCACGTTTTGTCTATATATATATATATATATATATATATATATTACACACAGTCAATTAGTGTCACCTTGGTGACAAAAAGTTAAATATTGAACAATTTTGATAATGATAATTTAGACGGATATACAATACCTTAATAATGGTTCAGAAAAGCACTAAAAGTACTTGATCTACCAATAATAGCTCTTTCGGACAACTTATTAACAACTTTCAAGATGATAACATCAAAAGAATTGTTAGGAAACTTAAAAGAAAAAAACTTGAAAACAATAAGGATTCTGTTATATATATATATATATTTAAAAGCAATTGGTAATTTGCTTGAAGCATTGTTAAGTATGTTATAATATATTAATATTTTGAAGGCCAATACAATGCGTATGAAAAATAAAAACAAAAAGATGTTATTTTTGTCTTATCGATTTCGAAGCATGAACTTCATCATCAGAGTTTCGTATCAGAAAATTTCTGATACGAAACTCTGATGATGAAGTTCATGCTTCGAAATCGATAAGACAAAAATAACATCTTTTTGTTTTTATTTTTCATACGCATTGTATTGGCCTTCAAAATATTAATATATTATATATATATATATGTAAAAAAAAAATATTAATCATAAAACTTTTAGATCTGGCTGTGATCATCATTTTCATGTCATACTTATAAGAAAGGCATGAACTCTAACTTCCCTGCTTATTTTCCTGCTTACCAATCATATTCACTTTTTGTCACATGCATGCAACATGAATGTGAGAAAGTTACAGCAGGTCCCTCTCACTATAATCCAACATTATGCATAAGTATTAATCCCCAATGAGGATTCAGGTCATGAACAGAAAGATATCTACAGACTTTGGATTGTTGCATGACTTTTTAAAACTTGATTTTTTAAATCCCGATCAAGTTTAATTGCCCAACTAAATACTCCTGGATTATTTATTATCTACAGAATTTTAAATGGTCTCTGTTATGAGTTGAACTTGGTGGAGTGGCCTATTATCAGTATCATCTGGACACAGAGGGAGTCTATCCCCTTTTCGCTAGTGCTAGACCAAGGAGATTGTTTTGCTGGGGTGGAGCACCACACCTACTGTCAGTTCCCCACTTTACCACACAGAGCAGATTACCCAGTTTGTGCTATTCATACACTGAGTTGGTGGGATCTGGTATCGAACTCGGAACCTTGTTGATTCCAAGTCGGGTGCTCTACCGACTGAGCTAAACCGGCCCCTGAAATAGATATATGTATTTAACCACCCCCCTCTGCGGGATGAGTTTCCATGGCATAGTAGCTAATGTGCTGGACTGTAGCAGTGTAGTAAGTGAGTTTGAACTCCTGTCGCAAGTTTTCAATAAAAAATATAGCAATAAACTTTACCCTATAAACTTATCCCTTAATCCAATTCCCAATCCATTTAGCAGCAAACTGCTAACAACTTTTTGTCTAAATCAAGAAAAATGCTTTGAAAAATCATAACATTAAATCTGGCCATCCCTCACGATTTACCTCTTTGCATAAAGTAACCCTAGACAGGTTGACATGTCATTAAAACCAACTAATTAATCAATCTACTGTTTCCGTTCCCATTTACAAACTGTCTTGAATAAGTTGGTTGTTTTGTTTTATGTCATATCAACCTTTTTGGGTTATTCAATGCCAACTCAGAGTTCCGGGTTAGCTCAGTCGGTAGAACTTTCGGCTAGAAACCACAGGATTCCTAGTTCGATACTGGCCCTCGCCAACTCAGCGTATGAGTATCACAGGGATCTGTGCGGTAAAGTAATGAGCTGATGGTAGGTGTGGTGCTCCACCTCAGACACAAAAACAATCTCCTTTGTCTAGTGCTAATGAAAAGGGGATAGACTCCCTTGCTGATTGGCTGATAGGCCACCCCGACTACTTACTTAATGCCAAATCAAGTCATTTTGATATCAGGTTTCTTACAGTACCTGCTGTTGCTTAAATGGTCACTGATCTGTTGCCTTATCCGAAAAGGTAATAAGAGATTTTTTTTAAAAAAATGACCAGGCAACAAAAAGTAAAAAAAAAATCTTAATGCATGTTCAACAAAGACATTTGAAAGCTTAGAATTATGCAATTTATATTCTAAATGAATTTTATCTATTAAATAGGTTTATAAATTGTCGCACTCAAGTGCATATGGATGGTCTAAACAATAATATTTATGCTTTGGTGATCTTGTGGATCCCGGTACTTTCAATGCGACTTGACCGTAACCCTGTCTTGAACAACAATCTGATTCACTGGAAGAAGAACCTAGTCAAAGATATTTCTATTAACATATCTTGTCAGCTGCTTCAAGACAATCATTTTTTTTTTTTCCACCGTCTTCATCATCTTTGCATCACTATCATATTCATTGTCCGAGGACGAAGACGCAGGACAATGAAGTTTGCTTAGCAGCCTCTCCCTGGGGATTAAAGAAAATTACCTCTTTGTTATTCTAGTTGTTTATTTTGTATTACTACTATTAACCCTATTTGCAAAGTTGCCCTGAATGTGCTCCCCCGACAGACTAATCTCTTCTTTCTTTATTGTTTTAAATCTCCTTTCTTTATTCTTCTTTTCATGTCAGAGTAATGCAATGTCTGTCCTTTTCCAGTTAACATAAATATATAGGATTTTCTTTTCTTTGTTTTATAAGTTCTCTACATGTCTATGTATCTAGTGGTAAAGTTCCAATTCTGGAGCTCTGGGGAGTGTGGAGTACCCCTTCATTGCTATTCATACCTGGTCCATTCAAAAAGCAAACTCGAAGTGGTAGTACTTGTTAGGGTTCCATCTATGGGTCAAACTTTGTATAAATTAATTCTATGAGTTCATTGATACACATGAAGTTAATGATAAATCTAACATGAAAATTCTTTCTACCAATTTACTGATACACATGAAGTTAATGAAAATTATTTCTATAAACAAATCGTATATAGATACAGATAGGTATGCATCCTGCATCACTGATGCATAAAAATCTAAAAGGATGCAGAAATATCATATCCATGCATTCCAGTGTTTTTTTTCATTCCCCACCATTTCCAGTTAACTGTAAATACATTTCAATATTTTCTTGGAAACAAATTATACTGTATAGGGTACAAGGTAGGGGTTAGATGGCTTTAGTTGTTTGTAGATAAAAACTCTGCAATTTATTAAGAAACTTTAATTGGGACCCATCAAATTTCCCCAGGATTTGTTCAAATAAAATACATGCATCCCAAGACGCACTAAATTAAAAAGCTATCAGCATCACTGTAGATATATATATATGTAAAACAAAAAGAAAAGCTTTGGCATTAAATAGCCTACATAGGTTGATATGCCATCGAACCAACCAACCAACCAACCAACAAAGACATATTGATAAAAAGAATAAATGAAATGATACTTTAATAGCAAAAAATTGACTCTCTCGTCAATTTCGACGTATGAGGTTTCATCCAATGAACAACCTACACAGTGGTTTGTTTATAGTGGTTGAAGGCTTGTGTTGGACCATCCGCACTTTTTGGCACAGTCTATAGGAAAGAATTGGTTCACAAGGAATGCCACAAATCCAATCAACGACTGACCTCCGGATTTTCAAATTCAGTTTCCTTCTCCTAGACTGGTCACCTATCCAAGGTTAAAGAGCCCAATCTGTCCTACTATTTTACCCATAGCTGGAGGGAAAATATATGAATTCATACCTTTTCCAAGGGTATTAGCGCTATGTGAAATGCAAACAGTTTTGACCTAGGATTTGAACTTGGGTCGATGTGTCCATTTCCATTATGCCACGTGCCTCCATAATAGTAAAACAAAAAAAAAAAACAAGATAATATAAGACTATAATTACGACAATTAGTCAAACCTTGAGTTTCACAGGTTTAGCTTTCACCGATTTTATTGTACAATAATGAAATGGGATTTTTTTTCTTGGGGGGGGGGTAGGTAAAATTTCAACTTCTGCAGAAAATTACAGATAGTACACAGACTAAAAACTTTAGTAAGTCATCATCATCATCATCAAAGCATGTTAACAGCCTGGATTCCTTTGACTATCTCACCATCCATCACTATCAGCCATTGCTCCTCTAGACGGCACCCAGTGCAGAAGAGTTGGTGAATATGTACATATGCTTATATATTCCAATGAGTAAGTTAACCCCTAATATTTTTTTAATAAATAAGTTTATCATGACTACCATGAATTCAATATTAAAAAGTTCTAACTTACTAAAAACAGTGGATGATGCACCCTATTCTGTTTAGAGGACTAAAGGCTCTTTATCTTTATACTTGTTGTTGCACCTTTCCGTTCACTAAAGATGGTGTAGTGTCCAAAAATATGTATATATATGTATGTATGTATGTATGTATGTATAAAATAAAAAAAAAAACAAAAAAAAAAACAATTGCGATAGGGGAGCATCTCGATATGAGGCCGACATCAATGCCCTTGCGGAAGTCAGTTTCAGCTATAAGAACCAATTGACAGAAGGGGGTGGGCTTGATACACATCCTCGTGGAAGGACAGGCCGATGGTAGCTGTAAGAAGTTTGGGGTAAGGTAAGCCCTCCACCCTGAAGCGACACATGACGGACGCCATGGAGGCATTTCCTACATTGAAGTCTGACCTGTGTGGCAGGGCTGTATGTCGAGGGTTTCATGTGTGACAGGGTACATAAGGCAGTCTGGATCTGTGGGCCATCTGCGTGCTCACAACTGCTCACAACTGAACTACTTGTAGAAATGGCCTTATTCTGTCAAGAAGCGGCAATCACCATGTATAAAATAATCTGCGCAATTGGCTGTGCAAGCCTATCCCTGAGTGACAGTCTTTGGTGCACTAACTGCACACAAACTGTGATGCTTTCTAGGGCCACTGTCTGTTCCTCCTTCTTTCTGGCTCTCTTTGCTGTCAAAACAACTCTCCTCTCCGCCTCTTTATACTAACCAGCCTAAAAATTCTGTCGGTGTGTAGTGCATTTTGCCTTAACCTACATTGTCAATCCTGTAATTTTTAAAAGTCTATAGAAAGAGGAAAGATCAAATTTCATTTACATACTAATTTTATAGATATAATTCCAGAAGGACTTTAGGAAATTTCACTGTTTTAAGATGTTTTTGTAGCATTAACAAGCCAGTTTGGGATACCTATTACTACATAGATATATGAACTATTTTTTAATAGATAGATTTAAAAAGACAATATAGTTTATGACAACAGCGTATGAGTAGCACAGGGATCTATGCGGTAAAGTGAGGAGCTGATGGTAGGTGCCAAAACAATCTCCTTGGTCTAGCACTAGTGAAAAGGGGATAGACTCCCTTGCTGTCTGGCTGATACCAACTTTTAGGCCACCTTGACAACAAGTTAGGACAATTTGTGACTGCTGAATATTTGGTAGATTATCTATTAATTTAACATAATATACTGGGAAAATTTGAACAACATTCTCTAGATTTATGAAACAGCTTAAACACATTAACTGGCCAGTTTGGGATACCTAGGGGCCGGGTTAGCTCAGTCGGCTAGAAATCACAAGGTTCCTAGTTCGATACCGGTCCTCGCCAACTCAGCGTTATGAGTAGCACAGGGGTCTGTGCAGTAAAGTAAGGAGCTGATGGTAGGTGTGGCGCTCCACCTCAGACGCTAAAATAATCTCCTTGGTCTAGCGTTATTGAAAAGGGGATAGACTCCCTCGCTGACTGGCTGATACTGACTTTAGGCCGCCCCAACGACTTTACTTTACTTATTAAGAGCAAGTGTTTAGGAAACAGCCTAAACACTTTCTTTAAAAAAAAAAAAAAAAAAAACTGTTGTGTATCCAATTTCACTGAATTCACACTGGATTTTATTTGTACTTCAAATTTCTATCAAGTATTTATTTACCCAACCCCTCCGCCATAAGCAGGATGGGACACAAAATGTATTTTTAAGTTCAATTGAATACACACTGGATTTTATTTGTTCTTCAAATGTTATTTCTATCAAGTATTTATTTACCCAACCCCTCCGCCATAAGCAGGATGTGACACAAAATGTATTTTTAAGTTCAATTGAATTCACACTGGATTTTATTTGTACTTCAAATGTTATTTCTATCAAGTATTTATTTACCCAACCCCTCCGCCATAAGCAGGATGTGACACAAAATGTATTTTTAAGTGGAGTATCGCTGGTTTGAATTCAAGAGTTCAAGGAAATTGCGTTACATGCAGAACAAATTAAACTTGTAAGTCAAGGTACCACTATATGTTTGCGTACCTTGCATCACTGCTTGAATCCTTAAAGCAAAATACTATTGATTGATTGACTGATTGATTTTAATGGCATGTTAACTCATCCAGGGTTATTTTATGCCAAGCAGTAGGTTGTGAAGGATGGTATAATTTATTGTTATGTATTTTTCTTGATTTTGACAGTGGGTTATTTGCAGTTGTTTGTTCCTAAGTGGATAGGAAATTACTTTAAGGGATAAGTTTTTAAGGATAAAGATCAAGTTTGGTATATTTTTTGGTATAATTTTATTTGCTGGCAAAGTTTTTGAAAGATTCATAGTGATAGTGTGGTAGAAAGTTTTCTTTTTTTAAACACAATTTTTATAAACAATTTTTTTTCTTTTTAACCAATAGATGGACCCTAACAGGTACTTCCACTCCAAGTCAGAGTGGACCTGGGAGCAATGGTGATGAAGGGTTGCTCCACATTCCCTAGACCTCCAGAGAACTTCACCATCAGATAGTTTGACATCATTCTCAGGACATGAAGACCCTCAGCCACCGCCTTCTAGCACCCATATGATAAAAAGGGGGCTAAATATGATAAAAAGGATTGGGGTTTGCCATAAGGGCAATATGGTTGGGACAATCATATAGGTGCTAGGGCTTGACATGGCCAGACGATTGATCAGAGAGGGTCTCTCTGACCGCCCATGTTGCCTAAGTAAGGGCCAAAGTGAAGTGTTGCATGTCAGGGACTGATCAGCCACCAGGATTCCATCCTTAAGCATCACCCCCCCCCCATGGCCAACAATACTATTGAATATATTTATAGTTACTTCCTTATTCTGATTACTTGAGTGGAGTCAGCCAGGGTTGTATAATCCAGATAGTAAGTCCTGGTATCCAGCCTCAAGCAAGGCTTCCAAATGATCATCAGTCATGGTGGAGGGGTACTTGGTCTTCATATGGGGGAAAAGGCTGGCACATTTAAATAAGTACGGATTGGTTCCTAACCAAGACTAAAGAACCCAACCTTTCCTAGTATTTACTATTAGCTGGGGTTGGAGGAAAACAGATGGATTTATGTCTTTCCTATGGGCATAGGCACAAGGTGAAATGTAAACAGCCTTGTCCAGGATTTCAACTTGGAATGCCAATTCCATTTCCTACAATAACCATTATGCTAAGTGTTCCTAATTTCTATCAACTAATACTTATTGACATAGTAGTCATTTAGTAAGTTTAATTTGGCACAAGGTCAGTATTATAGTGCACTTAGTGAGAATTGGACTCGATATTAAGTTATTAATCAATAACGTGGTGAAAATTTCATTCAAATTGAACAATTTCTTGATTTTTGGTAATTGTTTAAAAAAAAAATGTAAAAATGCAGAATAAATAAATTTGACTGATTAGATAAAAAAAAAAGAAAGAATTATCTTAATATTTTTTTGGTCTTTGTATTGTGGTTTTCCATTGGTCGAAATTTTGTTTATGGAGGCCTGAAAGTGAATCAGTTACAGAAGAAAGAAACTTATTCTAAGAATTAACCCCTTAAGAAGATTTATTCTGTGAAACAATTTTCAATCTTGTGTTGGATACATTTCCTTATCAAACATTTCTTTATTTCTTTAAAAAGAATTCCAATTTAGTAAAATTCATTAACATAAAAAAAAACATTATTATGCATTTGGATTACCATACTTTAGATTAAAATTTTGGTTATATTGTCGATAGATTGTTTACTATCGACAATAGTAAACAATCTTCGCCCTGTCGGTGAGGCGTTAGAATGCATCAACTGCACCTCTGCAGAGGGGGTAAGACTCCCCCAATGAGGCCACCTGTTGGCTGTGGGTGGCGACCCGTGATAGAACCCAGGTGGATGAGCATGACTTGCAATACTCCACTTGGGCCTTATCTTAGGCTAGACAGGCGGTTGGAGAGGCCCCCTCTGATCAATCGGCTGGCCAAGTCAAGCCCTAGCACCTAAATTGATTTTCCCAACCCTATTGCCCTTATGGCAATCCCCAAACCTTTTGAGTCTACATGTTCTGGGAATGACGTTAAACTCTATCTGATGGTGAGGTTCCAGTTTTGGAGAATGTGGAGCACGCCTTCATCACCATTGCTTCCTGGTCCACTCTGACCCGGAGTGGTAGTACCTGTTAGGGTTCCATCTATGGGTTAAATATAAAACATGAGTTTATAAACAAAATTGTATTATCCATTAAAAATGAAATTATTTCAAAACTTTGTTAGCATTAAACATTTTTTTACCAATAGAAGTATTCGGCATAAAATAACCCAAGGGGTTGACATGCCGTAAAAACCAACCAACCAAACCAAACCAAAAATGACTTTAACATAACTCATAACTCGAACACTGAAACTGTGTTTTTTTTGTTTTTGTTTTTTTTTAAATATAGAAAATCAAGTATCTATTTTTTGTATAAAAATGATTGTTGTAACACTTGGTTGCAGGCGCAAGGTCTTTGTTGCAACACTTGGTTGCAGGCGCAAGGTCTTTGTTACAATACTTGGTCGCATGTGCAAGTTCTTTGTTTCTGATTAACAAAAAAAAAAAAAAAAAAACAAAGGGAGAAGGAAAAGGATTTTTACATTATTTGTTTGAATTAGTTATTAAACATGGGCAACACCGGGTATCCCTGCTAGTATCCCATAAAAAGATAAAACACTTTGATAGAAGTACCACTTTGTACATATGTTTAGATAATCAGTTGATTTGTATTTTTATTAATTACATCAACCGAGAATCATCAATAAACATGGAAATATTGACTAAGTCAAGTAAACATTTATGCTTGTTACTATTGATTACCTACAAGTAATTTATTTATATTTTAATTAAGGAAAGATTTGTTTATATTAAGATTGCATTAACGATGATTACAAAACCTGATAAGTTATATACCAAAAAGGAGAATTAATATATTTAGCTTAAATATACCCACTTTGTCTACTAATCTCATTCAAAGTACTTTTCACCTACTCAAATGCTTACTTCACTACTCACACAAATAATTAAAATGATTATCCTTTCTGCTAAAATCCCCACCCACATTCTATTTATTACAAATGAAATTATTTATTGAATTTTTTTTGTTTTGTTTCTCTCTTTCATGTTTAGTTTTCTCCTGTTTGCTTAGAAATAGAAAGTCATTGTTATGGCATTTGCTTGCAGGTGTAAGGTTTTTGCTGCAACACTTGTTTGCAGGTGTAAGGTCTTTGCAGCACTTAGAAGTATAAGGTCTTTGCTGCAACACCTAGTTGCTGCTGCAAGGTCTTGGTGGCAAAATACCTGGTTGCAGCTGCAAGGTATTGGTGGCAAAATACCTGGTTGCAGCTGCAAGGTATTGGTGGCAAAATACCTGGTTGCAGCTGCAAGGTCTTTGTTGCAATACCTGGTTTTGGCTGCAACACTTTGTTGCAGGTTTAAGATCTTTGCAGCATTTAGAAGTATAAGGTCTTTGTTGCAACACTTGTTTGCAGGTGTGTGGTTTTTGCTGCAACAGGTGTATCATCTTTATTGTAATACTTGGTTGCAGGTGTATGGTCTTGAACAAATTAAAGCCAGCTCAACTCCTCTAAGTCAGGACACCTAAAATCTACATTTGATGTCTCTGTTCAACTCAATTCAAAACTGAGCCAAGAAATTGATATGCAAGATTATCCTGTTAGTTTTTCTGGTGACCTATATAAAGTCATGTTCAAGTACACTGTTTAATAAGGTTGAATTGAATGTACGAGTACACACTGCATAAAAACAGCTGATCAGCTGTTAAAAGTATTGGATCTATAATTGACTCAAATTTTTATTTTTTTTATCTCTTCTCTTAGCTGAGCATAAATTACCTCCTACGAAAGCCTCATCACTAATGTATAAAAGTAAAACTTTTTCAGTCTCTAAAATTCTTGGATTTTGGTTTGTTTTTTTGTTTTGTTTTACAACCTATCGATCTCGGTGGGTCATTTAATGCCGACAATATTTCGAAATAAAATTCATTCTTAATGGATACTCAGTTTTTTTTATTTAACCCATAGATGGGACCCTAAACAAGTACTACCACTCAGAGTCTGAGTGGACCAGGGAGCAATGGTGATGAAGGGGTGCTCCACATTCCCCAGACCTCCAGAACTGGAACCTCACCATCAGATAGAGTTTAACATCATTCTCACAAGAGAAAATCCCTCAGCCACCGCCTTCTAGCACATATATGATAAAAAGGGTTATGGCTTGCCATAATGGCAATAGGGTTGGGGCAATCATATAGGTGCTATGGCTTGACATGGCCAGCCAATTGATCGGAGGGGGTCTCTCCGACCACCCACCTAGCCTAAGTAAAATTCTTGGAATAAAGGGAGTAATCCCCAGATCATTGTGGCTAACATACTGGACTGTGACATCATAGTAAGCGAGTTTGAGCTTCAGTCATACTATTATGTTCACTTCCAGACTAATGCCCTTCGAAAGGTATGAACCCCTTCACCCTCCAACTATGAGATAAATAGTATCACTACTGTTTTACTACAAGGATGGCTTTGGCATTGAATGACCCACGCAGGTTGATATGCCGTTAAACAAAGGAACCAAGTCTAACCAAACCTAAAACCAGTTTTAAAGGATTAGAGACTTTATTTATCAGTTAACTGTTCTAAATTTCTCTTTTCATTTTCTTTGTTAACCCTTTTCCTGTTGAAGACAAATTAAAGGTGTCTATTCATGTTTTCACAAGATTTGAAAAAGAACCAAAAGAATACAAATCTTGAAATGAAGGATGAAAATATTGAATTGCATATATTAAAAATTGAATTTATTTGCATATTTCTCTGAATTTTTTTCAAATGAGGATAATTGTAGTATTTTGATTATTCGGGCTATTGTCCTCATCTTTATAAAGATAGATATATAGGCAAATATAACCATTATTTTTGGATGGTAGTATCGTATAGGGTTGTCTGAAAGTCATATAACTTCAATTTTTTTTTCTTCGAGGTAAAATAATTACATAATACAACCTGAAATTCTAGAAAATTATTTAATTCTTAAATTGTTTTTTAGAGGTGAAATGATTGCATAGCATAATAAACCTGTAATAAGTAATTGAGAGTTACTTCCTCTGTTTTATTATTACCTCCCCTTTGTGTAAATCTTTAACTTTCTGAAAGTATATAAACTCTCAAGAAACTGCAACTGTATTCTAAGTAGAAAAGCTTTCTCAAGCTCAGCCGTGTGTGTTCATTTATTATTACAAAACCTAAAAATAATGAAAGTTAAAACAATGCATAGAGGTGACCAGACTTTCGGACCATCCTGTACATTCCAAAGGATTTAGACAATATCCGTCCAGTCGGATGGGTGTGTTAGAATGCACCGACTGCACCTCTGCAGAGGGGTAAGACTCCCCCAATGGGGCCACCTGTTGGCTGTGAGTGGCGACCCGTGATGCTTAAGGATAGAAACCAGGTGGTTGAGCAGTCCATGACTTGCAATACTCCACTTTGGCCCCTTCTTGGGCTAGACAGGTGGTCAGAGAGGCTCCCTCCGATCAATCAGCTGGTCACGTCTATTGAAGTCAGTAAGTCTACTGTTGGTTTGAATAACAGCAGCTAACTAAGTACAACTAAGTACAACTTAAGCAGTGTCCAAGACAGTTGGTATATATATATAGAAATCAAGAATGATCCATTCATGAATTTGGGTGATTTGGGTGATTCCATTCCTAGAGTTCTGATTGGCTGCTTGACTGCTTGATTTTAATGACATTGTGGAGTCTTATAAATACCTGTCATTCTGCAGTAGACTTTATGACTATTCGGGTTTGTATTTAAGTTACAATCGTTTGTTACCTTGTCTTCCCAGTTCGATGGTAATTGGAACTTTAATTATTCTTCAATGTCAAGCCCTAGCACCTATATGATTGCCCCAACCCTATTGCCCTTTTGGCAAGCCCCAACCCTTTTTATCATATGGATGCTAGAAGGCGGTGGCTGAGGGTCTACATGTCCTGGGAATGACGTTAAACTCTATCTGAGGGTGAGGTTCCAGTTTTGGAGGTTTGGGGAATGTGGAGCACCCCTTCATCACCATTGCTCCCAGGTCCACTCTGACCCAGAGTGGTAGTATCTGTTAGGGTCCCATCTATGGGTTAAATAGAAAAATGTATTTATAAAAAAATATTGAGTATCTATTAAGAATGACTTTATTTCAAAACTTTATCGGCATTAAATGACCCACTGAGGTTGATATGCCGTAAACCAAACCAAAAATAATGAAAGTTAAAACAATGCTTTGGGATGACAAGACTTTCAGACCATCCTGTACATTCTAAAGGATTTAGACAATATATATATTTACCAACCCCTCCGCACGAGCAGGATGTGACACAAGGTCAATTTCTTAAGCGGAGTTCAACAGGTTTGAATTCAGAGTTTTCCTTCTCCTAGACTGGTTGCCTAACCAACGTTAAAGAGCCCAGTCTGCCCTACTATTTATCCATAGCTGGAGGGAGAGTAGGATTCATACCTTTCCCAAGGGTATTAGCACAAAGTTAAATGCAATTATTACATCTAGGATTAGACAATATAACTCATTTTTGAGTATTAAATCTTTGATTTCATTTTATCAAATATCTTGAGGAATGCAACAGAACAGTTTATCATTATCAAATACTTTTTTTAATTTATCTTTTTAAATTTCTATTTGAACTCAGTTTCCGTCTTAAAATCCCTTCAGCTACAAGATTACTAAAACTGAACTTTGGCATCTCGAGCATTCAATTCATTCATACTTGCTGAGTTATCACATAACACAACTATATTTATCATAACTATTCTTGTGCTTTAAAGATAAGTACTTGGCAGATGTGGAAAAAATGGTTAGATATTATGGAGGAGTATAGAGTTGTAAGAAGTCTACCTTTCACCTCCACACCCCTTCCCCATTTAAAAAAAAAAAAATTTATTTTCTGAATAAAATTAGTTAATTTTTTTTTCATCTACAGTTTATTTTCATAATTTTAGCATCATTTAAAAAGCCCCCCCCCCCCAAAAAAAAAACAAAGTCTGAAAAAAGCATCTCTTATAATTACTTAGATTTAAGTGGCATGTTGAAGATTTTAATAATACAGGTTGTCCATAAAGTCCCGCAACAGTTTTAAAATTGAAAACTTAATAATCACGTTGTACAAATGATAGAATCATTGAGTAAAATCCAAATGAAAGTTCAACTCTTGTAGTTTTATTTTTTTATGTATGCTTTGATTATTGCATTTCAACAAAATTGCCATCTCTGTTACATTTTAAATCTGTTGCATGACTTTATGGACACTGTAGTTTGAGAGCCACATATGGTCCTCAACATGAAAATGGAAACACTGAGAGCCATATGTTCCTATCAAAACCATGAAAGGGTTTGAGAGCCACTTATGACCCTCAAATGTGACAAGAAATGCTAAGAGTCACATGTGACTTCCAAATCAATGAACAGGGTTTGAGAACTCATGTGGTTCTCAAACATGTGTCAGGAAACACTGAGAGCCACATGTGACTTTCAAATCAGTGAAAAGGGTTTGAGAACCTCATGTGGTTCTCAAATGTGCCTCAGTAAACACTGAGAGCCACATGTGATTTTCAAAACTGTAAAAGGTTTTGAAAGTCACACATGGCCCTTGAATGTGTCTCAGGAAACACTGATAGCTACATAAGGCTTTCAAATCAATGTAAGGGTTTGAGAGCCACATATGTCTCTCAAACATGTCTCGGAGAACAACATAGCTGGAGGTGCATGGTGTAATGGTTAGAGTTGTAGGAAATGGACTCGTCGACCCGAGTTCGAATCCTGGACGAAGTTACAGTTCACATAGCACTAATACCCTTAGGAAAGGTATGAATCCAACTACTCTTCCTCCAACTATGGGTAAATAGTAAGAGTTAAAAAGAAACTTTTATATTTTCTTGAGATTTCTTTTTCTCAGTATTTATTTGTTTGCAAGTGAGATAATTATTTTTTATAAATAAAAGATGACCTTACTAACCGGCTATTCTGGATTAACCGTGGAATAATATTGACCTGATTTGGCTGATGTACAACAATGCAGCTTAATGCTTTTACTTGAGTCTTTTGTTGTGAATTGACCAGGAAGTAAAACTTGTAAATGTTGAATGTTGTTCTTAACCAATCAAAGATTTCCATCTTTGATTTCCTTTTTCTTATATTTTTTCCTTATTTATTTTATAGTATGGAAAACATTGTCGAATTAAATATTAAATTGCTATGTCAATTTTAACTTGTAAGTAAGTTGGCGGAGTGGCCTATTGTTAGTATCAACTGGAGAGTGAGGTAGTCTATCCCCTTTTTGCTAGCACTAGACCAGGGAGGTTGGTTTTGCCGAATTGCACCCAATTCAGGAGACCTAGAGGAATTATCTAGTTGTTCCCATCCTCAGATGCAAAAAAAGGGGGGAAAAAGGGGGGGGGTTGCATCTGAGGATAGAAACTAGATAATTCCTCTAGGTTTCCTGAAATAGTCTATAATGCTTAAAATCAAAATTTTCCTGATTTTTTCCTTATATATATATATATATATATATATAGACATGCACAATAAAACCTAATAAAATTTTTTAGACTGGGCTCTTTAACCTTGTTATGACAACCAGTCTAAGGAAAGGAAACCTGTCAAACCCCACTTAAAAATTAACCTTGTGTCACATCCTGCTCATGTGGAGAGCTTGGATACATACATATATAGTGAGAATATGGTTGGTTTAGTGCCATATCATCTCTTGTTGGGTTATTTAATGCCAAAGTCTGCCTTTTTTTTTTTTCAATAAATTATCACTTGAGTATTTCTATTCAATGATAACCATTTGCAAACAATTATAGCTTCAAGTAACTATTCTTAGTACAAATAATATACAGTTATATAGTATCAAGTATTCTATCTAATACTAATAATTTTCAAAGATCTAATTGATCTATAGATGGACACCAACAGGTACTACCAATCTGGGTCACAGTCGACCTGGAAGTAATTACAATTAAGGGTGACACCACAATTCCCAGTGCACCAGAACTGGAGCCTTGCCGCCAGATGCAATTAAACGTCTTACCCAGGAAATATGAAATCATGTAATCATAATATATATGTCATATGTAATAATAAATAGTGTGTTTTTTCTATCAGTAACTTTTATTATGCTAATGTAAACATATGTATAAAATTAGCAAGTGAATCTGACTTTGAAGTAAGTAGGTAAGTGATATATTCAGTGCACTAATGTCTTGCTGTTTGAACAGCATGGTAAAATTTATTTGGAATTACTAAGGTAGGCAGAGTACTAAGATCTTACTATTGCAGGGGGTTGGCCAGCTACACTTTACTCCTGGGTAGTACATATAGATCCTCTGTACCTGGGCAGGAGTATCTATTCATATTAGATACACATCCAACTTAGTATAACAATCATTGTACAAAATGGAATCAGGTTTCTGGTTAATAGGCTTTAATTGCCATTACTCCCAGGTCCACTCTGATCCATAGTGGTAGTACCTCTATGGCTAAAGTAGATCTGTTTAAAAATTATCTGTATTCGATAGGACCGCATGCAAAAAAACCTTCTTAAGAAACAACTGCACCAGAAATGTAGAACGTACAGTAGTGCTGATAGCTTTTTGATTTAGTGCATCCTGGGACACACATATTCGCTTTGAATGGAAATTTAATGGGCCCTAACTAAAGCTATCTAACTCCTACCTTGTAACCTTTCCTGTGTAATTCATTACGAGGAACCTATTGAGATGTATTCACAGTTAGCTTGAAATGGTGAGGGAAGAAAAAATAAAAACACTAGGATGCATGGATACAATTTCACTGCATCAGGGACGCAGGACATGTACCTATTAGCATTTCTGGTACAGTGAATGTGATACCCTAACCTCTTGGCAGAAAATAACTCTAGACTGGTTGACATGCCGTTAAAATCAATCAATCAAGTTATGGGCAAAAAAAAAATTGATCTGTATTCAATATTCAAAATCTTAAATGGCTTTATTTTATCCTTTTTAAAATATCAGCCTAGGAGAAGGAAATAGTACAATTTTTATATTTTACCTTTTTATTTTTATTAAGCAAAAAAAAAAAAAAAAAAAAAAAAAATCCTTATAAGGGTATGTATTTACCTAACCTATTTACCACGAGTGGAATGTGACACAAGGTCGAAAGTATGGGGCATCCAGTGAGGATCACTCATGTTCAGTAATAATGGATCTGTGAGACTACCTTGCTAACCATTATCAGAGATGTTGATAGGTATGTGTCCTGTGTCACTGATGCATAAAAATCTAAAAGGACTCGGAAAAATCATATCTATGCAACCCAGTGTTTTTTGTTTTTTTTTTTTTTTTAAATTAAAATTTTTTTTTTTTCTTATTTTCTAATTCTCCATCATTTCCAGTTAACTGTAAATACATTTTAATATTTTCTTGGAAATGAATAACAATGTATGGGGTACAAGTCGGTTAGATGGCTTTAGTTGTTCATTGATAAAAACTCTGCAATTTATTAAGAAAATTTAGTTGGGACCCATCAAATTTCCCGGTGACTCATTTAAAACAAATCTGTGCATTCCAGGATGCACTAAATTAAAAAAGCTATCAGCATTACACCACATTGGTACATTAAAAAAAAAAAAGGGTTATGTTATTATCATAATCATAGTTTACAGTTTGGATTCCATTAATTCTCTCTCTATGCTGTAAGTTTGTTATATAACAAAAAAGTATTATGTGTTATTCGGACTATTGTCCCATCTTTATTGTTAGTTGTTCAACGTTTCGACTGATATGCCCTCCGGCCTTATATTGGCTGAAACGTTGTACAAATAATAATGATGGGGACAATAGTCTGAATAACGCAGATAATACTAATCATCAAGCCTCGTCTCAAACATTCAGAGAAATAACAAAAAAGTATTCGTTTATTGTACAGGGTGGTCCGAAAATCTTGTCACCCCTACACATTGTTTAACTCCCATTATTTTTTGTTTTGATAATATAACATAAGGTATGTAATTATTTTGCCTCCAAAACAAATCTTTAAATATTAAATCGTTTTCTAGAATTTCGAGTTTTATTATGTACTTATACTATCGCTAAAAATATATATATATTTAGAGGGTGACAAGACTTTCGGACCACCCTGTACAAACTGTGACAGTCCCATTGTTTTAGTATGAAATGTATAAATTTTTTTTATTCAAGTTGATATTAAACACAATGAAAGTTAAATAAAATATGTAGAGGGTGACAGGACTTTCGGACCACCCTTTACACAGTAGATTGTTTAAACAGAAATCATTAATGCTGTAAGTTAGATGTAAAAATTTGCCTGGAAATCTGGACATCAGATAGAGCACTCAGGTATTATCAAGATTGTTGAGCACTCGTGTTATTATTATCATCATAATTATAGCACAGATTCCTTTGACTCTCTCTCTCTTTATGCTGTAAGTTTGTTATATAACAAGAAGATATTTTGGTCTGTTGTGTATCTATGAATACTTGCGGAAATTAAGATTGATTCTACATAATCAATAAACAATCTGTGACACAAATCTTTTCCCCAAAGTCATCCGAACTGTGAGTAGGAGTAGAAGTGCTGCCCAAAAGTTTGGGGAATTTCACTGAATTGATCAATCCAATCACCTGTCAGGTTATCCAGTATTTACCATGGCTTCCCCGGATATTTCACACATTCCTTCTTCACTGGAAAATAAAGAGCCTTCATTTTCTATCTTTTTTTAAATTTTTAATTAAAATTTTTTTTTTTATGTCTATATTAAATTTGCTCAATTTTTGGACAGTATCTGATATGTCTATTTTAATACTTCCTTTACAAATATATATATATATATATATATAGCATTCAATGTATAGGGTGGACTGAAGGTCTTGTCACCTCTACATATTGTTTTAATTTAATAACTTATGTCCTTATTTTACAATTCTTAAAGAATCTTTAAAAATCAAATTATTTTCTGGAATTTTTTGGTTGCATTATGTAATTATTTTATGTAGAGGGGATGACAACTCTTTTGGAGCCTCCTGTGCACACACAGTCGATTGTTTATACAGAAATCATATATATATATATTGGACGGTGGGAAGCATTTTAAATTTTTTATTTTTATTTTCCTATGGTTCTAATATAACTAACAAAGCTTCATGCCATCCATTACATATATCTTTAAAGAACCATATATAGACTGTCTAACAGCATTATATATATATAAAATATATAATATATATATATATATATATATATAGTTGCTATGTATCTGTTTGTTGTCTAGTGTCTACTGATTAAAATGTAAAAACTGATTTTTACACTAATACTGTATTAAAGTTGATGCCAGAAATACATTTAAAAATGTTTAAATAGATAAAAATCTAAAAATATCAACTATTATTGGCTCATCTGTTCATATGTCAAATTATCCAGTATTTCCCGTGTTTTGCTAGACATTTCTCACATTTCTTCAAGCAACACGACTGGAAAAACTGATAAAGAGACTTCATTCTCATTAATTTTTTAAATTTTTTTAAGGAAAACATTTAATATTTTAATATAGAAACTGATATGCACGCCTAATTCATTTAATTATAATTAATTAACAAATTAGGTATGACTTTGATTAAGCACATAATCTCACAAAAATTGTCGGCCTTAGCCATTTACAAACACATCGTTTGTTCACTTCATATATATATATATATATATATATATATATATATATATATATATATATATAAATTTTAAATACAGTCTAATTATGAATGATAAAATGAAAAATAGAATATACATGAAATTTATTGAATTATTTGCTTAATAACACTTTTGATAATAATGTAATTTTTTTTTTTTTAATTTAAAGTCAACCAAATAAACATTAACAACACTGGCAGAATTTGAAAACTGTATCTATCTATATCTATATCTCTATCTATATATATATATATATATAGTTTTTATGTATTTGTATTGTCTAGTGTCCACTGATTAAAAAGATAATGACTGATTTTTATGCTTTAAGGAAATCATTTCATATCTAAAAGTCCCACAATTTTTGGATAGTATCTGATATGTCTCTTTTATTACTTCTGTTACAATATACACACACACATGCATATAAGAATATATAATATATATATACATGTGTGTATGTGGATAAATACATGGTATGTATTTGCGTTTGTAGTTTAGTGTCTTCTGATTAAAATGATAAAGACTTATTTTTACACTAGTACTTTATTTAAATTGATGCCGGAAATAGATTTAAAAAAAAAATCTAAATAGATAAAACTAATACCCCCCCTCCCCCCCAACTATTATTAGCCCCCATTGTCAGCTGATGGTTATGAGGGATACAGAAATATCTTCCTCCTATTATTGCTATCATATATTTGTTTGATCTTTTATATTTCTTTTCACATTACAGTTGAGAACCGATATATTGTTGTGGGTTATATTTATTCTTTCTAAAGTGTTTTTCCATACCACAGTTTTCTGCCATTCCATTCAGTAGGCGGCCATATTTGCAAGATCAGTGCCACTAGTTGTACTTATGCTTCAGAACTCTCCTGTCTTGAAGATCGATATGTACAGCAGTCTATCAGAAAAGGCAACTTATTTTAGTTCAATTTTCCTGTTTTCGTCTAGATCTTTTGTGTATGTGTGTATATACATCATATAGTTAGTTGGCTGCCTTTTTGTTGGCAGATGTAAGGCTGGAGTCTTTATTAAAATAATTCAACAATGAGCGAAGGTGGTTCAGATGAATGCTAGCTACCCTTTTATTATACCAGTCGATAAAAGTACTCCATTTTTACCCATCCCCACTCTGAGAGAGAGTTCTGTAATGACCAATATTCTACAGGCTGGCACAATTCACTGTGAATATAGTCGTGGCACATGTTGGTACATGTGATGTTGGCATCTCTGCCAGGACAAAAGTTGCATCAATACCAGAAATGAGGTTGATCTGTGCACGTGCGCAGACTCAGCTGATTGTGTGGGTGTCTTCATCTGCATAATTATACCCGTCTGAATAAAGGATGTTTATGTTCACTACTTTATATTCATTTACTTTAGTTTACATAGATTAACTGATAATCTATTTATATATCCTTGCTATTTTTATTGTGTTTCTAACCTTAAAATATACCCAGCTATAGGTTCACTACTGATCTTGGAATTAAATAACTCACCCAATTTTGTCTGAATAAAGGATGTTTATGTTTATTAACTGCTAATCTATTTATATATCCTTGTTATTTTTTATTGTGTTTCTAACCTTAAAAATAAAATAAAAAAATGAAAATACCCAGCTATAGGTTAAATAGTACCACTACTGTTCTTGGAATTAAATAACCCACAAAGGTTGCAATTTCTCTGAATTTTTGAGGCTTGATAAGTTATATTATTTGGACTATTGTCCTCATCTTCATTGCTATATATACAATGTTTCGGCTGATGTGCCCTCCGACCTTCTTCAGGTGTTTCTTGTCGGACTCTGCATAATTATACCCGTCTGAATAAAGGATGTTTATGTTCATTACTTTATTGTCATTTACTTTAGTTTATCTATATCTATAATCTATTTATATATTCTTGCTCTTTTCATTTTCTAACCTTAAAAAAAAATATACCCAGCTATAGGTTAAATAGTATCACTACTGTTCTTGGTGGAATTAAATAACCCACAAAGGTTGCAATTTCTCTGAATTTTTGCGATGTGGCTTGATTTTATTATTTGGATTATTTGGACTATTGTCCTCATCTTCATTGTTATATACACAACGTTTCAACCGATGTGCCCTCTGGCCTTCTTCAGATGTTTCTTGTCGGATACGGGAACCTTCTCAAAGGTTGATATGCCACTGATAATCTCTTTATATTTTCATTGTTTCTAACGTAAAAAAAAAATTTTTTAAATTACTACACTGATCAAAAAAATACCCAGCTATAGGTTAAATAGTACCACAACTGGTCATGGCATTAAATAACCCACAAAGATTGATATGCCATTAAACAAAGAAGCCAACCCAAAAATCTAAAAAAAATAAAAATAACTCCATTGATAAAAAAAATAACTGGGTATAGTTTAAATAGTACCACTACTGTTCTTTTACAAGGATGGCTTTGGCATTAAATAACAACATGAAGGTTGATATGCCACAAAAAAAAGAAGAAATCAAACCAAAAATCTAAAAAATAAAAATAACTAAACTAAATAAAAAAAATACCTAGCTATAGGTTAAATAATACCACTACTGTCCTTGGCATTAAATAATCCACAAATGTTGATATGCCATTAAAAAAGAAACCAAATCTAAAAAAAAAAAA
Organism: Doryteuthis pealeii; assembly: GCA_023376005.1. Lineage (NCBI taxonomy): Eukaryota > Metazoa > Mollusca > Cephalopoda > Myopsida > Loliginidae > Doryteuthis > Doryteuthis pealeii. The sequence goes on from CM042154.1 coordinate 65,805,645, forward strand.
AATTAACTGCACTAATCAAAAAATACCCGGCTATAGGTTGAATAGTACTCCAACTGTTCTTCTACAAGGATGGCTTTGGCATTAAATAACCCATGAATCCACACTTTTGATTGTCCCACCCTATTGCCCTTATGGCAAGCCCCAAACCTTTTTATCATATATGAGCTAGAAGGCGGTGGTTGAGGGTCTTAATGAGGGTATGACATTAAACTCTATCTAAAGGTGAAGTTCCAATTCTGGAGTTCTGGGGAGTGTTGAGTACCCCATCATCACCATACTCCCAGGCCTCCTCTACCTGGATTGGTAGTACCTGTTAGGGTCTCATCTATGGGTTAAATAGAGAGAAAAAATGAGTCTTAAAATAAAAATTTGAGTATTTATCAAGAATGAATAAAACAAAATGTCTTCAGCATAAAATAACCCAGCAAGGGTTGACATGCCGTAAAATCCAACCAACCAACATGATTGGTTTTGGTGGTTCTTTCACACAAGGTAAAAGTTGCCATTTATTAATAATCTTAGCTATTCTAAGGATTGTGGAAAATAAGTTAGATTTTCTTCAAAACAGCCCATATTATTAGTGCATTTAAAACCCTGCAATGTGCCTTATATGTCACTAAGAAATAAAGGTTTACATAATATATGATGTGGTTAATTTGCATACTTGTTTTAACAAAACCGGGTTTAATAAATAATTACTTATTACTAATATTATTTCTATTTAGGGATGATTCAAAAAGCAAAAATCAGATAAGAATTTGGTACTGATACTTCAAAATTTCCGGAATTCCATTAAAAGTGATCCACATACTGGAAGAACTTAAATAAAAAAAATTTTAAAAAATCTCAAAAATGTTGAACATATGCGAGCTGCAATCAAGAGAAATTGGCAATTAAACTAAGCAAGAATTGGAAGTAGTCCTGAGGATTCCATAGACCAGTAATGCTGACTCTATTGCCCTTATGGCAAGCCCCAACCCCTTTTTATCATATGGGTGCTAGAAGGCGGTGGCTGTGGGTCTACATGTCCTGGGAATGACGTTAAACTCTATCTGATGGTGAGGTTCCAGGTTTGGGGAATGTGGAGCACCCCTTCATCACCATTGCTCCCTGGTCCACTCTGACCCGGAGTGGTAGTACCTGTTAGGGTCCCATCTATGGGTTAAATAGAAAAATGTATTTATAAAAAAATTGTATTATCCATTAAGAATTGATTTATTTCAAAACTTTATTGGCATTAAATGACCCACTGAGGTTGATATGCCATAAAACAAAACAAAAAAAACAGTGATGCTGATAGCTTTTAAATTTAGTGTGTCCTGGGACGCACAGATTTGATTTGAATGAGTCTCCAGAAAATTTGATGGGTCCCAACTAAAGTTTCTTAATAAATTGCAGACTTTTTATCTATGAACAACTAAAGCAATCTAACCCCTACCTTGTACCCCATACAGTGTAATTCGTTTCCAAGAAAATATTGAAATGTATTTACAGTTAACTAGAAATGGTAGGAGAAGCCAAAAAAAACACTGGGATGCATGGATATGATTTTTATGCATCTTTTTAGATTTTTATGCATCAGTGATGCAGGACATGTACTTATCAGCATCTCTGATAGACTACCTGGAAAGTATACAGCCAACGGCATCTCTATTATCATCAGGAATCAATGGCTTTTGGAATACTTGTCACAACGTCTGTGGAAAATGTGCGGCAAACAAGGGCATCTCCTTCTTCTGACTGGACAATTTTGAAATGTTAGCACCAAATTCATATCTGATCTTTGCTTTTTGAATCATCCCTAAACTACATAAATAAGAAATAATAGAGATCAATAACACCAAGTAATTATTTATTAAACCCGGTTTTGTTAAAACCACTTTGCAAATTAACCACACCATATATTATGTAAACCTTTGTTTCTTAGTGATATAGAAGACACCTTTTAAATGCACTAATAACATGGGGACACATTTTCAATGCACTAATAACATGGGGACACATTTTAAATGCATTAATAACATGGGGGACACATTTTAAATGCACTAATAACATAGGGACACATTTTAAATGCACTAATAACATGGGGACTACTTGTGAATTTCCTGTTCTCTTGTTATTCCTTCAATGAATTCACTACAGGTGAATTTGTTGGATGGATGGAGCCGGCTCGACCGAACCAGGGTGAATGCCGTCACAGAAACAGAAAAACAATATACAGCCATTCTAAATATCGCTGCCCATTCTTTACGATTTATGTGGTGTCAACATTTTTCAATCCAGTGCCAAAGCTGAAGTTGCTGTGTCCAACTGGATCAGAAGTAAACTGTAAAATTTTCTTCATGGATTAAAGGAAAAAGTGGATAGAATGTTTTAGAAAAACCTATAGTACTAAATGATACTAAACTTTATGGAGGCATGGTATAATGGTTAGTCATAGGAAATGGACTTGTCGACTCTAGTTCAATTTCACATAGTGCTAATACTCTTGGGAAAGGTATGAATCCCATTCTCCCTCCAGCTATGGTTAAATAGTAGGGCAGACTGGGTTCTTTAACCTTGGCTAGGTAACCAGTCTAGGAGAAGGAAAACTCTGAATTTAAACCTGTTAAACTCTGCTTAAGAAATTGATCTTCTGTCACATCCTGCCCGTGCGGAGGGTTTGGTAAATATATATAGTACTAAATGGCGACTGTTGAAAAAAAATAAAACTAATTTTGAGGAGAATTGAAAAAAGAAAAAAATTATTGTTACTATCATCTGACAGCATAAATTCTCTTGACTTTTTCTCTCTTGCCATCTGTCTCTTATTGGTCATCACTCCAGGCAAGTCCTTGACACGGCATCCAGTGTTCATAGATAGTTGTTGTATGTAGGTTGTGGACTCCTACACATGAACACACTAATGTAAGTCAAGTGCAGTTATAGGAAAGAATTAAAATCCATCACGATATAATAGTTAAAATCTAAAAAAAAAAAAAAAGAAAGTAAAACAAATCAGTAAAATCATTTCTCTCCTAGCATTAGTAAAGAACTTACCTAATCATCTAAGCCTCGTAATCCGCACAGAAAAATGTGTTCCTGGCTACGTATCCCATTTAAATATAGGGTACCGCGCGTCTGATTGGTTGTTTGTACAAACAGCCAATCGGATGCGCGGTGCTTTGTATTTGAATGGGTTAGTTCTACCGTCCAGAAAATTTCTCATAAGTCAAACGTCTTTTAGCGGTGATTGGTGATTGTTGGTGGTTGTGCCGGAGTTTGATCACCTCTGGTGGGGTCAGCGGGGCGAGGGAAGTCTGATGTTGGAAGACCCGAAACTTCCCAATGAACCCTGCAAATTACATTACTGACGACAACCACCAGCGCCCCAAATGTAGGAGAATATATTTGAAGTAGCACAACTTAAATAGAGATACAAGTTTGACCAGCTTCATTGGTCAACGTTTCTGGCAAGTCCTCAACACAGCATCCAGTGTTCATACAGAGCTGTTGTATATAGGTTGTGGACATGAACACACCAGTGTAATCAAATTGCAATTATATCATGGCTTAAATTGGGATACAAATTTGACCAGCTATTTTTAACTGAAACATCCAGAGATTTATTATCAAGTTGTTCTGACAGCATAGATTCCTTTGATTTTTCTCTCTTGGTTATTGCTCCTGGCAAGTCCTCAACACGGCATCCAGTATCCATACAGAGCTGTTGCATGTAGGTTGTGGACTCCTACACATAGACATATTAGTATTGACTAAGTGCAATTGTAGCTCAACTTAGAGGTACAAGTTTGACTGGCTCTATCCAGTCATCACTTCTGACAAGTTCTCAACATGGCATCCAGTGTCCATACAGAGCTGTTGCATATAGGTTGTGGACTCCTACACGTAGACATACCAGTGTTGGCCAAGTGAATCCCCATGACTCTCTCACCACCCACCCCTATCGGTCATTGCTCCTGGCAGGTCCTTCGCATGGCATCCAGAATCCATACAAATCTGACTGCTGTATGTTTTTGCTAGTCAGCCTACACTGGTGTGTTCATGTTCTTTAACTTAAATAGAGATACAAGTTTGAGCAGTTCTATCAGTCATCGCTCCTGACAAGTCTTCAACACTGCATACAGTGTCCATACTGAGCTGTTGTATGTTGGTTGTGGACATACACACCAGTGTTGGCCAATTCCTATTGTAGCTCAACTTAAATAGAGATACAAGTTTGACCGGCTATTTTTAACCGAAACATCCAGAGATTTTCTGTCAAACCGTCCGAGCACTTAATAACTTTTACACAGCCTCATACAATATGATCTAAGGTTAAGATAAAATTAGAAAGTAAGTTTTTTATTAATTAAGATGTAATGTCATTATAAAATTATGAAACCGGTTTAATTTAATCAACTTTAGTCACGAGTACACTTACAATTAATTCATTTGAAAAGCAATCATGACAATTATGACAGTATAATCATCTTCATAACATAGTGACAGTCATTCTTCTGCTGAAAATATTGAGCCAGTAGTCATTTTGTTATTGAGCTTATACAAGATGGAATGGATTATTACTATATATCTCATTTGGTAGCTACTTTCCACAACTGGTGAAATATCCTAGGCATCATATCAATACGTGATATATTATGATATTTCATCTCCAAAGTATACAGTAGATAGCTATTTTGTAAATTGTATAATGTAGTGGTTGCTCCCAACAATTAGTGAACCTGGTGCCCGGCTATGTGATTGACAATGAAGGGCCAACGATGACAACTTCTCATGGTAAGTGCAAGAAATTGTCATACAAGAGTTTTATTTTTTTAAATTTTAAATTTTTTAAATCAAAGGGTCACTCAGTCAGTCAAAAATTCTACTTCACACCTTGCAGATTTTAGACTTAGGTTAAACGGCTCGTTTGAGAGGCCCCATCCGATCAGTCGGCTGGTTATGTCATGCTCTATGTGATTGTCCAACCCTATTGCCCTTATGCCAACCCCAACCCTTTTTATCATATGTGATAGAAGGTGGTAGCTGAAAGTCTTATTGTCCTGGGTATGATGTTAAAATCTATCTGGTGGTGAAGTTCCAGTTCTGGAGTAGCCCTGTTGACTGGGGCTATAGAATACACCGACTGCACCTCTGCAGAGGGGTAAGAACACTCCAATGTGGTTACCTGTTGGCGATGACCCATGATGCTTAAGGAAGGAATCCTGGTGGATGAGCAGTCCATGACATGCAACACTCCACTTAGACCCTTACTTAGGCTGGACGGGCAGTCGGAGAGGGCCCCCCCCCCCCGATCAATCGGCTAGTCATGTCCTAGCGCCTAGGTGATTGTCCCAACCTTTATGGCAACTTCCAACCATTTTATTATATATGTGCTAGAAGGCGGTGGCTGAGGGTCTCATTGTCCTTGTGTGACCTTAAACTATCTGATAGTGAATTTCCAATTCTGGAACTCTGGAGAATGTGGAGTACTTCATCACCATTACTCCCAGGTCCACTCTGACCAGTCGTGGTAGTACCTGTTAGGGTCCCATTTATGGGTTAAATAGAAAAAAAAATGTTTTTTTAATTTTGAGTTTAAAAAGAAAAATGAGTACCCATCAAGAATGAATCAAACAAAACATCTTCAGCATAAGATAACCCAACAAGTGTTGAGATGCCATAAAAACCAACCAACCAACATGTCTTGTGACCAACAGATCCCTGTGTTACTCATATGCTGAGTAGGTGAAGGCCAGTATCGAACCCAGAACCTTGTGGTTCCTAATCGAATGCTCTACCAATTGAGCTAAACCCACCCTAACCCAATAAGGGTTGACATGCCGTAAAATCCAACCAACCAACATGTTTTGTTGTTGTTGTTATTATACACACAAGTAGTGTTAATAACATATTTTTTTTTATTTTTCTATGTTTTTTTTTTCTTTTAAAGAGATGAAAGAAAATAAAAGTTGAAATTAGTAAAAAATAAAGATTACTATTCTTAAAGTATCTTTTGAAATCATCCTTAAAAAATTACAGGCTAAATTTACATTTTTTAAAAAAAAGTAAATTAAACAATACAACAAATAAATATAATGAAGGAACAATATGATGTATGACCTGAATCTATATTAAGGAAGTCACTTTAGGCCATCATTATTAAGGAAGTGACTGGCGTTCATTTGAATAGAAGTTATAAAAAGCATTAAGTGGTGTGCTGGACAATTTTTACACATTTTGAAAATGATGACCTTAAAATAAAATTAAAAAAAAAAAAAAAAATCAAAAAAAAAACAACAGCTACAATACTATGACAATAATACTCTTTATCATTTCCAATCATTTTCCTTGCAATAAAACTCCTTAGCATTTTCAACTGTTTTTAAATATTTATTTTGAAAACGATGCTCTTAAAATAAGAAATAAAAATATTTAAAAAAGTACAATACTAGACAATAATACTCCTTATCATTTTCCTCACAACAATACTCTTAGCATTTCCAACCATATTCCTTGCAATAATACACCTTCTTAGCATTTCCAACCATATTCCTTGCAATAATACACCTTCTTAGCATTTCCAACCATATTCCTTGCAATAATACACCTCTTAGCATTTCCAACCATATTCCTTGCAATAATACCCTTCTTAGCATTTCCACCATATCCTTGCAATAATACACCTTCTTAGCATTTCCAACCATATTCCTTGCAATAATACACCTTCTTAGCATTTCCAACCATATTCCTTGCAATAATACACCTTCTTAGCATTTCCTACCATTTTCCTCAAAATAATTATCCTTAGCATTTCCTACTATTTTCCTCATAAAAATACACCTTAGCATTTCCCAGTTTTTGATTGGCTACTCTTTTTCAAATATATTTTAAAAATAAATAACCATAAAAAATGACATCATAGACAATTGTTATATTGCAGAACATTGCCAAAAGTTGGTAGAGACAAAGTAAAAGTCAGACCTGTGATCAAAGAAAAAATACCACTCACTTTATTACTGTGTTTCAATCTCCCTCTAGACTGATCTAAAATCAGGTTGGTTGGATTTTAAGGTATATCAGCCCATTAGGTCATATTATGCTGAAGATGTTTTTGTTTTATGCATTCTCTATGGGTATCAATTTTTTTTTAAACTTGGGACCCTAACAGTTACTACTACTCAGGGTCAGAGTGGACCTGGGAATAATGGTGATGAAGGGGTACTCCACATTCTAAGACCCACAGCCACCGTCTTCTAGCACATAAATGATAAAAAGGGTTGGGATTTCCCATAAAGACATAGTTGGGACAATCATATAGGTGCTAGGGCTTGACGTGACCAACCAATTGATCGGAGGGCCCCTTGGTTACTAATGGTTTCTATGCGATTTTCAAACCAAGAAACTGTTAGTAAGTAAGTCCTGTTGACTTCATGTACACGCTACCCTAACTTATTTATATATATACACACACACAGACACACAGACGCACACACACACACACACACAGTGCTCTGTAATTGTCTGTCAGTTATTTTGTATCAAATAATTTTCATTATCAATAATTTTCATTATTTGATCCAAGTGTTCTGGCATAAATTCAAATTATTTTTTTATTAATTTCTGAAGACCAGGCTTAGACGTTAGAGTGAGATGTAGTTTGTATTATATCTACTTGTTGATTGCAAATTTGATCCTAATTTTACCTATGATAATTGTAGTAAGCCCACCTGTGAATGGCAATTCTAAAAGCTGACTCACCTGCAGCTGTAATAGTAGTGATAGTTATTGGTATTGATGTTGATTAATAAAAAAAATAAAAAAATGGTTAGGAAAAAAAAAAGAACAGTTCTCTTCATATTTATTTATCGACCTATGTGCTATTTTTATTTGCAATGCTTTTTACCTGTGATAACAGTATAGTTGATTGTGCCGTGTTTGTCGTATCAACTGTTGTAGCATTATAATAGAAATTGATGAAAACTGAATGTATTCTTTGTGTATAGAACGTTGTTATTAAACCTGGGAGGGTCAATTACGTATCAAGTTTTGGTCCATTTCGGTAAACAAGAAAAAAAAGTTTCATATTTTTTCTTCTTCAACTGACAGGTATTTATTACATATTATTTATATTTATTTTTATTTTTTATTTTATTTACCTTCATTGCACTCTGAAATCTCACACAGTTTTTCCTTGAAACTGGTTTCTGGCAGAATATAAGGGAAATTAATCTGTGCAGGAAAAAAAAATCAGATGTGGAAAAAAAATATTACTTTGATTTTACTCTCATTTGATAAAGCATTGTCAATCATTATTAATTCTTGGCTAATATTTCTTTCATCTTAATTTCAGTTGCTTTTTATCACACCTACTCAGGCTGTCAGTCTGCAGCGCTGATTTAACAGTGCAGATCAGAAATAATTAATGATTGACATTGCAAATATAAATAAAATTCTATCTATCTCTCTTTCTGTGTGTGTGTGTGTGTGTGTGTGTGTGTGTGTATATATATATATATATATATATATATATTGTCATCCACATACACTGTGTTTCGACGTATCGCGTCTCCTCAGTGTGGCTAGACATTGCAAGCTACCTCCGGCCGAGATAGAAACCCGACTGATTTTCCATCTGTCCGGCATCTTAACCGCTTGGCCATCAGCCACCTGCAGGGATATATATATATATATATATATATATATATATATATATATATATATATATATATATATATATATATCCATATATAGAGTATATAATATAATATCTAAATAAGAGCTCTCATATGAAGCCTAGGTACCTTGGAATAGAGTCAGAGAATATCTACCTAGGTTTCTCCTAATGGATCATCAGGATAATTCTCACCTCTCCAATTCGTCCTCCTTACTCCTCTTGCTTCTCTCAATTCGTCCTCCTTACTCCTCTTGCTTCTCTTCAATTCGTCCTCTTACTCCTCTTGCTTCTCTTCAATTCGTCCTCCTTACTCCTCTTGCTTCTCTTCAATTCGTCCTCCTTACTCCTCTTGCTTCTCTTCAATTCGTCCTCCTTACTCCTCTTGCTTCTCTTCAATTCGTCCTCCTTACTCCTCTTGCTTCTCTTCAATTCGTCCTCCTTCTTGCTTCTCTTCAATTCGTCCTCCTCTCACCTCCCACTTCTTCCCAATTCCTCCTCCTCTCACCATTTAATTGTTTGTTCCTTTCTTGTCATTGCTCATTTCTTAAGTTGTTTTGATAAACTTATCCAAACCATTTTTGCCTTAATTGATCTTGTCTTTCCATAATAATTTCAATGTTTACTCACTTGTTACATTGTAGTGTGATGGATAACAACAATGTTGTATATATAATTGACAAGCAACATTTATTTGCGCTATGCTAAAGTAATCTTTTTTTTTTTTCTTTTAAATAACATTCTTGTCTTTGTATTCAAAGATTGACAGCAACCGTATACATTTGACACAATGTAGGGCTGGTTTGGCTCAGTCGGTAGAGCGTCCGACTAGGAACCACAAGGTTCTAGGTTCGATACTGGCCCTTACCAACACAGCATATGAGTAGCACAGGGATCTGTGCGGTAAAGTGAGGAGCTGATGGTAGGTGTGGCGCTCTGCCTCATTCGCCAAAACAATCTCTTTGGCTAAGGAAAATGAGATAGATTTTCTTGATGCTTTTTTCTTTTTCTTTAGTTAGTAGTTTAATCCTTGAATTTTATTCAACACTTGTGTAAACAGTGCTTTTGACAATTGTTAACTCTTTGCCTACTTTAAGCCACTCATAGCTGCTCTCCCACCACTGTGATTCTACCATATGCCGCTTGCAGCAGGTCACTTGTTTACACTGAAAAATTCACTCTATGAAAGATCTGTTTGAAAATGTCAACATGGAGAATATTCTCTCTTTTTTGAGGGAAATAAAATTATACCATAGAATATAGACATGAAACAAATCAATACCATACAACATAATCCCCAATAATGCTAACACACTTAAAACCAGTTACTAAAAAGTATAAATATAAATACACGATATGTATAACTTCCTAACCGTTAGGCATGACATAACCCCAGACGAGTTGATATGCCTTTTGAGAGAAATAAAATTATACCATAGAATATAGACATGAAGCAAATCAATACCATACAACATGATCCCCAATAATGCTAACACCTTGATAAAACCAATTACTAAAAGTATAAATATAAGTACACGATATGACATAACCCCAGACGGGTTGATATGCCGTTAAAATCAATAAACAAACAAACAATCAACCCTGAGAATGGTACTTGATCTTTTTACAATAGGGAAACTGCAATTGAAAATTTGGTACAGCTATGGGAGGAGTTAGGCAAAGAGTTAAGCTCATTGTTGAGTAACATCTGATTTATAGAATTTCTATACTGGATAGTAAGCCTCTAAAATTAGTAGACCAGTTCAAATACCTATGTAGTAATATCTCTCCTACAGAAAACTGTCAATATACACATAGGAAAGTCATGGGCTGCTATGTAGAGATTTATTCATCATATGGAAAACTGTAGCCATATCAGTGCTACCGTATGGCGGCTGTTAAGTATCTGGTCGGCATCCTTAGTTCCAGATGTAATAAGTAAGTAAGCAAGCCAATAAGAATCCAGTGTTAGAGTATTCTTTGTAAGTCCGACGTCCAAGATAATCCAAATAGCAATGACATAAGTTTAGAATCAGGTCTCTATTAATACAGCAGAAGCAGCAGCAGCAGTGCCAGTGATTGGACAATGGGAATCTTTCTCGGGTCACGTGTTAGTCAACGAGTCTATATTTATAAGTGACCATTTGCCCCATGCCTTATATCTACAAAAATCCACCCCCCTTTTTTGATATAATGGGGCTTTTTCATTCAACAATATTAAATCCTTCCATTGAGGGGAAATTTACAATCGACAAATCGGAGTGACCATTTGCCCCATGCCTTATATCTACAAAAATCCACACTTGGACCTTAATGAAGCACTTAGACAAAAAGGTAGATGAGAACTACACAAGGATGCTGCATGCTGTCTTGAACAAATCTGGGAAGCAGCACCCCATAAAAAGCAGCTGTATGGCCACTTACCTCCTATCACACAAGCCATCTGTCCATTCATTAGTTTATTCTCAGAGAAAAAGTTAAATGGGAATTATACAAGAATGCTGCATGCTGTCTTGAGAAAATCCTGGAAGCTGTATCCTACAAGAAAATAGCTGTATGGTCACCTGCTTCCTATAAACACAAACCATCCTAGTGAGAAGAACATGCTGGACACTATTGGAGAAGCAAAGACGAACTTATAAGTGACATTCTCCTATGGACACCTACACATGGGCACACCTATGTAGGCCAATCATTAAAAGCCTTCATCAATCAGCTCCGTGCAGATACTGGATGCTGCACAAAAGACCTTCCAGGGCTGATGACCAATAGGGAAAGTTGGTGAAAGAATCAGTCAGAAGTGTCCTCGTTTTTATTGTTATATACACAATGTTTTGGCTGATGTGCCCTCTGGCCTTCTTCGGGTATTTCTTGTCAAACTTGAGGACCTTCTTGAACTCTGGAACCTTCTCTTCAAACTCTGAAACATTCTTGTTGAATTCTGGAGCCTGAAGAAGGCAGGCGGCACATCGGCTGAAACGTTGTGCATATAACAATAAAGATAAGGACAATAGTCCGAATAATCCAAATAATATAAATTATTAAACCTCATCTTAAAAATTAAGACAAATTGAAAAGATATATTTAAAAAAAAAATTTTTTTAATCTTCTTTATTTTATTCTTTACTTCTAATTTAACTAGATAGTTAAACTAGGAAAATTTCGCAATGAAACACAAGAGTGATGGAAGACTAAGTTTCATTTGTTCTATTTCTAGATTATACCCCCCTCTGTTTTAAATCATTTTATCTACATTCTTATTTAGTTTCATTAGCTTTTCTAATTTAATATAACATTCTATTACATTAAAATTTAAATACTTGCACCCGGATGGTGCATATATTTGCTAGTATTCCTAAAGTAGAATAAGTAAAAAGTAAAGTCGACGGGGTGGCCTAAAGTCGGTATCAGCCAGTCAGCGAGGGAGTCTATCCCCTTTTCAATAGCGCTAGACCAAGGAGATTGTTTTAGCATCTGAGGTGGAGCGCCACACCTACCATCAGCTCCTTACTTTACCGCACAGATCCCTGTGCTACTCATATGCTGAGTTGGCGGGGACCGGTATCGAACTAGGAACCTTGTGGTTTCTAGCCGAACGATCTACCGACTGAAATAAACTTCTCTTTTTAGCTTCACTTAACAAACATTCTATTTATGAGTTAGAAATATGGGAACCAAATTTTATTTATTTTTTATTTTTTCTTATTTTATTCTTTATTTATTTTTTATTTTTTCAAAAATTAAAAAAAGAATGTTATTGTCCATATCAATTTTAGCAAATCTTCATTTATACGGGAATGTTACTGCTCAGTTGTACGGCCTACAACTATATAAGTTGTCTTTTTATTTACCTCTTTCCACCTGTTAGAACTTTCTAACGAGCCTTTAGGCAGTGCCTCATTACCTGTATGTCTACATGGGGCTGTGGAGGGGGGGTATCTTGGTGCAAATGAATTGAATGAGGTAAGGGTGGGGACATCTATAACCTATTGTTAATTACTACAATTGTGCTGTTACCATAACAACAGGCTTCCAATTAGTTTGCTTATATTCTTTCTTTCACCCTCCATGACTGAGACGAAAGCTCTGGTTGCATTGCCTGGGTGGTGTCATTAGTTCACTGACTATTTCTCTGTTGTTGGTTTGTAATTCGCTTGCTACTGTGTTGTGTACACCGATACTTCTATATTCTCTTGAACACTTTTTTATTAGATATACAACCAGGAAAGCCCTGTCGGCTGGGGCCTTAGAATACAACGACTGCACCTCTGCAGAGGGGTAAGAACCCTCCAATGGGGTCACCTGCTGGCTGTGGGTAGCGACCCATGATGCTTAAGGACGAAATCTTAGTGTGTCCCATCATGGTGTAATCGTTAAGCAAGGTAGTCTTGCAGATCCATTACTACTGAATAGTGTGTTTGATCTTTGCTGGATGTCCCATAATCGTGACCTTGTGTCATATGTTACCTGTGGCGAACGGGTTGGGTAAATACCTATATATACAGGGGCATCCCATGGATGTCCCATACTTGCAAACTTGTCATATTCTACCCATAGCAAAATGGGTTGGGTAAAAGGAGCAAGGGCTGGGTTTATTGCCCAGCTGCTGAGGCACCCTGAGGGGTAATACCGATGGAACCAAGTATTTTATATAATAACCACACATGAGTGTACTTTTTATTATATTTTATCCTTTAATCATTTTTTAAATAAATTTTTTATATATATATTTACCAACCCCTCCACACGAGCGTTCAACAGGTTTTAATTCCGAGTTTTCCTTCTCCTAGACCGGTTGCCTAACCAAGGTTAAAGAGCCCGGTCTGCCCTACTATTTACCCATAGCTGGAGGGAGAGTAGGATTCATACCTTTCCCAAGGGTATTAGCGCTAAGTGAAATACCATTACCACGTCCAGGATTTGAACTCGGGGCGACGAGTCCATTTCCAATGACTTTAACCATTACACCACGCGCTTCCTAATTGACATGCTATAAAACACATCTAGATGGAAACAGTGTTTGTAAATTTCAGTTATCTTTGATATACAGTAATGAGTTGTTCAGTACTTAATTGTGTGACCAATTCAGCAACAGCAGGTACTATAAGCAAAAATCAACCAATGCCTCTGCATGAGCAGGATGCTACTCAAAGTAAATTTCTTAAGTGGAATTTAACAGGTTTGAATTTAGAGTTTTCCTTTTCCTAGACTGATTGCCTGCCCTGTTGGCTGGGGGTTAGAATACACAGACTGCACCTCTGCAGAGGGGTAAGACTCCCCCAATGGGGGGGAGGTGGCTGAGGGTCTAGCTGTCCTGGGAATGACATTAAACTCTATCTGATGGTGAGGTTCCAGTTCTGGAGGTTTGGAGAATGTGGAGCACCCCTTCATCACCATTGCTCCCTGGTCCACTTTGACCTGGAGTGGTATTAACTGTTAGGGTCCCATCTATGGGTTAAATAGAAAAATGTATTTATAAAAAAAATTGAGTATCCATTAAGAATGACTTTATTTCAAAACTTTGTCGGCATTAAATTATCCACTGGGTGGATATGCGTAAAACAAACCAAACCAAACTAGACTGATTGCCATGGTTAAAGTTAAAGAGCCCAGTCTTCCCTAGTATTTACCGATAGCTGGAAGGAGAATAGTTGGATTCATACCTTTCCCAAGTGTATTAGTGCTATGTAAAATGCAACCAGCCACACCCAATTGATTATAACCATTACACCACAAATACCTTCATATATAAAAAGTAAAGTAAAGTCATCGGGGCGGCCTAAAGTCGGTATCAGCCAATCAACGAGGGAGTCTATCCCCTTTTCATTAGCGCTAGACCAAGGAGATTGTTTTGGCGTCTGAGGTGGAGCGCCACACCTACCGTCAGCTCCTTACTTTACCGCACAGATCCCCGTGCTACTCATAAGCTGAGTTGGCGTGGACCGGTATCGAACTAGGAACCTTGTGGTTTCTAGCCGAACACTCTACGGACTGAGCTAACCCGGCCCCTCCATATATATTGATTTATAAATACTTCTTAAAGAAAACGAAAAACTTGACTAACCTTTTAATAGATCTTTTTGCAAGATGAGGTATCATATTCATGGAGGTGCATGATTTTACTTGATCTTTTTGTTACATAATCTATGCGGTTGCATAAGATTATTGTCAGTCCCCTGTATTTCTAAAGGGATGGCCCTTTTCATATCACGGGCGGGACTTTCCATGGAATAGTACAGAAAGCCCGCGAAATACATGAAGTCACGTGGGACCTGGTTGGTTCCTCAGTTTTCAGTTGGACGTCAGGCAGAGAAGATGTCCTGCCTTAACTGAAACTCACTGCATACGCGCGCTATGTTAGTCAGATATTTAGTTACATGAAATTTTTAGTTAAGTAAAATAATAAGTAAATAAAAGCTTAAGAAAATAACCCGGTTTTGTGGTTGGTAAATGTCTTGGTAACAAGACTGATATAGAAGAAGAAATGAGTTAAGTGCGACTGACCACCAAGACGAAGTCACCAAGACGAAATCCAGACACTAGAAGAAGACGTAAGATAGAAAAGACGTACAGAAGGAGAATAGAAGAAAGTAATTAAAAGGGTATACAACATTTTAACTGTGGAGAGTTGAACTTGATGTTTTAGAAGGCTGCAGGCAGGGCCGGTACATACTAACCCTGAACCCACTGATCAAAAGGTGCTCAGACCTGCTTGGAGGTTCCAGAAGGGCAGGTTTCATGTATTTTATATGAATACTACTTTATGAAAATTGACATGTAGTGGAGTGGAGTCTCTGTATTATAGATTCATAGGGGGCTCATGAAATCCTGGCACTGGACCTGCCTGCAGGTTACCCCACACTTGATCTTGCATGCCTACTAATAATCTCATGGTATAATACATATAAAACTTTTGTTCCAAGTTTATAAACATAAATTCATCCACCAACCTGTCTACAAAAATACACCTGTAAAGGAAACTTGAATACCAACTTTTATCTCACTCTCTAACAGTTTATGGCATTAAATAACCCACAAGGTTATTATGCCAATAATCAAACCAAACCAAATAAAGTTAATGAAAATTATTTATACCAATTTGGAGATATTAAGAACATAGACACTTTTATCAAAATGACTTGTTTTGGCATTAAATGATCCAACAAGGGTTGATATGCCGTTAAGCAACAAACCAATCAAACCAAATGAAGTTAATGAAAATTATCTATACTAATCTAAAGATATTAATAACTTGAAACATAGAAACTTTTATCAAAATGACTTGATTCGACATTAAATGACTTGAAAAGGGTTGATATACCATAAACCAAACCAAATATAAACATCAACTACCTGAAGCCGAAGCCGACAATAATTTGTATTATAAGTGAGTCAATCTGGTATCTTCAAGCCTCTTGCACTCTGATTACATTCCATCACTGTATTTAGTGACCCTCTTATTATTATTATTTTTATTATCATTACTTGTCATACAGGTATATAGCTGTAATCACAGTAATTCCTTCTTTTCCCTTTGGCTTAAAAAAAAAAAGAAAAGAAAAAGACAGTGGGAGCTTAAAAAAACAACTTAACTACCAAGTCATTGGCTTGCTCTCTTTAACCATGTGTAATTTCTCACTCCCACCATTGAACCCTCACACCTCTATCTTTCTACTCTTACTCTCCCCCTCTTGTTTTTTATTTTTTATTTTTTCGTACCTGTTCTTACTACCTTCTACGTTGATCTTCAGTTGTCAGGACAGGCGGCGGTGGTGGCACACGTCCTCGTCTCAGAGAGCGGGGTACCCAGTATTGTCCACCATTCACCGCCTGGTGGCCTGGGATGGCACAGGCTCCACACAGACACATCTTTCTCTTAGCATTGCATTTCCCCTTTTTCCTCTTCCTTTCTTCTTTCATTTCTTCTCCCTCTCTTTTCGTTCCTTTTATCTTCGATCTACACCCAAACTTTAACTCTTCCCCTGTCACATTTTTTTATTTAATTTTTTTTTTTTTTTTTTCGTTAGGGCATTCCCTTCCCTTCCAACCTACTTTTAATACGCCGCACTTTTTTTTTTAAACCCACTATTGTCCCTTTTTTTTTTATCCCCTACAAAGTATATATATATATATATATATATTTGCTTTATATTTTTTTCTTCTTTCTCCGTCTGTGTGGGTGGCTTGTATCCCCTGGTCCACTAGTGCAACAAAACGATTCACCATGGGGCCAACACGGTTCCTAGTTGGGTATCCCCCATCTCGCCGGACTGCTACTGTCTTTGCTGTTGTGGTTCCAAGGAACATAATAACTCGCTCAGTGCTTTATACCTGGCCAACACCTGCACCTACAGTGGACATTGTCGCTAAACACACATTTGGGAAATTACCTCATTCAGGTAAACAAAAAAATCCAATTAACTCAAGGTGTATTTAAAAAAAAAAAAACATTAACAAATCCTGATGCAAGACATAATGGTTTTGTAGTTAACTTTATTTTTATCTAAACTCTTCTTTCAGGGTTGGAGCAATTTTTATTTCTTAAGAGACGTAACTTAGTGTCTATTTAACACTAGTCCAAGTTAAAAGCGAAGTAAGGGTAATCCGAAGACAAACTGTTTTTAGATCTTATTTTTCTGATGCAGGTATCATTGGGGAATGAGAAAAGTTTTGGTAAATGGGTCAAAACTTGGACTATGCTGTCCTCTGTCTCTTATGAGAAGAAAAAAAATTCTTGTTCCCCAATGATACCTGTATTGGAAAAAAGAAGATCTAAAAATAGTTTGGCTTCGCGTTACCCTTATCACACTTTTAATCCTGACTAGACTGTCCTCTCTTATTGAAAAATAATTCTTATTCCCCAATGATATGTGCATGGGAAAATTAAGGTTTAAAAAATGTTTATCTTCAGGTTACCCTTACTGTGCTTTTAACTTGGACTCCACTTTCCTCTTTCTCTCATCAAAAAAAAAAAAAAAAATTGTTCCCAATGATACCTGCACTGGAGAAAATAAGTTTTTTTTTAAAAATTGGCTTTGTGCTACCCTTATCACACTTTTAACCCTGACTACCCTGTCCTCTCACTCTCTCCAAAAAATTCTTGTTCCCCAATGATACTTGCATCAGAAAAATAAGGTTTAAAAAATGTTTGTCTTAGAGTTACCCTTACTGTGTTTTTAACTCCACTGTCCTCTCTCTCTCTCTCTCTCTTATCGAAACAAAAAATTATTTCAGTTAGGATTGTTAATAAGAACAGACTGCCCTTATTTAAACATAAACAATTTGTATACTTAAAAGAAAGAAAAAAAGGAAAATTTTAATCTTAAATCATTGAATATAAAACATTTTTTTTAGAATGAAACTGTAAACTTTTATTTTAGTTAAAAAATAAAAACAACTATTTGAAGGTATTTTTGATTTTCGATTCCCATAAAATTAAAGCCTGGCCCGTTTACTAAAACTTTTCTTGTTCCCCAATGATACTTGCATCAGAAAAATTAGGTCTAAAAAAGTTTGCCTTCAGGTTACTCTTACCACACTTTTAACCAGGACTAAACTGCCCTCCCCCTCTCTACACTCTCCCCTCTCTCTCATTGAAAAAAAGAATTTTTCTTCCCTTTGGCTAGGATTGTAAATCAGAATTGACTGCCTGTATTGAAAGAAACAATTTGTTTACTCTAAAAATAAAAAATAAAAAAAATAATCTTACATCATTGAATAAAAATTCATTTTTCAAAATAAAATTGTAAAAAGGTAAAAACAACTATTGAATGTATTTTTGATTCCTTGTATGACTCAGGATTTTCTTACATAGAGTATTAAGCAGTTATTTACTACAATTTAGGTTTGGTTTGGTCTCTTTGTTTAATGGCATATCAATCTTTGTGGGTTATTTAATGCCAATGCTTTCTAGAAGAACAATAGTGGTACTATTTAACCCATAGCTGGGGGATGATGTTTTGTTTAATTTATTTCTTTAATGACATATCAACCTTGTGGGTTAGTCCAAAAGTAAACATACAATTTATGAAAATATGTCATCTGTATATAACTTGAGTATTCTTTTGCATTGGATATTTCAGATTGATTTTAATGGCATATCAACCCATCTGGGGTTATTTTATGCTGATGTAGGTTTGGCGCTCCACCTCAGATGCCTAAGCAATCTCCTTGATCTAGGGTTAGTGAAAAGGGGACAGACACCCACGCTGTCTGGCTGATACCGACTTTAGGCCACCCTGACAACTTTACTTTTTATATTTTTTCTAAAGAAATAATCTCAGTTATTAGCAGTTGCGCCAGGAATCCCAAGGTTCCTGGTTCAATACTGGCCCTCGCCAACTCTGTGTATGAGTAGCACAGGGATCTGTGCGGTAAAGTGAGGAGCTGATGGTAGGTGTGGCGCTCCACCTTAGATGCTAAAATAATCTCCTTGGTCTAGCGAAAGTGAAAAGGGTATAGACTCCCTCGCTGTCCGGCTGATACCGACATTCAGCTGCCCCGACGACTTTACTTTTTTTTAATTAGCAGTTATAATTCTTTTCAAAAAACTTGTTGGTTTTCAATAGAAATTTCCTGTCATGTCAGAAGGAAGGTGTAAAGTACTATATCCCCCTTACACAGGGGGTGACTTAAACTCTATAAAGCAGGGGCTGACTTGAACTCTTTAAAGCAGGGGCTTTCACACTCTATAAAGTATTTCACATAACATGGGCATTCACTGAGTGGGCAGGGGGGGGGTGATCAAACAAGTCATTTCTTTCCCCATCATTTACATAGGTGGATTGTCAATCACATGACAACAGGGTTGCCAGTAAGGTATATTTTGAATCCTTTTGGCCCCTTTTACTCAGAAAAGCTGGCAGTGAATGGCCATTAGGGTAGGTCGATTTTTCACTTTTTAAAAATATCAAATTGTCCATCTATGTAAAGTTGTGTGTTAGTATACTGAATACATTATAACACCAACTAACCAGGTGATTTACCAATTGATAAAATATATAGATGCTGATAGGTATGCGTCCTGCATCCCTGATGCACAAAAATCTAAAAGGACGCAGTAAAATCATATCCATGCAACCCAGTGTTTTTCTTTTTTTCTTCCCTCACCATTTCAAGCTAACTGTAAATACATTTCAATAGTTTCTTAGAAAAGAATTACACAGGATAGGTTACAAGGTAGGAGTTAGACGGCTTTAATTGTTTCCCCAGATCAAAAATAAAAACCCTACAATTTATTAAGAAACTTTAGTTGGGACCTATCAAATTTCCCGGAGACTCATGCAAAGCAATTATGTGCATCTCAGGATTCATTTAATCAAAAAGATATATATATATATATATATATATATATATATACATACATATAAATGAGGGTCATTCAATAAATGCTGTCTGGCATGTAGGTTAGTGTTTAGCATCATTTGAAGACCTATATATATAACCTTGTGACTGACTTTCATCATATGCCAAAAGCTTATGGTAAATAACATAGATAAGATGACTATCTGAATGTTTCTATTATATTCATCTAGAAAGGAATTAGAATTATATTGATAAATGCCACCAACTGTTTTGCAAGAGACAAGCACAAACAAATCCTTCTTCCTGGTTATTACAAAGGCTAGCTATTTGTCTGAATTTTTGAGATGGGAATTTTATTATTATTATACACTAGTACTCTGGAATGAAGTCCCTTACTTGCTCTAATCTTGAAGATGGGTTCACGCAACGATATTCCCAGCATGGAAATTTCCATGGCCCTATGTGTTGTAACCAGTCACTGTTCTTCCTTCTTTGTGGTACACCATGTTTTGCTTGTGTGTGTGTGTGTGTATATATATATATATATATATATATAATATATATATATATATATTTCTGTAGTTAGGATCTTTCCCTGTGTGGTTTAACCAAGCTGATGCAGGTAAACCGTAATGAGAGCTCAATGTGCCTAGCAAATTATTGAAATAAATTATTGTAGTAAAGCAAATTTAAAGTTTCTTTCCTTCATTTATTGTATATATATATATATATATATATATATGCAGAGATGCTGATAGGTATGCGTCCTGCATCACTGACGCAGTAAAATCTAAAAGGACGCAGTAAAATCATATCTATGCATCCCAGTGTTTTCTTTTTTCATCCCTCGCCTGTAAATACATTTCAATATTTTCTTAGAAATGAATTACTCAGGATAGGTTACAAGGTAGGAGTCAGGCGGCTTTAGTTGTTTCTCCATATCATAAATAAAAACCCTACAATTTATCAAGAAACTTTAGTTGGGACCCATAAATTTTCCTGGGGACTCATTCAAAGCAAATATGTGCATCCCAGGATGTACTAAATTAAAAAGCTATCAGGATCACTGTACACTGATGTACTAATATTCTCATCCACACACCTTTTTACTTAACCAAGAAAACCAACCAGAATGCATACTGACCTGTCAGCAGGGGTTGTAGAATAAACCGACTGCACCTCTGCAGAGGAGTACAAATCCCACCAATTGGTCCACTTGTTGGCCTAGGGTGGCCACCTGCAATGCTTAAGGATGCAAGCTGGACAGTCCATGACATGCAACATTCTACTTTACCTTACTTAGGCTAGATGGGTGGTTGGAGAGGCTCCCTCTGACCAATCGGCTGGCCATGTCAATCCCTAGCACCAATAGGATTGTCCCAACCTTATTGCTGTTATGGCACCCCCTCCGCAACCCTTTTTATCATATATATTTACCAACCCCTCCGCATGAGAAGGATGCAACACAAGGTCAATTTCATAAGCAGAGTTTACCAGGTTTGAATTATCCTAGACTGATTACCTAGCCATGGTTAAAGAGTCCCAGTCTGCCCTGCTATTTACCCATAGCTGGAGGGAGAATTGGATTCATACCTTTCCAAGGGTATTAGTGCCATGTGAAATGCCAACAGCTTCGTCCAGAATTGAACTCTGGTCAACGAGTCCATTTTCTACGACTCTAACCATTAGCCCACGCCTCCATAAATCATATCATATATTTTATCATATGTGCTCGAAGGCAGTAGCTGAGGCTCTTACTGTAGGTATGACGTTAAACTGCATCTAGTGGTGAAGTTCCAATTCTGGAACTCTGGGGAATGTAGATTACTTCTTTATCACCATTACTCCCAGGTTGACCCTGACCCTGAGTGGTAGTACTTGTTAGGGTCTCATCTTGATGTGTATAATTTTGATTTTTTGGACTTTTGTTCTTACCTTTATTGTGGAATGTAAACAACAGTCAAACTATTCAAAATGATTTCCCAGGTTGGGTCATTGCTGTGCTTGGATACACAGGAAACACCTGAGGAAGGCCAGAGGATACTGCGGCTGAAACATTGTGATTTTACATACCGCAATAAAGGTGAGGACAACAGTCAAAAAATCAAAATAATAGATTAAACAAAAAAAATGATTTACCCTACTGGTAGGTCACAAGTATGGGGAATCCAGCAAGGTTCAAACTTTTTTTCAGTCATAACGGATGTGAGACTAGCTTGCTAACAATTACACCATGACGAGATGCCTAGCTATTAATATTTTAATATCTTTACAATATTCATATACAATAAAAATAAAAATATATAAATGTAATAAATCTGGTATTATCTACGTTATTCGGACTATTGTCCCCATCTTCATTGTTATTTGTACAACGTTTCGGACGATATACCCTCCGGCCATCTTCAGGTATTTCTTGACGGACTCGGAACCTTCTTTTCAAACTCAGGAACTTTCTTTTCGTATTCAGAATCCCAGGATTTACTAAATTAAAAAGCTATCAGCATCACTGTACACTGATGTACTAATATTCTCATCTACACACCTTTTTACTTAACCAAGAAAACCAACCAGAATGCATACTGACCTGTCAGCAGGGGTTATAGAATAACAATAATGAAGATAGGGACAATAGTCCGAATAACGCAGATAATACTAATCTTCAAACCTCAACTCAAACATTCAGAGAAATGTAATAAATCTGTATCCTCATTTTTATATTCCTATAAAATAATTGTGGTATGTGTTGTATACCCTTCTTCTTTACTTCTTTACTTACTCTATTCTTCTGGCCGTTTTTGGAATCTTCTAACATCTTGTCTTGGTCTGCAATCTTCTAAGTCTGGACTTTCTTGGGGACTTCGGGTCTGGTCTTCCATTGGGGATTTCTCTTTATCGGAAGCCCTGTGTCATTGTTAGTTTTTAGAGGTAATAACACAAGACTCCGATTTGCTTTGATCTTACTTTATTTTTAAATCCCCAACCAGACATCTGCGCAGATTAAGACGGGAGCGCGTGTAACACGACTTACCCTTCCGTCGAGCTTGGCTGCTAGTCTCTAACTGGCTGAAACTTTCTTACTATCTAAACCGGAAGAGAGGTTCCTCTCTACCGGTTCTCATGGCTATCCCCGGAAGGAAGGATCAGGACAGGTCAAGCCTTGTCATTCAAATCCTTCAAGGCCGTGGGCTGCAGCTTATAACGGCCATTTTGATTTCTACACTATGGCACATAAATATTAGGTATCTAATGATTATGTAACAGTATGTAAATAACAGCCAAACTATTCAAAATGATTTCCCAGGTTGGGTCATTGATGTGCTTGGATACACAGGAAACACCTGAGGAAGGCCGGATACTGTGACCGAAACATTGTGATTTTACATACCATAATAAAGGTGAGGACAACAGTTCAAAAAATCAAAATAATACATTTAAAAAAAAAAAATTATATAGCATAGCCCATTGAAGATTTTGTGTGGATAAACATCTTTTTTATCTTTTTTTTTATTTTGTTTTTGTTTAAAATTAAAATGGGTCATTTAATAACAATACGTTTTGAAATGAATAATGAAAAATGTGAAATTTCTAATTTTTTTTTTTTTTTTTTTTTTTTTTTTTTTGACATTTTTTTCTTATTAATGGATTTTTAAGATTCATTGAAGATATTTTTGCTTTTTCATTTTTTTGAAATTTTACTTTTTTTAAATTCGATTTTTTATCAATATCAAATTAGTTCCCGTTTGTAAACTGCTATTTTTGTTTTAGTAGGTAGATTGGTTGTTGAATTGTATTTTATTTGGAAATGTGATGTAAAATGTTTGTGATTGAGTAGGGTTTTTATCTCCATTATAATAATATTAATACACTTGTTCCTAAATCTTCCGTCCGTTATCATCCAGCAAACCCTCCGATTAAGACTGTTAACGTCCTATACACCTCATTCCACCCGACGGAAGTCACATTCATTTTCCTAATCTGCACAAATGATAGCCTTTGTTTAAATGTAATATTAAATATATTTAGAAGTCTTTGATTTATGGGAAATAACAGTTAACTTTTAATGAAACGGCTATTTTTACCCATTTTTGATAAATGGTTATAGGAATTGGGATCTGGACTTAGAAAATTCTAACAGGATGTTAAGAGTTAAAAATGACTGTCAAATTGTCCAAGATATGACTACCAATTATCTGGTATTGCTTAATTGCAAATTTCTTATTTGTCCCATTTTATTTCACCCAATTTTAAAAATGAAACATTTCAAATGGTCTTTCATTGCTTAAATGCCCAACATAAAATTTAAGATGAATTTAAAAAAAAAAAAAAATTACGTGTTTGTTTTATTTGTAATATTGAAATTATGAATTATGGAAGATATTTTGGTATGATTTATATGTAATGAAATTGTAAATCACTGTTTCTGGCTTAAATAGCTCCTCTTGATTTTTTTTTTCGTTTCGTGGAAATTCCATGGGTCCCACTAGTATTATTTATTCTCTGTGTCGTATCTTTGATTCCCCCTCCCCAAGAGGTGTCTAATCAGGTGTCCTTGTCACATGATCACAGGTAACCAGTAACAGAAGATTTACATGCTGTTAGTGAAGTAGGAACAGTACAGTAAGTAGTTAGGTCTGTTGGTAGATAGGTAGGTAGGAAAGGTAGTTTGGTATTCTGATATTGTTGGCATTACATAAATATTCTAGCAGACTACTATACCAAAAGGCCTACATCTTTGTCTTCACGATATCAATGTATGGCGGTTGGAAGAAATCTGATGTTTGCCTCTATGAAGCTCTTCTAGAGATAAACCGCAACTGTCCTGTGTTATCTCACACATGGCAAAAGGTTTCCTATGACCAAAGAATCAGAAGTGGTATGTTACTACCAGTCTTTTTTTTATCTTCTAAATCACTTTCTAATTAGGTAAGGTACAGGTGTCCCATCCATCCATACATATACACACATATATACACATACATAAAAACACCAACCACAATTAAATAGCACTCTGATCCAGAGTGGTAGTACCTGTTAGGGTCCCATGAATTTATTTCAAAACTTTGTCAGCATTAAATGATTCACTGAGGTTGATAGGCTGTAAAACAAAACAAACAGACAATTAAATAGATTTACCAGAAGACTTTAACTTAAGTAGTATACACAAATAAAATATAAACAAAATGAATAAAGGAAAAAAGAGGAGGGAGTTTGAAGATAATGACAGATAGAATTGCAAATTATTTTTGCCTGAATAAAGGAGACATTAGTTGATATGAAAAACATTTTTTTTATTTCAAAGAAAAAAAGGTCTAGACTTAGAAACTAAAATTCATACAAACTAATTAAGACAGAAAGAGTAATTAAAATAATTCTAAACCAGACAAGTATATATATATATATATATATATATATATAAAATGTAGCTACCTATAATTTTTTAGTTCTCCAGAAGAAGGTGTACCTTGAATACCGAAACTATGGTAGAGAGAAAAACTTTTTTCTACAACTAATATATATATATTTTTTTTTTGTTTGTTTGTTTGTAAAAGTGTTCCTGTTAACCGATTCTAATTGAGAACTATTCTTTCCCCAAATTGGATGAGAGGATTCACCCCAAAGAATTACATTTCCACTGATTCTGTTAATCTATTATTTTTCCCTCCTTTTCCTAAAACTAAGTAGTTGAAAGAAAAGTGATTCTACACACCCGGGTACATATGTTTATATTTCTTCTTCCTACATATTATCATTGAATATTTTAAGAGTGTCATTAGAGCGTTTAGTAGTGCTTATCTCCACTTCTTAACAATTTCATCTCACCCCCCCCCCAACTTTACTATTGCAATTTGTTACTTAAGCACCCCCCCTCTTATTCTTTGGTATTTTATCTATTCTACTTTTTTTTTTGCTTTTTTTTTTTACTCATCTTTTGGCTACTTCTCTTACTATCCTCTTTCTTTCATCTCCCTCATTCTCTCTTTGGCTACTTCTCTCACCTTCTCTTTCTCTCTTGGCAGCTTCTCTCACCTTCCTCTTTCTCTCTTTAGCAGCTTCTCTCACCTTCCTCTTTCTCTCTTTGGCAGCTTCTCTCACCTTCCTCTTTCTCTCTTTGGCAGCTTCTCTCATCTCTCTCTCTCTCTCTCTCTCTCTTCTCTCTCATCTCTCTCTCTCTCATCTCTCTTTCTCTTTTTGGCCGGTTCTCTCACCATCCTCTTTCTCTCTTTGGCTAGTTCTTTCATCTCCCTCTGTCTGTGTCTCTCACCTTCCTCATTTGGCTGCTTCTCTCACCTCCCTCTGTCTGTCTGTCTGTCTCTCACCTCCCTCTGTCTGTCTTTCACCTTCCTCCTTCTCTCTCACCTTCCTCCTTCTTTCTTTGTCTGGTTCTCTCACCTGCCTTTGTCTGTCTGTCTCTCACCCTCCTTCTCACTTTGGCTGCTTCTCTCACCATCCTCTATGGCTCTTTAACTCCCTCTTTCTTTTGCATTACCCCCCACCACACACACTTAACTTTTTAGCTTCCACTTTTTCTCCCCCTTTTCTCTCTTCTGTTCTCTTTTCTCTTTTCTTCTCACTTTCACTCATTTCTATCTGCATATCTCTCTTCTTCTCTTGGACGTCTCCCCCCCCCCTCTCTCTTTAATTTAAAAAAATTTTTCTTTATATATTCTCTTTCCTTCCTACCTTCTATTTCTCTTTTTGACCAAAACTTTCTTATTTTCTTCCTTTTGTCTATTACCCATTCACGTTTTTCTTTATAGTTCCAACATTTTTCATACTCTCCCTTTTAATTTCTTTTCCTCTTCCTCTCTTCATGTTTCTTTTGTAGGCAATTTTATTAAAGGTTACAAAAAAAGTAAAATAAATAAAATAAAAATTAGTGAAATAGATCACTAATTAGGAGTGACCCAATTTAGTAACCACCCCAAGTGGAGTTTAACAGGTTTGAATTCATAGTTTTCCTTCTCCTAGACTGGTTGCCTAACCATGGTTAAAAAATTCAGTCAGCCCTACTATTTACCCACAGCTGGAAGGGTATTAGCACTATGTGAACTGTAGCTTTGTCCAGGATTTGAACTTGGGTAGAGTCCATTTCCTACAACTCTAACCATTACACCACACACATCCAACCAAATAATACCATAATAACAATGGAATCATTTTTGTTGATTGGTCACTTATCCTCTTAACCAATTGGAACTTTGAAACAATAACCTTGAGAAAATTGCAAGGAATATAAAGGATGCATATTCACTTTAAGGGCTGGTTATTTTATGATCAATAACTTAATGTTGAAAGTGATTTCAATTTTCTCTTTTTTATTATCTACACGACCAACCAAAAGTCTTGGACCACATCATAGCGTACTATACTCCAGGCCTCTTTGTGGTGTAACTGAGAGCCAGAACTGGAGGCCTATTGAAAATTAAGTCAACTAGTTTTGAAAATCCTTAATATAACAATTTGACCAATACCTAAAGATAATATGATGTGCTGAAAGTTAAATAAATAAAATACAGAAATAGACTTGTTGTGCATGTGAATTGCATGTATCTTTGTGAAAAATATCACCAAGAATTGAAAATTTATGCCAAGTACTGTATTTGATGGCATATAGGACGCACTTAAAAAATTGTCCTGCGTCTTATACATGTGAAGTTTGAGACCTCCTGTAGGCCTAGGCTAATCTTGTTTATGATGCCCACTAACCCAGCTTACGCTCAGTACTTTTACCTACCCTAAACTCCATGCTTCCTTATTTTATTGCTGGTATTGTTATAATCAAGGTTAACAGGAGCGTTGTTACAACGCGCTTAGCGAAATAATAACACGGGTAGTCCAGCTGACGTTTAAACATGAGAAGTGATCACTTCTGCCTTTTATTCACAATTCAACAAGATGGCTGAAACGGTGCTTCAGTTTCATAACAAAAACAATGGTAGAAACGGTGCTTCCATTTCTTAGTATACCACAAGCGTATAGTGGCAATATAGATACACTAAAAACTTTTTTTTTCTGAATCTGACCTGCTAAAATGGGGGTGCGTCTTATATGCCGTCAAATACGGTATATCCCTCTGACGAGATTTCATTAAATATTTTGTTCAGAATTTTCTTTTTTCTTTTTTTTTTTTTTAAATTTTTTTTTAGACTAGTTGCCTTACCAGAACTATAGAACCCAGTCTGCCCTATTATTTATCCATAACTTTGTAATTAAAAAAAAAACTGATTTATTGTTAGATTAAGTAGAATATAGGAAGCTTAAAATATTAATAACAAACAAGGTTCAAATTCTGGCTAAGTTCTTTTCGCCAATGCTTTTAGGAAAGGCATGAATCCACCATTGTTAACAGGTTTGGTCAAAGATTAGTTCTTGCTGCCTGTCCTATGTTGTCAGATGGCCTTAAGTTGGTATCAGCCAATCAACGAAGGAGTCTATCCCCTTTTCACTAGCGCTAGACCAAGGAGATTGTTTTTGCGTCTGAGGCGGAGTGCCACACCTACCATCAGCTCCTTACTTTACTGCACAGATCCCTGTGCTACTCATACGCTAAGTTGGAGAGGGCCGGTATCGAACCAGGGACCTCGTGGTTTCTAGCCGAACGCTCTTATATAATCCACCATATCTTACTTGAGAAAGATACGGGAATTTCCAGGAATTACCCACTGCTTTGGGAAATGGCTTTGAAGGATCCAGTATGTACCCCCAAATGATCTACTCAGTTGTGCGATAATTTGTTTTATTATTAAAACTATTCAACATGCACCTTAATTTTTCTTTTTTCTTCCCTCACCATTTCAAGTCAACTGTAAATACATTTCAATAGTTTCTTAGAAATGAATTACACAGGATAGGTTACAAGGTAGGAGTTAGTTGTTTTCTCAGATCATAAATAAAAACCCAACAATTTATTAAGAAACTTTAGTTGGGACCCATAAATTTTCCTGGGGACTCATTTATAGCAAATATGTGCATCCCAGGACACACTAAATTAAAAAGCTATCAGCATCACTGCTTGATGTGAATAATTTTAATTTTTCGGACTGCTGTCTTCATCTTCGGTTGGCATCCTTCCATCAGCTAAAAACGATGGTGTCGTGTCCGTTTTTGTTTTTTTTATTTAAAAAATTTTTTTTTTTTAACTGCATCTGTGTGAATGGCTGAACAGGCCAATTTTTGAGTGGCAATCTCTGGTGAAGTGAATGCATACGAATAGTGATGCTTGCTGGGGTTGTTATTGTCTCTCCTTCCTTCTGGCTCTCTTTGATTAATTATTTAATTAATTATTACAGTACAGTTTGTTTATCTATGGCCAAATGGTTTTGATATAGAGCTACCCCAAATTTGATTGGGGGGGAAAAAGAAGACTCTGCAGAAAGCCATGTTGCTGCAAAATATGAATAATCAAACAGAATTTGAATTTCAAAATTTTAAAAGAAAAAAGATCTTAGCAAAATAATTATACACATTTTAATTAGATATTACTAATTAGATTTATAGGTTGTTTTTCAAACTGGAGATGTAGAATAATTACATATTATTATTGCTGTCTAGACAAAAATAAGTGTTTAGATCAATAAATCATTGAGTATGAGGAGGGTCCCTGTAGCGTAGTGGTTAACATGCTGGATTGTGGCATTGTAGTAAGCGAGCTTGAACTCCAGTCATGCTATGGTGTTCATTTTCTGACTAATACTCTTGGGAAAGGTATTTTATTTTAATATTTTATTACATTAAAGCATGAATACTTATACTTGGAGTGTGCAAATTGTTTTCTAGTTCATGATCGTATCTGTCTATCTGTCTATCTAATATATGATAAAGAAGATGACTTAACGGGGAATAAAATATCGAATTAATCGCAATATTGATGGTCGATATAATTATTCACCAAATGTCAGTGTTATAATGAATATAAAGTGTTCAATACGTTAGTAGAGCGAATTTTGTATTAAGGTGTATATAGAAATAACCTGATCAAGTTTCACCATAAAGGATCATCAGTGTTGCAATGAATTAATCAAGATATTGCAATCAAGATATTGCCTGTAATTAATCAATATCATGATTAATTCATTGCAATTAACCCTGACGATCTTTTATGGTGAAACTTGAGTAGGTTATTTCTATATACACCTTGATATCTATCTTATATATGGGAGAGATTCTGTTTGTACGTATGTATGACCAAAGATCAATGAAATCCACACTCTATTTTTGTCTGAGAAGGGGTTAAAAAAAACTTTTTGGTCTTCATTTTTCATAAGAAAAGCTAAATAGAAAAAACTTAGGGTATAAATCAATGATATATTAAAAAATTAATTAAAAAATAATTAATAAATAAAACAAATTGATAAAAAGATACAAAAAAAGCAAATAAAAGACATATACAAGCAAGAAGAATAAAAATAGATAATTTAAAAACAAGAATATATAAAAAAAACAAGAATAAAACAAATATATAGAAAAATAATTTTTATTAATATATTATTATTGTATTATATATCTTATTATAATGGAGTTGTGTAACTGTCTGTATGTAACCGAAACTATGTCATTACTGATGTCATGATTTCCTTAGTTATTTATATTCCCAATGATTATGAAATAGTCATTATTTAATCTTAATTAGCATCTTATTTATTAACGGTGTCTCTATTTAAGTCTAGCTGAGTTAGATTTGCAGCAAAACTGTCCATATTAGTGCATTTGAAATATAATTGAATATTATATTAACTAGCAAATATATGCACCCTCCGGGTGCAAGTATTTAAGTTTTGATATAATAAAATATCATATTAAATTAGAAAGGCTAATGAAACTGACTAAGAATGCAGATAAAAAGATCTGCAACAGAGGGGGTATAATCGAAAAATAGAACAACTTTGAAACTAACTATTCCATCATTTTCCATTACTCCCCTGTTTCATTGGTAAATTTTCCTAATTTAACTATTTAGTTAAAATAGGAAGTAAAGGATAATATTACAGTTATTTCTTCTTGTAAATAAATTTCTTTTAAGATTTATCCACAAGATTTTTGTTTATATTTCTTAAGATAAAACCAAACAATTAGAAATCAATAATACCAAGCACATATTTATTAAAATAAAATTTTAAATATCAATATGCAAATTAGCCTTCTCGTTCAAACTGTAAACCGCTATTTTGTTGTATATATAAATACAATTGCATGTTATTAGTACGTAGATATGGTCAACAGTATTAATAATGTAAAACAATTTTTATTAATAACTGAAGGTTTAAGAGAATGAAATCATGGAGACGTTGACGTAAATAATTAAGGGAATTGTGACTTGAGTAGTAATATAGTTTCGGTTACAGACAGAAAAACACACAATCTCCATTATAATAAGATATGATATAATTTATTATTCATTATAATAATGAATATAATAATTATATAATATAATATATATGTTATATAATATTATGAATATTATAAAAATAATAGTAATTATTATGCTTTTTATTATGAAATCAGTGTTAATCTGCTAATTTTCCTCTAGAAAAGCTTTGCACAATGGTCTGTTTGTGTTTTGGATCACATGCCATAAGTTACATGCCAAACGATGTTTCATGCATAACTGGTACGTGTGAGTATCATCACATCTGGGCATATCAATGGGTAACCTTGTATCATTTTTCATGAAATGCTCATTTGTCTGAAGGTGTACTTGTGGAAGTAGGTAATGTAGGTATTGTTGTTGTTTTTTTATTGTTGAAGAGATATTCTTTCTTCAACTGCTTTGTTTTACTATTAGGTACAGTCAGTCACAAATAAAACTCTTAGGGCCGGTTTAGCTCAGTTGGTAGAGCACTTGCCTAGGAATTACAAGGTTCCCGGTTTGATACCGACCCTCACCAACCCACTGTATGAATAGCACAGGGATCTGTGTGGTAAAGTGAGGAGCTGATGGTAGGTGTGAAAAGGGGAGAAAAAAATTTTCTTTTCAATAAACATTTTGTTAAAAAAAAAAAAAAAATTTATTTTTTCTCTTTTCTCATTAATATAACTGCTCTGAAGAAGATGAATGGTTTATACAATACCTTCTAATATTTTATTTTATTTTTAAAATAATTTTATGTAGATTGCACAGTATTAATATTATATTATCGAAACACGCATGTCAGCACAACACTATATTATATTTCCACTTAACTATATTGTTTTTCGTTTTATCTTCAACATTTGTCGGATCTAATTCCATTTTCGTTTACAGACATACAATTCTTTTGTATATGACACAGATACTACACTGAGTGACCCTTTCATCCTAGACAAATAGTACAGATACTCTGATCCTTGGCAAAAGTCTTTTTGGAATACTTTGTTTTTTTAAATTTTATACATATTGTCGGATTTATTTCCCTAATTTACTCCCAAATATACACACACTCACACACACACACACACACACACATATATATATATATATATATATATATATATATATATATATATATATATATTTGGTAGTAAATTGGAACAATTCGAAGTAAAAGTGTAATCTCATCACCTGCTTGTGAATACATAATGAGATTCACACAATATTCCCATAAAATGTGTGGCTTTAAAAACATTTTTCGCCATTATTCATTATTATATTTGATTGTACAATATACTGGATATATTTTGTGAACATCAGTGAAGGGGTCTGGTGTGCAAATAAAACCGTTGAGAGGAAGGCTCCAAAACAATGCACATTCTCTCTGATGACCCCAAACCAAATGCATAACAAATCAAAAACAAATATAACAAAACAATCAGGGAGTTGAATTTCACAGTTTTACTAATGGATTGAGGAGCATTCTACAGTCCGCTCGCTTTCTGCAGAGTTTCAGTTACTTATCAAGTAACTTTCTTATATATATATATACTAATTAAAGTCATACCTAATTTGTTAATTAATTATAATAAATGAATTAGGCGTGCATATCGGTTTAAATGTAAAGCATAAACAAATCAAGAAAAAGTCGATCTCTGTATGTACATTTCAGCCTATTAGGCCTCATCAACAGAGCTATAGACAGGACAGTGCTTTGTGCGTGATTCGAACCCTACCTGTCAGGCTGACAGGCTGACAGGCGGACACTCTAACCATTACACCAAAAAATTGTCAGCTATCGCCATTTCAAACACATTGTTTTTCCACTTCATATATATATATATATATATATATATATATATATATATTATATATAGTCATTGGGGTGGCCTAAAGTCAGTATCAGCCAATCGGCGAGGGAGTATATTCCCTTTTCACTAGTGCTAGACCAAGGAGATTGTTTTGGCACCTAAGGTACAGCGCCACACCTACCATCAGCTCCTAAATTTACCACACAGATCCCTGTGCTACCCATACACTAAGTTGGCAAGGGTCAGTATCGAACCAGGAACCTTTTAGGTTCGTAGTCGAACACTCTACCAACTGAGCTAAACTGGCCCTTAACAAGATTTGGCATTAAATAATCCCCAAGTGTTGATATGCCATTAAACATCAACCAACAAACCATTTTGAACTGAAACTCTCATTTCAGTTATTTCCTATAACTCCAACATAAACAAAGGGGAACCACTCTTGACTGATAAATTATTTATTCTTTTATTGATCTACTAGGAAAAAAGATAGGGTTAGTTAAATGGAAAAATAAATAAATAATTTATCAGTCAAGAGTGGTTCCCCTTTGTTTATGTGGGAATTATAGGAAATAACCTTCATTTCTTTCATTCTATCTTTTTCTCTGTGTTTTTATGTGTGGACACATTCATTTCATTTGGTTCATGTAATAAACTCTAATTTAGAAATAG
Source organism: Doryteuthis pealeii (assembly GCA_023376005.1). Taxonomy (NCBI): domain Eukaryota; kingdom Metazoa; phylum Mollusca; class Cephalopoda; order Myopsida; family Loliginidae; genus Doryteuthis; species Doryteuthis pealeii. The sequence continues at coordinate 65,839,438 of CM042154.1, forward strand.
TTGCTGTTCTCATTCCTTATTTTTCTTATCTATACAACCAAAGATTAGAATTATATCATTGGTCACATTGGATGACTTCTGACGGTTTGGTGTAAGGGGGGGGGGGCAATGATATTTCATTTTAGACCTATCATTAGTCTATATAGGTAACTCCAGCATTTGGCTATATTTTTTTTAAAAATTTATTTATTTATCTATTTTTATTCAAACTGGTTGATTTGTGCATTATCATCATGAACTGTTTCCAGAAGTTTAATGTTATTGAAAAGTTAATCCTCTTCTTTGTTGGTATGTTTCATTTTTATTCTTTACTTGAACTTCCTTCTCATCCATTAAGTAGAAATGTCTATATTCTTAACAATTTAAACATGAAAGTCTAATATATTAGTCTGGGTACTTATTTGATATACACTATAAGCATAATACTTGGTAAGATCATACCTAACACTAATAATGAAAAGTTTAAAATTTCTATATTCTTAACAATTTAAATATGTAAGTCTAATATATTAGTCTGAATACGTATTTAATATACAGTGATGCTGGTAATTTTTTCATTTAGTGCATCCTAAGATGCATGTATTTGATTTGAATGAGTCCTGGGAAATTTGATGGGTCCCAACTAAACTTTCTTAATATATTAAGTTTTTACTTAGGACAACTTAAGCCAGCTAACTCCTACCATGTGCCCCATAGTGTGTAATTCATTTCCAAGAAAATATTGAAATGTATTTACAGTTAGCTGGAAATGGTGGGGGAAGAAAAAAAAACACTAGGACACATGGATACATTTTACTGTGTCCTTTTAGATATTTATGCATCAGGTTTGCAGGACACATATCTATTAGCATCTCTGATAGAACCCAGGTAGATGAGCAGTCCATGACTTGCAATATCACACTTTGGCCCATTCTTGGGCTAGACGGGCGGTCGGAGAGGCCCCCTCTGATCAATTGGCTGGTCATGTCAAGCCCTAGCACCTATATGATTGCCCCAACCCTATTGCCCTTATGGCAAGCCCCAACCCTTTTGCCCTTATGGCAAGCCCCAACCCTTTTTATTATATGGGTGCTAGAAGGTGGTGGCTGTGGGTCTACATGTCCTGGGAATGACGTTAAACTCTATCTGATGGTGAGGTTCCAGTTTTGGTGGTTTGGGGAATGTGGAGCACCCCTTCATCACCATTGATCCCTGGTCCACTCTGACCTGGAGTGGTAGTACCTGTTAGGGTCCCATCTATGGATTAAATAGAAAAACATGAGTTTATAAACAAAATTTGATTATCCATTAAGAATGAATATACCGTAAAACCCAAACTAAACCAAACCAAACTAATTAGCATCTCTGAATATACACTATATATATTTACCAACCCCTTTGCACGAGGAGGATGTGACACAAGGTCAATTTCTAAGTGGAGTTTAACAGGCTTGAATTCAGATTTTTCTTTCTCCTAGACTGGTTACCTAGCCATGGTTAAAGAGCCCACTCTGCCCTGCTATTTGCCCATAGCTGGAGGGAGAATTGGATTCATACCTTTCCCAAGGGTATTAGTGTCATGTGAAATACAACAGCTTTGTCCAGGATTGGAACTCAGGGCGATGAGTCCACTTCCTACAACTTTAATCATTAGATCATGAGTCTCCATATTTTAGTTTTGATACACACTATAAGCATATATTTCAGACTTGGCCAGAAAATACCAGAGACTAATATTTAAACGTTTAATGTATATACAAGGTGTCAAAAAAGTATCGATTTTTAGTACTTTTTGACACACCTTGTATACTGAAAAAAAATAACGTTCCATTCATTCTTCATTTCTATCTTGGTAAATACAGCTTTAAACTTGTTACTTTTTTGACACACTTTGTATTCTGAAAAAAAATAATGACTGGAATGTTATTTTATTTCTATTTTTTTCAGAATACAAGGTGTATGAAAATGTACAAAAAATCTCAATACTTTTTGACACACCTTGTATTTACCCGCCTCTTCGCACGAGCAGGAGGCAACACAATGTCAATTTCTTAAGCGGAGTTTAACAGGTTTTAATTTAGTTTTCCTTCTCCTAGACCGGTTACCTAGCCAAAGTTAAAGAGCCCAGTCTGCTCTACTATTTACCCACAGCTGGAGGGAGAGTAGTTGGATGCATACCTTTCCCAAGGTGAAATTCAAACAGTCTTGTTCAGGATTTGAACTTGGATCGACAAGTCCATTTCCCACGACTCTAACTATTACAACATGCGCTTTTTTATTAAAGGTTTAATATAATGACCATTCATGAGATAGTTTTAAACCAGTGGTTCTCAACCTTTTTTTATTCATCCCCCTCCATCATCTGGTGATATTTTTTAATAGCCACATCCTAGCCGTTTACTTTAACAAAAGCTTATTTTACACTTTCCAGAACAAATGATTGTGATATTTCTTCATGTAAAAACCAAACCAGTTAAATGAAATAAACTTTTATCTTTTTTTTTTTTTTTTAGGTGGGGGGAAATTTTGCACATAAATGAACACAAAAATTAAAAAAGTTCTGCAAAAAAATCTTATTATAATAGAGATTGTGTATTTGTCTGTGACAGAAACTATATCACTACTCAAGTCACAATTTCTTTAGTTATTTATGTCACATTCTCCATGATTTTATTTTTATTTAAACCTCAGTCCTTAATAAAATTGTTCTACATTATTAATACTATTGACCCTATCTACAAATTAATAACATGCAAGTGTATTTATATATACAACAAAATAGCGTTATCTACGTTATTCAGACTATTGTCCCCATCTTCATTGTTATTTGTACAATGTTTCGGCCGATATGCCCTCCGGCCTTCTTCAAGTATTTTTTGTTGGACTCGGGAACCTTCTTTTCGAACTCGGGAACTTTCTTGTTTTAATCGGGAGCCATCACGGAACTTTGAACCTAACCCTTTATTTAGTCAAACATTCAGAGAAATAACAAAATAGCGGTTTACAGTGTGAATGGGAAGGGTAATTTGCATATTTATATTAAAAATTTAATTTTAATAAATATGTGCTTTGTATTATTGATTTCTAATTGTTTGGTTTTATTTTAATGAATATGAGGAAAAATCCATTAACAAGAAGAAATAACTGTAATTTTATTCTTTACTTCCTATTTTAACTAAATAGTTGAATTAGGAAAATTTAGTAATGAAAGACCAGGAGTGATGGAAGAGTAAGTTTCTGTTGTTCTATTTTTCGATTATACTCCCCCCTCTGTTTTAAATCTTTTTATCTACATTCTTATGTAGTTTCATTAGCCTTGCTAATTTAATGTGATATTTTATTACATTAAAACTTAAATACTTGCACCTGGAGGGTGCATATATTTGCTAGTAAAAATAAAAAATCAAGTTGTACAAAATGAAAAAGTTCTGTATATAAATTTTACATAAATGTAACAAAACTATTTGATAATGTATAGTTAATGCATAAAGAGGAAAGCATTATCATCTTATTATAAAGGAGATTAGGTGTCTGTAACCAAAACTATGTCACAAGTCCCCTAGTTATTTACATTATATTCTCAATGATCATTAACTACTCATCTTACATTCATTAATGATGTCTACTATTAAAGTCTAACAGAGTTTCATTTGCCTCAAAACAGCCCATGTTATTGATGCATTTAAAATCCTACAATGTGTGTTATATATATATCAGTAAGAAATTATGTTTTTCATAGTATATAGTGTGGATAATTTGCTTACTGGTTTTTACAAATAATTACTCGGTGTTATTGATTTCTAATATTAATGTTTTATTTTCAAGCGTATTAAAAGCAATCCTATGTATAATTTTATATAGACCAATTAAAATGAAATAAAAATAAGTGAAATCTTTTTTTATATGCATTCTTGTTTAGTTAGGAAAAATATGGACTGCTATAGACAGATTATCGATCATATGGATTTTTGACCTCTCTGATAAGATAAAGCAAGAAATCCTCAAAGCTGTAACTGTGTCAGTGTTATTGTATGGCTGCACCACTTGGACTTTAAAGAAATAATTGGAAAAAGAAAAAAAACTTTGGTTATTTCCTATAAGTCTAACATGATCAAAGGGGAACCACTATTGATGGATAAATTATTTATTTATTTTCCCATTAAACTAACCCTAACCCATCTTCTTTTTTCCTAGTAGATCAATAATAAACAAATAATTTATCAGTCAAGAGTGGTTCCCCTTTGTTTATGTTTGACTTATAGGAAATAACCAAAACTTCTCTGCTGAGGGAATTTTACTCCTTAAGAAGATTGTAGAATGAATCAGCCAAGATGTTGTAGTGTCAACATAAACGCCATAAAATGAATGAGTACACATGTCCGAAAGAAAGTTTGGAATGATAATGACTGCTTCCAAATTATAGAGAGATATTATGAAGAAACTTACTGGTAGTTTCTTCTTTTTTTTTTTTTCTTCCTAAGTACCCAACTGATAATTTGAAGTACTAGTAGAGTCTCTTAGGAAATGACTATTCATGCTTCTGTGAGTCTGCTTAGTATTTAGGTAACAACATTCTAATAACAAGTGTGGAAAGAAACCTAAGGACAATGGACCTGATTAAGCAAAATTTAGTAAATAACAACTACATATTATGTTTATGATGAAAAGAAATTAAAAAAAAACAACAACAAATATTAGATATTATGCTGACAGATATGTTTCAAGCTGTGGAGTTTATAAAGTATAATTCAATTGAAATCATTCTAAAATTAAAATGAAGACAATTGTAAAAGACACCTTATAAAACCGGTCTTCATCAGAGCACATATATGTGATGAAGACCGGTTTTATAAAGTGTCTTTTATAATTGTCTTGATTTTAATTTTAAAATTATTTCAATTGAATTATACTTTATAAACCCCACCGGTTGAATCAGCAGATATTTGTTATATTATTTAATATTTGTTTTTCTATTTCTTTTCATCATACTGTCGGATTTATTTCCATTTATTATATACCTATATTATGTTTATGTATAAATATCATCTCTCATTATATATATATATGTGTGTGTGTATGAGATTAGGGGAAATTATTCACCAACCCTTCTGCACAACCAGGATGTGACACAAAATCAATTTCTTAAACAGAGTTTAACAGATTTGAATTCAGTTCTCCTTCTCTTGGACTGGTTGCCTAACCAAGGTTAAAGAGCCCACTTCGCCCTACTATTTACCCATAACTGGAAGGGGAATAGTTGGATTCATACTTTTCCCAAGAGTATTAGCGCTATATGAAAGCTTGTCCAGAATTTAAACTTGTCTCGTTGTGTCCATTTCCTATGAGGGTAACCATTACACCCTGTGTTTCCATATATATATATATATATATATATATATATATATACTGTAGTGTGAGATGGTCACTATTTCAGCTTTTGCTGGAATGGTGTACCAAAGGCAGTATTAATTGGTAGAGTGCTCAATATAAAATAGAGCTGTTATATAATATAATAAGATAAATATATAGGTTTTACATATCTATTTATTGGGTGACAAAGGAACTTTTCACAACCATATTGGTTTCATGCGATGCATTCATCAGGTGAAGATGTTTCAAATGTCATTTGAAACATCTTCACCTGATGAATGCATCGCATGAAACCAATATGGTTGTGAAAAGTTCCTTTGTCACCCAATAAATAGATATGTAAAACCTATATATTTATCTTATTATATTATACATATATAAAATATTTACCAACTCCTCCACACGAGCAGGATACGACAGAAGGTCAATTTCTTAAGCGGAGTTCAACAGGTTTGAATTCAGAGTTTTCCTTCTCCTAGACTGGTTACCTAGCCATGGTTAAAGAACCCAGTCTGCCCTGCTATTTACCCATAGCTGGGGGAAGAGTAGGATTCATACCTTTCCCAAGGGTATTAACGCTAAGTGAAAATGCAATAGGATCTGCATAGGATGGAGATATATATTCACATGCACACAGGTTGATATAAAAAAATGTTATATTATAAAGAGTGTTCAATATCTGTAATAGTACATATGTATTTAAATGAGGATAGCATAGACATTCAATGTGGTGACTGTCAGTTTGTTGCCTGGACAATCATCAGACCAGTGTATTTCTATAGTAAATTATCTACAATGTATTTCTTAATTTAGTTTAGCACATGTCCAAAAATATGGTCCACGAGCCTAGCTTAATAACATAGTGACATAGCAAGTGTTTTTGATGGTACTTGGTGCTTTCATTCTTGGTTGGTTTTAGAACTTTTCAGCACTCATGAGTGTGTGTGTATATATGTGTGTGTGTATATATATATATATATATGAAATCACTCTTAAAGATGAACACACATTTGCCTATATATCTATTTAAATATTTAATAACAATTTAGATACATTTATTAATTTGGCTGAAAGAATTTTCTTACACGAAATGCTATCACAACCATTTTAAAGGTAATACCAGCACTGTGCTTTGTCACAGACCAATCAGGCTTAGTTCCTTGCAAATCTATCATTTTAAGAAATTCTTCACTTCTTTGACACAAACTTCTTATTTTCAGTGGCACATGTCTTAGAGCCAAATCGAAGAAACTCAAGTAAAAAGAAACAAAAATTGAAAGAAAAGAGAGGTGCCTTATTTAGTAATCTTTTCTTACTCTGGGGCACAAGCACTTTTGTTCATCTTTATTTATTTTTATATATATATATATATATATGGGCTAGTGGTTAGAGTCGTGGAAACATGGACTCGTCAATTAGAGTTCAATTCCTAGACGAAGCTGATGGCATTTCACATAGCGTTAATACCCTTGGGAAAGGTATGAATCCATATATTCTCCCTCCAGCTATGGGTTAAATAATACGGTAGACTGGGCCCTTCAGCCTTGGGTAGGTAACCAGTCTAGGAGAGGGATAACTCTGAATTCAAAATTCCTGAGGTCCTTGATGCACCAATTCTTTCCTATCGGCTGTGCCAAAAAGTGTGGATGGTCCAACACAAGCCTTCACCACTATAAACAAATCACTGTGTGGACGTTCATTATATGAACACTCATACGTTGAAATCGACCGAAGAGTCCATCATATATATATATATATATATATATATATATATATATATAATATATATATATAAGGTAATTAAAAGTTGTGGAATAAAAGTGGATAAAACACAAACAACTTCAATTAACATTTTACATTTTCTTGGATTTTACCCAATCTGTTACTTCCTCATATATATATATATATATATATATATATATAGATGAACAAAAGTACTTGTGCACCAGAGTAAGAAAAGATTACTATACTCATATATATATATATATAAAGGACAATTGTATACACTAACCGACAAACTTTGAAATGAGTGTTTATTCTCAACTTTTACTTGTGTATCATAGGTGTTACCCCCCTCCGCCTTTAGCTGCCGATGCCTTAAAATAATTCTGTGTGGGTCTAGCACGGTGAGTGTAGTTATAAGAACACATTCTTTGTAGGTGTGGCCAACATTAACCTGAAAAAGGTGTGTATGAAGGTGAATTTGCTTCTTGCGATATTTATTTACTTTTTTTCTTTTTTTTTTCTATCACCTTCACATTGCAATCCATTTTGGAAACTGTTGGGGTTTCTTTTACAAGAAAAGAATCTCAGTGATAACTATTACGAAAGGCAATTAACCCTTTCTGTTTCTTTTTACTTTTCCCTCCACATTATCTACCCTGTTAAGTTGTTGAGGTGGCCTAATATCGGTATCAGCCACACAGCAAGGGATCCTATCTCTTTTTCACTAGTGTTAGACTAAAGAGATTGTTTGGGCATCTGAGGTGGAGTGCCACACCTACCATCAGCTCCTCACTTTACCACACAGATCCCTGTACTACTCGTACACTGAGGGCTTGGCGAGGGCCGGTATCGAACCTGGAACCTTGTGGTTCCTAGTCCAATGCTCTAACAACTGAGCTAAACCGGCCCTATCCACCCTGTTAGTGGGACTTAAAATACGCTGACTGTATCCCCCTGCAGAGGGGCAAGAACGCCTAAAAGGGGGGGGGTGTTCTGAGAATAATACAAACTGTGTCTGATGGTAAGGCTCCAGTTCTGAAGATCTGGATAGTGTTGAGTACCCAGCCCTTCATTGCCATGACTCCCAGGTCCACTCTGACCTATACTGGTAATTTCTGTTAGGATCCTATGTATGGATTAAATTTATAGTCATGACAAGATGGCCCATGGTCTATTTGTTCCCTTTGTGATCATAGTCCTTAATGATATTGATGCTTCTATTTAGGAAGGAGTGATGGATTCTAATTAGTACTTCATGGTTGTTGTTATCAAATTGAGGATTTAGATGATTAAAAAAAATTTGGTTAGGTTCAAAGTTCCGTGATAGCTCCCGATTACAACAAGAAAGTTTCGAGTTCGAAAAGAAGGTTCCCGAGTCCGACAAGAAATACCTGAAGAAGGCCGGAGGGCATATCGGCCGAAACGTTGTACAAATAACAATGAAGATGGGGACAATAGTCTGAATAACGCAAATAATACTAAAAAAAAATGACATTTAGTGTAAATACAGACCCCCACAAAATTATCATTTAGTTGTACATTGGACTGGAAATGATTTTATTCTCTAAATTAGAACATTTTAAGATTATTGCTCTAAGCTCCTTGCTAAGGTGTGCCATTTTGACTGGGTTATATATGGATTTACTATGGTCTGCACGAGTAGGATGTAACACAAGGTCAATTTCTTAAGCAGAATTTTACAGGTATTTACCCATAGCTGGAGGGAGAAGCTATATTTATCTCCCAATAACATCAAAGCATTGTGTCAAAAGGAAAATGGTCTCAATTGTGTTGTGAACTGTAAATTGTCAAAATTTCATTACTAAGTAAAATTCTATATAAATTAGTATTCATTTTTTTTTTTTTTTTTAAAGTTTATCTCAAATTGATTCTGGGAAGTTAAAAAGCTTTGAAAGGATTCTTTATTTTCAATCAGGGTCAGTGTGAAATCTGACCCCCTCTTCCACACACTATGAAGTTACAAATTGGCTCCTTACTACATTTAGGGTGCCAAACGGCATTGTCAGTGATTTCATTTAACTTGGGTCAGTGTGGAGTTTCAGGTCTTTCAATGTCATACTCCCCTCGCCAGGCTGACTCTTTCAGAGAAGATCAGTCCCTGATCCACCCTCGAACTTCGAAACGCTAGAAAACACTTGGCTGTTATAGATTTTGGATGAGTGTAGACCACACTACGATGCATTTGATTGTTTTTTTGCAACAGCCAAATTAAATGTGCGGCATGGTCTATTTAAGTGGTCTATGGGGACATTAACACTTTTTCTTTCCTATCAAATGGATTAAGTGTATTGAAAAAAACTCTAAAGTGTTCTGGATATGATGTTAAACTGCATCTAGTGATGAAGTTCCAATTCTAGTGTCATTACCCCCAGGTCCTTTCTGACCTGGAGTGGTAGTGCCTGTTAGGGTCTCATCTATGGGTTAAATAGATCAAAATTGAGTTTTAAAAAATTTGATACCCAACAACAATGAATAAAACAAAATCGTCTTCAGCATAAAATAAACCAAGGGTTGAAATGCCATAAAATCCAACCATCCAACCAACCAACTTTTGTTCTCTAAGTTAGTGCTTTTTAATTGCCTAACAAAAATCTTGCTACAATGTTTCTTTCTTTTTTTTTCTTTTTCTTGATGTTATGACAACATGCATACAGTAAGCGAATTATAAAATATTGATTCTTATATGAATAATATAAACAAAATGCTAAGTATACAGCTGTTTATTTTTTTTTTTTTTAAAACAAACTTTAACTCTTATCTTTTAGGCAAACAATTCTAAGCTTTCAGTTTATCGGATTTGAAGTGAATTATCACTTTAGTTATATATATATATATATATATATAATGTGTATATATGTATATAGATTTCCCAGCATCTTATCAAAGGTTTTATCAAACAAACAAAAAAGAGAAAAAGAGAATCTTTGCACAGAACATATACAATATTTCTATACAGATCAAATTCTATTCACTTTTGGAATAATACCTTTGGGAAAAGTATGAACCCCCTTATCCTCCTACTACTGTTCCTCTAAAAGGATGGATTTAGTATTAAATAACCCATTAAGGTTGATATGCCATTTATCCAAAAAAACAAACAAACAACCCCAACTAAATTCTGTTAAGTAACTCATTGAATAGTTCCCAAAATGCCCACTTAAATTCTTATTCTTACCATTATACCGGTCTTCATTGAAAACTACTATTGTATCAAAGTACTATGTTGTTTCTCATGTTCTGGAAGATAAATTAATTCAGGGTGTGGTTTTTAGCCTGCATGCCTTGTTGCAGGGGTGGGATTTAACATATGCACACCTAGAAAGGGGTTGAAGAAAGAATCTTCTGAAATTCCGAAGTTATTGTACCTGATTTAAAAGAAAAGAAAAAAGAAGAGAAAAAAAAGTGGACACTACGTCATCGTCTTTAGTAGACGGAAGGATGCCAACCATTGTACATTGTGCATCAGCTTGGTTAAACCACACAGGGAAAGATCCTAACTACAGAAATATATATATATATATATATATATATATATATATATACACACACACACACACACAAGCAAAACATGGTGTACCACACAGAAGGAAGAACAGTGACTGGTTACAACACATAGGGCTATGGAAAGTTCCATGCTGGGAATATCGTTGCGTGAACCCATCTTCAAGATTAGAGCAGAGTAAAGGACTTTATTCCAGAGTACTGAAAGTAGAAGTTCTGCTGGGCTGTATGTGTCACAAGGTTCACAGACAACAGGTGGACACTGGCCCTCTCTGATCTGTGTGGTAAAGCATCTCTGAGCTGATGGTAAGTGTAGTGCTCCACCTCAGCAAAACAATCTTTCTAGTCTAGTGCTAGCAAAAGGGGACAGACTTCCTCACTGTTCAGCTGATACTGACAAGAGTCCACCCCACAGACTGGCTGTACGTGTCACAAGGTTCACAGACAAAGGTGGACATGTGCAGTTGTCGAGTGATTTCTCTAAGATTGGAAATGACTACTTGAAAAAAAAATGATGATGGGAAGATAAAATTGTCAAATTAATTGGGTCAATATGGAGAAGAAGGGTAAGGTCAAAAATGTAATGGAAGTGAACTGTAGTCAGCGATATGAATTTGATTTTTTTTGGACTGTTGTCCTCATCTTTATTGTGGTATGTAAAATCATGTTTTGGCTGCTGTATCCTTTGGCCTTCCTCAGGTGTTTCTGGTGTATCCGAGCATGGCAATGACCTAACCTGGGAAATTATTTTGAATAGTTTAGCTGTCAATCAAACGAGTCATTGAAGAAATTTTGAAGATCTTATTCCAATAATTATATCATTGTTTCTGCAGGATTCTGTGGCCGAAATGTTGTGATTTTGCATACCCCAATAAAGATGAGGACAACAGTCTGAAAAATCAAAATTATACACATCAAGCCTCATCTCAAAAATTCAGATAAATATCAGACAACTTGTACAATAAAATCAAAAAAATCAAAAAAATTATTCTCTTATCTCAGCTAGTACTGTATAGACTTACTAGTATTTTAATGAACTAGAACATTTAAGGACTAGTTTAGCTCAGTTGGTAGGGTGTCTGCATAGGACTTGCAAGGTTCCGGGTTTGACACTGGCCCTCTCTTGGTAATCTGATCTGTGTGGTAAAGCATCTCGGAGCTGATGGTAAGTGTAGTGCTCCACCTCAGTAAAACAATCTTCCTAGTCTAGTGCTAGCAAAAAGGGGACAGACTTCCTCACTGTTCAGCTGATACTGATAATAGTCGACTCCACAGACTTTATTTACTAAAAGAAATATTTTACCAGTTAACCTCTACCTTACTGGGTGCACGGGTGTCAAATGAACCTTGACAACATGGCATGCATGCCAAAAACCATACTGTGCATCTTTTGCATGTCGGAACATTAGAAACTTGATATGTGAAATTATGAATAATACATTGGTAGCTACACTGAGGACAGGGGTATAGCAGATCTCTTTCTTTACCTTGCTCTGTCTGCAGTGCTTAGAATATGCTGACTGTATCCCCTGCAGAGGGGTAAGACCCACACCAAAAAGTAGTGTTCTGGAGGGGGAATGAAAGAGCTGACTCTGCAGCTAAATCGGCTCTAGATTTAATCCCTGACAAGTTCCAGATACCATATACTGACTTGAAACCTAAAATTAATAGATTCCTTCATACAAAATTGCAGCAACACTGGAATAACTGTATCCACAATAAACTCTCCTAATCAAACCGACTTTGGGAGGCTGCAGACCAACTTTAAGGAAGTCTAGAAAGGAACAGTCATTATGTCCCGATTATGCATTGGTCATACAAACTAACACACTCTTATATACTCAAACAAGAACAACAACCACAATGTGAAACATGTCAAAACCTCTGACAGTCAAACACTTATTGATGGAATGCAGATTTTTTGCTCACATCAGAAAACATTATTTTAAAGCAAACAATATATGAAGGACCTATTCGAAAATGTTTAACATAGAGGATATTTTCTCCTTTTTGAGGGAAATAAAATTATACCATAGAATATAGACATGAAACAAATCAATGGCATACAGTATGATTCCCAATAATGCTAAACATTGTTAAAACCAATTACTAAATGTATATATATGAATACACAATATGTATAACAACCCAACCGCCTAGGCATGATATAACCCTGGACGGGTTGATATGCCGTTAAAATTAATAAACCAACCAACCATCAAACTGCATCTGATGGTGAGGCTCTAGTTCCAGAGGTCTGAGGAGTGTGCTATAATTGCCATTCACTGTCAGGTCTACTCTGATCGAAAATGGTAGTTCCTATTAGGGATGTATTTATGGGTCAAATAATTCTGTTTAAAAATTATTCCTTTTCAATAGGACTGTGTACAAAAAATAAATAAATAAATAAATAAAACCTCTTAAGAAACAACTGAAGGTCCAAAGTGGTAGTACCTCTTAGGGTCCCAGAGATCTGTTTAAAAATTATTTGTATTAGATAGGAATACTTGATATCATATAACAGTGTGAGAAAAAACTCTTCAACTGCACAAAAAATATAAACATGCAATGAACACGATTCCCTAACCTCTAGGCATAAAATACCCCTAGACTGGTTGACTTGCCTATAAAATCAATCAATCAATCAATCTTTACCAGAAGGTTTTTCACCAATGCATAACAGCAAGTATACTTAGAATTGATAGGTAAGATGTTAAACTTGTCATTTTCTAATTAATCAATAGGATTGAAAACAAAAATGCTGAATGATAATTTATTTAGCAGACTTAGAATTTCCATTTTTGGTTTCTTGATCCCTGGTTGGTAGTGAGTGAACAGAAAAAAGTTTTAGTGGAAGGAAACCGCATAATAAATTGAGAAGAGTTGAAAGATTAAGAGCTTTAGTCTGTAAATTATTTTCTCTTGGGCAGTCAGAATTACTAAATTTCTTTGGCTAAAGATTATCATCTTGAATTCTTACTAAGAGCAGAGAGTTCTCTTTCAACTTACCTTACATTTTTTCTTTTTTTTTCTTTTAATTTTTTAAATATTTTTTTAAATTCCTCTGTGGAGACTTAAACTTTGATTTTTTTTCTTAATGTATAATAGGAATAAAGTAGGAATCAAGGGTATGTACTCCTGTTATAATGGAGATTGTGGATATTGTATATTACCTGAGTTTGGGAGGGGTTTATTATCTTTAATGAATGCATGTATATGCAGGGGAGGACCTACTTCGCTTAGGCTTATTTTTGTGCTGCACTCTGGGGCCTATTTGTCTGTTGCAGTCTGGGGCCTATTTGTCTGCTGCAGTCTGGGGCCTATTTGTCTGCTGCAGTCTGGGGCCTATTTGTCTGTTGCAGTCTGGGGCCTATTTGTCTGTTGCAGTCTGGGGCCTATTTGTCTGCTGCAGTCTGGGGCCTATTTGTCTGCTGCAGTCTGGGGCCTATTTGTCTGGCAGTCTGGGGCCTATTTGTCTGCTGCAGTCTGGGGCCTATTTGTCTGATGCAGTCTGCCTATTTGTCTGCAGTCTGGGGCCTATTTGTCTGTGCAGTCTGGGGCCTATATTTTTAAATCTTCTGTGTAACCTAAACTTGGATTTTTTAGTATGTATTCTGTAAGAGGCTACAGTAGAAATCTGTTAAAACTCAACCATTACAGCAGAAATACTATTAGAGTACATCTGCTGATATCTGGTGGTATGCATATTTTACTTACCATTATGTTGCTGCAGGTATGTACTTACTGTTTTGCTTATCGTTCACATCACCTGCTCACTTGATTCTGGGAAATATTTCAGTTTAAGGTTCCTTCATAGACAAACTTGTTGAAAATGTGAGCTATAAGATCTATATTTACATTGAACAAATCAAGTTTGCGTGAATAGGAATGAAGTAGTAACCAAATAAAGTTTTTTAAAATTAAGAAAAAAGTCCTTGGGGTGGCCTAATGTCAGTATCAGCCAGACAGTGAGGGAGTTTATCCCCTTTTCGCTAGCACTAGACCAGAAAGATTTTTTTTTGCTGAGGTGAAGCGCCACACCCACTGTCAGCTCCCCACTTTATTGCACAGATCAGATTACCCAATCTGTGCTACTCGTACGCTGAGTTGGCAGGGGCTAGTATTGATCTCAGAACCTTGTAATTCCGAGGCGGATGCTCCACAGACTGAACTTATTAATTGTTGCAAAAATCTCATACAAAGTGATTTTTTGGCTCTAGAAAGAAGACTCACATTTTGCCATGTAAGTTAATGGTAATTATTTCTTAACTTTATGCCATTTTGGCTTCAAAAAAGGTTTTATAAGAATGTCCTACACTTATATAATGGAGATTATGTGTTTTGTTTGTCTGTAAACCGAAACTATACACTAATCAAGTCACTATCCATTTAGTTTATTATACATCACATTCTCCATGTCATTTTTATTAAGCTCAATCATTAATAAAATTTTTTTTCATTATTAATATGCTGGCCATATCTACATACTAATAACATGCAATTGTATTTATATGTACAAATAAAAGTGGTATACTGTGTGAACGGGAGGCTAATTTGCATATTGATATTTAAAATTTGATTTGATAATATGAGCTTGGTATTGTTGTTTCTAATTGTTCGGTTATCTTAATGAATACGAGCAAAAATCTCGGAGATAAATCTTAAAAGAAATCAATTAACAAAAAGAAATAACTGTAATGTTATTCTTTACTTCCTGATTTAACTAAATAGTTAAATTAGAAAAGTTTAGCAAGGAAAGACGGGGGTGGGGTGGAAGAGGAGGCTACAACTGTTTTATTTTTCGATTATACAAAATTAGCAATGAAAGACGGGAGTGATGGAAGAGTAAGTTTCAGTTGTTCTATTTTTCAATTATACCCCCTCTGTTTCAAATCATTTTATCTGCATTCTTATTTAGTTTCTTTAGACTTTCTAATTTAATATGATATTTTCTGACATTAATACTTGCACCCGGAGGGTGCATATATTTGCTAGTTAGGATAATGTAAGAAACATATTACTTATCTTTTTTGTTTCTTCTTTTTGTTCACTACTTTTAAGTAAGTAAATATATACCATCTCTTCCATTCATCATTCACTAGTTAGAGGTGTGTAGTATAATAGTTAGTCATAGGAAATGGACTCATCGACCCGAGTTCAAATCCTGGACAAAGCTACAGTTCACATTGTGCTTGTACCCTTGGTAAAGGCATGAATCCAACTACTCTCCCTCCTGATATAAATAAATAGTAGGGCAGACTGGGCTCTTTAACCTTGGTTAGGAAACCAGTCTAAGAGAAGGAAAATTCTGAATTCAAACCTGTTCCTTCCATTATCTTTTCATGCATTCCTTCATTTCTTTATCTTTGTTCTCTTCTTCTTTCCTTCTTTTTTCACTTCTCATTTTTATTTCATTCTTTTAAACAATATTCATAATCTTCCATATCTTCATTATCTTTCCATTATTTTTCTTTCATCTTTTCATGCATTTCTTCATTTCTTTGTTTATTTTTCTTCTCTTCTTTCTTTCCTTCTTTTTCTTTTTTTTTTTATTTCTTAGTTTCTTTCAAATTTCTTTTTCATATTTTTACAAACTTCTTTATATCCTCTTTTTCATTCTTTTTTCTTTTCTTTTTTTCTTTTTCTTTTTTCTTTTTTTCTTTTTTCTTTTTTCTTTTTTTTTTCTTTTTCTTTTTCTTTTTTGTTCTTTTTTTTTTCTTTTTCTTTTTTTTTTCTTTTTTTTCTTTTTCTTTTTCTTTTTTTTTCTTTTTCTTTTTCTTTTTTCTTTTTTCTTTTTTTTTTTCTTTTTTTCTTTTTTTTTTTTCTTTTCTTTTTCTTTTTCTTTTCTTTTTCTTTTTCTTGTTTTTTTCTGATTTAATTTTCTTTTTCTTTCATTCTTTTTTCTCTTCCATCTTCCTTTATTTTCATGTGTGTAGTTCATTCTACTCTTTTTGTATATACCCTTCCTTTCCCCTTGTAGCACAACTATATATCTATCACATTCCTTCATATGCAAATTGCATACAACCACTGTTCAATATTACTGCATATATACAATGCCAAATTATGTTCTATTTTTCTTTAAAAATTCATCATTTTTTAAATGAGACATGCTCAAGTATATAAGATTTAAATTTTTTAAAATGTAGTGTTTTACTTCTTTTAAAATAATTTTAGCAAGGACAAACTCATAAGGTTATTTACCTCACATCCTACTTATGCGGGTATGACACAAGGTCGTTTAATGTGGGATCACCTACGAACTAAAGTTCATGGGATGCCAGGTGCAAAAAATGCCTAGATCCTGTCAGCATTCCCCTCAATGCTCAAATCAAGGGGGAAGTATTGCCTGGGAGGCTGCCCCTCTGGGATTATGCCATTAATTTCACTAACAGTCCAGAGGCCGAAGCCATTGGACCCCCTCCCTCATAAGTGACTTCTCTGTGAGCACCTACACATGGATGTACCAGTATAGGCAGACCAACAAAAACTTACATCAATAAGTTCTGTACAGATTCTGGATGCCATGCAGAAGACCTGCCCAGAGCGATGACCGATAGGGATGAGTGGTGAGAGTTATGGGAATCCGTGCTGTTAGCACAACATAACGATGACCGTATAAACCTACTCACTCAAGTGGTTGTTGGGCAGGAAAGATCTTAACATAGGGATCATTGATGAGAAAGAGTCATGGGAACCCATGTTGCTAGCACAACCTGATAATGATCGTATAACCCTACTCACTCAAGCGGTAGTTGGGCAGGAAAGATCTTAACATAGGGATGGGTGATGAGAGAGAGTCCTGGGAATCTGTGCTGTTAGCGCAACCTGATGATGATATAAACCTACTCATTCAAGTGGTAGTTGGACAGGAAAGACCTTAACTATTAACTTCCTGTGAGAAATTTCTACTTTTGCTACTCAAATCCCATTATGATTTTAAAGATAAAGAGATTGGAGTAAATACTAGAATAAAACTGATTATTTTTGCATTAAAATATAAAGTATACGGACTTGGAAAGCTATTAGTCTGATACTTTGTTTGTAAGCTAAATATGTTGAAAGCAACATTTAATTCTTTGCCTACCACTGTGATCCTACTGTAAGCAGCTAGCAGCAGCTCTCGAACATATCACTTGTTTACACTGAACACCTTTGCCATCTTTTGAAATGAATGCATAGTGAACTTTGAAATAACCCTTCATACAGGTAAAAAATACCAAGAAAATTTGGTACAGCTGTGAGGGAAATTTGGTTGACAGAGTTAATATATGTATTTACCCAACCATTCCGTAGAAGTAGGTCGTCGTTTTTTTAAGCAGAATTTAACAGGTTTGAATTCAGAGTTTTCTTTCCCTTAGACCAGTTGCCATACCAAGGTTAAAGAACCAAGCCTGTCTGTATCTGGGGTGGGGTGGGGGAGAATTATTTGATGCACACCTTAGCATTATGTGAAATGCAAACAACCTTGTCCATCGACATCAAACTCTAGTCAGGCTATTATATTCACTTTCAAACTAATACTCTTGGGAAAGGTATGAACCTCCTCATCCCCCCAACTATGGGTTAAATAGTACCACTGCTGTTTTTCTACAAGGATAGCTTTGGCATTAAATAACCCACAAAAGCTGATATACCATTAAACAAAGAAAGCAAACCAACCCTACTAGCACCAGTGGTCAGTGTTTGAGCCCAGGTGATGAAAGCCAGATTTTCAAATGCTGATTTTCTAGGAATGTAGATTCTTCCCACATTGAAGATTAGCATCTTTGTATCTTTGTACAATCTTTATATCATGCTATTCCTCTGTTTGGCCCTGTGCCACACTTAAGTATTCCTTTTGTAAATATCATTGCTTTTTGAAAAGGGTATCTGTGAAACGTGTTCATGTCTATAAGTCAGTATTGTAATTTGAAGCTGATTGTGTGTTATCTTACTGAATCATTTCTGATAAAAAAGATAATGATGCACTTTTCATTTTGAGAAGAAGAAAATGCAAATCATGAAAAAAGAAGACTGACCTTTTGATTTTAGGCAAAGGTGACTTTTATGGCAGAACATTTTTAGATTGGAAGGAAAAACAAAAAAAATATGATTACTTTTTTTTATCTGAATTCATATTTAGATATGTAATTTTTATTTAAATTTTTTTTTTTTTTAGTATATTATTAAAAATTCATTATTTTGAATAAATAATCTGAATTCATATTTAGATGTATTTTTTTTTTTTTTTTTTTTTTTTTCTCTCAGTATTTCTTAAAAAAAAATCATTTTGAATTATTCATTCATCTATATTCTATTCATTTAATCTAATGGTGAGGTTCCTCTTCTGGATATCTGGAGTGTGTGGATTACCCCTTCATTGCCATTACTAACAGGTCTACTCTGGCATGGGGTGGTGACTTTTATGGCAGAACATTTTAGATTGGAAGGAAAAACAAAAAATAACATTTTTTTTTATCTGAATTCATATTTAGATATGAAATTTCTTTTTTTTTTTTTCTTTTTTTTTTTTTCTCAATATTTTGTTAAAGATTCATTATTTTAAATTATTTGTTTATTTATATTCTATCTATTTAATGGAGGTGCGTGGTGTGAGTCATAGGAAATGGATATGGCAAGACAAGTTCAAATCCAGGACAAAACTGTTTGCATTTCACATAGTGCTAATACCCTTGGGAAAGGTATGAATCCAATTGCTCTCCCTTCAGCTATAGGTAAATAGTAATGCATACTAGGCTCTTTAGCCTTGGCTAGGTAACCAGTCTAAGAGAAGGAAAACTCTGAATTCAGACCTGTTAAACTTTGCCTAGGAAATTGACCTTGTGTTGCATCCTGCTCATGCACAGAGTTGGTGTGTGTGGTGTGTGTATATGTATATATATATATATATAAAGAATTTTAGTAATATATACATAATTGATACATCTATTTTTGATATATGAGAGATTCAAAAATTATCCACATTCTTGTTTTATGGAAGCTGAGCTCATCCTGAATGATTTGAAGCATGACTAATCTGCAGAGAAGAAGCTACCTCCCTCAAAGATAACTCATCGGTTCAATATTACCATCTCTCGAGCTTGCTAAATCTTCTCATGAGTGGTTGAGGTTGACAGGTGTCCTACTCTCTCTTTGTGTGTCAGTGCAATGTGAAATGCAAACAGTCACGTCCAGGATTTGAACTCTTGTCAATGGGTCCATTTCCTACAACTCTAACCATTCCACCACGTGCCTCCATGATATATCTGTATCTTCTGTAACTTGGCGAAAATAGCACATCATAGAAAGATTTTTAAGTGAGTTAGTGTACTGTTGGTTTGAACAACAGCAACTAGCTAAGCACAAGGTATCTGCTGCGTTTATGTTTTTTTTGTTTTGTTTTTTTTTTAAGCAGAAAATTTTGTTTCATTGTACAATTTGAAAACTGAGAATTTTACTCCTGTATTGTCAGAGTTCTCTTTAAGTGACACACAGACAGACAGACATGCTATCAGTCTTTATCTTCAATTTGAATATGCTGTCAAAGGCCTGCAGTTAGTTTGACATGTTCCATCATGCCTGGCAACTGATTCAACACTTATAATTGCTGTTTATCTTTCAATGAGATCACCATTGCCATTTTGAGAACGTGATAAAAAAAACGTCCTTATTTTGTTCTCTGTATTTTTATTTTCAGTAAAAGTTTTTTCATTACGTGAAGCTACAATTTCTACAAATTTCAAGATGCTATGACCATTACTATTTAATAAGTACAATTAAATTGTTATCTTTATTTTCACTAGTTCAGTATTTTACACACACACACACACACACACACACATATATATATATAGGTTAAATCTAACTTAACGGACCTAAATTATACCATAATATGTCACCTTGCCGAAAGAAAAAAAATACCAAAAATCAGGGAATTAACCGAATTTAATGAAATTTTAATATTTTTCACTGTTGATATATTAATGAATAAAAGATATAATGCACCAGTTATTTTATTTAAAGTTAACTTTAAACCATGTATCTTTGAGGCATAATACAGATTCTAAAAGATACGTGGTTCAAAGTTAACTGACCTGAAAAAATGTAAAAGTCATCTTTTTTTAAAGAAATTTCAAACACAAGAGTGATGTTAGTTTTGAAATGGAACTCTAAGAACATTTCAATTTTTCATATCTCTATCTCTCTATATATATATATATATATATATATACATATGATTTAATATTTGTAAAATAAACCTACAGTACTCAATATCTGGGATTGAGCCAGTACAAAGTCAAATATTGATTCTAAATCCTCTAACAATCAATACATCAATGTGAAATTGATAGTAATGCAAAAAAGTTTATGTAGATCATTTGGCATTAAACATTTTGAAGAGTGATTCTAAAAAAAAAAAAAAAAAAAAATTTCAACCAGCCTATAACATATACATAATATATATATACAGGGTGTCCCAGAAGTCATGTATTATCCAGGTTTTGAAAAACAACATCTTCAGTTATTTCAAAAACATATTCATAGATATTGATTGACACAATTAATTTTCTATCTCTCAATTTGAGCATTCATTATAATTATTCTCAATAACAGTGATTTGAAATCAACAAAGGTGTATTTTTGAAAACCAGGATGGTGTGTGACTTCTGGGACACCCTGTATATATATAAAGGTAGGGTAGCATACATTGTCAATGATGCTTGGTGACTGTCAGTTTCTTGTCTATGTGACCAACATACCAGGTCTGATGATTTCATAGGCAAGAAACTGACAGTCACCGATATTAAGCACTCTTTATTTATAAATATAACAAACTGTGTGTATAATATATATATATATATATATTATATATATATATTATGGCATGTTGTCTTGACGATAAGTGGCTAACACTTTGAAACAATCACACCTTAAATGTATAAATAAATAAATAAATAAATATAATGAGAAAGAAAGTCATTTTTTTTTCTTTTTCCTTCCAAAACTCTACTTATATAGTGTCTCTGTCTATATATGTGTGTGTGTGTGTGTGTGTGTGTCTCTCTCTCTCTCTCTCTTACATATATATATATATATATATGAGAGACAGATATTCATAGCTATATATATATACATATACATAGCACAGCTATGGATGAATAATAGGGCAGACTAGTATCTTTAACTTTGGTTAGGTTACCAGTTTAGGAGAATGAAAATGCTGATTTCAAACCTGTTAAACTCTGCTTAAGAAATTGACCTTGTGTCACATCCTACTCATGCAGGGGAAGCGGTAATATGTGTGTGCGTGTTGTTCTAACCACATGTTGTAATCAAAATATTTATTCTTAGCATTAGAGAAACACACATGGTACATGTGTTTTGCAAAGACTGATAAAACTGCTTTCAAATTAGGCACATTGGTGACATTTAAAGAACCATTTAATAAATCATTTATCATATAAGAACGCTTATTAATAGTTAATATATAGCCTCTTAACAACTTAGTCCCTTTGTAGTCATTCCCTGCTGACTGGTTTAGTGAAATTAGTATTATGTGATTGCCATGTGTATCCTAGTAATTTCAAGGTCATGTTCTTTATTAACTTAAGAATGCTTATTAATCTATACATAAATAAAGGGCAGTTGTGTTTATATGTATGTCCGGAGGAAACTTTGAAAATAAAACAATTAACGACAAAGTAACTATATATATAATATATATATATATATATATATATATATATATATACACATTAAATATCACCAGGGCCTGATTTTTGAACAAAAATAGAGATTTGATTTCTATTCATGAAGATAATTAAGAAATAAAATTTAAAGGATAACAGCATGGATTTTTTTTTCCATTTAATATTTTAGATAGTAGACATTAACTTTTATTTTCAGAGTAGCTGGATCAATGCATGGTCTTTTTTTTTTTTTTTTTTTTTTTTTTTTTTACATATGGATTTAAATGGGCATCCCACAAAGATTCAAATCGTGATTCAGTAATAATGTATCTGAATAAATAACTAACTTTTAAAAAATCCCCCTCTACCCAGGCGATGCCGGGTAGCCGCTGCTAGTAGTTAATATTATAGCCTCTGAACAACTTAGCCTCTTTGTAGTCATTCCCTGCTGACTGGTTTGGTGAAATTAGTATTACGTGATTGCCATGTGTATCCGAGTAATTTCAAGGACATGTTCTTTATGAACTTCTTAGTGTATTACCATATCGGTTTATTATCTTTAGCAAAATAAATAAACATGCACACCTGTATAGAATCTTTCCCTTGTGTGATTAGGTAGATAATACAGTGGTACCTTGACTTACGAGACGTTAAACTGCATCTGGTGGTTAGGTTCCAATTTTAGAGCTTTGGTGAGTGTGGAGTACCCCTTCATTGCCATTACTTCCAGGTCTAGAATGGTAGTACCTGTTAGGGTCCCATCTATGGGTTGAGGAGATAAAAAGATATGTTTAAAATAATGAATTAAATAAAAAAAAAAAAAAAGAAAATTGAATACCAACAAGAAGGAATAAAACATCTTCTGCATAAAATAACCCAAGGGTTGACATGCCTTTAAATCCAACCAACCGACCTTGACTTACGTGTTTGTTCTGCTTGTGATGCAACTTTCTCATATATCAAATTAATTTTCCCCATTGAAATAAAATGAAATGCCATTAATCTGTTCCAGCTTCACCTTCCTAAACATAATCTTTTTTTAATGTTTTTTTAAGTAAGAAAAATCGCACTCTGTTATATAAAAACATAATAAAAAAGAATGTAATGAATTATGTGCTGTAATGTTTTTATAAATATTTTTCTTTGGCGTAATAAAGTCTGAAACTTAAAAGTTTTTAATGAATTCATCAACATAAACGTATCTGAAGCTCGCTCGTACCTCAAATTTTAGCTCTGATTACAAAGCAAAAAATTGACCAAATTTTAATCAGCCTATATACATAATATATATATATATATATATATATATATATATATATAAGTTAGGTAGCATAGATAGTCAATGATGCTTGGTGACTGTCAGTTTCTCGCCTATATGACCAACATACCTGGTCTGATGATTTCATAGGCAAGAAACTGACAGTCACCGATATTGAGCACTATTTATAGATATAACAAACTGAATGGCACGTTATCTTGACGATAAGTGGCTAACACGCTGCTTTGAAACAATCGCACCTTAAATGTATTGTACACTATAATAAATAAGCCAGACAATGAGGGAGTCTATCCCCATTTCACTAGCACTAGACCAAGGAGATTATTTTTGGTGTCTGAGACGGAGCGCCACACCTACCATCAGCTCCTCACTTTACTGCACTGATCACTATGCTACTCATATGCTGAGTTGGGAAGCGCCAGCATCGAACCCGCAACCTTGTGGTTCCTAATCGGATGCTCTACCGACTGAGCTAAACTGGCCAAAAAGCCACAGTACCACTATATATATATATATATATATATGCTACAAAACTGATTTTGTTTTCCTGTCAGGGACAGCTCTGAGAAAATATAATACAGGTTAATTAGAGGTAGGAGATTTGTAGATAACCCTTTGACCCACTAAGTGAGAAGAAAAGTAGTCTATGATATGACCAGAATGAATATTGCATTAGATATTCCTGACTTGCTTTGGTAATTAAAGAAAACATGTTTGTTTTTGTTTTTTTTAAGATGGACAAGTAACAGTATAAATATTAGGTTAATTTTGGTTTTGTGGTAGTCTAATGGCTATATGCCTGTATATAATGCATATCTACATAGATAGTGAGACATACATATATACAATTGCATGTATACATATTTAAAATAACCTTGGGAAAGTATAAATCCAAGATATGGGTTCAAATCCTGGACAAGGCTGATTGTATTTCCCTTCATGCTAATGCCCTTGGGAAAGACATGAGTCTATTTGTTCTACATATATAGGTATGCATCCAACTATTCTCCCTCCAGCTATTGGTAAATAACAGGGCAGCTTGGGCTATTTAACCTTGGTATGGCAACCTGTCTAGGAGAAAGAAAACTCTGAATTCTAACCTGTTAAACTCCACTTAAAAATTGACCTTGTGTCGGATCCTGCTTGTGCGACAGGGTTCATAAATACATATATAGATATCTTATGGACGTGCGTGGTGTAATGGTTAGAGTCATAGGAAATGGACTCGTCGACCTGAGTTCAAATCCTGGACAAAGCTACAGTTTACATAGCGCTAATACCCTTGGGAAAGATATGAATCCAACTACTCTCCCTCCAGATATGGGTAAATAGTAGGGCAGACTGGGCTCTTGAACCTTGGTTAGGCAACTAGTCTAGGAGAAGGAAAACTCAGAATTCAAACCTGTTAAACTCTGCTTAAAAAGTTAACCTTTTTGTCACATCCTGCTCATGTGGAGGGGTTGGGAAATATATGTACAGATTTTTTTTGGGGGAGGGTGAATTGTTCTGAAGAACTTACTGGAACTCAAAATGATCTAATACCCTCACACGCACGCACACACACAGATCTTAAACTGGCACTGTGTGGTGCAAGCAAACTTAGGCAATTGGTAATGGTAGCTCCACCTAGCCATTTAAAAAAATTTTATATGGCTTATGAAATCTGCCTCATACCATTTCAATTTTCAAATCAAATTTTATATTGTATTGTATGTTTTAAGCCAGTGATCAGCATACTTCAGGCTGCTTGTTGCCTGTGGTGCTTTCTGAATGACCTACCTAAGACTTCAATTTTTTTTTATAGAAAAGATCTTTTTACCAAAGAGAAAAAAAGATCAACTTTTTTCTCTATTTCTGAGGCAGATGCTTACACATATGTTCTGCTGTTGTGAAAATGGTTGATATTGAAGTCAGTAAGTCTACTGTTGGTTTGAATAACAGCAGCTAACTAAGTACAACTTGAGCAGTGTCCAAGACAGTTGGTATATATAGAAATCAAGAATGATCCATTCATGAATTTGGGTGATTTCGGTCATTCCATTCCTTGAGTTCTGATTGGCTGCTTGACTTGAATGACAATGTGGAGTCTTATATATATCCTGTCATTCTGCAGTAGACTTTGTGACATTCAGGTTTGTATTTAAGTTACAATCGTTTGTTGCCTTGTCTTCCCAGTTCGACAGTAATTGGAACTTTAATTATTCTTCAGTTGAAATACCTTGAATTTTTTAATACTAGTGTTTCATGCCTTGATGATGGGCCAAGTCTCTTGTGGCTGCTTCAGGAAAAAAAGGTTACGTGGTTTATATAACGATATTGCTGTTTTTTACTTCTTTTTAAAAAAAATTCTGTTAATTCATTTTAGTTTTTTCATAGATGTGAAGGTGTACAGTCAGGGCTAGTGCATAGCTCCCCTGAATCTTCCAACTTGGGTGGGTGGGTGTAATAGCAGGTTTCATGTTATTTCTATGAGTACTACTTTATGAAAATGGACATATAGTATAGTGGGACCCACATCATAGATTTGGGGGTGAGGGCACAAGACCCTAGCACTGCCCCTGAGTGCAGCTCCGCCAATCTCCACAAGTACTGCACCTCTGCCCATAACTGAGTTTGAACCTTGTACTCTATCGCTAATGCTAGGCTCCAGATAAATCCATCTGTTCTACCTCCAGCTATGGGTATGCATCCAACTATGGGTAAATAACAGGGGTATGGTATAGCTGTTCAGAGATGCTGATAGGTAGGTCTTCTGTGTCCCTGATGCACAAAAATCTAAAAGGACATAAAATCGTATCCATGTGTCTCAGTGTTTTTCTTTTTTCTTCCCTCATCATTTCAAGCTAACTGTAAATACATTTCAATAGTTTGTTAGAAATGAATTACACAGGATAGATTACAA
>CM042154.1:65868386-65910238 GCA_023376005.1 Doryteuthis pealeii
TTCATAATAATTATTATACTATTATTATAAAACTCTGCTGGTATAATAATGTAAAACTAGCGGGACCTGTGGGTATACCACATTATGATAATTTAAATATCACATGGTTTGATATGTTTACTTAAGAGCTATTGCAAATAGTTCAATATGTTGAAAGTATAGTAATCTTGATTTAATTCTCTCTCACTCTTTTTTTAATCCCCTTTTCCTGTCTTCCCCCCCCTCTCTTTATTTCTTTCTTTCTTTTTCTTTTTCTTTCTGGATGATTTAGACGGTCTCATTTGGAGACCGTTTGGACAGGTTGAAATTGGATGAAAAAAATGATAGAAATAAGGATTTGGTGATTAAGTGACTCCAGATAATTCAGGTTTACATTTGTGCATTTCATCTTGGATGATTTGGATGGTCTCATTTTAAACCAGAGGGTGGTGCAAGATGATAATGGATGGAAGTTTTAGAAACAAGTGTATTAATGTATAGATATTTCCAAGGGCATTTCAATATATAAACATACATTCTGTCAGCATTTCTTTCTTTCTTTTTTTTTTTTTCTTCCTTATGCTTCTTACTTTTTTCTTCCTTCCTCTTCTTGCAATAAAAACTTTTACTAGTTCATTGGTACAGAATAACATTCACTTGAAACATTCTATTTCTAAATTCATCTATGTATTTTAGTTGATAACCCCTAAAAATTTCAGCTCTTATGTAGGCTCAAGCAATAATCTTGGCTCTTCTCTCAAATCAATCACCTGTCTTGGCTCCAATCTGTGCTTGGTCACCATTGTTGGCTCCAATCTGTAATCGAGTACCAGTGTTGGCTCCAATCTGGGATTGGTCACTAGTCTTGACTAGCACTAGTCTTGGATCTAATCTGAGCTTGGGAACCAATCTTGGCTTCAATTTGGCTCGGGCTCAATTTGGGCTCGGCACAAAATCTTGGGGGCTCTGGCACAAAATCTTGGCTTCAATTTGGGCTTGGGCACAAAATCTTGGCTTCAATTTGGGCTCGGCACAAAATCTTGGCTTCAATTTGGGCTCGGGCACAAAATCTTGGCTTCAATTTGGGCTCGGGCACAAAATCTTGGCTTCAATTTGGGCTCGGGCACAAAATCTTGGCACTTATATGGACTCTGACATCAATCTTGTCTTTTATCTAGGTTAGATCACCTTATCTGGACTTGATCACCAATCTCGGCTCTTATCTGCTCTTGAGCATGATCTTGATTGACACAATCTTTTTAAGACAAAAACAAAGAAAAACTTATCAATAAAATGTTGAACAGGGACCTGTTTATTTTATCATTACAAGAAACAAAATTATTTTCTAGTCATTTTCTTCTTTGTCCTTTTTAAAAAAAAATAGTGACTGCTACTAGAATATTTGTCTGACCTTTTTAAAAAATGCTATTGTTTCATGTTGGGAAGATTCAGGAAGCTTGAGATGGTAATGGCAAACAGGTGAGTTATCATCAATGGGGTAGCTTGTCCTCTGCAAATTAATCATAATTCTACCTATCAAATCATCCACGATAAGCTTGGTTTCCATAAAAAAACAAGAATTCAGATAATTTTTCAATCTCCCTCGTATTTTTCCTTTTTAGAATTATCCCTAACATTGTCCTTTCCTGTATCTCTGAGCTTGTTTTCTACTGATTTTCAAACTTTTTAAAAAGAGAAGTGTGCATTTTTCAGTCTCCTGTTAAAAGTTCCATATTATGTAATTGTCGGCCATCTTGTATTGTTACTCATAAGTGAACATTGGACTTTTTCTTTATAAATAAAAGATAAAATAGAGAAAAAGAAATTCCCTAAACAAATAATTTGAATATTTAATTGGGCTAATTTTAGTTTGTCATTGCCACTTTATGTAGGCAGGAAGTAAGCCCTCTTAACCTCACTGAACTGAAAACCCTATACCATAACCTTAAATTTTGAATACATGTACTCAATCAGGTTCAGTAACACAAATAGTTTTATAGTGTTAAAATTAAATGTTATAATAATTGTATAGATTTTTAAAAAAAATATTATTATGGGATTATTAAATTTTAGACGAGCTAATTTCTTTTATTCTTTATTCTAACAAGTTTATATGATTTTTTTGTGAATAATTTTCTCATGACACTCTATACGTTAGATAACTTTAAATATATATAAAAATAAAACAAACTATATCTAAATCAATACTATC
This sequence comes from Doryteuthis pealeii, assembly GCA_023376005.1. NCBI lineage: Eukaryota > Metazoa > Mollusca > Cephalopoda > Myopsida > Loliginidae > Doryteuthis > Doryteuthis pealeii. The sequence goes on from CM042154.1 coordinate 65,870,578, forward strand.
AGACATGTATTTATTAAAACTTCTTTAAAAAACAACAGTAGAACAGGAAATGTTGTGTTCCCCGTTCTGAGCATATATATATATATATATGTGGGCCGGGTTAGCTCAGTTGGTAGAGCGTTCGGCTAGAAACCACAAGGTTCCTAGTTCAATACCAGTTCTCGCCAACTCAGTGTATGAATAGCACAGGGATCTGTGCGGTAAAGTAAGGAGCTGATGGTAGGTGTGGCGCTCCACCCCAGGCGCCAAAACAATCTCCTTGGTCTAGTGCTATTGAAAAGGGGATAGACTCCCTCGCTGTCTGGCTGATACTAACTTTAGGCCGCCCTGACGACTTTACTTTACTTTTATATATATATATATATATATATATATATATATATATATCAATATCAACATTGTCCTTTATTTTAATGTAGTACTGACATTGACTATAAATTAAATACTCATTGATAATCTTCCATAATTCCTGAAATGACTGTGACGTAAGCAGTGACGTAGTTTTCTTTATAGACAAAAAGTGATCGAATCTCATTATATATAGATATTGATTAAGTTATATCTATTTATAAAGGAAAATCAGTCTCTATTTGTCTATAACCAAAACTATGTTACTGCTTACGTCACAAAACCCGAAATCGTCACTATATTCAAAATCAATATTAATAAAAAAGCTGTTCCTTATAATTCAAAATTTATATCCTTTCCTTTCCATTGAAATAATAACAATTTAATTAAATAAAATATGAAATTAATTAAAAAGTGGTATTATTACTTTTAATGGGAAAAAATATTTGTGAAATTTGTAATCAATTTTAAAATTATTTTTTTACTCTCGTCCTTTTTTCAGTAACAAGAAGTTAACTAAAAAGTTGCAGATGAATAAATACCTACAATTTTGTATGAAATTTATGTGTAAAATATTCAAAATGATTATTTAAGTAATAATAGATAGATGTACGCAACATTTTATTTGAGGGGGACAGAACTAAGTTTCCATTTCAAATTGTTTTATTTTTTTTACTCTTTTAATACATTTTATGATTTTATTTACATATGATACAAACCCTCTAACATTGAATTTTTAACTCCCAGCCCCTCAGGAAATATCTTTCAAAAATTAATTTTTACACAGCCCGGAGGGGGTTTTCTTGCTATTTTGCCTAATTAAAAGATTTTAATTTTTGGTCTGATTAACCTGAATTAAGGGAAAAAAAATTATTTGTTTTTGGTCACTTGTGTACAAAGTGTAACCAAAAATAATTTTTCATATTTTTTTATTAAATTTTATTGCTTTACCTATGACTTAATTTGTCCCATAGTCCCATAATAGGGGCCCAGGTTAGCTCAGTCGGTAGAGCGTTCGGCTAGAAACCACAAGGTTCCTAGTTCGATAACGGTCCTCGCCAACTCAGCGTATGAGTAACACAGGGATTTGTACGGTAAAGTAAGGAGCTGATGGTAGGTGTGGTGCTCCACCTCAGACGCAAAAAACAATCTCCTTGGTCTAGCGCTATTGAAAAGGGGATAGACTCCCTCGTTGATTGGCTGATACTGACTTTAGGCCGGCCCAACGACTTTACTTTTTACTTACTTAATTTGTCCCAAGTTAAACTCATGGTAAGGGTAACCCAAAGCAATTTTAATCTGGACTAAATCAAATTTTGTCCCCTTTAAAATTTTGGAACTTTATAAAAATCAAATTTATTGCTTTAGCTACAATTTAATGAAATTTTATTTCTTTCAAAATTTTGAAAATGTTTCTTGAAAGAAATCAAATATTTTTTTATTCTTTAGAAAAAATATCTGATTTCTTTCAAAAAACATTTTCAAAATTTTGAAGGAGATAAAATTTCAACTAAAAGAAATTTTCTTTTTCTAAATTTTTAAACTTTTTAGCTATAGTAATAATTTGTTTTTTTTTTTTTTTTTTTTTTTTCAAAAAATTTTGAAAGATATAGAATTTCATTAATTTGATTGAAACATTCACTTTAACATTTTAACACTTAAAAAAAAATGTATTGCTTTTGCTAAAATTTTAAAAAAGATAAAGTAAAGTCGTCGTATCAGCCAATCAGCGAGAGAGTCTATCCCCTTTTCATTAGCACTAGACCAAGGAGATTATCTTAGCGTCTGAGGTGGAGCAGCACACCTACCATCATCTCCTTACTTTTGAAGGGCCAGGTTAGCTCAGTCGGTGGAGCGTTCGGCTAGAAACCACAAGGTTCCAAGTTCGATACCGGTCCTCACCGACTCGGCGTATGAGTAGCGCAGGGATCTGTGTGGTAAAGTAAGAAAAAGATAAAATCATATTAAATTTAATGAAATTTTATCTTTTTCAAAATTTTGAAACTTAAAAAGATCCTATTGTTGGTATCAGCCAGAGAGTCTATCCTCTTTTCACTAGCACTAGACCAGGGAGTTTTTTTTTTCTGAGCTGGAGCGCCACACCTACCGTCACCTCCCCACTTTAACGCACAGATCGATTACCCAATCTGTGCCACTCGAGTGCTGAGTTTGTAAGGACTGGTGTCAAATCCAGAACCTTGCTATTCTTTGGCAGATGCTCTACTAACTGAGCTAAATGGGCCCTTAGTAGTCTCCCTTATTCATTTACAAGTGTTTAAAGGGTGACCATGCTGGTTACCAGGTTATTCTAATATTTGTATAAGGAAATCCAATTTGCAAAACAAATACACCTTTATACATATATATATATATATATATATATATATATATATATATATATTATGACTAGAGACAAAGTGTTTTGTATGGAGAAGAATATAAAATGATTTTCATGGGTCAAGCTGAATAGAAGTAAGGATCAGCTGAACACACTAGTCACCTGTATGATCAGTTGAGTAAATATTTATCTTTCTTGTTTATTATAGAGAACAAGGGAAAATGTTGAAAATCTAGGACACTTCTATGACCCCTACTCACATTAACCCTATCCCTGCCCTTAAAACTAGAATTATAAGGGCTTAAAGATGTTCCCTTAATGCTGTTATCTAGAACATTTTTGCTAATTTTCTGTGATTACATTCTTAGTCTTAATAAAAAATAAAAATTAAATTAAAGAAAGTCTATTTTATTAGCACTAGCAAATATATGCACCCTCCGGGTGCAAGTATTTAAGTTTTAATGTAATGAAATATCGTATTAAATTAGAAAGTCTAATAAGAAGACAGATAAAAAGATATGTAACAGAGCGGGGGTATAATAGAAAAATAGAAATGAAACTTACTCTTCCATCACTCCCGTCTTTCATTGCTGAATTTTACTTATTTAACTATTTAGTTAAATTAGGAAATAAAGAATAAAATGACCGTTATTTTTTCTTGTTAATGGATTTCATTTAAGATTCATTGAAGAGATTTTTGCTTATATTCATTAAAATAAAACCAAACAATTAGAAATCAATAATACTAAGCACATATTTAATAAAATCACATTTTTGATATCAATATGCAAATTAGCCTTCCCATTCACACTGTAAACCGCTATTTTTTGTATATATAAATACAATTGCATGTTATTTGTATGTAGATATGGACAACACTAATAAAAAGGTGAAGCAATTTTATTAATAATTGAGGTTTAAATATAAATAAAATCATGGAGAATGTGATGTAAATAACGAAGGGAATTGTGACTTGAGTAGTAATATAGTTTCGGTTACAGACAGAAAAACACACAATCTCCATTATAATAAGATTATTACATTGGATAATAATGGTGCAATCCCCCCTACAGTTAAATAGCTAAAAAAATCAAAACTTATTTTTTACACTGTTGAATTATTTTATCAAGATTGAGTGATTTTAATGGCATGTCAAGCCACCTTGAGTTACTTTATACCTAGTGGTTATGGAATCACATTCATTGTACATTCATATTTACATTTTTGTGTACTTATTTTTTTTTTTTTTGTACACTGTCCTATTAAATACAAATAATTTTTAAACAGATCTATATGGGGGTATTCCATACTCATCCAATCTCCTAAACTGGAGCTTCATCAAATACTGTTTTGGGTCATATCCAGAACATGCCCCCTTTTTTTGGGGGGGTGCAGTTCATAACCTTCTGCAAGGGTGGTATATTTTAAGCCCCCATCAACAGGACTCTACTTAAGATCTTGAAATCTTTTACAAATTTTCAAGAGATTTACAGTGAAACATATACTGTTAGAGTGTGTAGACTTTGATCTAGTGCGAACAAAAACTTTTCACTAAAATAAGATCCAGAATTTTACATTTCCTAAAAGAAGTGGGATTGTACTCAAGAATATGAGTAATTGAACAATAGTTCAAATATATATATTTATGCATGTTGAATTTTTAAAAAAGACACATCTCCTGTTTAACAATTTTATTTGTGATCTTTTCAAGTTTTCTGGCCAACTTTTAAATATTTAGGTGGAATTCGTGGATTAGTCCACCAAACTTGAAAAGATCACAAATAAAATTGTTAAACAGGAGATGTGTCTTTTGTTTAATTCAACATGCATAAATGAAAAAATGCTGCCTAAATACACATATATATATATATATATATAATGTGTATGTTTGTATTTGGGCAGAATTCTTTCATTTATACATATAGAAATAAACAAAGCAGATGTCTCCTGTTTAACGAGTTTATTAACAATCTTTTCAAGTTTTCTAGCCAACTTATTTATCTTTGAATTTATTTTTTCCCAAGTACTTTTGGCACTTCGAAGTGCCATCTACAGGGATGATGTGTTTGTTTTCCAGGTTTTTCAAGTTAGTAGTAGTGGGAGTAAGTAGGAGGGGAACTCGTAGAAATTATATTAAGGGGGCTGGAAGGAGGAGAATTGGTACGAAAAAGGCTATAGGCATTTTAAAATGTGACTACTGTATTCGAAATTAATCTTATCTAAGGATGGTTTGTATTGTTTGATGTATAGATTAATATAATTTATACAGATCAAGGACAGTAACTCTTTATTTCATTAGGTCTGGACCTAACACAAACAAACAAAATCAATGTGTGAATGAAATCAAAATGGCAATTCTGAAATGTGTTATGTGTTATTGACTGTCAGTAATCCACTGCTGTTCTCATGGAAAATTTTTAGATAACTGTCTATTATCGATTCATTTTGGCTGTTAGCATAAATTATATCAATCCTAAATTCTTCAGTTTCTTAACACAAAATTTTAACCACTTTTGAAACAGCTGTTGTTTTTCTTGCTTTAAAATAAGATTATCAAAAATCTAAAGTGTTTGTTAATGATAAGGAGCTATGTGCATGAGTGTATGGTAGCATGTGGTGTAATGGTTAGAGTCATAGGAAATGGACTGTATTTTTATTTATTTAACTTTCAACACATCTTATTATCTTTAGGTATTGGTCAAATTGTTATATTAAGGATTTTCAAAACTAGTTGACTTAATTTTCAATAGGCCTCCAGTTCTGGCTCTCAGTTACACCACAAAGAGGCCTGGAGTATAGTACGCTATGATGTGGTCTAAGACTTTTGGTTGGTTGTGTAGATAATAAAAAAGAGAAAATTGAAATCACTTTCAACATTAAGTTATTGATCATAAAATAACCAGCCCTTAAAGTGAATATGAATCCTTTATATTCTTGCAATTTTCTCAAGGTTATTGTTTCAAAGTTCCAATTGGTTAAGAGGATAAGTGACCAATCAACAAAAATGATTCCATTGGTATTTAGGTATTATTTGGTTGGATGCGTGTGGTGTAATGGTTAGAGTCGTAGGAAATGGACTCTACCCAAGTTCAAATCCTGGACGAAGCTACAGTTCACATAGCGCTAATACCCTTGGGAAAGGTATGAATCCAACTACTCTCCTTCCAGCTGTGGGTAAATAGTAGGGCTGACTGAACTCTTTAACCATGGTTAGGCAACCAGTCTAGGAGAAGGAAAACTCTGAATTCAAACCTGTTAAACTCCACTTAAAAAATTGACCTTGTGTCACATCCTGTTTATGTGGAGGGGTTGGTAAATATATATATATATATATTATGGAGGTGTATGATGTAATGGTTAAAGTTGTAGGAAATGGATTCGTCAATCTGAATTCAAATCCTGGACGTGGCTATTTGTATTTCACATAGCGCTTGGGAAACGTATGAATCCATATATTCTCCCTCCAGCTATAAGTAAATAGTAGGACAGATTGAGCTCTTTAACGTTGGTTTGTAAACCAGTCTAGGAGAAGGAAAACTCTGACTTCAAGCCTGTTAAACTCCGCTTGGGGTGGTTATTACTAGAAAGGCTCAGTTCTAAATTCGGGATCTATTTCACTAATTTTCTTTTGTATGCTGCCACTTTTTCAGGTGGTGGGGATGAGCAAAAAGATACATTCAGAATATATCTTATCAACTCTGCGTAGAAGGTGCTGCACTCCCTACCATTTGTAGTGTATATATTTACCCAACTCCTTCACCACTGGTAGTATACCGCCCTGTTGGGTGGGGCAGTAGAATACACTGACTGCACCTCCGCTGAGGGGTAAAATCACAACAATGGGGCCACCTGTTGAACGTGGGTGGCAACCTGTGATGCTCATGGATATATTCTTGGTAGTTGAGCAGTCCATGACATGTAAACTCTCCACTTTGGCTCTTACATAGGCTAGATGGACAGTCGTAGAAGGCCCTCTCCGATCAGTCAGCTGGTTATGTCAAGCCCTAGCACCTACATGATTGTCACAACTCCTTTGCCCTTATGACAAACTTTTTATCATATATGTGCTAGAAGGTGGTGGCTGAGGGTCTTGAGTGTCCTGGGTATGAGGTTAAACTGCATTTAATGGTGAAGTTCCAATTTTGGAGCTCTGGGGAGTGTGGAGTACCCCTTCATCACAATTACTCCCAGGTCCACTCTGTAAATAGTAGAGCAGACTGGGCTCTTTAAACTTGGCTAGGTAACCAGTATAGGAGAAGGAAAACTCTAAATTCAAAGCTGTTAAACTCCACTTAATAAATTGACCTTGTGTCACATCCTGCTCATTGGAGGGTTGGTAAAATATGTAATATTATTGAAAGTATTTTATCATTTGCTTGAATCATTATGTTTATATTGGTTTGGTGGTTGGTTTTGAAGGCTATCACAATGCAAGTGTATTGCATTGTGATAGCCTTCAAAACCAACCACCAAACCCATATATATATATATATATATATATATGAGATATAGACTGAGATTTGTTTTTCATGTTTATCTGCTTGAGTGTCTCTCTGATGTCTTTTATGTAAGTAATAGACACAGCCTGTGTTAAACTTTAACAATGGCCGCCTTCAGATGTGTATATGACTTGTATTTGAGAATGTCCCAGATGTTGTCTTAATCTATCTCTTATCACCACTCTTATGACGATGGACTCTCCTCTATAACAGCCATTATGTCAGGTAGTATAACTCTCTACCCTTTTGTGATTTAAATATTATTTTGTGATTTAAATATTAATAACTAGTGAAAAAAGTTTTCTTATATATTACTTCCTTATAATTTGTCATGGTAAGAAGTTTAAGAAAAGATTTTTTTATTTTTTTTTTATAGATTTCTTTGGTTTGAATATGTGTTCAATATATATAATATATATATATATAGTAGGATTGATTTTTTTTTTTTTTTTTTTTTTTTTTGTTCCTTAAGCAGCTGTGAATTTTCTGTATCAAAGTTTATATCTCATATGAAGATTTGTTAGAAAAAGAGCTGCTAAGATTTCTTTGAATTATCTTATAAGAATATTATTCACCTGCTTTAAATGATGAGCATAGAAATATTTTATATAACTTTGTGCATAGATATTTTTTTTCTTATTCACTTATTTCTATAACATTCTGTATTATCTTTGACACACACACACACACACACACACACACACACATATATATAGTCATCCATAGACACGTATTTTGACTAATCAAGTCTCTTCAGTGTGGCTAGACATTTGTGAGCTACCTACAGCCGAGATAGAAACCAGATCGATTCTCGCCCTGTTGGCTGGGGGCGTTAGAATGCACTGACTGCACCTCTGCAAAGGGGTAAAACTCCCCCAATGGGGCCACCTGTTGGCCGTGGTGGCGACCCGTGATGCTTAACGATAGAACCCAGGTGGATGAGCAGTTCATGACTTGCAATACTTCACTTTGGCCCTATCTTGGACTAGACGGGCGATCGGAGAGGCCCTCTCCGATCAATCAGCTGGTCATGTCAAGCCCTAGCACCTATATGATTTTCCCAACCCTATTGCCCTTATGCAAGCCCCAACCTCTTTTTATCATATGGGTGGTAGAAGGCAGTGGCTGAAGGTCTACATGTCCTGGGAATGATGTTAAACTCTATCTGATGGTAAGGTTCCAGTTTTGGAGGTTTGGGGAATGTGGAGCACCCCTTCATCACCATTGCTCCCTGGTCCACTGACCCGGAGTGGTAGTACCTGTTAGGGTCCCATCTATGGGTTGAATAGAAAAATGTATTTATAAAAAAATTGTATTATCCATTAAGAATTGATTTATTTCAAAACTTTATCGGCATTAAATGACCCACTGAGGTTGATATGCCGTAAAACCAAACCAAACCGGATCGATTCAGCTGCAGTCGGACAGCTTACCGCTCGGCTATCATCACCCACAAATGCGAAAGGGATTTTAACTGTTTTAATACACACATCTGTATGTATGTAAAGGATGCCATAGAGCAGCTCCATCCCTTTTATAGGAGAGCGTTGCATTTACGCTTTAGTTGGTGGTTGTCAGTGAAATCCCCTCCAAAGTACTCAACTCCAGGGATATATATATATATATATATAATGAGGGTGAGTCAAAAAGTAATGCCATTTTGTTTAAGACAGGTATAATTACCAACATAGAAACAGGTATCATACATCAAAATGTAGCTGGTCCTCTGTGGATCACATCCCTACTTTACCACATAATCACCGTTTCTCTCAATAGCAATGTTCCATCTTCAAAAAATAATGCCATTTTGTTTAGGACAGGTATAATTACCAACACAGAAACATGTATCATGCATCAAAAGGAAGCTGGTCCTCTGAGTATTACATTTCTCTTAATAGCACCTTTGAATAAGAGTATGTATCCCTGCTCCGTAAAATTCTGTTGACTGTTCTTTGAGCCACTTCTTCACTACAGATTTCACTTTCTTGTCACTGGGATAATTTTTGCCTCTCAAACCCTCTTTCATGGAGCTGAAGAAAGGCAAACATTATTCCAGTGATGAGGAAGTGAAATCTGTAGTGAAGAAGTGGCTCGTACCAATCCCTCTGCACGGGCAGGATGTGACACAAGGTTAATTTCTTAAGCGGAGGTTTGAATTCAGTTTTCCCTCTTCTAGACTGGTTACCTAGCCAAGTTTAAAGAGCCCAGTCTGCTCTACTATTTACCTATAGCTTAATGGAGAGTAGTTGGATGCATACCTTTCCCAAGAGTATTAGCACTATGTGAAATGTAAATAGCCTCGTCCAGGATTTGAACTCAGGTCAACAGGTCTATTTTCTATGGTAATAACCATTATACAACATGCTTCCACTTATATTTATAAATATAACTCGTAAATCTATTTTATTTGTCTAAATTTTTCAGATGAGGCTTGATATGTATTATTTTGATTTTTCAGACTGTTGTCCTCATCTTTATCGCAATATATAAAAGCTCAGCATTTTGACCTTTGTACTCTCCAGCCTTCTTCAGGCGTACCTTTGTCTGTCCAAGCATAGCAATGATTTAACCTGGGAAATCATTTTCCATAGATTGCTCAACAGTCAAACTATTCAAAATGATTTCCCAAGTTGAATCATTGTTATGCTCAGACACACAAGGGACACCTGAAGAAGGCTGGAGGGTACAACTGCTGAAACGTTGTTTTTATATATCATGATAAAGCCTGAAAAATCAAAATGAAATTTATTTTACTTTAAGAATATGATTTTGCATTTACTTCCTAATTATAAACATAAAGCATCTCATCATGGTGTAATGGTTAATAAGCTAGTCTCACAGACCCATTATTACTGAATAGCGAGTTCAATCCTCACTCTATGCTTGTGACCTTATATCACATCTGAACAGGTTGGGTAAATCCCTACTTATAGACATAGAGGCACATGGGGTAATGGTTATCATTGTAGGAAATAGACTTGGCCACCTGAAGCCAAGGGTGGTTCCCCTTTGTTTATGTTGGAGTTATAGAAAATAACCAAGTTGGGAATCCAAAATTTCAGCATTGTGGATCCGGATTTGGCCAGGAGTTTTTTTTTTTTAAATTTGCTCATGGAGTCTGCCTGATTCCAAAATTGTATGATATGTTGGGCTACAACCTCTAAGAGTAAAGTTGGAAAAATGTGACACTGGCACACTAAAGTTTGCATTTATTATTATAGATAGAAGGTTCTATTAATACAGAAATATGAACAGGTTAAGAGTTTTAAACAAAGAAAAAATAATTCATAGTTTTTGAGAGACTCTTTGTACACAATATTTGAAGAATTGTGGTTTTTCTATTATCACTACAAACTCTTATATTTCATGCCTTATGATTTTGGCTGATGCTAATGAAAAATGGTTGCCAAAAAACTTTTTATAAGATCCTCAAAATAAGTGCTGTTCACCTTACCTAATTGCAATTATGTATAACTTCTAAAAAACTTGCAACCAGTTGCTGTTTTACCTGTATGTAAACTAATCTATATACGCAACTTTTTTTCTTTTTTTTTTTTTTTTAAAATTGGTATCTAGGTTAAGAGGAGGATATTGATGGCTATTTGATATACAAACAAAACAGACAGTGTCTGGAAAGGTTATTCACTGAAGAATGTTATTTTCAATAAGATCTTTTTAGAACAGATGCAGGTTGGTATCTGTTTTTAGAAAGAGTGTTGTCATTGTTATTATTCTTGAATGGGGTTTTGTTTCTCTATCAGTTTCACACTTATATCACTGATTTTGAATGAATGAATGAATGAATTCATTTGGGTAATTTTCACCTTTAGTTGGCTAAATTCCTAGCAAATAAGGCAATTAGGGTAACCTCCCTTGACTTTCACTTTGAAACAAGCCAGTAACCATTTTGAAAGTCTTAGAAACTTTTTCAAAAACAATACAACTGCATGCTTTAACACAAAAATATAATAAAATGTGTTCTTAATAACAATTAAGTTCATTTCAGATAATGCGCACGCACAATTTTATGCTAGGAATTTTAACAACTAAAGATGAACATTACCTTCATTTTTCCACTAGGGAGAGTCAAAAGCTTTTCAGTATTTTGTATCTATGTTTATACAATCAATCTGCAAGAAGATGCATCTTGATTTAATATTCCCACAATGTGATGGAAAACTAACAAAAGGCTGGTGGTATTGTAAAATACTGCTAGTGCACTCTGGGCTAGTGAAAGGTTGCTTTGGTGCTGCAACCATATTCTGACCCTCGAGTCATCATCTGATCTGTATATTTTAGGTAATCAATCAATGTCTATCAGCAAGAAGATGCATCTTGATTTAATATTCCCACAATGTGATGGAAAACTAACAAAGGCTGGTGGTATTGTAAAATACTGCTAGTGCACTCTGGGCTAGTGATAAGGTTGCTTTGGTGCTGCAACCATATTCTGACCCTCGAGTCATCATCTGATCTGTATATTTAGGTAATCAATCAATGTCTATCAGCAAGAAGATGCATCTTGATTTAATATTCCCACAATGTGATGGAAAACTAACAAAGGCTGGTGGTATTGTAAAATACTGCTAGTGCACTCTGGGCTAGTGATAAGGTTGCTTTGGTGCTGCAACCATATTCTGACCCTCGAGTCATCATCTGATCTGTATATTTAGGTAATCAATCAATGTCTATCAGCAAGAAGATGCATCTTGATTTAATATTCCCACAATGTGATGGAAAACTAACAAAGGCTGGTGGTATTGTAAAATACTGCTAGTGCACTCTGGGCTAGTGATAAGGTTGCTTTGGTGCTGCAACCATATTCTGACCCTCGAGTCATCATCTGATCTGTATATTTAGGTAATCAATCAATGTCTATCAGCAAGAAGATGCATCTTGATTTAATATTCCCACAATGTGATGGAAAACTAACAAAGGCTGGTGGTATTGTAAATACTGCTAGTGCACTCTGGGCTAGTGATAAGGTTGCTTTGGTGCTGCAACCATATTCTGACCCTCGAGTCATCATCTGATCTGTATATTTAGGTAATCAATCAATGTCTATCAGCACATCTTGATTTAATATTCCCACAATGTGATGAAAACTAACAAAGGCTGGTGGTATTGTAAAATACTGCTAGTGCACTCTGGGCTAGTGATAAGGTTGCTTTGGTGCTGCAACCATATTCTGACCCTCGAGTCATCATCTGATCTGTATATTTAGGTAATCAATCAATGTCTATCAGCAAGAAGATGCATCTTGATTTAATATTCCACAATGTGATGGAAAACTAACAAAGGCTGGTGGTATTGTAAAATACTGCTAGTGCACTCTGGGCTAGTGATAAGGTTGCTTTGGTGCTGCAACCATTCTGACCCTCGAGTCATCATCTGATCTGTATATTTAGGTAATCAATCAATGTCTATCAGCAAGAAGATGCATCTTGATTTATATTCCACAATGTGATGGAAAACTAACAAAGGCTGGTGGTATTGTAAAATGCTGCTGGTGCACTCTGGGCTAGTGATAAGGTTGCTTTGGTGCTGCAACCATATTCTGACCCTCGAGTCATCATCTGATCTGTATATTTAGGTAACCAATCAATGTCTATCAGCAAGAGGATGCATCTTGATTTAATATTCCCAAAAAGTCTGGTGGTATTACAAAATACTGCTTATGTGCTCTGGGCTTGTGATAAGGATGTTTTGGTATCAAAACCATACCCCCCTCCAATCAATCAGCTGGTCACGTCAAGCCCTAACACCTATATGATTTTCCTAACCCTATTGCCCTTGTGGCAATCCACACAACCCTTATCATATATATGCTAGAAGGCAGTGGCTGAGGGTCTTAGCATTCTTGGTACAACATTAAACTGCATCTAATGGTGAAGTTTCAATTTTGGAGCTCTGGGGAGTGGAGTACCCCTCCGTTATGGTTACTCCCAGGTTCACTGATCAAGAGTGGTAGTACCTGTTAGGGTCCTATCTATGGGTTAAATAGAAAAAATGAGTTTTGAAAAAAAGTAATTTGAATACCCATCAAGCATGAAGAGAACAAAATGTCTTCGGCATAAAATAACCCAACAAGGGTTGACATGCTGTAAAATCCAACAAATCAAACCAAAACCATATTCTGACCTTAGAGTCAACATCTGATGAAGGTTTTGTTGGCCACGCTGCAAAAACCTCTATGATCAGGCAAGGTCACATAGACTTAAATTCATGGGCTTTTAAACCTTGCTTTGGCAACCAATCTAGGAGAATTTCGAATCCTAGATGAGGCTGTTTGCATTTCACATGGTGCTAATGCTATTGACAAAGGTATGAATCCAACTATTTTGCCTCTGGCTATGAGTAAATAGTAGGGCAGACTGGGCTCTTTAACCTTGCTTGAGCAACCAATTTAGAAGAAAAACTGAATTAAAACCATTCATTTATTTTAAAAAAATAAGATCAGCATTACATAACCCACCGACTTGATATACCATTAAATCAAACCAAACCTTCTTTTCAAAAAATTACAATAGGGAAAGGTATGAATCTAACTATTCTCTCTCCAGTAGGGTACACTGGGCTCTTTGACCTTGCTTAGACAACCAAATTATGAGAAGAAAAACTCTGAATTCAAACCATTCATATATTTAAAAAAAAAAAAAAAGAAAAGAAGATAGGCATTAAATAACCCACAGGATTGATATGCCGTTAACCAAACCAAAACAAAACAAACCTTTTTTCAAAAAATTTACCATTGGTAAAAAAAAAAAGTATGAATCCAACTATTCTCTTTCCAGCTATGAGTAAATAGTAGGGCAGACTGGGCTTTTTAACCTTGCTTAGGCAACCAATTTATGAGAAGAAAAACTCTGAATTCAAACCATTCACATATTTAAAAAAAGAAAAGAAAAAGTATTGGCATCAAATAACCCATAGGGTTGATATGCCATTAAAACCAAACCAAACCAAACCTTCTTTTCAAAAACTTTCCTTGCTTTATTTGGACTCCCTCTTTTTACCACTTGCTTGACTCAAATGCCAATACTCACCTGTTCTCTCCCTCCTTCTACTCAGACCTCTGCTTGTGCTCTACCTACCTGTCAGATCAAATCCATATCCAAACCCCCCATCATAACACAGATGTAGCTCTTCAGCTGCATCTAGCATGCTGGCCTCGCTCCTCTATAATATTTACCGAAGACTTCTTGTACCAAATTCATTCCAGAGTCTCTTAATGTCCATCTACTTAGTGTCCATCCACCAATCTCGGCTGGACAATGGATACGTTGAAAGTGTCAAAGATCTTCTTGGTAACGTACATCTTTCTAATTGTGATTCTATACTATTAGTGAACCTGAGGCTGTTATGAACGTGCTTGTGTGTCATTGGTGAAGGTTTGATGCCAAGCTTGCTGTTGAAGCTGTTGTTCATAACGAGGTTCGCGTGAGCGTGTGTGTTTTTGGTTCGGCTTGCTGCTGAAAATGAGTGGTTTGGTATTTAGGAAACAATCGTTGCCTTTTTTTATTTTTTGTTTTTGTTTCATCTTTTGTTGTTATTTTTTCTCATCTACCAAAATATCACAACCACGATCATGCATTGTTTATATATATATATATATATATATATATATACAATCAGTTTCCTACTTCTATCGCCAAAGTTCTTTTAACTTGTCAGATAATTGAATTAGGCTACTCTGCCGGTCCTGGTCAAGTAGACAACCCTGCTTTTTGGCTTATTATGCCGGCACTCGTAAAATAAACAAACCTTCTTTTATGCTTATCTTACTGTCGCTGTAAATATTTTTTATTATGAATGCAAGTAATATCAAAAATATTTTTTGAAGGATACAAAAATTATTTTAAATGAAAAATATAGATCTCTATTAATAATGGAGATTTGCTTCTGATTTTTGTCTGTAACAAAAACTACGTCACTGCTTACGTCACATTACTCAAAATCATCATAACAGAATAAATACACTCAAAATTTGAACATGCAACGTTAGACAGTCCTCATTGTTTTTTAAAACAAGTTTTAATAAATACATGACTGGTATTATATATCTATACATAGTTTTTTTATTTTAATACATATTTAAAGTTTACATTTCAAATTGTTTTATTTTTTAATCCTTTAATGAATTTGATGATTTTACTTACTTAGGGTACAAACTCACTGACATTGAATTTTTAACTCCCACCCCTCAGGCAATATGTTTCAAAAATTTATTTTTACATCGCCTGGAGGCGTTTTTTATATTGTACTAGTACTGTTAATGATTCTATATGTGCTTGTAAAATAGACAAAACTACTGTTATGCTTATTTTACTATCGCTGTAAATATTTTTTTAATTATGAATTTAAGAAATAAATTAAAAAATAAATAAATAAAAGGAAATAACAAAGGGGGTAATTCCTTGTCAAATCATCCAGGCCATGTCACCCACTCCCTTCAATTTTTCTGAAATCAAACTCAATTTTTAGTAGTAATGGATCTGCGAGACTAGCTTGCTAACCATTACACCACACAGACCGTTTGCAACAGGTAGAATGTAACACAAGGTTGCAACTATGCCATCCAGCGAGAATCGAACTTGCTATTCATAAATAATGATCTGCAAGACTAGCTTGCTAACTGTTACTCCACAATGGACACTCTTTACCCAAACCATTTGCCATTGATAGTGATGTGACACAACTGCTGCTGGCTGCAAGTATGGGGCATCTAGTGAAGATCAAACTCAATTTTCAGTAGTAATGGATCTGCGAGACTAGCTTGCTAACCATTACACCACACCATACTGGGATGCCTAGATTTCCAGTACTAGTATCTGGCCTAACTCAATACACCCCCATCAGATTTTTGTCCGTATGTTATCATAACACTGTAAAAATGGAAGACTGAGTTGTTTGTTTATGTGATAGTGTTAAAATGCTCTAACTTATTGAATAAAGTAATTTCCAATCCAGTTTGAAAAATTGTGTGAGGTCTGTGTCCACGCTCATTCTGATAAGTTTAATTTCTTAAATATTAAATGCTAATTATAGAATATTCTTTTTATCATTTGTTTATTTATTTGCAACCAATTATAATATAAATTCTATAAACTAGCAAATATATGCACCCTCTGGGTGCAAGTATTTTAGTTAAATTTTATAATAAAATATGATATTAAATTAGAAAGGCTAATGAAACTGAATAAGAATGTAGATAAAAAGATTTGGAACAGAGGGGGTATGATTGAAAAATAGAACAACTTTGAAACTAACTCTTCCATCATTTTCCGTTACTCCCGTCTTTCATTGGTAAATTTTTCTAATTAAACTGTTTAGTTAAAATAGGAAGTAAAGAATAATATTACAGTTATTTCTTCTTGTTAAGGGATTTCTTTTAAGATTTATTGAAGAGATTTTTGCTCATATTCAATAAGATAAAACCAAACAATTAGAAATCAATAATACTAAGCATATATTTATTAAAATCAATTTTTTAGGATCAATATGCAAATTAGCCTTCCCATTCATACTGTAAACCGCTAATTTGTTGTATATATAAATACAATTGCATGTTATTAGTATTAGATATGGTCGACAGTGTAAGTAATGTAGAACAATTTTATTAATAATTGAGGTTTAGATAAAAATAAAATCATGGAGAATATGATGTAAATAACTAAAGGAATTGTGACTTGTATAGTAATATAGTTTCGGTTACAGACAGACAAACCCACAATCTCCATTATAATAAGATAAGATATGACCCTATGATGAAACTTAATGGCCGCCAGTGGTGGCTTTTAAGTATTTAAAAAAAAATTTTTAGAACAATTCTTTTATTTTTTATTTATTTTTATTTTTAATTTATTTTTTTTTTTTAAGAACAATTATGTTTAGATAAGATTTTATCTACAAATTTTAATAAACTTGATGCTGAAATGTGCCTTGACCCCCCCTCACCAAAATGAGGTGGATAGTGAGTTAATAATACAGGTCAATATTGCAATGTAGCAGAGTCTGAATATATGTCAATGATTTGATCCTTTGCCAAAATGTGCTTGAAGAAGAGGAAATGAAACAAAAGTAGCTCATGGCAGGTTGTTTATGCAAGAATAAATAATTTTTATTACATAAAACAATCGAAAATAGTGAGAGAGAATAGAATGAATGCTCATTCAATTTATTAATAGATAATATTTTTCATTTTCAATAAAATAAAATTATATAACATTTATATAGAAATAGGAATAACAATGTTCAAAAAAAGATGAATTTATTAGGTTTAAGTTGACGTTTAAACGTTTTGTTTTTACAATTTTTCTGGGAAATCCTGAAAGGTTTCGGTTATAGTTTTTCTCATTGTCTTAGGAAGTGGTGTTTATGACTAGGGATTAATTAGCCAGGTGATCTCACTCTGGGTGGTTTTGTCCCCTCAATAAATTCTTATTCTTGCCCCTCTGACCATTGTTTTTTATTTTTTTATTTAAAAATTAAAAAATTTTTAAATGGTCTTTTGGTTATTTCTATTTTATATATATATATATACAAGGTGTGTCAAAAAAGTACCAAGTTTAAAGCTGTATTTACCAAGATAGAAATGAATAATGAATGGAATGTTCTTTTTCCATAACACAAGGTGTCAAAAAGTACAAAAAATCTCAATAATTTTTTGTGACACTATATATATATATATATATATATATATATATATATAAATAGAAATAAGTAATTATTATTGCTATTTTATGTCCATGTTCTTGTTATATCCTGTTCTAGTTTTAAATGCAAACTGGATATAAACAGGCATTCTTATGTAAGAAATTGATCTTGTGTTGAAGTATTAGTAACTATATATGTATGGTATGCTCAGACTAGTAAATGACAATTTCTATAATAAAAAAAAAAAGGAAATCCTAAAATTTCCCAGAATAAATTAAAAACAACAAACAGCAGATAAACCCTTTCACTACCAAAAATCAATTCTGCATGAATATTGTCTTGTTATTTTTGCAAGTTTTTTTTTCTTGGAAAAGAATTTGATCAACAATAATTGTTGTTTCATATGACCTCTGTTTTCTCATTGGTTCATTCAAGCATAACCTAGCAACAGTAACCGACTTCTTGTTGGGTTTATGTTTACTGAACCAAAAAATATGGGGATATATATATATATATATATATATATATATATATATATATATATATATATATATATATAATAATGAGTCAGATAGACCTACTTAAAGTTTCACTTAGTGTTCTTCAGGGCTAATATATATATATATATATATCAACAAGTCAAAATAATTATTCAGTTTGTGTATGTTTACTGCATTTATGAGGTTTGTTGAAAAAGTATCAAGACTGAAACTATTTACCAAGATGAAAATAAACCAGAAATTAAATGTTTTATATTTATATTGATAATATAAAAAGTAAAGTCGTCGGGGTGGACTAAAGTCGGTATCAGCCAGACAGTGAAGGAGTATATCCCCTTTTCAATCGTGCTACACCAAGAAGATTGTTTTTGGCATCTGAGGCATAGTGCCACATCTACCATCAGCTCCTCACTTTACTGCACAGTTCCCTGTACTACTCATAGGCTGAGTTGGCAAGGAACCTTGTGATTCTTAGTTGGACGCTCTACCGACTGATCTAAACTGGCTCTATATTGATAATATAGTTTGTTTTATTTATAACTAATAAAGTAAAAGTAAAGTCGTCGGGGTGGCCTAAAGTCGGTACCAGCCAATCAGCGAGGGAGTCTATCCCCTTTTCACTAGCACTAGACCAAGGAGATTGTTTTTGCGTCTCAGGTGGAGCGCCACACCTACCATCAGCTCCTTACTTTACCGCACAGATCCCTGTGCTACTCATACGCTGAGTTGGCGAGGACCGGTATCGTACTAAGAATCTTGCGGTTTCTAGCCGAATGCTCTACCGACTGAGCTAACCCGGCCCTTATAACTAATAAGTGCTTAATATTATTGATAGAAGACACACACATGTGTGTTAGGGTGTTAAGGTTTTTCGCCTGTACAATTTTCAAACTTGGTTTGAACATTGTATAGGCAAGAAACTGACAGTCACTAAGCACCATTGACTTAATTTTTGCTACCCTAATTTATACAAGGGTAATTTAAAAAATAAGGTCTCCAAAGTGCTGGGGATGCAGGGAAACTATTTGTGCTGGTATTGACTAAACTGTTGTGCCTGCATTTGCCCTTGCACATGCCTTGCTGTCATGCTCTGTCGTGTGTGTGTGTGTGTGGGGGGGTTCAGTATTAAACCGGAAACTTGCAATTCCTAGGTAGATGCTCTACTGAGTTTGTGTATTCAATGCATGAAGTATAATCAAGAATCCTCTGCAGGAGCTAGTGTTGTATACCCTTTCTTTACTTCTATTATTCTTCTGCTCATCTTTTGGTATCTTACGTTCTTCTTCTAGCATCTCTTCTAACGTCTCGTTTCTTGCTAGTTGGTCGTCCTTGATTCATTTCTTCTTCTAGGTCAGTCTTGTTGCCAAGACATTCATCAACCACAAAACCATATTATTTATTTAAACCTTTATTTACTTAACTAAACATATTTCCCTAACTAACACAACGTGCGTGTGCAGTGAGCTCCAGCTAAGGCCTTATCTGCCTGACATCCAAGCTGAAACTCAGAGCCAACCAGGTCCCACGTGACTTCACGTATTTCGCGGGCTTTCTGTAATATTCCATGGAAAGTCCTGCCCGTGACTTCAAAAGGGACCATCCCTTCAGAAATACAGGGGGTTGACAATAATCTATGCATAGATTATGTAACACTAGCATAATTGCCACCAGTAAAAAAAATAATTTTTTTAAAATTCAATTATTGAAGTTAATTTGATTATTAAAAAAAGATGTAATTATTTCTTGTAGTTATTGTTGGACTATCTGTAGGTATAAGATGTAAACAAAATCATTACTTCTATTTATCAATTTGACCAACAGCAGCAGTCATTTCCGGTAGAAATTAGCCAATGAAATAAGAGGACAGAAAGTATTTTTTAAGATCGTTTCCCACTGTCTTAAAATCAATTGCTGGTTGAACTTTCTGCCAGGAAGACCTATCTTTTGGATTACCAACAGAGGAACACTACAGACTTAGACTTCTACTTATACATATTACAAGGAACACTACAGACTTGGACTTATATATACTACAAGGAAACCTACAGTCTAGGATCACCAACTGGATTCTATCAACCAACTGGCAATACGGATTTTAACATCTTTTTTTTCCAAAGATGAATAGTCCCAAAAAAGTTTGAAAAACTGACCGTGTCACATCCTGCTAATGCAGAGGGGTTTGGTAAATACATACAGTGTATACTAATACCACTGGATTCCAGACTTGTCCATCTTATCATGAGGCTTATGTAACCCTACCAGGAAGTTAAGTTCCTGACAGTATGGCTCTGACACTACCAAGTTTACATCGCCCTGTTGCAACGAGAAGGGGGTTGGATTTTAGAAATAATGTACTAGATGGTCGTTGAGCAAAGAGCTTCCTCCGCCCTTTTACAGGTCTTGTTTTTCATTCTACAACGTGTCTAGCCACCCTCCTCTCCAATAACTGTGGAGTTACAGAACAAATATACATCGTTAACCCTTTCACTGTTCAAGGAAAATTACAGGTCTCTACTCACACGTTTTTCACAATATTTTATCCTTTATTTTTAATGCAGTTTGAGAGCCACGTATGGTCCTCAAACGTGTCACAGGAAACACTGAGAACAACTTGTGGCTATCAGAACAATCAAAGGGTTAATGTATCTTTTTAAAAACAATGTTTCATCATGTCAAAATAATCATTTACCCTTAAACTGTTCAAGCCAAATTACAGGTGTCTACTCACACGTTTTCACAAGATTTTATCTTTTATCTCAAATCAAGTTTGAGAGCCACATATGGCCCTCAAACGTGTCACAGGAAACACATGAGAGCCACAGGTCAAAATAGATTTAAAATATGTATAAATGCTGATACAACAATATAGCAATATATCTTAGTAATTATAATTGATTTTTTTTTTTTTTTCAGTCTTTTTCAAAAAAAAATTTTTTTAATTATTTACATTTTATGTTTGAATTATTGGATCCTTTTGTAATTTTTATTTTTTTCAGTCTTTTTAAAAAAGATTTTTTTTTTTTTTTCAATTTTTTCAATTTTATGTTTGAATATTATGTCTGATTTGGGAGCTTTCAGTGCTCTTGTCAATGCTCCAATGTTGCAACTAGTTTGAAAGCCACATGTGACCCTCAAATATGTCTTAGGAAACACTGAGAGATATAGGTAAAAAAAGGGTTAAAATGATGATACAATATATCTTTATATCTTAGTAATTAAAATTGATTTTTTTTTTTTTTTTTTAATATTTACATTTTGTGTTTGTATATTATACCAGAGTTGGGAGCTTTCAACACTCTTGACAATGCTCCAACATTGCAGCCAGTTTGAGAGCCACATGTGGCCCTCAAACACTGAGATCCATGGGTCAAAAAGAGTGTTGTGTTTGTATATTATGCCAGAGTTTGGGTGCTTTCAACACCAGTGTCAATGCTCTAATGTTGCAATCAGTTTGAAAGCCACATGTGGCCCTCAAATGTGTCTTAGGGGACACTGAGAGCCATAAGTCAAGAAAGAGTTTAATATATATATATATATATATATATATATATATATATATATATGCTGATATAATATGGCTTTATATCTAGGTCAAAAAATGGTTAAAAAGAAAATATATAAAAATGCTGATACAACTATATAGCTTTATGTCTTAGTAATTATAATTGATTTTATTTTTTCAGTCTTATATATATATATATATATATATATATATATAGTAAAGTCGTCGGGGTGGCCTAAAGTCAGTATCAGACAATCAGTGAAGGAGTCTATTCCCTTTTCATTAGTGCTAGATGAAGGAGATTGTTTTTTTTTTTGTTTTTTTTTGCGTCTGAGGTGGAGCGCCACACCTACCATCAGCTCCTTACTTTACTGCATAAATCCCTGTGCTACTCATACGCTGAGTTGGCGAGGGCCGGTATCAAACTAGGAAACTTGTGGCTTCTAGCTTCTAGCCGAACGATCTACCAACTGAGCTAACCCGGCCAGATTTGGGGGCATTCAAGCACTCTTGACAATGCTCCAATCATTGGAGTCAGTTCAGACAACATTCGCTTTGTGATTTCTATGAAGAACGACTTCTTAACCGAATAGATTTGTTTTATGTCTGCAGAAATTTTTGTTTTTCGGATTACTGATAGTTTTGTCATTTACTTAATAGATCCATTTTCATCTCTTTTTTCCTTTCTCTTTTCTCTTGTGTTTCAGCCAAAGCAGCTGGCCTGCTGTGTGTCTTAGGAATTGGCTTAGGGCTTGGCTCTCTCTTAATCTACCGCTTGTTCAAAAAGTATCAGTGCTCAGACGAATTACCAGACAAGTCTAATGAAGAGTGCTATGTACGCCTGGTAAGTGTTGCCTTTGTATTTTTACTTATTTTGTTTGTGATTTTCGGTTTTTATGCTGATTGAAATTGCCCCCATTCTGACCAGGGAATGATCCGATGATACGTGTCTATTATTAACTTTTATTTTTTAGGATTAAAATGCAGGGTGTTCAGAAAAAAATTTGAAGTGTGAATATCTAAGTAATTAGAATTCCTAGACAAACAAAATTAAATAGGCTTCATGTTGAATGATAAAAGATTTATTTATCAAAATTTAAACAAGATACTCAGAGGGAGATGTGGGTCTCACACTTATGTTTAACTTGTTTGAGCAAATTTTAACACACAAAATTTGGCATTAAATAACCCTAGAAAGTTGATATGCCATTAAACGATTTAAACAGACATAATTAATGCTAAAAAAAAATTTTTAATGTTAAAGTTTTGACAAATTTTTATAAATTGTTTGATCGAGAATTAGCTATATTATTTGATTAGGAAATGTCAAATTTTTTGGAAAACCCTGTCTTTTTTTTTTCTTTCTTTGTTTCTTTCTTCTTTTTTCTTTTCTTTTTTCTTTTTTCTTTTCTTTTCTTTTCTATTTTTCTTTTCTTTTTTCTTTCTTTCTGTTTTTCCTTAAATAAGAATTTTGCATTGTTGCTGAAAACAAATATGAAATAACCATTTGAAGTGTGAAGAAGGAAACCATAAAAGGACTGATTGTATAAACTATGAACAATACTCTTTTATAATATCACCCTCTCAGTGGGGCTTAGAATATGCTGACTACATTATCACACCCACTCTGACCCGGAGTGGTACTACATGTTAGGGTTCCATATATGGGTCAAATAGATCGGTTTAGAAATTATACATATTTGATAGGACTGTGCAAAAAAAAAAAAAATCTCTCAAGAAACAAATACACAAAAAATGTAAATCTAAACATACAGTGAGTGTGATTCCCTAACCTCTCTGTATAAATTAACCCTAGATAGGTTGACTTGCTCTCAATCAATCCATTTATCGTTTATAATATCTTAATTGTGTATAGATAATTTAATCATTAATCACAGTGAAATACTACTCTGTCAAATACTCTGTCCATTCAATACCTAATGAGATTTGCATTACTGTATTTATATATTTAGTACGGGAATCTTTTTAATATTTGTTTGGTTATCTATCTATACATATACAGAGATGCTGATAGGTATGCGTTTGTGTCCCTGACGCACACAAAAATCTAAAAGAACACAGTAAAATTGTATCCATGTGTCCCAGTATTTTTATTTTTTCTTCCCTCACCATTTCAAGCTAACTGTAAATACATTTCAATAATAATAATGAAATTTATTGTGTACAGTGCACAGGTGCACCACAACTCATCAAAGTCTCATGTCTAGTACACAGAATAATGTATTAGTGTACAGTGATAATATACATGTATGTGTGCGCATATGTGCATATGTGTATGGAGAGGGGTATCAGGTATAGTGTTGGCTGACTACAGGAAGCATGGAGGCTTCTTAGTTTCTTAGAAATGAATTACACAGGATATTTTACAAGATAGGAGTTGATCGATGGAGTCCCCAAATAGAAGTAAGAAGACTACACAACATAATGACATAAAGAGAAAACATTCAAACACTTATACATTCAAAACTTTTTTCTTCTTTTTTTTTCCACCAACCACCCATAAGCTTCGGCTTATGGGTGGGCCCACATTAAAATGTCCTTGTGTCAAGCCCTTATAAGTGGGATGAGCGGCAAATAACCTTATACTTTCAAAACTTCTGTAATACAATCATATCATTGCAATAATAATAATATATTAATATCTTTTTCAGCTAGTATATTAGGTCTGAGACCTGTCAGCTGTTCCTTATAAATATTCATTTTAAATCCACAGAATATTTAATATCATTCCACAGATTATCCAACTTTGCCTTGAAGGAGTTTAGAGATGGGCATTCACTATTGATGAAGGTAGTTTATTCCATGTATTCACCACTCTGTAGCTAAAATAATTTTGTCTTGCATTTGCTTTACAAGATGTTTTAAGGAGTTTTAATTTATGTCCCCTTGTATATGAGCAATGTTTAGTAGGTCAGAGTTCGTCGAATAAAAACCATGCGTGTATTTGTAGGCTTCAATCATATCCTGTAGCAATACTGTAAATAAACAACGTTGTCTAAACATTGGTTTTGCCTACTGTGTTTAATTGGAAGATAAGGAAGTTTTTACATAACTTTGTTTACTATTTATAATGTTTGTACATATTATATGCACAGGTGTTATAAATAGTAAACAATGTTAAATAATAGCCTTTGTTTAGGGATAGACTATGCTGGGACACTTTGGATCGAAGTTAAGGTGAGGTTAGGGCTAGAGCACAAAATAAGCTTCCATGTTTCAAAAACATCTGGAGTAGTATAGTCGCTAACATGCTGGATTTTAACATCATAGTAAGCAAGTTCAAATTCAAGTTTCACTGTTACAATCACTTTCAGGCGCGTGGTGTAATGGCTAGAGTCGTAGGAAATAGACTTGTCAACCCAAGTTCAAATCCTAGACGAGGCAGTCTTTTCACATAACACTAATACCCTTGGGAAAGATGTGCATCCACCTGCTCTCCCTCCAGCTATGGGTAAATAGCAGAGCAGACTGGGTCCTTTAACCTTGGTAAAGGCAACCAGTCCAGGAGAAGGAAAATTCTGAATTCAAACCTGTTAAACTTCGCCTAAATAATGACCTTGTGTCACATCCTGCTCCTCCGTAAGGGTTGGTAGATATGGACAATCACTTTCAGACTAATATCCTTTGGAAAAGTATGGGCCCTGAATCCCTCTAGCTATGGGTTAAATAGTACCACTACTATTCTTCTTCAAGGATTGCTTTGGCACTAAATAACCCATGAAGGTTGATATGCCAATAAACAAAGAAACCAAATGAAAACCTAAATTTGGACTACAAAATTCTGGAAAAAAGAATTATCGTGCAGGATATGCACTGACTTTTTTAGAATTTGTACTTAAATGAGAATGAAATCATCTGTTTTTCCTATAGATGATGTCTGACAAAACCTTGCAATTGCTAATTACTCTGTTCCCCTTGTATCTTTGCTTAGTAAACTTTTTTTTCCCTATCTTTGATACTTGTGTTTCTTCCTATTATTTTTCTGTTAATTTTGATAATTGAATTATATCATGTAGCAGCTAAATTGAACCTAAATTTAATATTTGTTCAACTTTTTATTAGTTCATACTGATTAAAAGTAAGAATTTTTATCGTTTTGAAAATGATTAGCTCTGCCTGGTTATTTCTGCCCAAGACACACTGCAGGCGTAACACCCCCATTATCAAACCAGGTTACGTTAAAATACATCTAGTGGTAAGGTTCTAATTCTGGAGTTCTGGAGAATTTGGAGTACCCCTTCATTCCACACCTATATCACCCATCATCATTTAGTAGAGGGCACAGAATCCCCAATATGCACTACATGCCAAGAGAGATTTACAGTGAAACATATACTGCTATAGTGTGTAGACTTTGATCTAGTGCGAACAAAATACTACTAAGCAAATAATTTGAAAAAAAAAATTCTCACGAAAATAAGACCATCCAGGATTTTACATTTCCTAAAAGAAATGGAATTGTACTCAAAAATATGAGTAATTGAACAATAGTTAAAATCTATACATATGCATATTTTTTTCTTCTACCAAACTACTGCTATGAATCTAAAACTTAGTTGACATTAAATGACCCACAGAGCTTGATATGCCATAAAACCAAACAAACACCCAAACCTCTATTACTCCACTCTGACCTGAAGTGGTAGTACCTGTGAGGGTCCCATATATGGGGTCAATAGATAAAAAAATGTGTTTTAAAAACAATTGAATACTCAACAAGAAGGAATAAAACAAAACCATTTTTGGCATAAAATAACCCAAGGGTTTTATATGCTGTAAAATCCAACCAACCATTGACCATAGTGGGTCAGAGTGGACCTGGGAGTAATGGCAATGAAGGGGAAATACATACTCTTTGGATCTCCATCAGTTGCATTTTATTGGCATTCCCAGGACACCCCTTCCCCTCCCCATCGAGTATACATTTAGAGTATTCTAATAATAATAATTCTTAATAATAATTCTAAATGATAATAATAATAATTCTTAATGATAATAATTATAATAATTATAATAATGATAATAATGATTCTTAATGATAATAATAATAATGATTCTTAATAATAATTCTTAATGATAATAATAATAATGATTCTTAATAATAATAATAATAATGATTCTTAATTATAAAAATAATAATAAAAATAATAATAATAATCCTTAGTAAACGTTATGCAGATTTCTCACTATTTTTAAATGCAAATTGGATAAGAAATTATTTATTTTCCTTAGAGCCTTTTAACAGAATTGGGTTAAGAAAAATCTCTCCATGTTATAATATATTATTATTGCATCACAATAAAAAAAATTTAAAAAATCGGATTATTATGATATACTCATTATGACGTTTGGGATTTATTTTTAAAGAGATTTAGTTAAAATCCCGATTGTATAATACCAGGTGAATGTCAGAATGTGCTGGTTAAAATATAAAAATAATCAAGGCTAAGATATTGATCTGGACAAAGTAATTTCTTATATAATATAATCTTTCTTATATAACTACTCTTATTTCATAATAATTATTATACTATTATTATAAAACTGCTGGTATAATAATGTAAAACTAGCGGGACCTGTGGGTATACCACAGTATAATAATTTAAATCTTACAACATTAGATATGTTCACTTAAGAGCTAAATAGTTCAATATGTAAAAAGTGTAAGAATCTTGATTTAACTCTCTCTTACTTTTTTTCTTTCTTTCCTTCTTTTCATCTTTTCATTGAAACAGATTAACGTTATCACTTCCATGTGCTCAGCCTCTCCTCTATCTTTACCCTACTCTTTCTTTCTTTCTTATTATATTTTTTCTATGAAGCATGTCCTTTTTCTTCCCTTTCTTTCTTTATAATAAAAACTGAATGGTCCATTATTTAGCTGAGGCGACGACACTCATAAGAATTCGGTGGATAAGCAACACCAGCTAATCAGATTTTACATTTTTTTGATGATTTGGACGGTCTCATTTTTAACCAGACGGTGCTGAAAGATGATAACAGTTGAAGATTAAGGAACAAGAGTATTATAATAATTATATTTGCATATAAATTTCACATAGTAAATGCAGTAACCCTTATGGGACACATTGCCGTTACCCTCACATCCACTCTCTTCTGGATTGGCAGTACCTGTTAGGGTTCAGTCTATAGGTCAAATGGATCTGTTTCAAAATTATTCATATTTGATAGGAATACTTGATGCGTTATAACTGTGGGTAAATTATTTTTATTAAGAATAGTTACTTAAAGCTATAATTATTAACTAAGGATTATTATTAGTTAATTGAAACCATACAACTGTGTGTAAACAAATAACTTATTAAATAGAAATAATTATATGAAACTATAATTATTAGTATTAGATAGGAATACTTGAAACCATACAACTATGTACAAATTACTTGCATTAGATAGTTGTATGGTTTTAAGTATTTCTATCTAATACAAATAATTTACACATAGGAATACTTGAAACAATATAACTAAATTTGTATTAGATAACAAATACCTATTAATAGAAATAATTATTTGAAGCCATATAATTATTATTAGATAGGAATACTTGAAACCATACAAGTATGTACAAATTACTTGCATTAGATAGTTGTATGGTTTTAAGTATTTCTATCTAATACAAATAATTTACACATAGGAATACTTGAAACAATATAACTAAATTTGTATTAGATAACAAATAACCTATTAAATAGAAATAATTATTTGAAGCCATATAATTATTATTAGATAGGAATACTTGAAACCATACAAGTATGTACAAATTACTTGCATTAGATAGTTGTATGGTTTTAAGTATTTCTATCTAATACAAATAATTTACACATAGGAATACTTGAAACAATATAACTAAATTTGTATTAGATAACAAATAACCTATTAAATAGAAATAATTATTTGAAGCCATATAATTATTATTAGATAGGAATACTTGAAACCATACAAGTATGTACAAATTACTTGCATTAGATAGTTGTATGGTTTTAAGTATTTCTATCTAATACAAATAATTTACATATAGGAATACTTGAAATCATATAACTAAATGTAAATTATTTCTATTAGATAAGAATATTTGATAAACTCTGTGTAAAAAAAAAATAAAAATAAAAAACTGAAATGCCATTAATCCGTTCCAGCTCTTAACTCAATTTACTTGTATATCAAATCAATTTTCACCATTGAAATCAACTGAAATGCCATTAATCCGTTCCAGCTCTTAACTCAATTTACTTGTATATCAAATCAATTTTCACCATTGAAATCAACTGAAATGCCATTAATCCGTTCCAGCTCTTAACTCAATTTACTTGTATATCAAATCAATTTTCACCATTGAAATCAACTGAAATGCCATTAATCCGTTCCAGCTCTTAACTCAATTTCCTCGTATATCAAATCAATTACCCCCATTGAAATAAACTGAAATGACATTAATCCGTTCCAGCTCTTAACTCAATTTCCTCGTATATCAAATCAATTACCCCCATTGAAATAAACTGAAATGCTATTAATCCGTTCCAGCCCCCGACAGAACACCCTGATTTTTTGCAATAATTTTTAAATAAGAAAAATAGCACTGTATTGTATAAAAATATAATGAAATAGAATGTAATGAATTATATGCCGTAGGAGGTGTATGGTGTGATGGTTAGAGTTGTAGGAAATAGACTCATCGACCAGAGTTCAAATCCTGGACGAGACTGTATTTCACATAGCACTACTTTCCTTGGGAAAGGTATGAATCCATATATTTTCCCACCTGCTATGGATAAACAGTAGGGCAGACTGGGCTCTTTAACCTTGGATAAGTGACCAGTGAAGAAGAAGGAAAACTCTGAATTCAAACCTGTTAAACTCTGCTTAAGAAATGTACCTTCTGTCGCATCCTGCGGAGGGGTTGGTAAATATATAAGGGTATTTGCCTGCTCATCCCACTTATGAGGGCTGGACACAAGGTCTCGTTTTTACGTGGGCACATAAAAATTGCAACGATCTGGAGGGAATGGCCCCCTTGGATCGATGCTATTAATTGTACTTTACCGGTCCAGAGGCCAAAGCACACTGGACCCCCAGCCAAGGCCGGGTATAGAAGGTAAGGGTCAAAGCATAGAATCTGGAACAGATACTACACTTTGATCCTCCCTCCGACACCAATGTTTTAATGCTTATTTTTTTATAAATAATATTTTTCTTTTGTGTAATAAATTTGGAAACTTTAATAACTTTAGTGAACTTATTAACATAAACATATCTGAAGCTAGCTCATAACTCAAATTTTATCTCTCTCAACACAAAGTAAAAAATCGACAGCTCGTAACTCGGGGCAGTAATAAGTCAAAATAACACTGTATAAATGTACAATGAATGCAATTCACTAACCTCTTAGTATGAAATAACCCGACACAGTTTGACATTTTGTTAAAATCAATCAATCTTATGGAACAGGGGTTGTATAGAAATTTGAAGAAAAATCATTTATGGGGGTCAAGGGTTTTTTAATTGATCTGTTGTGGCACTAAATCTAAATAATTCAATTGATTTTTGTATGTGCTTTTTCTTTCTGTGAAGAAAGCAAGCTGTTACATCTGGGTTAATAAATATTACGTGGACATATTTACAGAAAAAAAACAAAAAAACATACATACATCTGTTCAAAAAATGTGCGCACATATATATATATATATATATATATATATATATATGAGGTAGGTAAAAGGATAGTGAATAAGAAATGATAACTCAAAACAAATATACGGACATCTTCAGTCGAAAAATTTCGACTGAGGATGTCCGTATAAATTGAATGAAATATTTCAACTCTTAGATTTGTTTTAAGTTATCATTTCTTGTTCATTATCCTTTTACCTACCTCATACTATCTTCATATATATATATATATATATATATATATATATATATATATAATGTGTGTGTGTGTGTGAAGAGAAAAATGGAAGTGAATCTGATGGTATGTAAAATAGTGAACATTTTTTGAAAAAACACAGGTTCAAATAAAATGAATATTTATTCAGCCAATGCTGCAGTGTTTCAATCTGTTTAGATCTTCTTCAGGGCTTTTGTTGATATAAGGAAAAGTAAAATTTATCACATAATAATAATGAGACTGTGATAGTTTTTGTTGATCAGTTTGTTTAAAATGTTTTGAATGGAAAATTAGTGCTCTTAGAATAGTTCGAAATTCATGAAATGCTAGGATAAACGTTTATGAAGGATGACGTCGAACATTCTCTTACATTGTGTGTGTGTATGTATGTGAGAAAGAGAGAAATATATATATATACACATACATACATACATACACATATGTACTGTGATGTTGATAGCTTTTTGAATGAGTCCCCGTGAAATTTGATGGGTCACAAATAAAGTTTCTTAATAGATTGTAGGGTTTTTATTTATGATCTGGGGGAAAAAACTAAAGCCGGCTAACTCCTACCTTGTAACCTATCCAGTGTAATTCGTTTCCAAGAAAATATTGAAATGTATTTACAGTTAGCTTGAAATAGTGGGGGAAGAAAAAAAAAACACTGGGACGCATGGATATGATTATTATGCATCTGGGACACAGGACGCATACCTATCAGCATCTGTGTGTGTGTAATATATATACTATACTAATCCTATTAGTAAACCCCTCCGGTAAGGAAAAACCCAGGTAAATAATTTGCAAGTAAAAATATACTACAAATAATTTCCTGGTAAAAAAAGAAAAGACCAAGAGTCAGACTATCCAAAAATTATCAATTAACATGATATCACTTAGCCCCCCAAAAAAGTAATATATATATATATATATACTGCTAGGTTTGTCCATGCTAAAATGTAAAGAGTGCTTGATTCCTGGGTAGAGTGAAATATATATATATATATATATATATATATATATATATATATATACTTTCAATAAGAAAGAAAAACTTAACAAATCATCATTTGGTTATGAATTTATTTCAACCAGTAACTCAATAAATGAGACCAGTTTCATCAGACAGCCATTACATAAGTTTGTAATGAGATTATGTAATGGCTATCTGATGAAACTGGGCTCATTTATTGAGTTACCAGTCAAAATAAACTTATAATAGCCAAATGATGGTTTGTTAAGTTTTTCTTTCTTATTGCTCTGTATATAATCTATTAATTATCTTACATCTTAGTGATTTGAAATAATCCTTGTATTAATCTATAGGTGTGCAGCAGCATGGACATGCATTGTTTATATACAGAAGATATAGATGATCCCAAATAGAATCATCCCCACCTTACCGGTCGATTGGGTACTTTTACCTTATATATATATATATATATATATATATATATATATATATATAGTTTACCAATCTCCTCACATGATAAGGAATGTGGTGCACCTCTTCATCACCATTGCTCCCAGGTTCACTCCGACTTGGAGTGGTAGTACCTGTTAGAGTACCATCTCTAGGCTAAATAGAAACCAATGTGTTTGAAAAAAATTGAGTAACTATCAAGAATGAATAAAACAACAACATCTTTGCCATAAAATGACCCAAATGGGTTGACATGCCGTAAAAACCAACCAATTCTCCACACAAGTAGGATATGACACATGATCAATTTTTTAAGTGGAGTTTAACAGGTTTGAATTTGGAATTTTCTTTCTCCTAGGCTGGTTGCCTAATCAAGGTTAAAGAGCCCAGTGAGCTCTATATCCTTGATATAGCAACTGATCTAAGAATTGTACTCCTCACTGCTAGGTAACTAGATGTGCTTAACCAACACTTTTATCCATTCAGCCATTTTATTTCATAGAATAAGTAAAATCTACCTTTTATAGATTTAAAATTTAAAATTTCTACATCTATTAATAATGGAGATTCGCTTCCGGTTTTTGTCTGTAACAAAAACTACATCACTGCTTACGTCACATTACTCAAAATCGTCATAACATAGAATAAATACTCAAAATTTGAACATGCAACATTAGACAGTCCTCATTGTTTTTTAAAAACAAGTTTTAATAAATACATGTCCGGTTTTGTCTGTAACAAAAACTATGTTACTACTTACATCACATTACTCAAAATCGTCATAACATAGAATAAATACTCAAAATTTGAACATGCAACATTAGACAGTCCTCATTGTTTTTTAAAACAAGTTTTAATAAATACATGACTGGTATTATATATCTATATATAGTTTGTTTTATTTTAATACATATTTAAAGTTTACATTTCAAATTGTTTTATTTTTTAATCCTTTAATTAATTTGATGATTTTACTTACTTAGGGTACAAACTCGCTGACATTGAATTTTTTACTCTCACCCCTCAGGCAATATGTTTCAAAAATCTATTTTACATCGCCCTGATGGCGTTTTTTATTTTGCTAGTTACCAATAATGACAGACATCTAAAGAATACTAGAGGGTACAACCTGTTTCATAGTTGTATCATTGGTGACTAAACCAGTAACCCCACAGATTTTGTCTATGGAGGAGGGCGGCTAGACACTCTAAACTATTGAAGTATCCTAACACTAACCCTAATCCTAGCGTCTCAAAAGTTTCTGGTATTTTCGTGAAATGTAATGCTTTTTATACATAATCTAATGATATTATCTCTTGCATGCTGTTCTGCATTAGTACCAACGAGGCATAACAAACAAATAGATAAATGAATTGTATAAAAATATTCGTATTTTTTTTTGGGGGGGGGGTCTCGAATTTCTAATATGTTTTTCCATTAGAGTTCTCCATTCACCAATTATCTGACCGCATCTTGGAAGCAGCACCCTACAAAAAATTGACTGTGCGTCGAAACAAAACGAGACATACTTGATCATAGCGTAGCGTTTTCCGGTGGACACCTACAAATTGGATCCACCAGTGTACGTCGACCAGATAAAACATATTTCGATCAGTTCTGGGTGGATACTTGATACCGCAGTGAAGACTAGCCAGGATGAATGACCGATAGAGTCGGGTAGCGAGAGAGAATCATGGAAATCCGTGCTGGCAGCACGACCTGATGATGATGAGGAAAAAGGAGTGTTTAGGAGATGAGTAAGAGAGAATATTGGAAGAAAACCAAGTGTAAGTTTTTATTATCATTCATTATCTGTTAATCCTTATATATATATATATATATATATATATATCTCCTTCTAAATGTTACTGCTGTAGTTTTTCTAACTCAATTACCTAATTTATAACCCACTAATTGTGGGAGGCTTGTGGTTAAAGTTGTAGGAAATAGACTCATTGACCCGAGTTCAAATCCTGGACAAAAATCCTGGACGAAGCTGTTTAGGTTTCTCATAGTGGTAATACCCTTTGGAAAGGTATGCATCCAACTACTCTCTCTCTCTCTCTCTCTCTCTCTCTCTCTCTCTCTCTCTCTTCTCTCTCTCTCTCTCTCTCTCCAGCTATGGGTAAATAGTAGGCAGACTGGGTCCTTTAACCTTGGCTAGGTAACCAGTTTGGGAGATGGAAACTCTGAATTCAAACCTGTTAAACTCCGCTTAAGAAATTGACCTAGTGTCACATCCACTTGTGCAGTGGTGTTGGTAAATATATATATAACCCACTAATTAGGTTCCCTATTTTAAGAAAGAGACTGGCAGGTTATAAAATTTCCTATTTAGCCATACTTACAGAATATAAGAAGTAAATATGATTGCTTTGTTATAAAAGATTATAGGATGTAACATTCCTATATTAAAGTTGGAAGGCTTAAAGTAACCTTCCAGCATGGGTACATGAGTGTACATAAAACATTCCAACAAAGTTGTAGAATAATAACAGTATTTATTCTGTAAGTGACGGAGAAACACATACAAGACAAGAATACATAGTTAACAAGTATACAAACGTGTATAAAGAAAGTAGGACTTCCTGAAAATATGTCACTTACTTATAGCAGGCTGGGGTGCTAAGGCCCCCCACATACAGGTAGAGACAAGCATCTAATCCATGTGTTGTGTTTGACTGTCCTGGAGAAAAGAACTCAAAATTTGCGGTTTGCTGACTAAATACCATGGGTACCCTAGCGGCAGAAAACCTACAGCAAGGTAAGATAACTTTTCTGAACCAAACAGGGGCAGACAATCGCTACAAGATATTATAAAGCTACAGGGTGATTTTAAAAGAAAATGGTAACACCTATAAGGGAGTACCATGAGGTGGTAATGAAAGTTTATAAGTTTCTTGAATTTAAAAAAAAAGTTTTTTGGGGTCTTGACATGATTAACATATCCAGCTTTTTGAATACACACAGCCTACACTGGTGTGCCCATGTGTAAGTGTCCACAGGAGAATGTCACTTACGAGTTTGTCCTTATTTTGCTGCTCAGCATACACTGGTGTGCCCATGTGTAAGTGTCCACAAGAGAATGCCTCTTATGAGTTTGTTCTTATTTTTGCTGGTCAGCCTACACTGGTGTGCCCATGTGTAAGTGTCTACAGAAGAATGTCACTTACGAGTTTGTCCTTATTTTGCTGGTCAGCCTACACTGGTTGTGCCCACGTGTAAGTGTCCACAGGAGAATGTCACTTACGAGTTTGTCCCTATTTTGCTGGTCAACCTACACAGGTGTGCCCACATGTAAGTGTCCACAGGAGAATGTCACTTACGAGTTTTGTCCCTATTTGCTGGTCAGCCTACACTGGTGTGCCCACGTGTAAGTGTCCACAGGAGAATGTCACTTACGAGTTTGTCCTTATTTTGCTGGTCAGCCTACACTGGTGTGCCCATGTGTAAGTGTCCACATGAGAATGCCTCTTATGAGTTTGTCCTTATTTTGCTGGTCAGCCTACACTGCTGTGCCCATGTGTAAGTGTCCACATGAGAATGCCTCTTATGAGTTTGTCCTTATTTTGCTGGTCAGCCTACACTGGTGTGCCTGTGTAAGGTCCACATGAGAATGCCTCTTATGAGTTTGTCCTTATTTTGCTGGTCAGCCTACACTGTGTGCCCATGTGTAAGTGTCCACATGAGAATGCCTCTTATGAGTTTGTCCTTATTTTGCTGGTCAGCCTACACTGGTGTGCCCATGTGTAAGTGTCCACATGAGAATGCCTCTTATGAGTTTGTCCCTATTTTGCTGGTCAGCCTACACTGGTGTGCCCATGTGTAAGTGTCCACATGAGAATGCCTCTTATGAGTTTGTCCTTATTTTGCTGGTCAGCCTACACTGGTGTGCCCATGTGTAAGTGTCCACAGGAGAATGCCTCTTACGAGTTTGTCCTTATTTTGCTGGTCAGCCTACACTGGTGTGCCCATGTGTAAGTGTCCACAAGAGAATGTCACTTACGAGTTTCTCCTCGCTTCTCTGTGTTGAGAATTTTGGGAATAAAGGCGTGTGCTGGACATCTGCTCCTACTAATAGTCTCGGCGATAATCATGTGACCATATTCTTGGCCAATCACAGGCAGTACTCTGCTGTTGATATTGTTATTTATACTGGCTGTTCCGGTCATACCTAGGAACATTGCTTTGAACCTTCGTGGACGACGGAACATAGGATTATATCACTGGACCTTTGACACTACGTAGGATTCCATAACTCAGGACTTATTCACTTACCAAAGGATTCTATAGCTCAGGACTTACTTACTTACTTTAAGTCCTTTTCAACTGGCCAAGGATGGCGGTCAGAAACTTAACACTCTGCCATGTCTAGCATGTCTTGTTCATCTTACTTGGAACGTTTGTGTGATAGAAGGAAAGTAGCCATATAGCTGCTTTTTTGTGGGGTGCTGCTTCCAAAATGTAGCGGAGATTGAACTCGCAACCTCCTGGTCATGTGTTGTGGCTCAAAGTCAGACTACTCACCCTTGACGTTGCAAATTTTTACAATATGATCGGCAACGCTGGGCGTGATTA
Source organism: Doryteuthis pealeii (assembly GCA_023376005.1). Lineage (NCBI taxonomy): Eukaryota > Metazoa > Mollusca > Cephalopoda > Myopsida > Loliginidae > Doryteuthis > Doryteuthis pealeii. Next base: position 65,907,348 of record CM042154.1, read on the forward strand.
GCCTGGATATGGGATCTTGGTCAGGGCAGTTAATGATTATTTAAGGCCTGCCTTCCCACACTGAGAGAGCTGTGTTGATCTTGCTAACGAGTAAGCTTTGGCGGATTGATTGAGGACTGCTGTAAAATTGTTGCAGGTGGAAAATGACTTTGTCAGGGGACTTTTGCAGTTGGGAGAATGTTTTTTTTCTGTAGTGAGATCCGACTGTCCGACCCGACGAATTTCTGTTCCCAATTATACTATATTTGTTCAAGACAGTATGCAGCATCCTTGTGTAGTTACCATCTCGCTTTTTCTCCACCTGTTTTAATTCATGTCTGTCAACTTTAATACACGTTTTATGGAACCACTCCGTTTACGATTATTATCCTATTAAAAAGTCCAATATTTTTGTTTCTTCAAAACTCTGGCAAGCAATTATTATATACCCACTTCATCTGCTGGGTATATAATAGGGAGAGTTTCTACTCCTTACTTACTTCCTTGAGTAGTTCGAGTAGACTAGCTGACACCTTAGTCTGTCTCTTGTGTAGTTGGGACGTTTCTAAAGATTCTGGTCTGACTTTATTTCTCCTTTCTTAGTTAGGGTTCTGCAGAAGCTGGTTCGTCATTAGTTCACAAAGGCAACATAAGGCTTATATTTTAAGTGATCATATCTTTTTATTTTCAACCATACTATCTTAACCGCAGCCGGAGTGAAGCGGAAACGATCTTTACATAACGGTGTCTCCCTTATATATAACGGTGTTTATATAGTAATGAAGCTCATTAAATTGACACTATCCTATATAAATATTGTTCTAAGCATAAACTCATGTCTTGTTTGTCTTACTCTGATAGTTTGTGTGATGGGGGCAAGTGGCCATACAACTGCTTTCTTGTGGGGTGCTGCTTCCAAGATTTGTTCAAGACAGCATGCAGCATCCTTGTGTAGCTTCCATCTAGCTTTTTCTCTAAGTGTTTCATTAGAGTCCAAGTGGTGCAGCCATACAGTAGTACTGACACAGTTACAGCTTGGAAGAATTCTCACTTTATCTTATTAGATAGATCAAGCATTTATAAATGTAAAAGGAGATTCAAAAATTATCTGCACCCTTGTTTTATGGAAGCCGAGCTCATTGTGGATGATTTGATAGGCAGAATCATCTTTAATCTGTAGAGAACAAGCTACCTCATCGATGATAACTCGCCAGTTTGCCATTACCATCTCTCGAGGTTGCTGAATATTCTCATCAGTGGTGGAGATTGACAGGTCTCTTGCTCTCTCTCTCTCTCTTCATGCATCACACTTGTCAGCCAATTTTAAACTTTTCTATCCACTCATACACACTTCTATATGGATGTACACTGTCCCTATATTGTACTAAAGCCCCCGATGAATTTAAGCCCCTGACACTCCTTTCTGACCAGATAGATTCTTTTTAAACTTTTCTATCCACTCATACACACTTCTATATGGATGTACACTGTCCCTATATTGTACTAAAAGCCCCCCGATGAATTTAAGCCCTGACACTCCTTCTGACCAGATAGATTCTTTTAAACTTTTCTATCCACTCATACACACTTCTATATGGGTACACTGTCCCTATATTATACTAAAAGCCCCCCCCGATGAATTTCAGCCCTGACACTCCTTCTGACCAGATAGATTCGGTCACTTCCTTGGTACATACTGCTAGTGGAGTGGCCATGTTTACACTGTAAAGACAGCAAGCAAAAATGGCAAGATCAGGCTCAAACTTTGATCACATGACCACAACCAGTGTTAACTAATAAGCATGCATATGCTGGATGCAGATGTGGCAATGATAAAATGTTGTGATGAAAATGCGGATAAAATTTTGACTCTCACTTGTTATTTGTCTGTTGTGGCTGTGTTAAAAACAGGAATAGTTTTGTAGTCCATTAAATTTGGTACAATATATTTTCCTTGTATCAAAATTTTTTTCTCAAACAGTGTATGTATATATATATATAAATTCAATCAGATCAATAAACTGTAGACAGTCAGAGAAACAGAAGTTTAGCTTCAATATATTTGTGAGGGCATAATAGCACCCCCCCCCAACAAAATAATATATCATACTTCAAAGTGTGTGTATATATATGTATGTATGTATGTATGTATGTATGTATATATATATATACTACATACATATATATTATACATACATATATACACACACACACTTTGAAGTATGATATATTCAAAGTGTGTGTGTATATTATGTATGTATGTATGTATATATTATATATTATATATATATACATACATAATATAATAATAAGCTTCTCCTAGCGGTTATATGAATATATATATATCTTATATACATCATTTTGGCCTATATACCAATTATTACAATATCTGGTCTTTCTTTTTTTCAAAATTTTTTTCTTCCTGGTTGATGTTTGGTAGTATATTTTACAATCAAACTCTCTGCCGGGTTTTTCTCTCCGCAAGGATCTACCAACACGCTTGATATTAAATTACATACATATATATATATACATACATATATACACACCACACTTTGAAAGTATGATATATTCAAAGTGCTGTGTGTATATATGTATGTATGTATATATTATATATATATATATATATATATATTACACACACTGAAGTATGATATTATTCAAAGTGTGTGTATATATATATATATATACTATATATAATATATACACACACACACTTTGAAGTATGATATATTATTTTGTTGGGGGGTGCTATTATGCCTCACAATATATTGAAGCTAAAACTTCTGTTTCTCTGACTGTCTACAGTTTATTGATCTGATTGAATTGTTCCTCTTCATAAAAGGATATTAATAAATTATGTTAAATCGATCATGACTAAATATTATGTTTTATTTATTCTCTCTCTTTTT